>CM061748.1:138196801-139396801 GCA_030979885.1 Lolium multiflorum | reverse complement strand
TGTTAGTTATATTATTGGAGAGACACCACTAGTGAACTGTGGACCCCGGTCCATTCTTTTACATCTGAATACATTCTACTGCTTTTACTGTTCTTTGCAAACAAACACCATCTTCCACTCGATACGCTTAATCCTTTGTTTTCAGCAAGCCGGTGAGATTGACAACCTCACTGTTACGTTGGGGCAAAGTACTTTGATTGTGTTGTGCAGGTTCCACGTTGGCGCCGGTTTCACTGGTGTTGTCGCACTACATTCCTCCACCAACAACCTTCACGTGCTTCTTGGCTCCTACTGGTTCGATAACCTTGGTTTCTTTCTGAGGGAAAACTTGCTGCTGTGCGCATCACACCTTCCTCTTGGGGTTCCCAACGGACGTGTACATTTACGCGCATCAGCTATTGAATTCCTCATAAGATTGTTGTGAGAGAGGCAGATAGAATAAAGATGATCTATCCTGACATTGTACTACTTCCTTGACAGAGAGCAAAGTATCCAATGCAAAAGAATGCAATCTTGGATATTTTTCAGAAAAGAGAATTCCATTCCATGTATCATTCCAGAATAAAATAGTGTCTCCAGCCACAGCTGTTGCAGTGCAAACTTCCCTATATTTATCCACTAATTTCATGATATCTCTCCACCAAAAAGATCCACACAGGTTTGTGGCCTGTGGAACCCCATTAGGATAATAATTCCAAACCAATTTCACCCAAGGTAAATCCTCTTTATTATAGAACTTGTGCGTATACTTCATAAGAAGAGCCTCATTTTTCTTCTTAAAGTCCAGAATTCCTAAACCTCCTTTCTGTTTGGGTTTACAGATCATATCCCATGCAGAAAGAGATTTACCTTTTGAATCAGATCTTCTATCACTCCATAAGCAATGTCTTTATAATTCTGTTGAGCTGCTTAATAATGCCAGGAGGAATATCCAAGGAGCACATGAAGAAAATAGGCATAGAGCTCAGACAAGATCTGGTCAATTGTAGCCTTCCACCATAAGCCAGGAATGTTGAAGTGGCCACAAGTCTTCTTTCCAACCTATCCACCAAAGGCATTAAATCTTGAATTTTAGGCCTAGTTGTTCCCATAGGTAGACCCAAGTATGTAAAAGGCATGCTTTGCATAGAACATCCAAAAACTGCTGCCAAATCATTTGCATGCTCCTCAGAGATATTTATTGGAAGAAGGCAAGATTTTTGATAATTAACATATAATCCAGTAGATTTACTGAAATTATTCAAAGCCTCTTTAAGAATCCCCAATTGATTTGTATCAGCTTGCATATAAGAGTATCATCAGCATACTGCAATATTGGAAAGTCTGGATTCCCAGTTATAATAGGCAGTTTCAATAGCTCATTCTGGAGCAAATCATTTACCACTGATTGTAGCACATCACCACCAAGTACATATAAAAGAGGGGAAAGTGGATCCCCTTGCCTGACTCCTCTCTTGCATTTGAACTGTTTGCCAGGTACTCCATTTAAAAGGACAGAAGATGATCCAGAAGATAGAAATTCCTTGACCCATCCTATCCACATTTCATTAAAACCTTTACATCTCAAAATTTGTATCAAAGCTTCATGTTCTATAGTATCAAAAGCTTTCTCAAAATCCAGCTTCAAAATAATGCAAGGGGCACCAGAAGATTTACACTGAAAAATATATTCAAAGGCCCATGCCACACAATCATGTATAGTTCTACTTTTGATGAAGCCATAATGATTCTTATGAATACACTGAGGAATGACCTCCTGCAATCTATCAGCTGCCATCTTTGTAAGGAATTTTAAACAACAATTTGTCAAGGAAATAGGCATGTAATCATTGATCTTTTCAGGACTGTGACATTTAGGTATCAGAGTAATATAGGATGTGTTGATACTTTCCAAATTTGTCTGATTTGCATAGAAATCCTCAGCAAATTTATAAAAGCTCTCCTTGATGATATGCCAGCATTTCTTAAGGAATAAACCATTAAAGCCATCAGGACCTGGTGCCTTGTCAGGTGGCATTTTTGCAACCACCTTATCCATTTCTTCATGAGTAAAAGGAACTGTAAGCAGCTCCAATCCATCAACCCTGTGTAATAAAGTCTGCAGATCCAAGCACATCTCAATACCTCTCTGAGTTCCCATTCTGTCCTTATAACAATTCCATGCAACAGCTGCCATTTCAGAATGTTCAGTCACTGTTCTACCATCTTCAGTTACCAAACTGACAATAGCATTTCTTTTGTATCTGATTGTTGCCATAGAATGAAAGTACTTAGTGTTTTCTTCCCCTAGTTTTATCCATCTTGCAGTACACCTTTTCTTCCAATACAAAAATTGAGCATGCAGAAGCTTCTCATAATGTGCTTTAACAATTTTCCTGAAGTTATTTTCTGTGAGAAATAAAGGCCTTTCTTCCTCCAGATATCCAAGAAAGCAATCACAATGTTACATCTGACAATACTATTCTTCAATTGTGATAACCCCACCTTCCAAACCTTCAAAGCTCCCCTTAATAACTTTAGCTTCTTTGAAAGCATAGCAGCTGCATTTTTTCCCTAGCAGTCCAAATTCCAGGCAGCTGACACACAATCCAAAAAACCTTTCTGTTCACCCAATAATTTTCAAACCGAAATATATTTGCATGAGGTATAACTGTGTCAATACTCACAACACAAGGCACATGATCTAACGTTGGTTTAGCTAAAGGAAGCACCACAGTATTTGGATAAATAGATGTCCAGTTGGGAGTAGAAAAGAACAAGTCAAGTTGTACCAATAATGGGTTTTGCTGCATATTTGACCATGTATAAGATCGTCGTCTCCTCGTGCATCGGTTACTTCTCAACCCGAGCTCCTTTACCTGTGCGCTTTATGATACGCGTGAAGCACACGTCCGTTGGGAACCCCAAGTGGAAGGTATGATGCGTATAGAAGCAAGTTTCTCTCAGTATGAAACCAAGGTTATCGAACCAGTAGGAGCCAAGAAGCACGTGAAGGTTGTTGGTGGAGGAGTGTAGTGCGGCGCAACACCAGAAACCGGCGCCAACGTGGAACCTGCACAACACAATCAAGATACTTTGCCCCAACGTAACAGTGAGGTTGTCAATCTCACCGGCTTGCTGAAAACAAAGGATTAAACATATCGAGTGGAAGATGATGTTTGTTTGCAAAGAACATTAAAGAACAATGATTGCAGTAGATTGTATTCAGATGTAAAAGAATGGACCGAGGTCCACAGTTCACTAGTGGTGTCTCTCCAATAAGATAACTAGCATGTTTGGTGAACAAATTATAGATGGGCAATTGACAAATAAAGATTCAATACATATCAATGATGATTACTATGAGATTTAATCAGGGCATTACGACAAAGTACATAGACCGCTATCCAGCATGCATCTATGCCTAAATAATCCACCTTCGGGTTAGCATCCGCACCCCCTCCAGTATTAAGTTGTAAACAACATATAATTGCATTAAATATGGTGCGTAATGTAATCAACACAAATATCCTTAGACAAAGCATCGATGTTTTATCCCTAGTAGCAACAGCACATCCACAACCTTAGAACTTTCTGTCACTGTCCCAGATTAAATGGAGGCATGAACCCACTATCGAACATAAATACCCCCTCTTGGAGTTACAAGTATCAACTTGGCCAGAGCCTCTACTAGGAGAGCATGCAAGAACATAAACAACACATATATGATAGATTGATAATCAACTTGACATAATATTCTAGATTCATCGGATCCCACCAAACACAACATGTAGCATTACAAATAGATGATCTTGATCATGTTAGGCAGCTCACAAGATCTAAACAATGATAGCACAAGCGGAGAAGACAACCATCTAGCTACTGCTATGGACCCATAGTCCAAGGATGAACTACTCACGCATCAATCCGGAGGCGGGCATGATGATGTAGAGCCCTCCGGTGATGATTCCCCTCTCCCAGGGTGCCGGAGGCGATCTCCTGAATCCCCGAGATGGGATTGGCGGCGGCGTCTCTGGAAGGTTTTCCGTATCGTGGCTCTCGGTATAGGGGGTTTCGCGACGAAGGCTTTAAGTAGGCGGAAGGGTAGGTCAAGAGGCGGCGCGAGGGGCCCACACCATATGATGGGGTTCGTAGCATAGAAAACAAAAAATTTCCTACCGCAAGACGAATAAATCCAAGATCTAATCTATGGAACACCCAAGATCTAATCTACAAGATTGAAGCAACGAGATTGATAATATACTAACCCTTGATGATTTCCAAAGCCTACGAGATCAGATCTCGTTGTTGATGTAGACGATCATCCCCAGTGCTGCAATCCGGCAGCACTTCCGTACTCGGTCGCGCGTACGGTGTCGATGAAGCCCTTCCTCTCCCCGTTCCAGCGGGCAGCGGAGGTGTGGTAGATCCCCTCGGAATCCCAGCAGCACGATGGTGGTGGAGGTGGAGGTGGAGGAGAAATTCCTGCAGGGCTTCGCCAAGCCTGCGCAGGAAGAAGAAGGAGGGAGAGAGGGGCGGCTAGGGCTTGGGGGAATGATGTGCTGCGCCCCAGCCCTCCCCTCCCTCTTATATAGGCGTGGGGGGCTGCCTTGGCCCCCCCTCCAAGCCTTTGGGTCGGCCAAAACAAGGGGGGCAACTTCCCCCCCAAGTTAAGCCCCTATTTTCAAGGGATTTGATCTTATCCACTTGGTACAGCCACATGGGCCTTGGGGGGCTGGTGTGCATGGCCCATGTGGGCCTATGCGACCCCTCCGGTCCATGTTGGTCGTCCGGGATAGGTGGGCCCCACTATGGTACCCTCCGGAACCTTCTAGAACCTCCGGTACAATACCGAAAAATCCTGAACTTTTCCGGTAACCCTGAAAATGACTTCCCATATATGAATCTTATTCTCCGGACCATTCCGGACCTCCTCGTGATGTCCTGGATCCCATCCGAGACTCCGAACAAACTTCGTCTCCATACCATATTCCATATCTACTTATGCGACATCGAACCTTAAGCGCGTCACCCTACGGTTCGCGAACTATGCAGACATGGTCGAGACTCCTCTCCGAGCAATAACCAATAGCGGGATCTGGAGATCCATAATGGCTCCCACATATTCAACGATGACTTAGTGATCGATTGAACCATTTACATACGATGCCAATTCCCTTTGTCACGCGATATTTTACTTGTCCGAGGTTCGATCATCGGTATCTCCATACCTTGTTCAACCTTGTTACCGACAAGTACTCTTTACTCGTACCGTGGTATGTCATCTCTTATGAACCATTCATATGCTTGCAAGCTAATCAGATGACATCCCACCGAGAGGGCCCAGAGTATATCTATCCGTCATCAGGATGGACAAATCCCACTATTGATCCATATGCCTCAACTCACACTTTCCGAATACTTAATCCCACCTTTATTGTCACCCATTTACGCAATGACGTTTGATGTAATCAAAGTACCCTTTCGGTGTAAGTGATTTACATGATCTCATGGTCGAAGGATTAAGACAACTATGTATTGAAAGCTTATAGCAAATGAACTTAATGACTTGATCTTATGCTACGCTCATATGGGTGTGTGTCCATTATATCATTCACCTAATGACATAACCTTGTTATTAATAACATCCAATGTTCATGATCACGAAACCATGATCATCCATTAATCAACAAGCTAGTTATACAAGAGGCTTACTAGGGACTCCTTGTTGTTTACATAACACACATGTATCAATGTTTCGGTTAATACAATTATAGCATGGTATGCAAACATTATCATAAACACAAAGATATATTATAATAACCATTTTATTATTGCCTCTTGGGCATATCTCCAACACCATAGGGCGGCGCGGGCCCCCCTCTGGCCGCGCCGGCCTATGGTGCTGGGCCCTCGTTGCCCCTCTTCGTAACCCTTCCGGTCTTCTGGAAGCTCCACGGAAAAATAAGACCCAGGCGTTGATTTCGTCCAATTCCGAGAATATTTCCTTTGTAGGATTTCTGAAACCAAAAACAGCAGAAAACAGCAACTGGCGCTTCGGCATCTTGTTAATAGGTTAGTGCCGGAAAATGTATAATAATGATGTAAAGTATGTATAAAACATGCAAGTATTGTTATAAAAGTAGCATGGAACATAAGAAATTATAGATACGTTTGAGACGTATCAAGCATCCCCAAGCTTAGTTCCTACTCGCCCTCGAGTAGGTAAACGATAACAACAAATAATTTCTGAAGTGACATGCTACCAACATAACCTTGATCAACATTATTGTAAAGCATATGAGATGGATGGAGTGATTCGAAGCAAAAGATTGCTAACAAAAGATAATGACTAAACAAATGAATCATATAGCAAAACTTTTCATGAATAGTACTTTCAAGACAAGCATCAACAAGACTTGCATAAGAGCTAACTCATAAGCAATAAATTCAAAGTAGAATGCATTGAAGCAACACAAAGGATGATTAAGTTTCAGCAATTGCTTTCAACTTGTAACATGTATATCTCATGGATATTTGTCAACATAGAGTAGTATAACAGGTGCAATAAGTAAACATGTAAGAATCAATGCACACAGTTAACACAAGTGTTTGCTTCTAAGATAGAAAGAAGTAGGTAAACTGACTCAACATAAAGTAAAAGAATGGCCCTTCGCAGAGGGAAGCATGGATTACTATTTTTGTGCTAGAGCTTTTATTTTGAAAACATAGAAACAATTTTGTCAACGGTAGTAATAATTCATATGTGCTATGCATAATACTTCCTACAAGTTGCAAGCCTCATGCATAGAGTACTAATAGTGCTCGCACCTTGTCCTAATTAGCTTGGATTAACACGGATTATCATTGCATGACATATGTTTCAACCAAGTGTCACAAAGGGGTACCTCTATGCCGCCTGTACAAAGGTCCTAGGAGATCAATTGCATTTGATTTCTCGTTTTTAACAGATCTCAACTTAGGACATCCATACCGGGACAACATAGACAACATATAATGGACTCCTCTTTTAATGCATAAGCATTCAACAACAGATAATATTCTCATAAGAGAGTGAGGTTGTATGTCCAAACTGAAACTTCCACCATGATACATGGCTTTGGTTAGCGGCCCAATGTTCTTCTCTAACAATATGCATACTCAAACCATTTGATCATGAAAATCACCCTTACTTCAGACAAGACGAACATGCATAACATCTCACATGATATCCAACAAAGGTAAAAAGTTGATGGCGTCCCCAGAAACATGGTTACCGCTCAACAAGCAACTTATAAGAACTAAGACACATAACTACATATTCATCACCACAATAGTTTTTAAGCTATTTGTCCCATGAGCTATATATTGCAAAGATAAAGGAATGAAATTTTAAAGGTAGCACTCAAGTAATTTACTTTGGAATGGCAGAAAAATACCACATAGTAGGTAGATATGGTGGACACAAATGGCATGGGTTTTGGCTCAAGGTGTTTGGATGCACGAGAAGCATTTCCTCTCAGTACAAGGTTTGGGCTAGCAAGGTTGTTTGAAGCAAACACAAGTATGAACAGGTACAGCAAAACTTACACAAGAACATATTGCAAGCATTATAAGACTCTACACTGTCTTCCTTGTTGTTCAAACACTTTACCAGAAAATATCTAGACTTAGAGAGACCAATCATGCAAACCAAATTTTAACAAGCTCTACGGTAGTTCTCCATTAATAGATTAAACTACATGATGCAAGAGCTTAAACATGATCTAATGAGAGCTCAAAACAATTGCCAAGTATCAAGTTATTCCAAACCATATGAAGCATTTTCTGATTCCAACCAAATAGCAATCAACGAAGCAATTTTCAGCCTTCGCCATGAACATTAAAGCACAACTAAGAACACAAGTGTTCCATATGAAAAAGCGGAGCGTAATATCTCCAATATAAGGATGGTGGGATCCAACTTTATTCAAACCAAAACAAAAATAAAAGCAAAAAGACGCTCCAAGTAAAGAACATAAGATGTGATGGAATAAAAATATAGTTTCACTAGAAGTGACCTGATAAGTTGTCGATGAAGAAGGGGATGCCTTGGGCATCCCCAAGCTTAGATGCTTGAGTCTTATTAAAATATGCAGGGATGAACCACCGGGGCATCCCCAAGCTTAGACCTTTCACTCTTCTTGATCATATTGTATCATCCTCTTCTCTTGACCCTTGAAAACTTCCTCCACACCAAACTTCAAGCAAACTCATTAGAGGGTTAGTGCATAATCAAAAATTCACATATTCAGAGGTGACATAATCATTCTTAACACTTCTGGACATTGCACAAAGCTACTGAAAGTTAATGTAACAAAGAAACCCATTCAATATAGCAAAAGCGGCAATGCGAAATAAAAGGCCGAATCTGTCAAAACAGAACAGTCCGTAAAGACGAATTTTACAGAGGCACTTAACTTGCTCAAACGGAAAAACTCAAAACTAATGGAAGTTGCGTACATATCTGAGGATCACGCACGTAAATTGGCAGATTTTTTTGATTTTTTTACAGAGAGTTCTACGCAAATTCGTGACAGACAGCAATTCTGTTTCTGCGCAGCAATCCAAATCTAGCATCATCTTTACCATAGAGACTTTACTTGGCACAAAAACATGATAAGGAGAGGTTGCTACAGTAGTAACTGATGGGTTCGTAGCATAGAAAACAAAAAATTTCCTACCGCGAGACGAATAAATCCAAGATCTAATCTATGGAACACCCAAGATCTAATCTACAAGATCGGAGCAACGAGATTGATGTGAGACTAACCCTCGAAGATTTCCAAAGCCTACGAGATTAGATCTCGTTGTTGGTGTAGACGATCATCCCCGGTGCTGCAATCCGGCAACACTTCCGTACTCGGTCGCGCGTACGGTGTCGATGAAGCCCTTCCTCTCCCGTTCCAGCGGGCAGCGGAGGTGTGGTAGATCTCCACGGAATCCCAGCAGCACGACGGCGTGGTGGTGGTGGTGGAGAAGAATTGCAGGGCTTCGCCTAAGCCTGCGCAGCATATGGAGGAGGAAGAGAGGGGGCGGCCAGGGTTTCTGGATGGGGTGCCTTGGCCGGCCACCCCCTCCCCTCTTTATATAGGTGGGGGGTCGGCCTAGGGTTTCCCCTAGGGCCCACCTACCCCCTTTGGCCGGCCACATGGGGGGGCAAACTCCTCCCCCAAGTATTCCCCCTTATCTCCTAATTTAAACCATTTATTTTAGGAGATAGATCTTATCTCTAGATTTAAACCATTTAAACTAGAGATAGATCTTATCTCTAAGGGGGGCCGGCCTGGGCCCACATGTCATGGTGGGCAGGACCCACTATGCCATGTGGCGCCTATGTGGCCTCTCCCGGGGTGGTGGGCCCACTGGTGGCCCTCTAGAACCTTCTAGAAGCTCCGGTCAAAACACCGGACTTTTTCCCGAACCCCGGAAATTGACTTCCCATATATGAATCTTATTCTCCGGACCATTCCGGACCTCCTCGTGATGTCCCGGATCCCATCCGAGACTCCGAACAAAAACTTCGGACTCCAACTCATATTCCGAATCTACTTATGCGACATCGAACCTTAAGCGCGTCACCCTACGGTTCACGAACTATGCAGACATGGTCGAGACTCCTCTCCGAGCAATAACCAATAGAGGGATCTGGAGATCCATAATGGCTCCCACATATTCAACGATTACTTAGTGATCGATTGAACCATTTACATACGATGCCGATTCCCTTTGTCACGCGATATTTTACTTGTCCGAGGTTTGATCATCGGTATCTCCATACCTTGTTCAACCTCGTTACCGACAAGTACTCTTTACTCGTACCGTGGTATGTGATCTCTTATGAACCATTCATATGCTTGCAAGCTAATCAGATGACATTCCACCGAGAGGGCCCAGAGTATATCTATCCGTCATCAGGATGGACAAATCCCACTATTGATCCATATGCCTCAACTCACACTTTCCAAATACTTAATCCCATCTTTATAACCACCCATTTACGCAATGGCGTTTGATGTAATCAAAGTACCCTTCCGGTGTAAGTGATTTACATGATCTCATGGTCGAAGGACTAAGGAAACTATGTATCGAAAGCTTATAGAAAATTGAACTTAATGACTTGATCTTGTGCTACGCTCTTTTGGGTGTGTGTCCATTATATCATTCACCTAATGACATAACCTTGTTATTAATAACATCCAATGTTCATGATCACGAAACCTTGATCATCCATTAATCAACAAGCTAGTTATACAAGAGGCTTACTAGGGACTCCTTGTTGTTTACATAACACACATGTATCAATGTTTCGGTTAATACAATTATAGCATGGGATGTAAACATTTATCATGAACACTAAGATATAATAATAACTAATTTATTATTGCCTCTTGGGCATATCTCCAACAGTCTCCCACTTGCACTAGAGTCAATAATCTAGTTTACATTTGTAAAGATATAACACCTTGGCCTTCTGGTGCTTATCATGTTTTGCTCACGGGAGAGGTTTTAGTCAACGGATCTGACACGCTCAGAAACGTATGTATTTTGCAATTCATTTGCGTCTCAACGCATCACTCATTTTCCAAATGAGTCGGCATTAATTGTATATGCTTAGTCCTCTGGTGGAACCTTAATTCCGCGGTCTGAAATAAGTCACTAATATTGTCACATACAATATAGCTTCAAAGTTCTGACACTATCGGAACTACACCAAGTTCTCAAAGAACTCCTTGACTTAACATCCTCAGTCATTGTCAAAACAATGACATACTCTGCCTTCGTTTGTAGAATCCGTCACAATATTTAGAACTGATCTAAATCTAGCATAGACTTCTTCTAGCTCATTGTGCTACCTTATAAACAACACTTAGCCTAATTGAGATTGAAATTTTATTTTTATATGTGATCAAACTAATATCGGTGCAACACCTTACAGCGATTTGTTTGTCATTACCCCATACAAAAACTATATATATATATATATCCTTGGTTCTTCTAAAGCACTCAGGGATATTCTTACTGTTGTCCAATGATCATTACATGAATCATTCTGGTATATGCTCGTAACACTTTAGAGCACAGGACATCTGACTTTGTACATATTATTCGTGATCTAAAATCACTCATGTGTATTTACTCATCGAGTGTCAAATACACTCAAGTCTTGTTAAACCTTCACATGAAAAGAACACCTTCTTAATATTTTTATATTGAACTACTTCAATATTCATTCTATGTACTTTGACTTAAACTTATTATGTGTTTCAATCTATCTTCATAGATCTTGACACTAAATATGTTTCAGTCCATATCCTTTCATTGAAATTAATTCTCAATGAAACCTTTTAATCACATCAAGTACATGATTACATTATTTTTAATCAATGATATGTCATCTACATAAAGTATTATAAATATGTCTCAGCGCTCCCACTTAATTTCTTGCAAATGCAAGCATCTTCATCGTTTCTGATGAAATCAAAACTCTTTGATTATTTCATCCGGTGAAGATTCCAACTCCGCGATACTCACTTCATCCAATTGAAGTTTGTATACCTATCTAGTATTCCACGGACCAGCAAAACTCTTGGTTGTATCTAGTATACATCCTTCATACACACTTCTGGTAAGGAATGTATTTCTGCCATCCTACTATCATATCTCATAAAAGAAATATGTAGCGATTACTAGAATAATCCACATAGACTATAAGCATTGCCATGGAAGATCTAATCTTATCGTAGTCAACTCTTTGAACTTTGTCGTAAACAACTTTTCGATAAGTCAAGCTTCTTTAAGGATATTCCATCCAAGTCCATCTATTTTATAGATCCATTTACTTTCAAAAAGTATTCACCTATCTTGGATTTCATGGCGCATAGCCATTTTAACGGAGTCAGGGCCCATCATAACTTCTTTGTATGTAGTTGGTTTATCATTGTTCAAAAACAATCCTTTGTCCACAAATCATTTATTTGATCACAAAATAAACCACATCTACAAGGTTCAATAAGTACTTTGATCTCCATGACTATAACACTTTGTAGACATGGGAGCCATGATCTTCGTAGCTGCTTCCGGAACCATTTCCGATGCTGTGCTACTCTGATCATCATGCTCAGGTTCATAAACCTTATCAAGTTCCATTGTCCTCCCACTCAAATAGTTCGCTAGAAACAATTTCTTTGAAATAAGTAAGAAACATCGACAAACACTTTTGTCTTTGACTTCATAGTGGAAAGAATTCCCAATCAATTTCATGGGATAATCAACAAAGACATTTATCCGATTTTGGTTGTAAACTCATTTACTTATGCTATGCATACCAAAATTTAAGAAAGGACTATTTAGGGTTTATACCCATGCCATAACTCGTATGGTGTCATTTCAATGGATCATGATGATGCTCTATTCAGTGTAAAAGCGGTAGTCTCTAAAGCATAATCCACAAAAGTATAATGGCGTCATTTTATTTTATCTCATCATCAATCCAACAGGTTTGGATACGTCTCTTGGATACTCCATCATCATCATGATACTCCAAGAAACGTGAGTTATAGAACAATTTCATAAATCTCTTAGATGTTCGCTAAAACTCGTAATTCAAATATTTCCACCATGATCCAATCATAGATATTTGACTTTTCTATTACGATGATTTCCACTTCATGCTGAAACTTATTTGAATCCATTCAAATGTTTCAAACTTCTTCCTTATCGAATATATCCACATATATATATACTCAATTCATTGTTAGAAGTTTTCATGAAGTAGAAGAATCTCCCGCACACAACTATGCCCAGTGAACCATATACATCATCATGTATGTTTCCACTAAGTTAGTTGCCCGTTCAACTCTTGGCCTATGAACGGTATTTAAGTCATTCTCTTTAGAAGAGATTTGCAAGCGCCAAATGATTCAAAAATCATATGACTCCAAAAATCCATTCAAATGGAGTTCCTTCATGCGTTCCTTTCTAACATGACCTAAATGGCGGTTCCACTAATGAGTGGAATTCACATCATTTGCCTTATGGCATTTTAGCGTCAGTGTTATGTATGTGTGCTTCACCATAAAGATTTATAATAACTTATCCATCGTACATGGAATATGTCATAATTTGAACAACTCATTGTTTTCATTTGACTAGAACATAACAACCATTGTAAAGTTCTTTATTATAAAATCCGAAGGGCTAGGTAGAATGCCAACGACGAACACAATAACACTTTATTTTGTTCCAGACGTGCATTCCTACCATATTCCTTGTCAGTCACTTAGGCCATTGTATTCTTGTATTGCGTTGTCTTGTATGACACCTCATACCAACCAATATGGTACAATTACCCAAGAATTTCATTGTGTGACCAAACAAGGAATACATTCATAACATGTATATCATCTATATACACCTGAGCTAGACTTTCTAGTCTTCTCTTTCTTTCTGCCAAAAATCTTTTGTAGTTTCTCTTTTAGCTTTCCTCATTCTTAGAAAACACTTCACCTTCAATAACTTCTAGGTCCATTGGTCAAATACCAATAACCTTGAGGTTCTTACCTTGAAGTTGATCATCACATGACAAGTGTTCTAGATTTCACTATTAGTAACCTTTTAATGTAATGAACAATTTCACTCATAATTTTATCCATCAAATCATGACGACTTTCCGAGACCATGTCTGTACATGCTAGGCTCGTAAAGTTTAACCTTAGTATTCGCATGTGCAAATCTGGCTTGCACCCGTTGTATGCACACGTAGAATCTATAACACCCGATCATCATGAGATGCTTCGAAACGACGAGTCTTAGCAACGGTGCATACTAAGGACGATCACTTCATGGATATGCGAATATCGTTAGTGCCCAACTAGTTGGAGGATTGAGACGCCCGGCGTCTTCAACCTTCGTACATTCCCATAAAACTTATGAGTTTATGTAGTCTCACCAAATTATATTCTATCACCTTGCAATAAGGTCTTAGATATCACATATATCTCATACCTTGCTTATTTCTGAAAACAAAATTTTCAGCTCCTTACTTTTCAAACGGATTTGAACTTCAAGTTTCACGGAGACAAGATGATTTAAGGTACTAATTGAAACCATTGCTCTTTGAATCATCAATGTGAGGTTTACTAAAAGTTTGCATTAGGACTTAATCATATCTTGATTCTTTAACAATACGGTACCAGTCCGTAAAGTTACTTGTCAGACTTAACAGTATTTCTATCTCAATTACAAGACTAGCGCATGGTAGATAACGGATGCCAATTCTACAAATTTAATTCAAAATACTATTCAGACTATGTTCATGATAATTTGAGTTCATTTTTAATTCTTCAATTAACTAGGTGAACTCCCACTCAAAACAATATCCCTCGCATTGTCTTAGTGATTACACGAACCAAATCCACTACACCAAGTCCGATCATCACGAGAAAAGATGTAGCTTCAAAGGCGAACACTCAAAGTGTTCATCATATCATTCATATGATTCATGCTCTACCTTTCGGTATCCCGTGTTCCGAGACCATGTCTGTACATGCTAGGCTCGTCAAGGCAACCTTAGTATCCGCGTGTGCAAATCTGGCTTGCACCCGTTGTATGCACATGTAGAGTCTATCACACCCGATCATCACGAGATGCTTCGAAACGACAAGTCTTAGCAACGGTGCATACTAAGGATGAACACTTTATTATCTTGATATTTAGTGAGAGGGATCATCTTATAATGCTACCGTCGCGATCTAAGCAAGATAAGATGCATAAAGGATTAACATCACATGCAATTCATAATATGTGATATGATATGGCCTTTCTTCTTGTGCTTTTGATCTCCATCTCCAAAGCACATGAGCATGATCTCCATCATCACCAGCATTGCACCAAGGTCCATGGCACCGCTTCATGGTTGTCCATCACTTATAGCTACTATAACAACTACTTGAAATAAAGCTATTACATGATGAATAGACACGCAGGTCTTAACAAATTTAAAGACAACCATTAGGCTCCTGCCGGTTGCCATAATACAATAATGAACATCTCATACATCAAATATAATCATCATCACATCATGGCCATATCACATCACCAAACCCTGCAAAAACAAGTTAGACGCCTCTAATTTGGTTTGCATATTTTACGTGGTTTAGGGTTTTCGAGTAAGATCCAATCTACCTACGAACATGAACCACAACGGTGATACTAGTGTTGACAATAGAAAGTGCAAATTGGAATCTTCACTATGGTGGGAGAGACAGACACCCGCAAAGCCACTTATGCAATACAAGTTGCATGTCAAGCGTGGAGCAAGTCTCATGAGACGCGGTCATGTAAAGTTAGCCCGGGCCGCTTCATCCCACCATCCCGCAAGATGCAAAGTACACAAACTAAAGCAACAAAAGCATCAACGCCCACAAAACCATTGTGTTCTACTCGTGCAACAGATCTATGCATAGACATGGCTCTGATACCACTGATGGGGTTCGTAGCATAGAAAACAAAAAATTTCCTACCGCAAGACGAATAAATCCAAGATCTAATCTATGGAACACCCAAGATCTAATCTACAAGATCGGAGCAACGAGATTGATGTGAGACTAACCCTCGAAGATTTCCAAAGCCTACGAGATTAGATCTCGTTGTTGGTGTAGACGATCATCCCCAGTGCTGCAATCCGGCAGCACTTCCGTACTCGGTCGCGCGTACGGTGTCGATGAAGCCCTTCCTCTCCCCGTTCCAGCGGGCAGCGGAGGTGTGGTAGATCTCCACGGAATCCCAGCAGCACGACGGCGTGGTGGTGGTGGTGGAGAAGAATTGCTGCAGGGCTTCGCCTAAGCCTGCGCAGCATATGGAGGAGGAAGAGAGGGGGCGGCCAGGGTTTCTGGATGGGGTGCCTTGGCCGGCCACCCCCTCCCCTCTTTATATAGGTGGGGGGTCGGCCTAGGGTTTCCCCTAGGGCCCACCTACCCCCTTTGGCCGGCCACATGGGGGGGCAAACTCCTCCCCCAAGTATTCCCCCTTATCTCCTAATTTAAACCATTTATTTTAGGAGATAGATCTTATCTCTAGATTTAAACCATTTAAACTAGAGATAGATCTTATCTCTAAGGGGGGCCGGCCTGGGCCCACATGTCATGGTGGGCAGGACCCACTATGCCATGTGGCGCCTATGTGGCCTCTCCCGGGGTGGTGGGCCCACTGGTGGCCCTCTAGAACCTTCTAGAAGCTCCGGTCAAAACACCGGACTTTTTCCCGAACCCCGGAAATTGACTTCCCATATATGAATCTTATTCTCCGGACCATTCCGGACCTCCTCGTGATGTCCTGGATCCCATCCGAGACTCCGAACAAAAACTTCGGACTCCAACTCATATTCTAAATCTACTTATGCGACATCGAACCTTAAGCGCGTCACCCTACGGTTCGCGAACTATGCAGACATGGTCGAGACTCCTCTCCGAGCAATAACCAATAGCGGGATCTGGAGATCCATAATGGCTCCCACATATTCAACGATGACTTAGTGATCGATTGAACCATTTACATACGATGCCGATTCCCTTTGTCACGCGATATTTTACTTGTCCGAGGTTTGATCATCGGTATCTCCATACCTTGTTCAACCTCGTTACCGACAAGTACTCTTTACTCGTACCATGGTATGTGATCTCTTATGAACCATTCATATGCTTGCAAGCTAATCAGATGACATTCCACCGAGAGGGCCCAGAGTATATCTATCCGTCATCAGGATGGACAAATCCCACTATTGATCCATATGCCTCAACTCACACTTTCCAAATACTTAATCACATCTTTATAATCACCCATTTACGCAATGGCATTTGATGTAATCAAAGTACCCTTCCGGTGTAAGTGATTTACATGATCTCATGGTCAAAGGACTAAGGCAACTATGTATCGAAAGCTTATAGCAAATTGAACTTAATGACTTGATCTTATGCTACGCTCTTTTGGGTGTGTGTCCATTATATCATTCACCTAATGACATAACCTTGTTATTAATAACATCCAATGTTCATGATCACGAAACCATGATCATCCATTAATCAACAAGCTAGTTATACAAGAGGCTTACTAGGGACTCCTTGTTGTTTACATAACACACATGTATCAATGTTTCGGTTAATACAATTATAGCATGGGATGTAAAAATTTATCATGAACACTAAGATATAACAATAACTAATTTATTATTGCCTCTTGGGCATATCTCCAACAGTAACAACTTCCAAGACTCAACAATACAATAGTGAAATAAAAACATGGGTTATCTCCCAAGAAGTGCTTTTCTTTAACGCCTTTCAGCTAGGCGCAGAAAGTGCAAGTATTATCAAAAGATGAAGCATCAACATTATTACCTCGGGAGTTGGGAGTTTTCTCAACTATGCATTGTATCTTATTTATGTATGGAACTCCCTTTTCAATACCCTTAGGCTTACTATCCTCCTCAAATAAATTTTCAGGGACAATCCAATCAAAATTCTTTTCTAATGCCTCGTGCATTCCTATGAGTTTATGAGGTATTGGTATTTTAATCTCCCCCTCACAATTGACTTTATTAGTGTATCTTAGCCTATCTTTTTCCCTTTTTTCAAGGATATTTGCAAAATTGGTACACAAGCCTAGCATCTTATATCGAATAAAGACTTTCCTAGCTTCTCTAGCTACATCACCAAATTCTCTAAGAAGGGTTTCTAGAATAAAATCTTTCTTTTCTCCTTCTTCCATATCACCGAGTGTAAGAAACATATGTTGCATTATGGGATTAAGATTAACAAATCTAGCTTCCAACATGTGCACTAAAGAGGCAGTAGCAATTTCATAATCAGGAGCAAGTTCTACCAAGGATCTATCTTCAAAATCTTCAGTCTTACTAACATGAGTGAAAAATTCTTCTATATTATCTTTTCCAATGATAGACCCACTACCTACCGATATATCTTTCAAAGTAAACTTAGGGTGAAGCATGATGAAATAAACAAAAGGTAAATAAAGTAAATGCAAGTAACTAAATTTTTTGTGTTTTTGATATAGAGCAAATAAACAAGACAGTAAATAAAGTAACTATTTTTTTTGTGTTTTCGATATAGAGCAAGTAAACAAGACAGAAAGTAAAGTAACTAATTTTTTTGTGTTTTTAATATAAAGCAAACAAGACAGTAAATAAAATAAAGTAAAGCAAGACAAAAACAAAGTAAAGAGATTGGATGTGGAGACTCCCCTTGCAGCGTGTCTTGATCTCCCCGGCAACGGCGCCAGAAATTTAGCTTGATACGCGCGAAGCACACGTCCGTTGGGAACCCCAAGTGGAAGGTATGATGCGTATAGAAGCAAGTTTCCCTCAGTATGAAACCAAGGTTATCGAACCAGTAGGAGCCAAGAAGCACGTGAAGGTTGTTGGTGGAGGAGTGTAGTGCGGCGCAACACCAGTGAAACCGGCGCCAACGTGGAACCTGCACAACACAATCAAGATACTTTGCCCCAACGTAACAGTGAGGTTGTCAATCTCACCGGCTTGCTGAAAACAAAGGATTAAACGTATCGAGCGGAAGATGATGTTTGTTTGCAAAGAACAGTAAAGAACAATAATTGCAGTAGATTGTATTCAGATGTAAAAGAATGGACCGGGGTCCACAGTTCACTAGTGGTGTCTCTCCAATAAGATAACTAGCATGCTGGGTGAACAAATTACAGTGGGCAATTGACAAATAAAGATTCAATACATATCAATGATGATTACTATGAGATTTAATCAGGGCATTACGACAAAGTACATAGACCGCTATCCAGCATGCATCTATGCCTAAATAATCCACCTTCGGGTTAGCATCCGCACCCCTCCAGTATTAAGTTGTAAACAACAGATAATTGCATTAAGTATGGTGCGTAATGTAATCAACACAAATATCCTTAGACAAAGCATCGATGTTTTATCCCTAGTAGCAACAGCACATCCACAACCTTAGAACTTTCTGTCACTGTCCCAGATTAAATGGAGGCATGAACCCACTATCGAGCATAAATACCCCCTCTTGGAGTTACAAGTATCAACTTGGACAGAGCCTCTACTAGCAACGGAGACCATGCAAGAACATAAACAACACATATATGATAGATTGATAATCAACTTTACATAATATTCTAGATTCATCGGATCCCACCAAACACAACATGTAGCATTACAAATAGATGATCTTGATCATGTTAGGCAGCTCACAAGATCTAAACAATGATAGCACAAGCGGAGAAGACAACCATCTAGCTACTGCTATGGACCCATAGTCCAAGGATGAACTACTCACGCATCAATCCGGAGGCGGGCATGATGATGTAGAGCCCTCCGGTGATGATTCCCCTCTCCGGCAGGGTGCCGGAGGCGATCTCCTGAATCCCCCGAGATGGGATTGGCGGCGGCGGCGTCTCTGGAAGGTTTTCCGTATCGTGGCTCTCGGTACGGGGGTTTCGACGAAGGCTTTAAGTAGGCGAAGGGTAGGTCAAGAGGCGGCGCGAGGGGCCCACACCATAGGGCGGCACGGGCCCCCCTCTAGCCGCGCCGGCCTATGGTGCCGGGCCCTCGTGGCCCCTCTTCGTAACCCTCCGGTCTTCTGGAAGCTCCGCGGAAAAATAAGACCCTGGGCGTTGATTTTGTCTAATTCCGAGAATATTTCCTTTGTAGGATTTCTGAAACCAAAAACAGCAACTGGCGCTTCGGCATCTTGTTAATAGGTTAGTGCCGGAAAATGTATAATAATGATGTAAAGTATGTATAAAACATGCAAGTATTGTTATAAAAGTAGCATGGAACATAAGAAATTATAGATACGTTTGAGACGTATCACTTTACATTGTGGTAGCATTCATGCTTGATGTTCTATATCTAGTTTGTTATCACCTTGTTGCTCATCATGCTTAGCATAGGTTGTTGGCGCACATAGGCAAACCCCAGTTGATAGGCTTTCTGCTAAACAAGTAAACCTTGAGTAGTTTTATTCCGCCTTGTTTAGCCCTCAAGTAGAAGTTTTTATAACCCGCCTATTCACCCCCCTCTAGGCGACATCCTTGAACATTCAATTGGTATCAGAGCTAGGGCTCTCTTATCTTATTAGGGTTCACCGCCTTGAGATTAAAGATGTCGGCTAGAGTATTAGTGCACAATGACACTTTTACATTTGATGGCGCTAACTATGATGCTTGGAAATTCTACATGCTTGATTATTTTCGGGGCATGCACCCACATATGGAGCAAATTCTTGATATGGGTTTTTCTCCTCCCAAGGATCCACAAAATCCATCTTATGAGGAGAAGAAAAACTCTTATCTAGATGCTCAAGCTACTAATGTGTTTTGCCATGTTGTGAGCCATGTAGTTATCTCCTCCAACGCGCCCTTCCGGAGTGCTCATGAGTTTTGTACAAAGTTTCAACACTACAAGAAAAGTTGCCATGGCCGACGAAGTTGAAGTCGCGCCGTGGTTGCTGGTGTACCATGGCCGACGATTTTTGGTCCCTCCGTGGTGCATGTCAAAACTTTTTTTCTCGTTTTTGAGGCCACCTAGCCCGACGAAAGCGGCCAAAACGTCGCGTATGGTGGCCCGGGACGTGGTGCATCTCGAAATCTCGGGTTCGCCGGCCGAGTCAACGCAAATCCGCACCGCCGAGGGATGTAGGGCCCAGATGGCAGCCTCTCTGGCATTGTTTTTTTTCTAGATCGCGCCATCTCGTTCAACGTTCTCCGATCGAGCCGTTTACGATGCAGGATCATGGGTCCCGCATGTCATCCTCTATGAACCAAAATTCTTTCTATTCTTGGATTTTTTTGACCCCCTGATTTCTGGCTACTTCCTTTTTCTTTTGATCCCTTGCCGCCTTGGAAACGTTGAGACCGCTGCTGCTAAATGGGACCCGCATGTCATCCTCTATGTGCAATCAACTTTCTTTTCTTGGAGTTTTTTTGGCACCTCAAATTTGGTCACTTGCCTTTTCTTTCGATCCCTGCCGCCTCTCAAACGGTGATACCGCTGCTGCTAAATGGGACCCGCATGTCATCCTCTATGTACTATAAAACTTTCTTTTCCTGAATTATTTTTGGCACCTCATATTTGGTCACTTGCCTTTTTCTTTCGATCCCTGCCGCCTCTCAAACGGATGATACCGCTGCTAAATGGGACCCGCATGTCATCCTCTATGTACTATAAAACTTTCTTTTCTTGGATTTTTTTGGCACCTCATATTTGGTCACTTGACTTTTTCTTTCGATCCCCTGCTGCCTCTCAAATTGATACCGCTGCTGCTAAATGGGACCCGCATGTCATCCTCTATGTACTATAAAACTTTCTTTTCTTGGATTTTTTGGCACCTCATATTTGGTCACTTGACTTTTTCTTTCGATCCCCTGCTGCCTCTCAAACGGTGATACCGCTGCTAAATGGGACCCGCATGTCATCCTCTATGTACTATAAAACTTTCTTTTCTTGAATTATTTTTGGCTCCTCATATTTTTTCACTTGCCTTTTTCTTTCGATCCCCCGCCTCTCAAACGGTGATACCGCTGCTGCTAAATGGGACCCGCATGTCATCCTCTATGTACTATAAAACTTTCTTTTCTTGGATTTTTTTGGCTCCTGATATTTTTTCACTTGCCTTTTTCTTTCGATCTCATGCCACGTTTGAAACGTTGAGGAACCTGCTGGCTCATGGGACCCGCATGTCATCCTCTATGTACTATAAAAGTTCATTTTCTTGGTTTTTTTTTCACCATCTGATTTTTGGCAATTTCTTTTTCTTTTGATCCCCTGCCGCCTCTCAAACGATGATACCGCTGCTGCTAAATGGGACCCGCATGTCATCCTCTATGTACTATAAAACTTTCTTTTCTTGAATTATTTTTGGCTCCTCATATTTGGTCACTTGCCTTTTTCTTTCGATCTCATGCCAAGTTTGAAACGTTGAGGAACCTGCTGGCTCATGGGACCCGCATGTCATCCTCTATGTACTATAAAAGTTTATTTTCTTTATTTTTTTCACCCTCTGATTTTTGGCTATTTCCTTTTTCATTTGATCCCCTGCCGCCTTGGAAACGTATGGTAAGCTGCTGACTCATGGGACCCGCATGTCATCCTCTATGTACAATCAACTTTCTTTTTCTTTTGATCTCAAGCCGCATTTGAAACGTTGAGACCGCTGCTGCTAAATGGGACCCGCATGTCATCCTCTACGTACAATAAAGTTTCTTTTCTTGGATTATCTTTGGCTCCTGATATTTTGTCACTTGCCTTTTTCTTTCGATCTCATGCCGCCTTTGAAACATTGAGTAAGCTGCTGGCTCATGGGTCCCGCATGTCATCCTCTACGAACAATAAAAGTTTCCTTTCTTGGAGTTATTTTTTACCCCTAATTTCTGGCTATTTGCCTTTTTCTTTTGATCTCCTGCCCCCTTTGAAACGATGAGGACGATGTTGGCAGGTCGGTCCCACATGTCATCCTCTATGAACAATAAAAGTTTCCTTTGATGGATTTATTTTGAACCCCTCATTAATTTCTGGATATTTCCCCTGCCGCCTTGGAATCGTTGAGGATGCTGCTGCCTCATGGGTCCCGCATGTCATCCTCTCAGAACGGTAAATGTTTATTTTCTTGGATTTTGTTGACCAAACGATTTTTGGCTTATTTTTTCTTTCGATCACCTGCAGCCTTTAAAACGTTGAGGACGCCGCTGGCTCACGGGTCCCACATGTCAACCTCTATGAACAATAAACGCTGAGGATGCTGCTGCCTCATGGGTCCCGCATGTCATCCTCTCAGAACGAAAATGTTTCTTTTCTTGGATTTTTTACCAACAGATTTTTGGTTTATTTTTTCTTTCCATCCCCTGCCGCCTTTAAAACGTTGACGACGCTGTTGGCTCATGGGTCCCCGATGTCAGCCTCCCCGTACAAGAAACATATGATATCTTGATTATTTTGCAGACAATAAACAATGTATTGCGCTCTGAGCTATTTCAAACGGATAAATTAAATCTTTATTTTTACATAAACAAACTTATATGTTGAATCTCCTTGTTTTTTTGTCTTTGCGAAGCATAGGACTTTCCTGTTTTTTTAGAAAATTCGGAACTTTCCTGTTTTGGAGTGGGCTGAAATTGTACGAGTCAAAAGGCCAAGCAGGATAGTTCGAAAGCCCAGATGTCCAGATGCAGCCCAATTGAAATCTTTCTTCTTGGATTTTTTTCACCCCCTGATTTCTGGCTACTTCATTTTTCTTTTGGTCCTGTGCCGCCTTGGAAACGTTGAGACCGCTGCTGCAAAATGGGACCCGCATGTCATCCTCTACGTACAATAAAATTTCTTTTCTTGGATTATTTTTGGCTCCGATATTTGGTCACTTGCCTTTTTCTTTCGATCCCGTGCAGCCTCTCAAACGGTGATACCGCTGCTGCAAAATGGGACCCGCATGTCATCCTCTACGTACAATAAACTTTCTTTTCTTGGATTATTTTTGGCTCCTGATATTTGGTCACTTGCCTTTTTTTCTTTCGATCTCATGCCACGTTTGAAACTTTGAGGAACCTGCTGGCTCATGGGACCCGCATGTCATCCTCTATGTGCTATAAAAGTTTATTTTCTATGGTTTTTTTCACTCTCTGATTTTTGTCTATTTCCTTTTTCTTTTGATGCCCTGCCGCCTTGGAAACGTTGAGTAAGCTGCTTACACATGGGACCCACATGTCATCCTCTATGTACAATCAAGTTTCTTTTCTTGAATTATTTTTGGCTCCTGATATTTCGTCACTTGCCTTTTTCTTTCGATCTCATGCCACGTTTGAAACGTTGAGGAACCTGCTGGCTCATGGGACCCGCATGTCATCCTCTATGTGCTATAAAAGTTTGTTTTCTTGGATTTTTTTTCACCCTCTGATTTTTGGCTCCTGATATTTCGTCACTTGCCTTTTACTTTTGATCCCCTGGCCCCTTTGAAACGTTGAGTAAGCTGCTGGCACATGGGACCCGCATGTCAACCTCTATGTCCATCAACTTTCTTTTCTTGGATTTTTTTGACCCCCTACTTTCTAGCTACTTTCTTTTTCTTTTGATCTCAAGCCGCATATGAAACATTGAGACCGCTGCTGCAAAATGGGACCCGCATGTCATCCTCTATGTACAATAAATCTTTGATTATTTTTGGCACCTCATATTTGGTCACTTGCGTTTTTTTCTTTCGATCTCATGCCACCTTTGAAACGTTGAGTAAGCTGCTGGCTCATGGGTCCCCCATGTCATCCTCTACGAACAATAAAAGTTTCCTTTCTTGGAGTTATTTTTGCCCCCTAATTTCTGGCTACTTCCTTTTTCTTTTGATCCCCTGCCGCCTTTGAAACGTTGAAAACTTTCTTTTCTTTGATTATTTTTGGCACCTCATATTTGGTCACTTGCCTTTTTCTTTCGATCCCTGCCGCCTCCCAAACGGTGAGACCGCTGATGCTAAATGGGACCCGCATGTCATCCTCTATGTACTATAAAACTTTCTTTTCTTGGATTTTTTGGCTCCTGATATTTGGTCACTTGCCTTTTTTCTTTCGACCTCCTGCCGCATCTCAAACGGTGAACCGCTGCTGCTAAATGGGACCCGCATGTCATCCTCTATGTACAATAAAGTTTCTTTTCTTGGATTATTTTTGGCTCCTGATATTTGGTCACTTGCCTTTTTCTTTCGATCCCATGCCGCCTTTGAAACGTTGAGGAAGCTGCTGGCTCATGGGTCCCGCATGTCATCCTCTATGAACAATAAAAGTTTCCATTGTTGGAGTTATTTTTTACCCCTAATTTCTGGCTACTTCCTTTTTCTTTTGATCCCCTGCCGCCTTTGAACGTTGAAGAATCTGCTCGCTAATGGGTCCCACATGTCAGACTCTATGGACGATAAACCTTTCTTTTCTTGGAGTTATTTTGACCCCTAATTTCTGGCTATTTTGCCTTTTTTTTGGATCCCGTGCTGCCTTGGAAACGTTGAGGATGCTGCTGCCACATGGGTCCCGCATGTCATCCTCTCAGAACGATAAATGTTTCTTTTCTTCGATTTTTTTACCAACTGATTTTTGATTTATTTTTTCTTTCGATCCCCTGCCGCCTTTAAAACTTTGACGACGCTGCTGGCTCATGGGTCCCGATGTCAGCCTCCCCGTACAAGAAACATGTGATATCTTGATTATTTTACAGACAATAAAAAGTGTATTTCGCTCTGAGCTATTGCAAACGGATAAATTAAATCTTTATTTTTACATAAACGAACTAATATGAATCTCCTTGTTTTTGTTTTGTTTTTGCGAAGCATAGGACTTTCTTGTTTTGGAGTGGGCTGAAATTGTACGAGTCAAAAGACGTCCAGCAGGTTAGAAGGCCCAGATGGCCAGGCAGCCCCAATTTATATCTTCCTTATCTTGGATTATTTTTTGATCAAAAGGCCCAGCAGGGGTACATCCTTTTTCTTTTGGTCCTGTGTGCCGCCTTGGAAACGTTGTGGACGCTGCTGCCTCATGGGACCCGCATGTCATCCTCTATGAACTATGAACTCTAAAAGTTTCTTTTTTCTTGGATTTTTTTTCACCCCTCTGATTTTTGGCTATTTCCTTTTTCTTTTGTTCCCCTGCCGCCTTGGGACCCGTATGTCATCCTCTATGTACAAAAAACTTTCTTTTCTTGGAGTTTTATTCCCCCTAATTTCGGGCTACTTTCGTTTTCTTTTGATCTCAAGCCGCATATGAAACATTGAGACCGCTGCTGCAAAATGGGACCCACATGTCATCCTCTATGTAAAATAAAAGTTTCTTTTCTTGGATTATTTTTCACGCTCTGATTTTTGGCTATTTCCTTTTTCTTTCGATCCCCTGCTGCTTGGAAACGTTGAGGATGCTGCTGCCTCATGGGTCCCACATGTCATCCACTATGAACAATAAAAGTTTCTTTTCTTCGATTTTTTTCACCCTCTGCTTTTTGGCTATTTCCTTTTCATTTGATCCCCTGCCGCCTTGGAAACGTTGAGGATGCTGCAGCGTCATGGGACCCGCATGTCATACTCTATGTACAATAAAAGTTTCTTTTCTAGGTTTTTGGCTCCTGATATTTGGTCACTTGCCTTTTTCTTTCAATCTCATGCCGACTCTCAAAGGTACAATAAAAGTTTCTTTTCTTGGATTATTTTTGGCTCCTGATATTTGGTCACTTGCCTTTTTCTTTCGATCTCATGCCGTCCTTGAAACGTTCAGACCGCTGCTACAACATGGGACCCTATGTCATCCTCTATGTACAATGAAAGTTTCTTTTCATGGATTATTTTTTGCTCCTGATATTTGGTCACTTTCCTTTTTCTTTCGATCTCATGCCGCCTCGGCCCTCTGAAACGACGAGTAAGTTGTTGGCTCATGGGACCCGCATGTCATCCTCTATGTACAATAAAGTTTTTTTCTTGGATTTTTTACCCCCTGATTTTTGGTCACTTGCCTTTTTCTTTCGATCCTGTGCCGCCTTTGAAATTGTGGACGCTGCTGGCTCATGGGTCCCACATGCCAGCCTCTATGAACAATAATATTTCTTTTCTTGGATTTTTTTTACCCCTGATTTCTGGCTATTTGCCTTTTTCTTTGGATCCCCGACCGCCTTTGAAACGATGAGGACGCTGCTGGCGCATAGCTCCCACATGTCAGCCTCTAAGAACAATAAACATTTCTTTTCTTGGATTTATAGTTGACCCCTAATTAATGGCTACTTCGCTTTTTTTTCGATCCCCAGCCGCCTTAGAAACGTTGAGGACGCTGCTGGCTCATGGGTCCCATATGACAGCCTCTATGAAAAGTAAAACATTTACTTTCTTGGATTTATTTTTGACACCTAATTAATGACTACTTGGTTCTTTTCTTTTGATCCCGTGACGCCTTTGAAACGTTGAGGGCCCTGCTGGCTCATGGGTCCAACATGTCAGCCTCTATGAACAATAAGAGTTTCTATTGTTGCATTTATTTTTGACCCCTAATTTCTGGCTATTTGCCTTTTTTCCATTGCCTGCCACCTTAGAAACGTTGAGGACGCTGCTGGCTGGGTCCCACATGTCAGCCTCTTTGTACGATAAAAGTTTCCTTTGCTGGATTTATTTTTGACCCCTAATTTCTGGCTATTTGCCTTTTTCTTTCGAACTCCACCGCCTTTGAAACGTTGATGACGCTGCTGCAAACTGGGTACAATATGTCAGCCTCTTTGTGCGATAAACCTTTCCTTTCTTGGATTTTTTGGACACCTGATTTCGAGCTACTTGCCTTTTTCTTTCGATCTCCTGCCCCCTTTGAGAAACGCCGAGAACGATACTGGTTCGTGGGTCCCACATGTCATCCTCTCTGAATGATAAATGTTGGGGCCGCGGCTGCAAGATACGTCCCACATGTCAGCCTGACTGTTGAATAAACGTTTCCTTTCTCGAATTTATATTTGACCCCTGATTTCTGGCTACTTTGCCGTTTCTTTCGATCCCCTGCATGTCTGCTACTCCACCGAAAAACAGACCGGCATGTATTCATCACAATACTGGTAGCTAATTTAGGAAAAATGTGTTCATCACGGGATTCAAACAAAGATCTTCATCTCTGCTAAATTTTGATTTCACCAAAAACCGAACAGCGTGTGTTCATGACTTTAACTTCACAAACACTATGGTTTCTCTATAAAATAAGGTCACCATCCGTTCCTTTATTGTAGGCATTTGCGAAAAGTGTCTTTGGCTAATGGGCACCAGTGCTCTGCTGTTTAAAAAAAATCAAATAGCATACATATTTGTTTCAAAAAAATCTGAAAATGAATGTAGACATAATAAATAAAGTAACCTACAAGCGTGTAAAATTTTAATATGATATTCTTTATATTGTAGACTACACAAAAAAGACAAAATCTGTTGAAATTTGGAGATTTGAAATATGCATACCCAGATCCACACGTTTGTTACTTTTGTGTAGCCCAGAATTTTTTGTATTTGAAACTGAAATTTTGCACGTTTATGGGACAATTCATTAGCTACTCCATGATTTGTTTTCTAATTTTTTGAACAAATAAATATATTTTTTATTTTTTTCTAAAATAGCAGGAGCACTGGTGCCCAAGAGCACCAAATCTCTTAATAGGCATTTGCGCCTAATAGCGTGAGCTTAGCTAATTTTTGAAGAAAAAAAAGATGTCCATTGTGGTATTCAGGACAAAGATCTTCATGTCTGCTACTGCACCAAACAACAAACCAGCATGTATTCATCACAATACGGGTAGCTAATTTGTGAAAAATATGTTCAGCACGGGATTCAAACAAAGATCTTCATCTCTGCAAAATTTTGATTTCAGCAAAAACCGAACAGCGAATGTTCATGAGGTTAAGTTCACGAACACTATGTTTTCTCTATAAAATAAGGTCACCATCTGTCTCTTATTTCTCAAGGAAAAACAGGTGGAAGTGTTGGGACGAACCACATGGGTGCTTCGGCTCTATGTTCAATCTTCTCTTTTTTGTACTGCAATCTTGAGCCTATGGCAGGACCTCCATTGACGTGCATTCTGCACCAATTTGGCCTTGGACGTATCCATGTATCACGGGCGCGATTGTGGGTAGCAAAGACACAGTCAGGTTTGAACAATTGGAAATCTGGTTCTGCAGCCTCTGCGTCGATTGGCGGGGGTAGCATGAAAATTGGGTGATTGAGTCCAAGAAATAAAGAACGCCCCTTCAAATTGTTCAATCTTTCCCACCTTGCCTCTTCTACAGGGTCCAAGGTATGGGCAGATCTCAAGAAAACGTAGCACCGTACCAAAGGATAAGACCTCAGCTTGTTACCCATATGTAATATTGGAGGACCGAGGATGGGCCGATAACCTTTAACCTGAATCCACGCGAGATCAGATTCACCAGTAATGGACTCTGCTCTCATTGGTGCCAGGAACCAAGTGCGCTGGTCAGAAAATCCAAGAAATACATCTTCATCTTCATAATTATGATTATCACCATCATCATCTAATTCTTCATCATCTAATTCTTCATCATCTAATTCGTCTTCTTCTAATTCTTCTTCTTCTAATTCTTCTTCATCAGCATCATTATCTTCATCGGCACCTCCATCGCCTTGAGCCACATTTGCTTCATCATCTTCCATGACAGCATCTCCCTCGATTTGAGCGAAAATTGCAGCCACTTCTGCTTCTTCATCTTCAATGACAGGGGCGTCAATGAGACGCGGGGCTGCATGTGTCCCTGCAATGCACAAAGATCAACCACAATGCAGCAAGTAGGAACTACACTGAAAATTATCTCTTCTCTTCTATCTTCTATTTTCTACTACTATAAGGCACCAGTTTTTAACAAGACATGTAGCAGCAATTCCAACTGTTGGTGTCCAAAATCTAACGGTTGGGATTAGAGGTATTCGCGTGAAAAAAATACCACACCAGTGTCCACGTGTTTCTAGAACCGTCATGTTTCCATTATGAAGAAAAATCAGAGCAGTCTCACACCGATATCACACGTCCCACTTGATAGTGATTAAGAAAGGTTCCAAATTTTTGTTCATATTTATAAACTGTATGCTCACACTTATTTTGATGGTATAACCAAATTATTAGTTGTATTGAAAGTTTGAACAACATTTAGAACGCAACTTTTATACATCAGTATTGCGAATCGTAATTGGTCCAACATGTGCAGCATGCCATTTACTAGTTAAGACATAAAACAAAGACTCACCACAGGTATATGGTATCCAGGAATGCCCATGGCATCGACATAGCTGTTTCTATCAAAGAATTCAGGGTTTCTCAGGATATTCCACTCCTTTTCTAGGGGCGCTTGTAGGATAGCGATCAATTCGTCAAATACAACGATTACCTCGTAATGCCATGGCCCTGCTAGATCATCTTTGTACGGCCTCTTGACGATCCGTACTTTGAGCAGTTCCAAACTTTTATCTATTTTGTATTTGAACAGGAATGGTGGGCTGCCATGCCACCATTCACTAGTAGGGCCCAAAGAAATTCCTGCATCTTGCAGAGATGGAAGAGGTATAATAGTATCTGATATGTATATGTTGCGGATCGTCAAGTGCCCGTCCTGCTGGACAAATGCCACCCAGTCGCCGTTACAACCCACCCAGTGCATGGGTCCATGTCCATCCAGTTCCTCCTTGGTATGGATAAATGCTGGAACTGTCGGCTTGTCTAATGGCATCAGCAACGCGTGAATGCCCTGCAAATAGGATTTGTTTCAAAATTGTCTATGCATGCAAGGTATTCGACAGAATGAAGAGCGGATTGTGCAGAACTGAAGCACAGATGTAATGGATAAATAAAGCAATTCCGAAGAGTACATGTGCATAGTGAAGGCAGCAAACCTTACAGTACTCCCAAATCAGGTGATGATGTTGAGTCTAAATTCATGCATGATGTTTGGCAATAAGAAAAGTTGATTGAAAAAACACAAGCTGAAACGAGATGAGTAAATAAATAAATACTCTTACAGTATTGTCGCGGTCGTCTGGCCATGTCTCGGGGTCGCAGTGGAGCAGGCTCGGTAAACCGAACGGAACCTTATGCGCTCCGCGGATGGCATGCCGCATGCCGATCATGCCTCGAGCGAGGCGACCAGTGCTGAGGATATCCGCCCGCTCGGCTATGTTCTCCACCAGTGGGTAGTGGAGGTTGCCCCACCCCATGGACTGGTGGTAGCAATCAGGAATCTCCTCAATCTTACGCTTCTGCTTCATTGGAGTCGGTAATCCAATGCAAGGGAGAGAGGGGTGAACGGGAGAAAGAGACAGAAGAGGGTTTTTTTTGGAGAAGATGCAGTAGTAGTACTACGATACTAGGAGGTGGAGATGCGGGGCATGTTTCCGGGGGAGAGGAACCACTATTTCCCTTAAAAAAATAACAGCACTTGCGCATTAGAACTTGGGGCGGGGATATAGCGGTAAGAGGTATTGACCAACTTTCCCTCACCTTGACCCCACGTGGTTGTGAACCCGAGATAATTCTTTTTGATGAACCCGATATACTTATTATAGTACTAAAATAGTACAAGTATATACCTTGTACTCCTATATACTAACATTACTATTTTAAGGACTTATGTTCCATGAGCAACAACTTCCCCCACTCCGCTCATCCGAAATCCTAGCCCCTCCAACTTCAAGGACCAATCAACATAGCTATGGCCTTCTAATTTGGCTCAAGTCGCCGCACACATAGTCCTCCCGCCGACAAGGAATAGGAGCATCAGCCCTTTCGTCGCTTGTTGTTACACATAATCATATACAGTACCATATATATTTCAAATTTCCATATCAAAAAATAGTTCAAATCTGAATTTTAACATCTCAAGCTAAACCCTCGCTTGCTCTTAAACATAAGCATACCATAGTTCTACTTTTGTCTTCACCGAACAACAGAACACAATTTCATCACAACATAGCCAACCGGAGTACCTAGTAATGTAACTAGAGAAGTGAACCTATAGTTGATCAAGCCTTCAACTTTAACACAATAATACCCCCACATTATGTGTTGAGGAGCCACACCCATATATTTAAGAGTACCATCATGTAGACCACAAATGCATCAATGAAGAGAGGGGTATACTTATAGACCACCTCTTTACAAAACAGTTGTAATTAGTAGACCACAATTGCCTCGTTCATTAGCTATGAAATTACATACTATCAGTAGCTACAATGGCTGCAGGCCCTGTTTCAGAATTAAACATCACACTTGTTCCAATCCGGGGCGTTGGCGAAGTTTGGGATGAACCAAAGCGGTGTCTTTACCAGGTACCTATCTTTTTTTGTTTTGCATGTTTTCTCCAAGGCGTTGGTTTGGAAACCAACGGCGCAATCTTCACGATTCAGACTGAATCGGCATATTTCAGGCAGCTGCGAATTGCGAAGCCATGCTTCATTCGGCAAGGTGTACACACAATTTCTTCTCGTCAGACATCCTGGGACAACATCTGCACCGCCTAATGGCAGCATAATCGGATAGTTCACTCCAAGGAAAAGAGAATATTCTCCAAGGTCATCAATCTTTTCCCATGGAATACCTTCATTTAACTTACTAGTGTCCTTCGTGAACACCAGGCAACCAAACCCAGAAGCATAGTTGCCAACAGTGCGACCATGATGAACACGACGATCAGAAGCAGTATGGCAAACTTTACAGGAATATTCCCTTTCATCAGCAATGCCCAGTGTATGGATCAGAAGAAGTCTAGAACCATCTATAGATCTTGCTAACCACCACATGCCATAATCGACCTCGTGATCATGGCCAAGAGCATCATCAAGTGCACACCGCCATTCAAACACAATGGGCGAGGGAAGTCTACCCAATTTATTGATTCGACACAAGGGGAGACAAAGAAATACCTTAAGAAGGGAGTTTCAATTGCAGCTGCACTGGAACTTGCTCGCAAGAGTTTATCAGTAGTAACAGTTCTATGGTAGTGGAAATAGCGGAATAACAGCAGCAGTGAAATAAAGACAGCAGTAGTGATTATAGTAAACAGCAGGATTAAAATACTGTAGGCATAGGGACGGATTTAACGGGCGTTGCATGGATGAGAGAAACTCATATAACAATCAAAGCATGGGCATTTGCAGATAATAATAAAACAGTATCCAAGTACTAATCAATCAATAGGCATGTGTTCCATATTTAGTCGTACGTGCTCGCAATGAGAAACTTGCACAACATCTTTTGTCCTACCAGCCGGTGGCAGCCGGGCCTCTAGGGAAACTACTGGATATTAAGGTACTCCTTTTAATAGAGTACCGGAGCAAAGCATTAACACTCCGTGAACACATGTGATCCTCACATCACTACCATCCCCTCCGGTTGTCCCGATTTCTGTCACTTCGGGGCCATTGGTTCCGGACAGCGACGTGTGTATACAACTTGCAGGTAAGACCATAAACAATGAATATCTTCATGAAACAATAACATGTTCAGATCTGAGATCATGGCACTCGGGCCCTAGTGACAAGCATTAAGCATAACAAGTTGCAACAATATCATAAAAGTGACATCTACGGATACTAGGCACTATGCCCTAACAATCTTATGACTATTACATGACCAATCTCATCCAATCCCTACCATCCCCTTCAGCCTACAGCGGGGGAATTACTCACACATGGATGGGGGAAACATTGCTGGTTGATGGAGAGGCGTTGGCGGTGATGGCGGTGAAGATCTCCTCCAATTCCCCGTCCCGGCGGAGTGCCAGAACGGAGACTTCTGGCTCCCGCGACGGAGTTTCGCGATGTGGCGGCTTTCTGGAGGGTTTCTGGCGATGTCGACTTCTCTCCGTGCGTTTTTAGGTCGAGGCGAATAAGTAGTCCGAAGGGGGGCGTCGGAGGCCGGCCGAGGGGGCCACACCATAGGGCCGCGCGGGCCCCCCCTGGGCCGCGCCGCCTTATGGTGTGGGGCCCTCGGGCCTCCACCTCCTTCGCCCTTCTGGCTCCGTCAATATTTTGGTAAAATAGGGCCATCTGAAGAAATTCCGAGGATTTTCCCGAAAGTTGGATTTCTGCACAAAAACGAGACACCAGAGCAATTCTGCTGAAAACAGCGTTAGTCCGTGTTAGTTGTATCCAAAATACACAAATTAGAGGCAAAACAATAGCAAAAGTGTTCGGGAAAGTAGATACGTTTTGGACGTATCAACTCCCCCAAGCTTAGCTTATTGCTTGTCCTCAAGCAATTCAGTTAACAACTGAGCGATAAAAGAACTTTCACGAACATATTTGCTCATATGATGTATATATTCTCATGCTATGGCTAATACTTAAGCAGTTCATAATGGGATACATGCAAATAAGATCATCCAACAGCTATGTCAATCATGGAGAAGTACCAACAATTAATAATAAGCATCATGAATCATGTATGTAAGCAAGATTGCAATGTTCATAAGAGAATATGATAAAGTGGTATCTCGCTTGCCTGTATTTGATCAGCAAAACATAAATGCCGAGGCACCTCTTGAGTTCATAGAAAGACTAGAAGTAGTGATTGTCAAAGATAAAAGCATCAAAGTTATACCACAATCAATCATATTTTGAGACAAGCATATTATACTAAGAATGACAGTTGTGCTCTCAAGATAGTGCTCGAAGAAAGAATGGAGACACAACATAAAAGTAAAAGATTGACCCTTCGCAGAGGGAAGCAGGGATTAACATGCGCTAGAGCTTTTTATTTGTAAAGCAGGAGTAAAATTATTTTGAGAGGTGTTTGTTGTTGTCAACGAATGGTAATGGGTACACTAACTCCCTCATCAACCGGACTCACAAGAGCGGCTCCCATTTATTTATTTTTGGTTGGCACTCCTTCCAACCTTTCTTTCACAAACCATGGCTAACCGAATCCTCGGGTGCCTGCCAACAATCTCATACCATGAAGGAGTGCCTTTTTATTTAAGTTTTATTATGATGATGACACTCCCCCAACCTTTGCTTACACAAGCCATGGCTAACCGAATCCTTCGGGTGCCGTCCAACAATCACAAACCATGGAGGAGTGTCTATTTAAGTTAATTAATTTGGGACTGGGAATCCCATTGCCAGCTCTTTTTGCAAAATTATTGGATAAGCGGATGTGCCACTAGTCCATATGAGAGTCCGTCAAAAGTAAATGACAAGGTTGAAAGCTAAACACCACATACTTCCTCATGAGCTATGAAACATTAACACAAATTGAGAAGCATTTTGAAAGTTTTAAAGGTAGCGCATGAGAATTTACTTGGAATGGTTTGAAATGCCATGCATAGGTATTTATGGTGGACACTTTTGGAACAACTTGGTTTTCAGGTGTTTGGAAGCACGAGCGGCGTCACCGCTCAGTACAAGTGAAGGCTAGCAAAAGACTAGGGAGCGACAAATCAAGAGAGCAGTAACTGTCATAATCATGCTTGCGGCAAAATAAATTAACGGAGGCATAAAAGTGATACAAGAACTCTGAAGCAATTATAAATCATCGAGGCTTAATTGACTTTTTGTTCAGTCATATGCATGCGTGAGCATGTGCCAAGTCGATATAAATGAGTTATTCAGAGGAGGATACCACAATGCCATACTTACTTATGAATAAAACAATGCAAGCAAACATCCATGACATGCTACTCATATTAATAAATCGGAACCAAACATGAGAGATCATGAGCTACTAGACTTTCTCAAATAACATATACCTCACATGAACCAACTAAGCATGCTCATATGGATGAGTATATGTACAAAAATGAAAGCAAATAGAGTTCATACCAGCCTCTCACCACAATCAGATTGTCGTAGATCGTCATTATTGCCTTTTCACTTGTGTAGCTTGGATAATATAAAATGAAAACCACGCTCCAGCCACCGAAGACCATTGAACTCATGATGAACTTTACAAACCAAAGAAGAACAGCAAATATTTTTGGTGTTTTCGAATTAGAAATAAGAACGAAAGAAAACAAGCAAACAAAGCAAAATCTTTTTGGGTTTTCTCATAGCAAACTAACGATAGCAAATAAAGCAAACTAAGAGCAAGGTACCAAATAAATAAATGGTGAAGAGAAACAACAGAAATATTTTTGGTCTTTTTGTGTTTTAGGAAAGAAACAAAGTGAAAACAAAAGAATGCAAACTAACAGAAACACAGAAAAGCAGGATGACAGAAATCTGCCAAATCCTGACAGCAGTACAGAAATCGAATTTAACAAAAATCTTCCATTGCTCAGACCAAAAAGTGTTCAACTAATGAAAGTTAGATAACAACCTGGGGCACATGCTCAAAAATTGGCAACTCAAAATAACGTTCTGGCTGTGCGTACGAATTTTTTTGGTAACAGCACAGAATCTGTTTTTGGACAGCACTTCCCCAAATATCATCTCCCTCTCATTAGAAAACCACTCTAAGAGACTAAGCAAGTATGTACAAGTATCCAGCAATCATAATATGCAAAGAATGAGTGATGCCGGTATACCTCCCCCAAGCTTAGGCTTTTGGCCTAAGTGGAGTTCATTCCCAACGAGGGTCGGGGTTCCACGCCGGTGGATCATACATGGAGTGGTAATAAGGCCCCTGTGCAGAAGAATATCGTGGAGGCTCCACGTGACCATGATGTTGATATGAGGAGCTTGCTGCATCGGATGAAGAGTCGGGATGCTCCTCGGTCTCCTCCACATCTTCCCTCGCACGACGGCTTTCTCTTTCTATGTATGCATTTAGCTCATTTTCTGTGATCGACCACCCGTCCCTGGCATCAAGGTTAAACAAAGCAGGTGCAGGCAATCGTACTAGTTTTTCAATTTTCTTAGTTATACTCCATTTTTTCTTATATAAAGTTATCCTATAATGCAGGTTGTTCAAGTTAGATGCATCTGAAATAAACTCATGTCTAATCATGGAAACCACATCAAGCTTCTCTATAGAAAGCGGAATATCTAAATGGTGAGGTTCTACACCATGCATAGCTAATAAGCGAGAGGCGATAAGACCTCCACAAATTCCTCCTTTCTCACGGTTAGTAGCAAGTCTACAAGCTATTAAAGCACCCAAATTATAAGTCCTATCCTGTTGCAAAGCAGCAGCTAAGAAAGCCAAGTCTGGGACAGATAATTTACCTCCGGTCCTTCTTGCAAGGACGCACTTTGTAATGAAATAGGCAAAGTAGCGGATGGCTGGATGTTGAATGCTACTAATCTTACCATCATCATTGGAGAGGCTCCTCCCATTACAAATCCTTGTATAAAGATCTGAGAGCTCCCGCGGTGTTCCCCTGATCTTCTCGCAGGATCCCCATTGCGGTACTCCAATTGCTGCACAAAAAACACCAAATGGCAAGTTGACAGCTTTATTGTAAATTTTATACTGGACCATGGGGTCGGACCGCGACCAATTGAACTTGAAGTCCTGCACAAAAGACATAGTTAATTTTACATATTGTCTTGGCTCTCCTTCAACAAAACCACTCAGCCCTGCACGAGAGATTAGAGTTTGCACATCTTGTAAAATCCCCGCACTTCTCATAAAGTCCACGCATGGGTAGTAAGAGGGGTATACTCCCTCCTCACGATTGACTCTTGAAACTTGCTGGACTTCCAATTCTTCTTGGTTCAATTGGGGCACACCTTCTTCCATTTTCTGAAATTTTCAACAATCATTATAAAATTTGATTTCAAGGTGTGTAATTGAAGGGAACTACTATAGGAACTTGCTAGAGTACTTCACATGCATCAAAACTAATTTCTTCCACTTAGAACAAGCATGCAAGCTCACTAAACATGTTATCTACAGCAGCAAAATATTCAAGATATACTCAACCAAATGAAATTCTAATTGGACAATCAAAGGAGTCACATACCAAGGAGTAAATGTGCCAAATTTCAGACAGAAATCTGGGCTGAGCAAGGAGATCGAAAAATCGCGAGTTCTTGAGCAGAAACACGAGTGAGAGAAACTTGGTACGAGTTTTTTCGGGAGAGAGAAGGTGCTGGGAGGAAGAGATGGTGTAGTGGGGCAAGGGGTGGCCCACACCACATGGTGGCGCGGCCCCCTTGCTGGCCGCGCCAGCCTATGGTGTGGCACCCCCTGGTGCCCCACAGGTCATCCTCTGGTGCTCCCAGGTGCCTCGTCGAAAAATAGGACCAACGGTGTAATTTTTGTAATTTTTAGAGAACTTTGAAAAATGCACATTTCTGGGTATTAAATTAATGATTACTGCGCAGGAAAATGATTTCTAAAATCTTAAATGACTAAAGCATATTGCAAAACAAAAGTGCTACAGCAAATAAAATAGGTGAGAAAGAAAGAAAGAAAGAAGTGTTGTTTAACTCTCCTATGCAATAAAATATACTTGTTAACAAGGTTGATCAAGTCTTGCTACCAAATAAATTTTATATGACATAAGAAGAAATAAACCTCAAATCAATCATGTTACCTTATATTGAATTGATATGGATCCAATCACAAGAGTTTGATATTCTTCTTTAGGCTCATATATAGGACAATCAATGGATCCCACTTTGATAGTTTTCACATTAAAAATTGTATTGACTCCACATACTTTATCAATCCTCTTGGGAAAATAGACAGTGTGTTCCTTATCATCAACATTAAAAGTAACCATGCCTTTATTGCAATCAATAACAGCCCCTGCAGTATTAAGAAAGGGTCTTCCAAGAATAATGGACATATTATCATCTTCAGGCATTTCCAACACAACGAAATCAGTTAATATCAAGCAATGCTGAGTAACTTGAACAGGAACATTTTCACATAAACCAACAGGAATAGCAGTAGATTTATCAGCCATTTGCAAAGATATATCAGTAGGTATCAATTTATCTAAATCAAGTCTCTTATAAAGAGAAAAAGGCATCACACTCACACCTGCTCCCAAATCACATAGAGCAGTTCTAACATAATTATTCTTGATGGAACAAGGAATAGTCGGTATACCTGGATCTCCAAGCTTCTTTGGAATCTTACCATTGAAGGAGTAATTAGCAAGCATAGTGGAAATTTCCTCATTGGGGACTTTCCTTTTGTTAGTAACAATATCTTTCATATACTTTGAATAAGGAGGCAATTTAATAGCATCAGTCAAAGGAATTTGCAGAAATAAAGGTTTCATCCAATCACAAAATTTATTATAATGTTCCTCCTCCTTTGATTTTAGTTTCTTAGCAGGAAAAGGCATTTGCTTTTGAACCCAAGGTTCTCTTTCATTACCATGCTTCTCAGTAATAAAATCTTCTTTAGTATACTTTTTATTTTTAGCATGCTTTTCAGGTTCTTTTTCAATTTCTTCTTTATCAGGAGTATCATTCTTATCATTATCTTCCTCATGTTCATTACCACTTTCAGTTTCAGCATCAGAAATAGAAATACTATTAGGATCACTAACAGGTTCAGAGGATTCTACAACATTCTTATGTTTCTTTTTCTTTTTCTTAGATGGAGCACTAGTTTTAATTAGTTGAGAATCTTGTTCAATTCTTTTGGGATGCCCTTCAGGATATAGAGGATCCTGGGTAGAAGCACCACCTCTAGTTGTTACTTCATAAGCATGTTTTTCTTTAGAATTATTTCCTAACAAGTCATTTTGCACTTTAGTAAGTTGATCAATTTGAGTTTGAACCATTTGAAAATGTTTAACAAGTATCTTAACATCATTGGAGGTTCTCTCCACAATACCATGCAATTCACTAATAGCTCGGGAATTTTCCATTAAATGATTCTCTACTCTCATATTAAAATTTTCTTGCTTAACAATATAATTATCAAATTCATCTAAGCATTGAGCAGGAGATTTTGAATACGGAATATCTTCCCTAGTAAAGTGTTGAAGCGAGTGTACCTCAATCGTAGATGAAGGGGGAATTGTCTCACATATATCTTCTATAGGAGGTAAATTCTTCACATCTTCAGGTTTAATACCTTTCTCCTTAAGAGACTTCTTGGCTTCCCTCATATCTTCATCATTTAATTTAATCATACCCCTCTTCTTCACTATCGGTGTCGGGGTTGGTTCAGGTGTAGACCAATCATCATGATTCCGGCCTATTTTAGCCAATAATTCTTCAGCGTCGTCTGGAGTTCTTTTCCTGAAAACACAACCAGCACAACTATCCAGGTATGCCCTAGACTCAATGGTTAGTCCACTATAAAATATATCAAGTAAATCATTCTTTTCCAAATCATGGTCAGGCTGAGCTCTAATAAGAGAACAAAATCTAGCCCAAGCCTCAGGCAATTTCTCTCCATCTTCCTGGTCAAAATTATAAATTCTCTGCAAAGCAGCATGTTGAGCACTAGCAGGAAAGTATTTACGGAAGAAAACATCAAGCAATTCTTTTGGACTTTTAATAGAACCAGGAGACAAATTATTATACCAAGTTTTAGCATCATCCTTTAATGAGAAAGGAAAAATTTTAGCGACAAAGTAAGTACGCATCTTAATATCATCAGAAAACAAGCCACTAAGAGTAGATAACTCAGTCATGTGTTCAACAGCACTTTCTTTTTCAGTACCACAAAAGGGTGTTTTCTCAACAATAGCTATATGAGATAGATCAAGAGAAAAATCATAATCTTTATCCCTAATGCTTATAGGAGATGTGGCAAATTTAGGATCAGGAGACAATTTATATCTAACAGCATGTTCTGCAAGCAACTTTTTAATTTTTCTTGCATCAGTAGTAGCATTGCATTTTTCAATAAAATCATCATTAAGCTCTACATAATCCTCATCAAGATCATCACTAGAATATTCAACAGACTCAGGTGAATTAACAGGTGTAGCAGCATTTTCATTAGGAGTTTCAGTATTTTCAATTTGTCTAGACTTAGCAATTGTAGCATCTAGAAAAGATCCCAATGAACCACTATCATCAAGCACAGCAGAAACATTATCAATATTATGAGAATTTTCAGATTCAGCAGAAGTACCAGCACGCGAAGCATGTGGCGGTGAAACAAGTTTATCAATCACAGATGGTGAATCAAGAGCAGCAGAGGTACTCAGAGTTGTACCTTTTCTTGTAGTGGATGGTAATATGGCGATCTTAGTATCGCGAGGTTTACCCATAATGGAGAATTTGCAGCGAACAATATCAATCCAAGTGAACTTCCAAATAAAGCTATGCTCCCCGGCAACGGCGCCAGAAAATAGTCTTGATGACCCACAAGTATAGGGGATCGCAACAGTCTTCGAGGGAAGTATTACCCAATTTATTGATTCGACACAAGGGGAGACAAAGAATACTTGTAAGCCTTAACAGCGGAGTTGTCAATTCAGCTGCACCTGGAAACAGACTTGCTCGCAAGAGTTTATCAGTAGTAACAGTTCTATGGTAGTGGAAATAGCGGAATAACAGCAGCAGTGAAATAAAGACAGCAGTAGTGATTATAGTAAACAGCAGGATTAAAATACTGTAGGCATAGGGACGGATTTAACGGGCGTTGCATGGATGAGAGAAACTCATATAACAATCAAAGCATGGGCATTTGCAGATAATAATAAAACAGTATCCAAGTACTAATCAATCAATAGGCATGTGTTCCATATTTAGTCGTACGTGCTCGCAATGAGAAACTTGCACAACATCTTTTGTCCTACCAGCCGGTGGCAGCCGGGCCTCTAGGGAAACTACTGGATATTAAGGTACTCCTTTTAATAGAGTACCGGAGCAAAGCATTAACACTCCGTGAACACATGTGATCCTCACATCACTACCATCCCCTCCGGTTGTCCCGATTTCTGTCACTTCGGGGCCATTGGTTCCGGACAGCGACGTGTGTATACAACTTGCAGGTAAGACCATAAACAATGAATATCTTCATGAAACAATAACATGTTCAGATCTGAGATCATGGCACTCGGGCCCTAGTGACAAGCATTAAGCATAACAAGTTGCAACAATATCATAAAAGTGACATCTACGGATACTAGGCACTATGCCCTAACAATCTTATGACTATTACATGACCAATCTCATCCAATCCCTACCATCCCCTTCAGCCTACAGCGGGGGAATTACTCACACATGGATGGGGGAAACATTGCTGGTTGATGGAGAGGCGTTGGCGGTGATGGCGGTGAAGATCTCCTCCAATTCCCCGTCCCGGCGGAGTGCCAGAACGGAGACTTCTGGCTCCCGCGACGGAGTTTCGCGATGTGGCGGCTTTCTGGAGGGTTTCTGGCGATGTCGACTTCTCTCCGTGCGTTTTTAGGTCGAGGCGAATAAGTAGTCCGAAGGGGGGCGTCGGAGGCCGGCCGAGGGGGCCACACCATAGGGCCGCGCGGGCCCCCCCTGGGCCGCGCCGCCTTATGGTGTGGGGCCCTCGGGCCTCCACCTCCTTCGCCCTTCTGGCTCCGTCAATATTTTGGTAAAATAGGGCCATCTGAAGAAATTCCGAGGATTTTCCCGAAAGTTGGATTTCTGCACAAAAACGAGACACCAGAGCAATTCTGCTGAAAACAGCGTTAGTCCGTGTTAGTTGTATCCAAAATACACAAATAGAGGCAAAACAATAGAAAAGTGATCGGCCAAGAGCATCATCAAGTGCACACCGCCATTCAAACACAATGGGCGGTGGCTCTACGATCAGCGGAGGACCTGCTTGAAAACGAAATTACTGTTAAGAAGGGTATGTTTGGTTTGCACAAATCTGAAAACGTAAGAATTGGGAAAACGCATTAGGATTCAGATGGGATGATATAATGGCATTTCCATTCAATAATACAGCATATTGGTGTATTTCAGTACATCACATGGGAAACCAAAGGATTCATTTCAAGAAGTTCAAGTAGAGGTCAAAATCCAACATAATTCAATCTGAGAATAAAACTCCTAATTATACAATCCTCAAATTTTTCTATGGTAATCATCTCGAATAAAAAGTCTAAATACCAATGAAATTTCATCCGAAGCAAATATGCCCCAAGCCTCCAAGTCAGATCAGTCAGGTTCGAAAATTAATAAGTTTGTGCATTAAAATTATCTTTACAGCCATGAATAATGAAGCTCATCATACACTACTTACGTCCGGAGGAAAATTACCAGCTTGCTGAGGATTCCATGCGTGAACAGTGCCAGTATGAGTTGTGGCAAACACAAGCCCATTGTGGAGAATTGCATCGCTGTAATTGTAAAAGATGTGGGACTTGGGCTCTGTAAGAACTGTCCATCCAGAATCTTCGCCGCAAAGGAGGGCAACTCTGATGTCAAAAACAGCAACAAGAGAGAAATTTTTGTACCCCCCAGCAGCTGTGGGAACTTGGCAAATATATATCTTGTGAAATATAATAGCACGAAGGTTGTGGTGGTATATATTTGGAATGTGGGTGGTTTCAAACGGCACAGGGAGAGGAATTTCACGGCGAGTGTAGACGTTGACAAGTTTCCATTTGCAAGCAGGAAAGCCAGTGTCAACCATGGCAACCCAATCTCCATTGGCACCTACCCACTGCTTACCCGTACCGTCTGGCATCACAGCGTCGGAGGAGAACCTGTCCAGCGGCGTCAGCTTGCAATCCCGTGCTACCTTCGTCGGGTGAGAATGAAGAACACATGGGAGGCCAAACGGGAGAGAAAAAGATAGAGTTGCACTATCATTTGCAGAGTCGAAAAATAGTTTGGACGAACCGACGAGGCTCGCGGCGGTGATGACGTCGCATCTTGTTACGAGTTCTTCAAGGGGACCTTCGGAAAAGACCTTCTGAAACAGTTCAGAGTCATCATTTTCCTTGTTCGATGCCGCCATCGCAGGGCAGGGGGTGGGTCTATGAGGTTTGGGTTCAACTGATTGGAGTTTAATTTGGGTTCGATGGCGGCAGGTGGCGGGGAAGATGAAGAACGGAGGCTCTCAAACTGGGCGGTGGAATTGATTCTAAAGCTGCATGGCGGCGGCACTGGCGCGTGCTATGGAAGGTGGTCGATTGGTGCGGGCGGGGGCGGAGGTAGACGATGGAGGTGAACAGAAATAGGGCAGGTGGGGGCGGGGCGCTTGACTTCGCTCCTCTACACTCTACAGCATCTCCTCCTGTTTCTTGGAAAGTGTATAGACCCATAATAAAAAGTCACTGTTCCCTCTGAAAAGGTGAAGAACAAGTCACTGGTCTAACGTGCAAATTTGGACATCCCAAGCTATGTGTTGTCATGTCAATTCAATGTCCATGGCAGTATTTTGAATTTTGCGTGACCAAAAGAAGTACGCCTTGGCCTTTCACAATCGGGGTTTCTTTAGAGCAAGAACAATAGAAGAGCCAACAGCTGGCAAAAGTACCACGTAGGCGGGCTATAAGCGCCCACTATTGTCCTACTTCCTCTTGGCGTGATACTCCCTCCGTCCACAAATAAGTGGACGTGCAGGATTTTCAAGGTAAATTAGTAAAAGGAAAGAAAAAATGCATTGGAGCACTCGTATCTTAAGAAACACATGTACTCAACCACGGTTGTAGATTTTCTCGGCGCAAGACTTTTCCCCAGCAGTTGTGGCTTTCAGTTATTCGTGGGTGTGGGGAGGAGCTCCGCCGCATCGGTAAAAAGCAAAGAGGGACGGCGGCTCTCGATCGTGCGGTGTACTCGTAAATCACGTGCGACCCATGCCCTAATAATTCACAATGCATTGATGAGGGCTATCACTTCATCATCCAATAAAATGTACTTAGTAACTATGGTAATAATATTGTCTTCTCGCAAAAAAAATGGTAAAAATATTGTCTCTTAAGCCATGTACTAGTACAGTGCAAGATGCTTTAGAGAAATAAACCTATATTTTATTGCTACTCCGTAATACACATGGTTATTTATTCTAGGCAAATGCCTACCGAAAGATGTAGGAATAGGGAAATGTAGGATTGCAATGTCATGTCCACTCCAATCCTATAGGAATTCATAGAATCCAAACTTTGTTTGATTCCACCATAGGAAAAGTAAAGCATTCTTAAAAAGAGGTATGAGTAGATGTTTAATTTTCTATGGAATCTGTGCAAAGAAATCCTTAGGAAAAATTCCTATCGGAAACAATCCTACAAATCAAACAGCCAAGGATTCAATTGTACCAATTCCCTATGCAAATCCTTGGTGTTCACCCAATCCTCTCGAATACTCATCCAAAAAATGCACTAATACTTTGATGGGGAGTTTTTGTATTCTAGGCAAGAATAGAGGGTTTGCGGGGATCACTTGAGAAGTGTATTAACCAAAGAAGGCATAAGTAATACACCAACACACACTAACATGCCCTTAATGGATGTATCTCCATAAACTCCCTCTGTTCTTTATTACTACTACTAGTTTATGTACTTCTTAACTAATATGGGATAATCATGAAATATATTTTCTAACATTCAGCCAAAATATAGTGTTTCGACTTTTTAAAATACTGAAAAACTAGTAATTAAAAATATTTGAGCTATCAAATCTAGGAAGTTTGAAAATATTTTGTATTCCGTCTGAAAGTTGTGTTACTTGGTGTAAGATTCACACAAAAATGATGAAAATATCAAACCTTCAAAAAAATTGTAGTAATTCAAACGTTATGTGCGTTTCATAATTTTGCAAAATCTATTCTATTTGCAATTAAAACTATAGTAGTTGGTGGTCCCCGATCATCTGATTTGCTCTTAAACAGCTCAATCCTAAATTTGAAATTCCCTGCAACAGAACACGATAGTTGGTGGTTTGTGCGGAAAAAAATTACAGTTTTAAAAAGTGTTTTACGCAACGAAGGCAGCAATAAGCGGTAGTTTGTGCAATTTCCTCGTGTAAACAACATGTAGCGTCGAAGTAATAGTACTAGCAGTACAGAAATCTTGTGTAATTTCTAGTTCTACATATTACTAGTGTCCACTGTTTGAGAGTTGATGGTGAATGGGTCTAATTTTCAATCGAATGAGAATTAGCAAATTGATTTTTATGACAAAAGCATACAAAGGGAGTAAAACAACATACCCGCATTCGCCGCTGCTACCAGCATGCGATGCCTCCACGAGTGCATTGACGGCTGCTGCAAATCCTCGGAAGGCATCTAGGTTTTGCAGATCGTCGATTGCCGCTGTCCGGCTAAGCTTAACCAGCATAGCTGCCGCCAAGATATCTCGGATTTGGACCACAGGCAGAAGCTGATTGGGGTCGAAGGATTGCCTGATTCGGAATTTGAAGTACCAAGCCCTCGGCTCCGATGATGGAAGTTTGGAACTCGGCCCGGCCAGAACCTCCCAAATCTGTGTGTGGCAGTGGATGCCCATCGGCATCCCCAATGCTGCCGACGCCGTGATGTGGTCGGTCGCACTTTGGTCCCCACTAAAGGCTGGGGCTGCAGCACGTCGCCGCCGCCCCCGACGTCCCCACGACGGCAACGCCATGGACCGAGGCGCTGAGTTTGTTGGCGAACCCGAAGCCCTGGATGGCAAGTGCTTCTTCACAATGGAAGCATCCTCACCCGGCGAGGTTCGCCCCCGGCGCATGCCTATGCTCCGACCAGCCCACTTTGCCGCTGCTGCCTGGGCTGCCGCCGATACCTGGGCCACCGCCGCTTCATGGGACCCCCTCCCTCCTCTCCCTCTCCTAGATCAAAGGGCGCCAGGAGTCTAGCCACAGCAAGACACAGAGCCGCCTGCTTCATCGCACACCAATGGCACACAGACATTTGCGAGCTTTTAGCGCACACCCCTCCGAGGCTGAGTCGTGGAGCCTGGGTGCACGGGGCTATGGCTGGAGGAGTCGCCATGGGACGAGGGGTGTCGAGTGCTCGGGCAAATACGGGAAAGGCGAAGTTTTGGATAACCTTATATGATCACATCAATGCTTCTCAAGGAGCCAAATACTGTATGAGAAACCGGAAAAGTTTGAACGTTTGAAAACTTTGCCGGCATAATGCATCCTTCCAATGCACGCCTACTAAGGTAGAAAGCCAACTCAATTGCTACTTTGTTGGCAAAATGTACCATGGCTCAATCTTGGGTCACACACATCTATCAATTGGTATATTTTGGTCATATTCAAAATTTTACTTGAAACTTGTTGGTCATGCCATTCTACTACTCGCCTAACACTTTTTCTACGCGGGAAGGAGGGGGGTATGATGCTACCCTGAATTTTTATGCCCATTTGTATCTTGGACAAATCCTAGGTTTGACCAAAATTTAAAACATGAAGATGAAAAATTAAGCCTGGATCCACTACAAGAAAAGTTGCCAAACTTTTCTTGTAGTGATCCTTCTTAATTAGTAACTTCAAAATGAAGCTTTTGGAAGGTTTTTGAAATTTCCATGTCTGAAACCCAAAACACCTCTTCATGATTGACTTCATAAGACAAATCGAGTTTAGGGTTAGGGGTAGATACATGATTTTTCTAGTTTGAATATGTCTAGACCTGGCTTATCAACTTGAATGCTTAGTATATGACATAAGAAGATGTACTATGTGCATTGGTTTTTTATTTATTTGATTTGTTTTGAATTTTCATGCCGAATCAAATTTTGGTCAAATCATAGGTTTAACCAAGATTTAAACAAGTTTAAAACATTAAAATGAAAAATTAAGCATGGATCCTTCTCAATCACTCCAAAATGAAGCTTTTGGGAGGCTTTTGAAATGTCTATGTTTGAAACCCAAAACCACTTCTCTTCATGCTTGACTTCATAAGACAGATGAGTTTAGGGTTAGGGGTAGATACATGATTTTTCTGGTTTGAATAGGTCTAGACCTTGTTATCAAGTTGAATGGCTTACTATGTGACATAAGAAGACTATGTGCTTTGGTTTTTCATTTTTGATTTTTTCGATTGTTTTTATGCCCATTTGAATCTTGGTCAAATCCTAGGTTTGAACAAGAATTTAAACAAGTTTAAAACATGAAAATGAAAAGGTAAGCATGGATCCTTCTTAGTCAGTCCGAAATGAAGCTTTTGGGCGGTTTTCGAAATTTCCATGTTTGAAAACCCAAACCACTTCTCTTCATGCTTGACTTCATAAGACAAATTTAGGGTTAGGGGTATAGATACATGATTTTTCTTGTTTGATATGTCTAGATATTGTTTATCAACACTTGAATGCTTACAATATATGTGACGCAAGAAGACTATGTGTTATGGTTTTTCATTTTTGGGGGTTTTTTCGAATTTTTTATGCGCACTTGAATCTTGGTCAAATCCAAGCTAGCTAGGTTTGACCAAGCTTTAAACAAGTTTAAAACATGAAAATGAAAAAGTAAGCATGTATCCTTCTTAGTCACTCCAAAATTAAGCTTTTCGGAGGTTTTTGAAATTTCCATTTTGTAAACCCAAAACCACGTATCTTCATGTTTGACTTCAAAAGACAGAGTTTAGGGTTAGGGGGTAGATACATGATTCTTCTTTTAATATGTTTAGATCTTGTTTTATCAAGTTGAATGTTGACTGTATGACATAAGAAGACTATGTTTTTGAATTTTTTATGAATCTTGGTCAAATCCAAGGGTTGACCAAGATTTAAACAAGTTTAAAACATGAAAATGAAAACGTTTCAAGTTCACCTTTGGTTCGATCTTTCAGTAACCAGGCGCATATATATATGGATGCAAATTGAGATAATTAATTCGTGAAACATTGGAAATGTCCATCGTGTGTCATGTTTCCCCCTCACATGAAAATTGGATTGGTGGCAGACAAGTAAAAGCACATTTATGTGCGACAACCCAAAATGCACATATTTTGCTGAGTTTTCATGCATGCATTAAAAGTTGTGAATATATACATAAAATGCATGTGGGTCATGATTGAAAAGTTTGACATGTATATGGTTCTTGTGTAGTAGTAGTACTATAGTAGATTAGTAGGTACGCAAACTCCCATCCATCTTCTTTGTCAAGAGAAGACGCGCACCAGGATGCGTAGTGGAAGTCGTCTCTGGATCCTTCTGTTGTCCCTCTCACGGAAAAGAAAAAGAAAAAAACATCTCTCTCATTCTCGGCCTCGCTCGACTCGCTCGCTCGCAGCCTCGCACCTCCTGCGCACTGACAAACGCTGCACAACAGTCAACATCACCAGAAAAAAGATATACACCATAAATAATAAGAGGGGCCCCGTGACTGCTATCCCTTCTTCTCCTTCCGTGTGATCCCTCTTCCTCCGAGTTTCACTGGACGGGCAAACACACATGTGCTGCATAGTAAAAATAAAAAAGTAAAAAATCGACCTATGAATCTATGATTAAATAGGTAAAATCCTGGGTTTTATCAAGGTTTAAACAAGTTTAAAACATGAAAATGAATAGGTAAGCATGGATCCTTCTTAGTCACTCTAAAATGAAGCTTTCGCGAGGTTTTTGAAATTTCCATGTTTGAAACCCAAAACCACTTCTCTTCATGCTTGACTTCATAAGACAGAGTTTAGGGTTAGGGTAGATACATACTTTTTCTGGTTTGAATATGTCTAGACCTTGTTTATCAACTTGAATGCTTACTATATGACATAAGAAGGCTATGTTATTTGGTTTTTCATTTTTTCTGTTTTTTTCTGATTTTTTATGCCCATTTAAATCTTGGTCAAATCCTAGGTTTGACCAAGAGTTAAACAAGTTTAAAACATGAAAATGAAAAGGTAAGCCTGGATCCTTCTTAGTCACTGTAAAATGAAGCTTTTGGGAGGTTTGTGAAATTTCCATGTTTGAAACCCAAAAGCACTTCTCTTCATGCTTGACTTCATAAGACAGAGTTTAGGGTTAGGGGGTGTAGATACATGATTTGTCTGGTTTGAATATGTCCAAATCTTATTTATCAACTTTTGAATGCATGCTACTCTCTCAAAGAAAACCTTTTGAATGCTTACTATATGACATAAGAAGACTATATGCTTTTAAAATTCAAACATATGGTAAGCATTCTTATGTCATATAGTAAGCATTCAAGTTGATAAACAAGCAAGGTTTGGACATATTCAAACCAGACAAATCATGTATCTACCCCTAACCCCTAATTAAATTGTCTTATGAAGTCTAGCATGAAGAGAAGTGGTTTTGGGTTTCAAACATGGAAATTTCAAAAACCTCCCAAAAACTTCATTTTAGAGTGACTAAGAAGGATATACAAGCTTCCCTTTTCATTTTCATGTTTTAAACTTGTTTAAATCTTGGTCAAACCTCTAGGATTTGACCAAAAGATTCAAATGGGCATGGAAATTCATAAAAAATCAAAAGAATGAAAAACCAAAGGACATAACATTATTATGTCATATATATATAGTAAGCATTCAAGTTGATAAACAAGGTCTAGACATATTCAAACCAGAAAATCATGTATATATCTACCCCTAACCCTAAACTCTGTCTTATGAAGTCAAGCATGCATGAAGAGAAGTGGTTTTGGTTTCAAACATGGAAATTTCGAAAAACCCTCCCAAGAGCTACATTTTGGAGTGAGTAAGAAGGATATATAGATGCTTAATTTTTCATATTCATGATTTAAACTTGTTTAAACCATGTTCAAACCTAGGATTTGACCAAGATTAAAATGGGCATAAAATTTTAAAAAAATCAAAAAATAAAAAACAAGTCACATAGTATTCTTATGTCATATAGTAAGCATTCAATTAAGTTGATAAACAAGGTCTAGACATATTCAAACCAGGAAAATCATGCATATATCCCCTAACCCTAGCTAAACTCTGTCTTATGAAGTCAAGCATGCATGAAGAGAAGTGGTTTTTGGTTTCAAACGTTTAAGCCAAAAGCCCCTTTTCAAATATTTCAAACTTATTCAAATTTGGTTCAAATATGAAAGACATACAAGTTATAGCACACATAGTGCATACATTTTCACACATACTGCACTAGATGCTAACCCTATAGTTTGAGGCCATTTGGGTGACCTAGGTCGAAAAAATTCTTGGATTAGAATCGTGTTGTTCGAACCCCGTAGTTGGATTTTTTTGAACCCTTGATCTGTAGAACTGGGCAAAACCCTAGTTTAACCTATTTAATTACAGATTCGTATATCGATTTTTCTACGAGTACTACCTTTTTATTATTACTATGCAGCACATGGGTGTTTGCCCGTCGAGTGAAACTCGGAGGAAGAGGGATCACTCGGAAGGAGAGAAGAAGGGAGAGAATTATGGTGTCTCCCCTTTTTCGGGTGATGATGTTGACTTTTGTGCAGGGTTTGTCAGTGAGCAGGAGGTGCGAGCGAGCGAGTCGAGCGAGGCCGAGAATGAGAGAGATTTGTTTTTTTGTGAGAGGGACAACCGAAGGATCTAGAAGGACCCACAGACTTCCAAAACGCATCCTGATGCGTCTTCTCTTGACAAAGAAGATGGCTGGGAGTTTGCGTACCTATTGCACGTGACTTGTGCTCACTGAAGTGTGGGACCTCAAGCGTGGGCACCACACGTAAGTGACGGACCTGTTGGTGTAAAAACTCGGTTGATTATAATAGTGCATTAGAACAAAGTTTCCTATGGATTCAAGGGTAGGAAATCCAAGTTAACTCATTTACATGACATTATTTTTTCCATGAAGCAAAGTAACACATCTATCAATTGGTACATTTTGGAGTGACTAAGAAGGATCCAGCCTTACTTATTCGTTTTCACGTGTTAAACCTGTCTAAATCTTGGTCAAACCTAGGATTTGACCAAGATTCAAATGGGCAGAAAAAAAAAAACAGAAAAATGAAAAACCAAATCACATAGTTTTCTTATGTCATATAGTAAGCATTAAAGTTGATAAACAAGGTGTAGACATATTCAAACCAGACAAATCATGTAGCTATACCCCCTAACCCCTAAACTCTGTCTTATGAAGTCAAGCATGCACGTGAGAAGTGGTTTTGGGTTTCAAACATGGAAATTTCAAAAACCTCCCAAAAGCTTCATTTTAGAGTGACTAAGAAGGATCCATGCTTCCCTTTTCATTTTCATGTTTTAAACTTGTTTAAATTATCTTGGTCAAACCTAGGATTTGACAAGATTCAAATGGGCATCAAAATTGAAAAAAATTGAAAAAAGAAAAACCAAAGCAAATAGTTTTCTTATGTCATATAGTAAGCATTAAAGTTGTTGATAAATAAGGTCCATACATATTCAAACCACACAAATCATGTATCTATACCCCCTAATTAACCCCTAAATTAATTAACTCTGTCTTATGAAGTCAAGCATGTGAAGAGAAGTGGTTTTGGGTTTCAAACATTGAAATTTTAAAAACCTCCCAAAAGCTTCATTTTAGAGTGACTAAGAAGGATACAGACTTCCCTTTTCATTTTTATGTTTTAAACTTGTTTAAATCTTGGTCAAACCAAGGATTTGACCAAGATTCAAATGGCCCTAAAAATTCAGAAAAAAATCAAAAGAATGAAAAACCAAAGCACATAGCATTCTTATGTCATATGTATAGTAAGCATTCAAGTTGATAAACAAAGGTCTAGAGACATATATATTCAAACCAGAAAAATCATGTATATATCTACCCCTAAAACTCTAATTAAACTATGTTTTATGAAGTAAATCATGAAGAGAAGTGGTTTTGGGTTTCAAACATGGAAATTTCAAGAACCTCCCAAAAGCTTCATTTTAGAGTGACTAAGAAGGATCCAGAAGGACCCACAGACTTCCAATACGCATCCTGATGCGTCTTCTCTTGACAAAGAAGATGGCTGGGAGTTTGCGTACCTATTGCACGTGACTTGTGCTCACTGAAGTGTGGGACCTCACGCGTGGGCACCACACGTAAGTGACAGACCTGTTGGTGTAAAAACTCGATTGATTATTATACTGCATTAGAACAAAGTTTCCTATGGATTCAAGGGTAGGAAATCCAAGTTAACTCATTTACATGACATTATTATTTCCATGAAGCAAAGTTAACACATCTATCGATTGGTACATTTTTGAGTGACTAAGAAGGATCCATGCTTACTTATTCGTTTTCACGTGTTAAACTTGTCTAAATCTTGGTCAAACCTAGGATTTGACCAAGATTCAAATGGGCAGAAAAATAAAATAAAAAACAGAAAAATGAAAAACCAAATCACATAGTCATCTTATGTCATATAGTAAGCATTAAAGTTGATAAACAAGGTCTAGAAATATCAAACCATACAAATCATGTATCTACCCCTAACCCCTAAACTATGTCTTATAAATTAAGTCAAGCATGAAGAGATGTGGTTTTGGGTTTCAAACATGGAAATATCAAAAACCTCCCAAAAACTTCATTTTAGTGTGACTAAGAAGGATACACGCTTCCCTTTTCATATTCATGTTCTAAGCTTGTTTAAATTATCTTGGTCAAACCTAGGATTTGACAAGATTCAAATGGGCATCAATATTGAAAAAAATCAAAAAAAAAGAAAAAACAAAGGAAATAGTTTTCTTATGTCTTATAGTAAGCATTAAAGTTGATAAACAAGGTCTAGACATATTCAAACTAGACAAATCATGTATCTATATATACCCCCTAACCCCTAAACTCTGTCTTATGAAGTCAAGCATGTGAAGAGGAAGTTGTTTTGGGTTGCAAACATGGAAATTTCAAAAACCTCCGAAAAACTTCATTTTAGAGTTTCTAAGAAGGATCCATGCTTAACTTTGCATATTCATATTTTAAACTTGTTTAAATCATTATCAAGCCTAGCATTTGACCAATATACAAATGGGTGGGCACAAAATTCAAAAAAATCAGAAAAATGAAAACAAATTAAAGCACATAGTCTTCATATGTCATATCGTATGAATTCAAGTTGATAAACGAGGTCTAGGTATATCCAAACCAGACAAATCATGTATCTATACCCCCTGTCGATCTTATGAAGTCTAGCATGAAGAGAGAAGTCGTTTTTGGTTTCAAAAATGGAAATTTCAAGAACATCCCAAAAGCTTCATTTTAGAGTGACTAAGAAGGATACATGCTTCCCTTTTCATTTTTATGTTTAAACTTGTTTAAATCTTGGTCAAACCTAGGATTTGACCAAGATTCAAATATATGGGCATAAAATTCAAAAAAAACAGAAAAATTTAAAACCAAGGCACATAGTCTTCTTATGTCATATAGTAAACAATCAATTAATTAAGTTGATAAACCAGTTCTAGACATATTCAAACCAGGAAAATCATGTATCTACCCCCTAACGCCCTAGCTAAACTCTGTCTTATGAAGTCAAGCATGCATGAAGAGAAGTGGTTTTTGGTTTCAAACGTTTAAGCCAAAAGGTAAGCATGGATCCTCCTTAATTAGTCACTGTAAAATGAAGCTTTTGGGAGGTTTGTGAAATTTCCATGTTTGAAACCTAAAAGCACTTCTCTTCATGCTTGACTTCATAAGACAGAGTTTAGGGTTAGGGGGTGTAGATCGATACATGATTTGTCTGGTTTGAATATGTCCAAATCTTATTTATCAACTTTTGAATGCATGCTACTCTCTCAAAGAAAAACTTTTGAATGCTTACTATATATATGACATAAGAAGACTATATGCTTTTAAAATTCAAACATATGGTAAGCATTCTTATGTCATATAGTAAGCATTCAAGTTGATACACAAGCAAGGTTTGGACATATTCAAACCAGACAAATCATGTATCTACCCCCTAACCCCTAATTAAATTGTCTTATGAAGCAGTCTAGCATGAAGAGAAGTGGTTTTGGGTTTCAAACATGGAAATTTCAAAAACCTCCCAAAAACTTCATTTTAGAGTGACTAAGAAGGATATACAAGCTTCCCTTTTCATTTTCATGTTTTAAACTTGTTTAAATCTTGGTCAAACCTCTAGGATTTGACCAAAAGATTCAAATGGGCATAGAAATTCATAAAAAATCAAAAGAATGAAAAACCAAAGGACATAACATTCTTATGTCATATATATATAGTAATTAAGCATTCAAGTTGATAAACAAGGTCTAGACATATTCAAACCAGAAAATAATGTATATATCTACCCCTAACCCTAAACTCCGTCTTATGAAGTCAAGCATGCATGAAGAGAAGTGGTTTTTGGTTTCAAACATGGAAATTTCGAAAACCCTCCCAAGACCGAGCTACATTTTGGAGTGACTAAGAAGGATATATAGATGCTTAATTTTTCATATTCATGATTTAAACTTGTTTAAACCATGTTCAAACCTAGGATTTGACCAAGATTCAAATGGGCATAAAATTTTAAAAAAATAAAAAAATAAAAAAACAAGGCACATAGTATTCTTATGTCATATAGTAAGCATTCAATTAAGTTGATAAACAAGGTCTAGACATAATCAAACCAGGAAAATCATGCATCTACCCCCTAACCCTAGCTAAACTCTGTCTTATGAAGTCAAGCATGAAGAGAAGTGGTTTTTGGTTTCAAACGTTTAAGCCAAAAGCCCATTTTCAAATATTTCAAACTTATTCAAATTTGGTTCAAATTTGAAAGACATACAAGTTATAGCACACATAGTGCATACATTTTCACACATACTGCACTAGATGCTAACCCTATAGTTTGAGGCCATTTGGGTGACCTAGGTCGAAAAAATTCTTGGATTAGAATCGTGTTGTTCGAACCCCGTAGTTGGATTTTTTTGAACCCTTGATCTGTAGAACTGGGCAAAACCCTAGTTTAACCTATTTAATTACAGATTCGTATATCGATTTTTCTACGAGTACTACCTTTTTATTATTACTATGCAGCACATGGGTGTTTGCCCGTCGAGTGAAACTCGGAGGAAGAGGGATCACTCGGAAGGAGAGAAGAAGGGAGAGAATTATGGTGTCTCCCCTTTTTCGGGTGATGATGTTGACTTTTGTGCAGGGTTTGTCAGTGAGCAGGAGGTGCGAGCGAGCGAGTCGAGCGAGGCCGAGAATGAGAGAGATTTGTTTTTTTTTGTGAGAGGGACAACCGAAGGATCTAGAAGGACCCACAGACTTCCAAAACGCATCCTTATGCGTCTTCTCTTGACAAAGAAGATGGCTGGGAGTTTGCGTACCTATTGCACGTGACTTGTGCTCACTGAAGTGTGGGACCTCAAGCGTGGGCACCACACGTAAGTGACAGACCTGTTGGTGTAAAAACTCGGTTGATTATAATAGTGCATTAGAACAAAGTTTCCTATGGATTCAAGGGTAGGAAATCCAAGTTAACTCATTTACATGACATTATTTTTTCCATGAAGCAAAGTAACACATCTATCAATTGGTACATTTTGGAGTGACTAAGAAGGATCCAGCCTTACTTATTCGTTTTCACGTGTTAAACCTGTCTAAATCTTGGTCAAACCTAGGATTTGACCAAGATTCAAATGGGCAAAAAAAAAAACAGAAAAATGAAAAACCAAATCACATAGTTTTCTTATGTCATATAGTAAGCATTAAAGTTGATAAACAAGGTGTAGACATATTCAAACCAGACAAATCATGTAGCTATACCCCCTAACCCCTAAACTCTGTCTTATGAAGTCAAGCATGCATGTGAAGAGAAGTGGTTTTGGGTTTCAAACATGGAAATTTCAAAAACCTCCCAAAAGCTTCATTTTAGAGTGACTAAGAAGGATCCATGCTTCCCTTTTCATTTTCATGTTTTAAACTTGTTTAAATTATCTTGGTCAAACCTAGGATTTGACAAGATTCAAATGGGCATCAAAATTGAAAAAAATTGAAAAAAGAAAAACCAAAGCAAATAGTTTTCTTATGTCATATAGTAAGCATTAAAGTTGTTGATAAATAAGGTCCATACATATTCAAACCACACAAATCATGTATCTATACCCCCTAATTAACCCCTAAATTAATTAACTCTGTCTTATGAAGTCAAGCATGTGAAGAGAAGTGGTTTTGGGTTTCAAACATTGAAATTTTAAAAACCTCCCAAAAGCTTCATTTTAGAGTGACTAAGAAGGATACAGACTTCCCTTTTCATTTTTATGTTTTAAACTTGTTTAAATCTTGGTCAAACCAAGGATTTGACCAAGATTCAAATGGCCCTAAAAATTCAGAAAAAAATCAAAAGAATGAAAAACCAAAGCACATAGCATTCTTATGTCATATGTATAGTAAGCATTCAAGTTGATAAACAAAGGTCTAGAGACATATATATTCAAACCAGAAAAATCATGTATATATCTACCCCTAAAACTCTAATTAAACTATGTTTTATGAAGTAAATCATGAAGAGAAGTGGTTTTGGGTTTCAAACATGGAAATTTCAAGAACCTCCCAAAAGCTTCATTTTAGAGTGACTAAGAAGGATCCAGAAGGACCCACAGACTTCCAATACGCATCCTGATGCGTCTTCTCTTGACAAAGAAGATGGCTGGGAGTTTGCGTACCTATTGCACGTGACTTGTGCTCACTGAAGTGTGGGACCTCACGCGTGGGCACCACACGTAAGTGACAGACCTGTTGGTGTAAAAACTCGATTGATTATTATACTGCATTAGAACAAAGTTTCCTATGGATTCAAGGGTAGGAAATCCAAGTTAACTCATTTACATGACATTATTATTTCCATGAAGCAAAGTTAACACATCTATCGATTGGTACATTTTTGAGTGACTAAGAAGGATCCATGCTTACTTATTCGTTTTCACGTGTTAAACTTGTCTAAATCTTGGTCAAACCTAGGATTTGACCAAGATTCAAATGGGCAGAAAAATAAAAAAAAAACAGAAAAATGAAAAACCAAATCACATAGTCATCTTATGTCATATAGTAAGCATTAAAGTTGATAAACAAGGTCTAGAAATATCAAACCATACAAATCATGTATCTACCCCCTAACCCCTAAACTATGTCTTATAAATTAAGTCAAGCATGAAGAGATGTGGTTTTGGGTTTCAAACATGGAAATATCAAAAACCTCCCAAAAACTTCATTTTAGTGTGACTAAGAAGGATACACGCTTCCCTTTTCATATTCATGTTCTAAGCTTGTTTAAATTATCTTGGTCAAACCTAGGATTTGACAAGATTCAAATGGGCATCAATATTGAAAAAAATCAAAAAAAAAGAAAAAACAAAGGAAATAGTTTTCTTATGTCTTATAGTAAGCATTAAAGTTGATAAACAAGGTCTAGACATATTCAAACTAGACAAATCATGTATCTATATATACCCCCTAACCCCTAAACTCTGTCTTATGAAGTCAAGCATGTGAAGAGGAAGTTGTTTTGGGTTGCAAACATGGAAATTTCAAAAACCTCCGAAAAACTTCATTTTAGAGTTTCTAAGAAGGATCCATGCTTAACTTTGCATATTCATATTTTAAACTTGTTTAAATCATTATCAAGCCTAGCATTTGACCAATATACAAATGGGTGGGCACAAAATTCAAAAAAATCAGAAAAATGAAAACAAATTAAAGCACATAGTCTTCATATGTCATATCGTATGAATTCAAGTTGATAAACGAGGTCTAGGTATATCCAAACCAGACAAATCATGTATCTATACCCCCTGTCGATCTTATGAAGTCTAGCATGAAGAGAGAAGTCGTTTTTGGTTTCAAAAATGGAAATTTCAAGAACATCCCAAAAGCTTCATTTTAGAGTGACTAAGAAGGATACATGCTTCCCTTTTCATTTTTATGTTTAAACTTGTTTAAATCTTGGTCAAACCTAGGATTTGACCAAGATTCAAATATATGGGCATAAAATTCAAAAAAAACAGAAAAATTTAAAACCAAGGCACATAGTCTTCTTATGTCATATAGTAAACAATCAATTAATTAAGTTGATAAACCAGTTCTAGACATATTCAAACCAGGAAAATCATGTATCTACCCCCTAACGCCCTAGCTAAACTCTGTCTTATGAAGTCAAGCATGCATGAAGAGAAGTGGTTTTTGGTTTCAAACGTTTAAGCCAAAAGGTAAGCATGGATCCTCCTTAATTAGTCACTGTAAAATGAAGCTTTTGGGAGGTTTGTGAAATTTCCATGTTTGAAACCTAAAAGCACTTCTCTTCATGCTTGACTTCATAAGACAGAGTTTAGGGTTAGGGGGTGTAGATCGATACATGATTTGTCTGGTTTGAATATGTCCAAATCTTATTTATCAACTTTTGAATGCATGCTACTCTCTCAAAGAAAAACTTTTGAATGCTTACTATATATATGACATAAGAAGACTATATGCTTTTAAAATTCAAACATATGGTAAGCATTCTTATGTCATATAGTAAGCATTCAAGTTGATACACAAGCAAGGTTTGGACATATTCAAACCAGACAAATCATGTATCTACCCCCTAACCCCTAATTAAATTGTCTTATGAAGCAGTCTAGCATGAAGAGAAGTGGTTTTGGGTTTCAAACATGGAAATTTCAAAAACCTCCCAAAAACTTCATTTTAGAGTGACTAAGAAGGATATACAAGCTTCCCTTTTCATTTTCATGTTTTAAACTTGTTTAAATCTTGGTCAAACCTCTAGGATTTGACCAAAAGATTCAAATGGGCATAGAAATTCATAAAAAATCAAAAGAATGAAAAACCAAAGGACATAACATTCTTATGTCATATATATATAGTAATTAAGCATTCAAGTTGATAAACAAGGTCTAGACATATTCAAACCAGAAAATAATGTATATATCTACCCCTAACCCTAAACTCCGTCTTATGAAGTCAAGCATGCATGAAGAGAAGTGGTTTTTGGTTTCAAACATGGAAATTTCGAAAACCCTCCCAAGACCGAGCTACATTTTGGAGTGACTAAGAAGGATATATAGATGCTTAATTTTTCATATTCATGATTTAAACTTGTTTAAACCATGTTCAAACCTAGGATTTGACCAAGATTCAAATGGGCATAAAATTTTAAAAAAATAAAAAAATAAAAAAACAAGGCACATAGTATTCTTATGTCATATAGTAAGCATTCAATTAAGTTGATAAACAAGGTCTAGACATAATCAAACCAGGAAAATCATGCATCTACCCCCTAACCCTAGCTAAACTCTGTCTTATGAAGTCAAGCATGCACGAAGAGAAGTGGTTTTTGGTTTCAAACGTTTAAGCCAAAAGCCCATTTTCAAATATTTCAAACTTATTCAAATTTGGTTCAAATTTGAAAGACATACAAGTTATAGCACACATAGTGCATACATTTTCACACATACTGCACTAGATGCTAACCCTATAGTTTGAGGCCATTTGGGTGACCTAGGTCGAAAAAATTCTTGGATTAGAATCGTGTTGTTCGAACCCCGTAGTTGGATTTTTTTGAACCCTTGATCTGTAGAACTGGGCAAAACCCTAGTTTAACCTATTTAATTACAGATTCGTATATCGATTTTTCTACGAGTACTACCTTTTTATTATTACTATGCAGCACATGGGTGTTTGCCCGTCGAGTGAAACTCGGAGGAAGAGGGATCACTCGGAAGGAGAGAAGAAGGGAGAGAATTATGGTGTCTCCCCTTTTTCGGGTGATGATGTTGACTTTTGTGCAGGGTTTGTCAGTGAGCAGGAGCGAGCGAGCGAGCGAGCGAGTCGAGCGAGGCCGAGAATGAGAGAGATTTGTTTTTTTTGTGAGAGGGACAACCGAAGGATCTAGAAGGACCCACAGACTTCCAAAACGCATCCTTATGCGTCTTCTCTTGACAAAGAAGATGGCTGGGAGTGATGAGGACATCCCTACCTCACTACTACCTCCGTCATTACCAACTGAAGATGAACCTGCTGTGAAGCTCAAGTCCAATGAAGTTAGGATTGGACCAATGACACGAGCTCGTGCGAAGCTACTTAAACAACAGGTGAACTTGTTCCTAAACGATACTTTGATTGATGAGAACTTTATACTGCCTAAGTCCTATTACTTATGTATCATCAGGTATCAAGAGGAGACGAGCATCGCACGAGGAGAGGAGCAGCTGGACATGAAGACGGACGTCAAGATGGCCGTGAAGCTGGACATGGAGCTGGACATGAAGATATCTCATGGACGCGCGAGGGAGGAGCGGGAGGCATGCGCGAGAGGAGAAGAAGAAGTCCAGGCCGGTCCAGAACCCGGTCAGACCGGCCCCCAGACCGGCCAGCCCGGTCCCTGGCCCGGTCGACCGGCCGCCAACCGGCCACCAACCGGACGGAGCCCCTCGTACCGGACGGAAACCGGAAACTTCGCAGTTTCCCGGTCCACACCCGGTTGACCGTGACCGGACAGCCCGGTCCACAGCCCGGTTGACCGGACCACAAACCGGACCGGCCGGTCCACAGCCCGGTCGACCGGATCCCAGACCGGACATGTCCGAGTCTGTCTCGACCAGATCTATTCTGGGTCGGTTTTTCCTTGTATTTTTCGACCAGAACTCGTCCCGGACGCCTATATAAGTGCCTTGGACGACCCCCTAGCAGTTTTAGACCACGTTTAAGATAAACCCTAGTTCTTAGTTGTTTGCTCTGCAAAACTATTGAATTCCCTACACCATATTGCTTGGATATTGTGTAGATCCTGTTTAAGTCTTGTGTGATCTGCTGTTCCATTGGGAATTAGACGGTTGCAACTTACCGCTTCGTGGTCGGCGGCTACGTGCGCAAGTGTGTGGAGTTGCGAATATCTTGCAGGGTTGAGAGCTGTTGCATTGGCGACAGGGACCAATCGAGAGATCTCGTTGCGTCATACAAGTTATCATCCACTACATCGTCGTGTTTCTCCGCTGCTATCACCCCGTGATCATCATCACCACCGTTGCTTACTGAGAAGATCGGGCCACCCCTTATCATCTTGGTATCAGATTTCCAGTTTTCCTCGGTAAGCCATCCACAATCCACCCCATAGTTGAGTTGTGAGTGTTTTCCTATCCAGAAAAAGCCAAAAAATTTAGGGTTAGGGTTTGCCATAGCCATAGCTTGCACTAATTTCGAGTTTTAGTTGCTTTTCGTAGTTGTTTTTGCGTACCTTTATCTTTCTTCTAGTAGAATTGTTAGGGTTTGTGTTTTCTCTATTATCTAGTTTATCTTCTAGTGTCAGTTTTGTTACTCCGAGTCCACATAGCGTACAGTGTGCTTGTTCCCAACCATAGACACAGCCTTTCGATATACGTGACTAGGAACTTCCCCAGAAGAGACTAGTTTTACCGCTCGACAGGCTGCTCATTAGGGTTTTGGTGCTTTGCATATCTTGTTGGCCGTGTTATCAAGGAGTTGAGTCATAAAATCAAAAAAAAAGAGAAAATTGAAAAGAAGCAAAAAGAGCTACATAGCTGCGTGTGTTACAAAAAGAAAATACAAAAAGAAAAGTGTGTGCTAGTTGAAATCAAGTGAAAGGCCTAAGTTTTCTTTACTGCATCCGTAGTTGAGCAATCTTGTGCCTGTCTCGTTGAGCTTTGCTAGCGTCTCTCTTGTGCATTGCAACCTTTCCTCCATATAGTTGCATTGCCCCATTATATCGCCTTGTGTGAGTATCTTTGGTTGTCTACGGTCAGCGCTAGAGCTTGTTATTGGTGCAAATAGGTAGCCTACCTACAGCCCCACATATACCCTGCTTTGTCGTGTGATTGTTCTTATACCCTTGATATTCGCTTCGCTACATCCGTGCACTAGTTGTTACTACAAGTGGTAAGCAACACTAATTTACTTTGGAACGGTAAGATTTCCTTTTCTTATCAGTTTTGAGTGAGTTGTGAGAGTACCACCATATATTTTTGATTTAGTGCACTAACCTACTAATCATGTCTGCTAGTGATAATAAGATTGTTAACCAGGAGAACAAGAATTCGGCAGATATCATCACATGGAGGGAGTATGAAGCTCTTCGTAATGAGATGCGACGTGAATTCCGCACTAACGATGATGAGCTTAAGAGTACAGTTGATGAGATCAAACAAACGCTGGATGCTACTAATGTCACCGTCACTGGATTGTCTGATCAAATGACGGATATACAGCGCAATATTGCGGATATGCGTCTCGCTATTGAGAACTTGACTGTACTACAACAACAACAACAAGAAGATGATGAAGATCCTGAGCTTGAAGATGACGCACACAATGCTCGTGGTGCGCCTCGTGGTCATCGTCCTCGTGGCTGGGTTCCACTTGGCCGCAATGGTCGTGGACAAGATGAAGAAGATGGATTGGGTAAGCCTAAGTTTTCCATACCCAAGTTTGAAGGAGGAGCTGATGTTGAAGAATACCTCACTTGGGAGCTCAAGATTGAGAAATTATGGAGCCTACATCCACACTACTCTGAAGATAGGAAGATCAAGCTTGCGTCTTCTGAATTTGATGGTTATGCATTGCGTTGGTGGGATTCTTTGGTTCGTAACCTCGATGAAGATGGTGCACAACCTATCCGTACATGGCGTGCTATGAAAGAGGCAATGACTTCTCGTTTTGTGCCTACAAATTACATGCGGAATATATTTGATAAGCTAACACTATTGAGGCAAGGTGTGAAGACTGTTGATGAGTACTACATGGAGATGGAGATGCTTATGCAGCGTGGTCGTGTCCGTGAGTCTCTAGAGATGACAATGCAGCGTTTTCTGAATGGACTGAAGTATGATGTTAAAGGCATTGTTCGTCATTACACCTACACCAATATGAATCAATTGTTACATCATGCAAGAGAAGCTGAATCACAGTTGGCTGAAGAAGCAAAGGTTAAGGGACGTGCTACGGGAGCTGGGCGTTTTACACCCCGCGCGCCCTCTACAGCGCCGGCGCCTTCGACGCGCTCCGCTCCTTACTCTACTCCGCCTAGCAAACCGGTCTCCAATGTATCTAATGCAAAGAAGTCCGAATCTGCTGCAAGTACGAGTGGTTCTGGTGCGTCTACAACGCGCAACCGTGATATGCTTTGCCATACATGTGGTGGCAAGGGTCACTTCAAGAGAGATTGTCCTAACCGCAAAGTCATGTTTATCAATGAGGACAATGAGTATGAGACTGGAGATGATGCTGATCCAAATGCTCCAGACAATGATGACTATGACACTGATGGTGAAGATGCATATCCTTCTGATGCTCGCACCATTGTTGTGTCGCAGCGTGCTCTTAATGTGTTGCCTAGTGCATCTACTCAGCGCTGCAATTTGTTCCAAACCAAAGCTTTAGTTGGTCCTGACAAGGCTTGCAAGGTCATTATTGATGGCGGGAGTTGCCGCAATTTAGCAAGCAAGGAGTTATGTACCAAGCTGAAGTTGAAGTATCTACCGCACCCGCATCCATATTATATTCAGTGGTTGAGCGACAATGGTGAGATGAAGGTAAACCACATGGTGCGTGTTGAGTTTGCGATTGGACCGTATAAGGATTGCATTGACTTTGATGTGGTTCCTATGACGGTTTGTCACCTCTTATTGGGTCGGCCTTGGCTCTATGACCGTTCTGTGCAACACAATGGCCGTGCCAATACATATCACTTGGAGTACAAGGGCAAGAAAATTAACTTACAGCCTATGTCACCACAACAAATTGTCAATGAGTCTCGTCAGAAGATCGAAGTGAATTTGGAGGATGCACCTCTAGATAGGCGAGAGAATTGTAATGTCGTGAGTGATATAACGAAAAGTGAGAGAGTGAATTCCTTAGTCTCATTAGCCACCAAAGAAGACATGAGAGAATTTAGTGAGGATCCTACGGCCATGCCTCTTGTGCTTTTGTACAGGGGTACGGTTTTGGTTTCTAATGACATGACCCCTCTTCCTCTTGGTGTTTCTAATGTTTTGCAGGAATTTGGCGACGTGTTTCCGGAGGAGGTACCCGCAGGACTACCACCATTGCGAGGTATTGAGCATCAAATTGACTTGATTCCCGGAGCATCGCTGCCCAATAGGGCGCCATATCGCACTAATCCCGAAGAGACGAAGGAGATACAGAAGCAAGTACAAGCGCTACTCGACAAAGGTTATATTCGCATAAGCCTTAGTCCTTGTGCTGTTCCTGTTATTCTAGTTCCTAAGAAAGATGGTACTTGGCGTATGTGCGTAGATTGTAGAGCTATAAACAACATTACTATTCGATATCGTCATCCTATTCCCCGTTTAGAGGATATGCTAGATGAATTGAGTGGTGCTGCTGTGTTCTCTAAAATTGATTTGCGTAGTGGCTATCATCAAATTAGGATGAAAGAAGGGGATGAGTGGAAAACAGCCTTTAAAACAAAATTTGGTTTATATGAGTGGTTAGTAATGCCTTTTGGATTAACTAATGCACCTAGCACTTTCATGAGACTGATGAACCATGTTTTGCGTGAATTTATTGGCAAATTTGTGGTTGTGTATTTTGATGACATATTAATCTACAGCCGCAATGAATCTGATCATACTATACATATTCGACATGTTTTGCAAGTGTTGCGTGATAATCAACTCTATGGTAATCTTGAGAAGTGCACATTTTGCAAAGATAAGGTCATATTTCTGGGTTATGTTGTCTCTAAGCATGGAGTAGAAGTAGATGTGTCTAAAATTGAAGCTATTCAAAATTGGCCTACTCCCATGAATGTGAGTCAAGTAAGAAGTTTTCATGGTCTAGCTGGGTTTTATCGCAGATTTGTGCCCAACTTTAGTACTATTGCTGCACCTTTGAATGATTTGACTAAAAAGGGTGTTGTTTTTGAGTGGGGCGCAGCCCAAGATCATGCTTTTGATGAACTTAAGAGATTGTTAACTTCTGCACCGTTGCTTGCACTTCCTGATTTCAATAAGCAATTTGAGATTGAATGTGATGCTAGTGGTATTGGAATTGGTGGTGTGTTGATGCAAGAGGGTCGCCCAATTGCATATTTTTCTGAGAAACTTTCTGGTGCTAAGTTAAACTATCCTATCTATGATAAAGAATTGTATGCTTTAATTAGAGTTCTTGAGGTTTGGCAACATTACTTGTGGCCAAAAGAATTTATCATACATTCTGATCATGAAGCTTTAAAATACCTGAAAGCCCAATCTACTTTGCATAAGCGTCTAGCTAAGTGGGTTGAGTTCATTGAGTCTTTTCCATACATTATTAAGCATAAGAAGGGAAAAGATAATATTGTTGCTGATGCTCTATCTAGGAAGAATATGCTATTAACTCAACTTGATGTTAAAATTCCTGGTTTAGAGATACTATGTGATTTGTATGCCACTGATCATGATTTTGCTGAACCATATCGCTTATGTGCTCTTGGTAAAGCATGGGACAAATATCACATACATGATGGGTTCTTGTTTAGGGCTAACAAACTATGTGTTCCAGAATCGTCTGTGCGTTTGCTCTTATTGCAGGAATCACATGCTGGAGGTTTGATGGGTCACTTTGGGCGTGAGAAGACGCTACTCATGCTAGCTGACCACTTTTATTGGCCAAAGATGAGGCGGGACGTGGATAGATATGTGAGGAGATGCATTACTTGCAACAAGTCCAAGTCCAAGCTGAAGCCTCACGGTTTGTATACTCCTTTACCGGCACCTACTACACCATGGGAGGATATTAGTATGGATTTTGTGTTGGGTTTGCCGCGTACTAAGAGAGGCCATGATTCTATATTTGTGGTAGTGGATAGATTCTCTAAGATGTCCCACTTTATTGCCTGCCACAAGAGCGACGATGCGTCGCATATTGCTAACCTGTTTTTCAGGGAGATTGTACGTCTACATGGAGTCCCGAAGACTATTGTTTCTGATCGTGACGTGAAGTTTATGAGCTACTTCTGGAAGACGCTTTGGAGAAAGCTGGGGACGAAGCTGCTGTTCAGCACTACTTGTCATCCCCAAACTGATGGTCAAACTGAAGTGGTGAATAGAACATTGTCACAACTGTTGAGATCCATGATCAAGAAGAACCTGAAGGAGTGGGAAGAGTGTTTGCCGCATGTGGAGTTTGCTTACAACAGGGCGGTACATTCTACCACAGAGCTATGTCCTTTTGAGGTGGTGTATGGTTTCAAACCCATTACTCCACTTGACTTGTTGCCTTTGCCCATACATGAGAGAGTTAATATGGAGGCATCAAAGAGGGCAGATTATGTGAAGAAGATTCATGAGAAGACTAAAGAGTTGATTGAGAAGAAAGGCAAGAGCAATGCTGCAAGGATGAATAAGAAGCGCAAAGAGATGTTGTTCAAGCCTGGTGATTTGGTCTGGGTACATTTTCGCAAGGATAGGTTCCCACAGTTGAGGAAGTCTAAGTTGAAGCCTCGTGGTGATGGTCCTTACAAAGTGCTTGCCAAGATCAATGATAATGCATACTCGATAGATCTTCCAGAGGATGAGTTTGGTGTCAGTAATTCTTTCAATGTTGCTGATTTGACACCATATGACGGAGAAGACCTTGGAGCGTCGGGGTCGACGCCTTTTGAAGGGGGGGGAGATGATGAGGACATCCCTACCTCACTACTACCTCCGTCATTACCAACTGAAGATGAACCTGCTGTGAAGCTCAAGTCCAATGAAGTTAGGATTGGACCAATGACACGAGCTCGTGCGAAGCTACTTAAACAACAGGTGAACTTGTTCCTAAACGATACTTTGATTGATGAGAACTTTATACTGCCTAAGTCCTATTACTTATGTATCATCAGGTATCAAGAGGAGACGAGCATCGCACGAGGAGAGGAGCAGCTGGACATGAAGACGGACGTCAAGATGGCCGTGAAGCTGGACATGGAGCTGGACATGAAGATATCTCATGGACGCGCGAGGGAGGAGCGGGAGGCATGCGCGAGAGGAGAAGAAGAAGTCCAGGCCGGTCCAGAACCCGGTCAGACCGGCCCCCAGACCGGCCAGCCCGGTCCCTGGCCCGGTCGACCGGCCGCCAACCGGCGTCCGACCGGACGGAGCCCCTCGTACCGGACGGAAACCGGAAACTTCGCAGTTTTCCGGTCCACCCCGGTCGACCGGACCCCGACCAGCCCGGTCCACAGCCCGGTTGACCGGACCACAACCGGACCGGCCGGTCCACAGCCCGGTCGACCGGACCCCAGACCGGACATGTCCGAGTCTGTCTCGACCAGATCTATTCTGGGTCGGTTTTCCTTGTATTTTTCGACCAGAACTCGTCCCGGACGCCTATATAAGTGCCTTGGACGACCCCCTAGCAGTTTTAGACCACGTTTAAGATAAACCCTAGTTCTTAGTTGTTTGCTCTGCAAAACTATTGAATTCCCTACACCATATTGCTTGGATATTGTGTAGATCCTGTTTAAGTCTTGTGTGATCTGCTGTTCCATTGGGAATTAGACGGTTGCAACTTACCGCTTCGTGGTCGGCGGCTACGTGCGCAAGTGTGTGGAGTTGCGAATATCTTGCAGGGTTGAGAGCTGTTGCATTGGCGACAGGGACCAATCGAGAGATCTCGTTGCGTCATACAAGTTATCATCCACTACATCGTCGTGTTTCTCCGCTGCTATCACCCCGTGATCATCATCACCACCGTTGCTTACTGAGAAGATCGGGCCACCCCTTATCATCTTGGTATCAGATTTCCAGTTTTCCTCGGTAAGCCATCCACAATGGGCACCACACGTAAGTGACGGACCTGTTGGTGTAAAAACTCGGTTGATTATAATAGTGCATTAGAACAAAGTTTCCTATGGATTCAAGGGTAGGAAATCCAAGTTAACTCATTTACATGACATTATTATTTCCATGAAGCAAAGTTAACACATCTATCGATTGGTACATTTTTGAGTGACTAAGAAGGATCCAGGCTTACTTATTCGTTTTCACGTGTTAAACTTGTCTAAATCTTGGTCAAACCTAGGATTTGACCAAGATTCAAATGGGCAGAAAAATAAAATAAAAAACAGAAAAATGAAAAACCAAATCACATAGTCATCTTATGTCATATAGTAAGCATTAAAGTTGATAAACAAGGACTAGAAATATCAAACCATACAAATCATGTATCTACCCCTAACCCCTAAACTATGTCTTATAAATTAAGTCAAGCATGAAGAGATGTGGTTTTGGGTTTCAAACATGGAAATTTCAAAAACCTCCCAAAAACTACATTTTAGAGTGACTAAGAAGGATGCATGCTTCCCTTTTCATATTCATGTTTTAAGCTTGTTTAAATTATCTCAGTCAAACCTAGGATTTGACAAAGATTCAAATGGGCATCGAAAAAATCAGGAAAAAGAAAAACCAAAGCAAATAGTTTTCTTATGTCATATAGTAAGCCAATTAATTAAGTTGATAAACAAGGTCTAGACATATTCAAACTAGACAAATCATGTATCTATACCCCCTAACCCCTGAACTCTGTCTTATGAAGTCAAGCATATGAAGAGAAGTGGTTTTGGGTCGTTTCAAACATGGAAATTTGAAAAACCTCCCAAAAACTTCATTTTAGAGTGACAAAGAAGGATACATGCTTCCCTTTTCATATTCATGTTTTAAGCTTGTTTAAATTATCTCGGTCAAACCTAGGATTTGACAAGATTCAAATGGGCATCAAAATTGAAAAAAATCAGGAAAAAGAAAAACCAAAGCAAATAGTTTTCTTATGTCATATAGTAAGCCAATTAAGTTGATAAACAAGGTCTAGACATATTCAAACTAGACAAATCATGCATGCATCTATACCCCCTAACCCCTAAACTCCGTCTTATGAAGTCAAGCATATGAAGAGAAGTGGTTTTGCTCCCAAAAGCTTCATTTTAGAGTGACTAAGAAGGATCCATGCTTACCTTTGCATTTTCATATTTTAATCTTGTTAAATCATTATCAAGCCTAGGATTTGACCAAGATACAAATGGGTGGGCACAAAATTCAAAAAAATCAGAATAATGAAAAACAAAAGCATGTAGTCTTCTTATGTCATATCGTATGCATTCAAGTTAAACGAGGTCTAGGTATATCCAAACCAGACAAATCATGTATCTACCCCATGTTGATCTTATGAAGTCTAGCATGAAGAGAAGTCATTTTGGGTTTCAAACATGGAAATTTCAAGAACATCCCAAAAGCTTCATTTTAGAGTGACTAAGAAGGATACATGCTTCCCTTTTCATTTTCATGTTTTAAACTTGTTTAAATCTTGGTCAAACCTAGGATTTGACCAAGATTCAAATATATGAGCATAAAATTCAAAAAAAAAACAAAAATGAAAACCAAGGCACGTAGTCGTCTTATGTCATATAGTAAGCAATCAATTAAGTTGATAAACAAGGTCTAGACATATTCAAACCAGGAAATCATGTATCTACACCTAACGTACCCTAGCTAAACTCTGTCTTATGAAGTCAAGCATGCATGAAGAGAAGTGGTTTTTGGTTTCAAACGTTTAAGCCAAAAGGTAAGCATGGATCCTCCTTATAGTCACTGTAAAATGAAGCTTTTGGGAGGTTTGTGAAATTTCCATGTTTGAAACCCAAAACCACTTAAGACAGAGTTTATGGTTAGGTGTGTAGATACATGATTTTTCTTGTTTGAATATGTCTAGACCTTGTTTATCAACTTGAATTTTTTACTATATGATATAAGAAGGCTATATATATGTGCTTTGGTTTTTCATTTTTTGATTTCTTTCGATTTTTTATGCCTATTTAAATCTTGGTCAAATCCTAGGTTTAAACAAGTTTAAAACATGAAAATGAAACGGTAAGCATGAATCCTTCCTTACTCACTCTAAAATGAAGGTACTTGAAAATTTTATGTTTGAAACCCAAAACCCCAGTTCTCTTCATATGTTTGACTTCATAAGACAGAGTTTAGCTAGGGTTAGGGGTAGATATGATACATGATATTTCTGCTTTGAATATGTCTAGACCTTGTTTATCAACTTGAATGCTTACTATATGACATAAGATCAAGGCTATATATATATGTGCTTTGGTTTTTCATTTTTTTTGAATTTTTCTGAATTTTTACTCCCATTTGAATCTTGGTCAAATCCTAGGTTTGACCAAGGTTAAAACAAGTTTAAAACATGGCAATGAAAAGGTAAGCATATGGATCATTCTTAGTCTCTCTAAAATGAAGCTTTTGGGAGGTTTTTGAAGTTTCCATGTTTGAAACCCAAAATCACTTCTCTTCATATGCTTGGCTTCATAAGACAAAGATTAGGGTTTAGGGGTAGATATATACATGTTTTGGGAGGTTTTTGAAATTTCCATGTTTGAAACCCAAATCCACTTCTCTTCATCCTTGACGTCTTCATAAGACAAAAGTATAGGGTTATATATATATGCATGGGTAGATACATGCTTTTTTCTGGTTTGAATATGTATAGACCTTGTTTAAAATTATCAACTTAATTGAATGCTTACTATATATATGACATAAGAAGGCTATATATGTGTTTTGTTTTTTCATTTTTTCATTTTTTCCTGATTTTTTATGCCCATTTGAATCTTGGTCAAATCCTAGGTTTGATCAAGATTTAAACAAGCAGTTTAAAAAATGAAAATGAAAAGGTAAGCCTGGATCCTTCTTAGTCACTGTAAAATGAAGCTTTTGGGAGGTTTGTGAAATTTCCATGTTTGAAACCCAAAAGCACTTCTCTTCATGCTTGACTTCATAAGACAGAGTTTAGGGTTAGGGGGTGTAGATACATGATTTGTCTGGTTTGAATATGTACAAATCTTATTTATCAACTTTTGAATGCATGCTACTCTCTCAAAGAAAAACTTTTGAATGCTTACTATATGACATAAGAAGACTATATGCTTTTAAAATTCAAACATATGGTAAGCATTCTTATGTCATATAGTAAGCATTCAAGTTGATAAACAAGCAAGGTTTGGACATATCCAAACCAGACAAATCATGTATCTGCCCCCTGTCGATCTTATGAAGTCTAGCATGAAGAGAGAAGTCGTTTTTGGTTTCAAAAATGGAAATTTCAAGAACATCCAAAAAGCTTCATTTTAGAGTGACTAAGAAGGATACATGCTTCCCTTTTCATTTTTATGTTTAAACTTGTTTAAATCTTGGTCAAACCTAGGATTTGTCCAAGATTCAAATATATGGGCGTAAAATTCAAAAAAAACAGAAAAATTTAAAACCAAGGCACATAGTCTTCTTATGTCATATAGTAAACAATCAATTAATTAAGTTGATAAACCAGGTCTAGACATATTCAAACCAGGAAAATCATGTATCTACCCCCTAACGCCCTAGCTAAACTCTGTCTTATGAAGTCAAGCATGCATGAAGAGAAGTGGTTTTGGTTTCAAACATGGAAATTTCGAAAAAACCTCCCAAGAGCTACATTTTGGAGTGACTAAGAAGGATATATAGATGCTTAATTTTTCATATTCATGATTTAAACTTGTTTAAACCATGTTCAAACCTAGGATTTGACCAAGATTCAAATGGGCATACAATTTTAAAAAAATCAAAAAATAAAAAACAATGCACATAGTATTCTTATGTCATATAGTAAGCATTCAATTAAGTTGATAAAGTAGGTCTAGACATATTCAAACCAGGAAAATCATGCATCTATCCCCTAACCCTAGCTAAACTCTGTCTTATGAAGTCAAGCATGCATGAAGAGAAGTGGTTTTTGGTTTCAAACGTTTAAGCCAAAAGCCCCTTTTCAAATATTTCAAACTTATTCAAATTTGGTTCAAATATGAAAGACATACAAGTTATAGCACACATAGTGCATACATTTTCACACATACTGCACTAGATGCTAACCCTATAGTTTGAGGCCATTTGGGTGACCTAGGTCGAAAAAATTCTTGGATTAGAATCGTGTTGTTCGAACCCCGTAGTTGGATTTTTTTGAACCCTTGATCTGTAGAACTGGGCAAAACCCTAGTTTAACCTATTTAATTACAGATTCGTATATCGATTTTTCTACGAGTACTACCTTTTTATTATTACTATGCAGCACATGGGTGTTTGCCCGTCGAGTGAAACTCGGAGGAAGAGGGATCACTCGGAAGGAGAGAAGAAGGGAGAGAATTATGGTGTCTCCCCTTTTTCGGGTGATGATGTTGACTTTTGTGCAGGGTTTGTCAGTGAGCAGGAGGTGCGAGCGAGCGAGCGAGTCGAGCGAGGCCGAGAATGAGAGAGATTTGTTTTTTTGTGTGAGAGGGACGACCGAAGGAACCAGAAGGACCCACAGACTTCCAATACGCATCCTGATGCGTCTTCTCTTGACAAAGAAAATGTCTGGGAGTTTGCGTACCTATTGCACGTGACTTGTGCTCACTGAAGTGTGGGACCTCAAGCGTGGGCACCACACGTAAGTGACAGACCTGTTGGTGTAAAAACTCGGTTGATTATAATAGTGCATTAGAACAAAGTTTCCTATGGATTCAAGGGTAGGAAATCCAAGTTAACTCATTTACGTGTTAAACTTGTCTATATCTTGGTCAAACCTAGGATTTGACCAAGATTCAAATGGGCAGAAAAATAAAAAACAGAAAAATGAAAAACCAAATCACATAGTCTTCTTATGTCATATAGTAAGCATTAAAGTTGATAAACAAGGTCTAGACATATTAAACCAGACAAATCATGTATCTATACCCCTAACCCCTAAACTCTGTCTTATGAAGTCAAGCATGTGAAGAGAAGTGGTTTTGGGTTTCAAACATGGAAATTTCAAAAACTCCCAAAAACTACATTTTAGAGTGACTAAGAAGGATACATGCTCCCCTTTTCATATTCATGTTTTAAGCTTGTTTAAATTATCTTGGTCAAACCTAGGATTTGACAAGATTCAAATGGGCATCAAAATTGAAAAAAAGTCAGAAAAAAGAAAACCAAAGCAAATAGTTTTCTTATGTCATATAGTAAGCATTAAAGTTGATAAACAAGGTCTAGAAATATTCAAACTAGACAAATCATGTATCTATACCCCCTAACCCCTGAACTCTGTCTTATGAAGTCAAGCATATGAAGAGAAGTGGTTTTGGGTTTCAAACATGGAAATTTGAAAAACCTCCCAAAAACTTCATTTTAGAGTGACAAAGAAGGATACATGCTTCCCTTTTCATATTCATGTTTTAAGCTTGTTTAAATTATCTCGGTCAAACCTAGGATTTGACAAGATTCAAATGGGCATCAAAATTGAAAAAAATCAGGAAAAAGAAAAACCAAAGCAAATAGTTTTCTTATGTCATATAGTAAGCCAATTAAGTTGATAAACAAGGTCTAGACATATTCAAACTAGACAAATCATGTATCTATACCCCCTAACCCCTAAACTCCGTCTTATGAAGTCAAGCATATGAAGAGAAGTGGTTTTGCTCCCAAAAGCTTCATTTTAGAGTGACTAAGAAGGATCCATGCTTACCTTTGCATTTTCATATTTTAATCTTGTTAAATCATTATCAAGCCTAGGATTTGACCAAGATACAAATGGGTGGGCACAAAATTCAAAAAAATCAGAATAATGAAAAACAAAAGCACGTAGTCTTCTTATGTCATATCGTATGCATTCAAGTTAAACGAGGTCTAGGTATATCCAAACCAGACAAATCATGTATCTACCCCATGTTGATCTTATGAAGTCTAGCATGAAGAGAAGTCGTTTTGGGTTTCAAACATGGAAATTTCAAGAACATCCCAAAAGCTTCATTTTAGAGTGACTAAGAAGGATACATGCTTCCCTTTTCATTTTCATGTTTAAACTTGTTTAAATCTTGGTCAAACCTAGGATTTGACCAAGATTCAAATATATGAGCATAAAATTCAAAAAAAAACCAAAAATGAAAACCAAGGCACGTAGTCTTCTTATGTCATATAGTAAGCAATCAATTAAGTTGATAAACAAGGTCTAGACATATTCAAACCAGGAAATCATGTATCTACACCCCCTAACGTACCCTAGCTAAACTCTGTCTTATGAAGTCAAGCATGCATGAAGAGAAGTGGTTTTTGGTTTCAAACGTTTAAGCCAAAAGGTAAGCATGGATCCTCCTTAGTCACTGTAAAATGAAGCTTTTGGGAGGTTTGTGAAATTTCCATGTTTGAAACCCAAAACCACTTAAGACAGAGTTTATGGTTAGGTGTGTAGATACATGATTTTTCTTGTTTGAATATGTCTAGACCTTGTTTATCAACTTGAATTTTTTACTATATGATATAAGAAGGCTATATATATGTGCTTTGGTTTTTCATTTTTTGATTTCTTTTGAATTTTTATGCCAGTTTAAATCGGTGAAGTCGCGCCTGGTGTACCATGGCCGACGATTTTGGTCCCTCCGTGGTGCATGTCAAAACTTTTTTTTCTCGTTTTTGAGGCCACCTAGCCCGACGAAAGCGGCCAAAACGTCGCGTATGGTGGCCCGGGACGTGGTGCATCTCGAAATCTCGGGTTCGCCGGCCGAGTCAACGCAAATCCGCACCGCCGAGGGATGTAGGGCCCAGATGGCAGCCTCTCTGGCATTGTTTTTTTCTAGATCGCGCCATCTCGTTCAACGTTCTCCGATCGAGCCGTTTACGATGCAGGATCATGGGTCCCGCATGTCATCCTCTATGAACCAAAATTCTTTCTATTCTTGGATTTTTTTGACCCCCTGATTTCTGGCTACTTCCTTTTTCTTTTGATCCCTTGCCGCCTTGGAAACGTTGAGACCCTGCTGCTAAATGGAACCCGCATGTCATCCTCTATGTGCAATCAACTTTCTTTTCTTGGAGTTTTTTTGGCACCTCAAATTTGGTCACTTGCCTTTTTCTTTCGATCCCCTGCCGCCTCTCAAACGGTGATACCGCTGCTGCTGGGACCCGCATGTCATCCTCTATGTACTATAAAACTTTCTTTTCTTGAATTATTTTTGGCACCTCATATTTGGTCACTTACCTTTTTCTTTCGATCCCCTGCCGCCTCTCAAACGGTGATACCGCTGCTGCTGGGACCCGCATGTCATCCTCTATGTACTATAAAACTTTCTTTTCTTGGATTTTTTTGGCACCTCATATTTGGTCACTTGACTTTTTCTTTCGATCACCTGCTGCCTCTCAAACGGTGATACCGCTGCTGCTAAATGGGACCCGCATGTCATCCTCTATGTACTATAAAACTTTCTTTTCTTGGATTTTTTGGCACCTCATATTTGGTCACTTGACTTTTTCTTTCGATCACCTGCTGCCTCTCAAACGTGATACCGCTGCTGCTAAATGGGACCCGCATGTCATCCTCTATGTACTATAAAACTTTCTTTTCTTGGATTTTTTTGGCACCTCATATTTGGTCACTTGACTTTTTCTTTCGATCCCCTGCTGCCTCTCAAACGTTGATACTGCTGCTAAATGGGACCCGCATGTCATCCTCTATGTACTATAAAACTTTCTTTTCTTGGATTATTTTTGGCTCCTGATATTTTTTCACTTGCCTTTTTCTTTCGATCTCATGCCACGTTTGAAACGTTGAGGAACCTGCAGGCTCATGGGACCCGCATGTCATCCTCTATGTACTATAAAAGTTCATTTTCTTGGTTTTTTTTCACCATCTGATTTTTGGCAATTTCTTTTTTCTTTTGATCCCCTGCCACCTCTCAAACGCTGATACCGCTGCTGCTAAATGGGACCCGCATGTCATCCTCTATGTACTATAAAACTTTCTTTTCTTGAATTATTTTTGGCTCCTCATATTTGGTCACTTGCCTTTTTCTTTCGATCTCATGCCAAGTTTGAAACGTTGAGGAACCTGCTGGCTCATGGGACCCGCATGTCATCCTCTATGTACTATAAAAGTTTATTTTCTTTATTTTTTTCACCCTCTGATTTTTGGCTATTTCCTTTTTCTTTTGATCCCCTGCCGCCTTGGAAACGTATGGTAAGCTGCTGACTCATGGGACCCGCATGTCATCCTCTATGTACAATCAACTTTCTTTTTCTTTTGATCTCAAGCCGCATTTGAAACGCTGAGACCGCTGCTGCTAAATGGGACCCGCATGTCATCCCTAAGAATGAGAGACCTTGCTCTGATACCAATTGAAAGGACACGGATGTCGCCTAGAGGGGGGGTGAATAGGCGATTTAAAACTTTTACGAGATGGGCTTAACAAATGCGGAATAAAACTAGCGTTTACTTTGTCAAGCCCAAAGCCTATATACTATTGTTCACCTATGTGCACCAACAACTTATTCTAAGCAATACAAGCAACTATGTGATAGCAAGATATACAAACTTATGCTAAGCAATACAAGCAACTATGTGATAGCAAGATATATAACTTCAAGCACGATGGCTATCACAAGGTAAAGTGCATAAGTAAAGAGCTCGGGTATAGAGATAACCGAGGCACGCGGGAGACGATGATTTATCCCGGAGTTCACACTCTTGCGAGTGCTAATCTCCGGTGGAGAGGTGCGGTTGCTTAGTGCTCCCGAACGCCACAAGAGGCTCACCTTGAGGTGTGGTTGCTCGATGCACACCAACGCCACAAAGGCCTCACCCCAAGATGCGGTACTCACACCACAAACCGAACGCCACGAAGGCGCCTCACCTAAATCTCCGGTGACCCTCGCCACAAAGGCCTAGGTCACGGTTCCACTAAGGGATTTCCTTCGAGGCGGAAACCGGGCCTTACACAAAGGTTGGGGCACACATCCACAACTTAATCGGAGGCTCCCAACAAATCGCCACAAAGGCCTCAAATCCGTCTAGGGTTCCAAGAACCCAAGAGTAACAACTTTCTTGCTTTCACTTCCACGAATCACCGTGGAGAACTCAAACCGATGCACCAAATGCAATGGCAAGAACACCACAAAGATGCTCAAGTACTTCTCTCTCAAATTCCAACAAAGCTACAAAAGCTATTGGGGGAATAAGAGAGGAAGAACAAAGGAATTCACAAAGAACACCAAGATCAAGATCTAGAGAGTTCCACTCACAAAGAGATGGATTTGATTGGTAGAAGTGTAGATCTAGATCTCCTCTCTCTTTTCCCTCAAATGGGGGCAAGAATCATGGAGGGATAGAGAGATAGGGCAAGCTTCTCAAGAACAACAATGGAGGAGAGAGAGAGTAGAGAAGCAACAGCCCAAGGAGGAAGAAGGGGGGTATTTATACCCCCCAAGAAAATCGAGCCGTTGGGCAAAACCAGGGCCGGATAATCCGGCCTAAGTAAGGGCCGGATAATCCGCCCCCGGATAATCCGGTCTCGGGACAAAACCTGTAAAAATCCGGCCAAATGTCCGCCCCCTATCTAGAGCTGCTTTTCGTCTGGTCCTTAGCCAATTTCGAGGGGGCCGGATATTTCCGAAATGTCCGGCCCGGATAATCCGGCCCGGATATTTCCGAAATATCCGGCCTAAGCAAACTGCAGAAACACCAAAACTAAAACGGGCATAACTTTTGCATCCGGACTCCGATTTCGATGATCTTGGGCTCGTTGAAATCACAACAACGAGCTCTACAACAATATGCATAGAAACATCATAGTCCAGCAAAGGAGGATAGAAACAAATGATGAAAGGTTTGACCTATCTCAAAGAGACATACCGGTAAAACCTTCAATCTTGAAAATGCAACAAGTTGCCCATGCAAAAACCATTCTCAATGAACTAGAGCTTGTCATGAGAATAAGCACAAGCTCTAAAACATCACATGGATAAGATCCAAATAATAACCAAGAAAGATGATGCAAGGATGCAAAGGTTTGAGCTCTCTCCGAATGATACGATCGAGTTACTCACTCGAGAGCCCTCTTGATAGTACGGCAACTAAACTATAAACCGGTCTCCAACTACACTATGAGACCGGTGAGAAAGAAACCCTATCAAGAGCAAACCTTATACTTGCGCATTCCACTTGAGCTTGATGACGACGATCTTGACCTCAACAAGATGGAACGCCTTTCTTGCTTGTGCTTGCTTGACGAAGTCTTGTAGATTGCTCCCCCATAAACCACCATGGGAGAGCTTCTTCTTCGGCGCATCTTCACATATCCATGATCACCATATGGATGGCAAGACTCAAGCAAAGGATCTCTTCGAGATGGCTCATCTTGAACTTGCACATCATTTCTTCATTCTTCATCATGTTGATGTCTTGAAGTAACTTGAGGGCTCACTTCATCTTCATCTTCAAGACATACTTGACACTTGATATCCTTCATCAATTTCTTCTTATTGCAACCTTGAAGCCAACAAATGGTTCAAGAATTGCCTATGGACAACTCCTATTAATATAACTCAATGCAAACATTAGTCCATAGGGATTGTCATTAATTACCAAAACCACACATGGGGGCTCCATGCACTTTCAATCTCCCCCATTTTGGTAATTGATGACAATCTCTTTGAGAGGGTTTATATAAGGAATTTAAGTAACAAACAAGTTGAATATATAGAGCAAACTCCCCCATAATATATGCATGTGTGAATGATCTTGACTTTCATTGCATATATTGGCATTCAAAGCCTAGTGGAGTTTCCTCTAAATATTCAACTATGCAAAGCAACAAGATGCAATGCAATAAAGGCACATGCTTAAGCACAAAGCAAAGACATAACCAAATTCCCTTAAACCCTCCAAACTTCTCCCCCATTGGCACCAATTGCCGAAATGGGTGAAAAATTTAGAAGGCCAATATAGTGAGAGTTCCTCCATAGCGTGTGCATTTCTCATAATTTGAGTGGAATCAAATGCACATATCCAATTACGAATATTCGGAAGGAGTCACACCATAGATAGGATCAAAGATTGCAAAAAGATAACAAAGTCAAGAAGCTTCAACAAATGAAGCAAGCAACCAAATGAACCACAAAGAAGATACCAAAAGAAAGAAAGATATTATGATAAGATCAAGAAGATTGCTCTAAATAATATGAGGAAGCTCCCCAAGGTTTGTGCACAAAACAAGACAATTTGCATTGGAGTATAAAGTGCACAAACATGGAATCATCACTCCCATAATATCATTCAAAAACAAAATATACCAAGTGAATCAAACTCTAATGATCACCAAAAGATAGTGCTCTAAATTAAATGAGGAAGCTCCCCAAGGTACATGCATAAATTAAAATGTTGTATTTGAATACAATATGCATAACATGGAATCCTCACTCCCTCATTACCATTTAAAACACAAACATTTGCAATAGATCATAGATAGAAAATTAAGCTTAACACTTGCAACAAACAAATGGTTGAGCAACAAGTAGGAGGCACCATAATAAAAGGCTCAACCAAGAGGATATGTGAAAGGCATGATAAAGCATATTATAAGACTATTACAAGGATGAGCAAAAAGCATCATCATAGTCTTCAATGAATTATATTGCTTAGCATGACCAATCAACATGCAACAAATAAATAAGATATCAAAAGGAGATGTATCATCTCTTATGTGTATAAGTTTCTCTAAGTGAGCAATATCACAAAGATATTTATCCACAAAGAAACATGCACACACAAAATGGATACTCAAGAAATATAGTATGATATCCCAAAATGAAGTCATGCAATATACCAATAAGAATTTTTTCTTAATAGCATGGCCAAAGGCTCAATTTTGTCTTATTGTACATTCATGAACTTCAACCACAAACATCTAAAATACATCACAAATATCAACAAGGGATAGAAGTTAGTTGAGATGCATTTAGAAAGGCAACAAGTATCACAAGCGAGGATACCAAAAGAAATAACTAAATTTGCACTTTCATCTATATTACACACGTGAGAGCCTTGAGGAATTGATATGCAATAAAATTGCTAGATGGGCATAGATGGGATGGGTGAATCATGAGCATGATTTTATATACTTCCCAACATATGTACTCATCTCAAATTACTCACATTCGCAATAAAGAGGTTTCGTTAAGACTTTAGCAAGAAGCACAATATTTGCAAATAAAGAGATTCATGCCAAGATGCAACCACATGGTTGGATGCTAGAAAAATATGCATGAGAAGATACTTGTTACCGAGATAGCATTGGTGAGGATGTAGTAGATATGTGTTCGTTGACCATCCTAGCTTGCCTCAAGTTACCATTGAGTCACCACTTCTCCCCAAGAGTGAGACAAGCATCCAATGCATATCCATTGTACCTAACACAAAGGTAAGTACAAAAAGGTCCCCAAACTAATTGGGTCCGAAGTAGTTAGACACACTACAACATATAGGACAAACTCCACAATACTATGTGCATATAGATATGAAATTGAATTTCATGCACATCTTAGCCAAATTAGGATTTGATGGAGTTTACCCTATATATTGGATCAAAGAAAGTAACACATGCCATAAGATAGACATATATTAAATATGCATGCACAATACTTTCAAGAACCAAAGGAAGATACAATTTGGACAAAACACCAAATAAACCAAGAGACAATGGTTGTCCAAATTATATCAAAGAATCAAATCAACACAAGATTGACTCCAAAGACTTATCTCATTATAAGAAGCTAATTAAACCTAAACACAAAGGAATGAGATAACCAACTCCCAAGAGAGCAAGGTTCCAACAAATAAACCAAACCCTCGAAACTTTTTATGATGGCACAAAGTACCAAAAAGAAAATTTTATGTCTCCCAAAACCAAATTTTTGATAAAGATCAAGAGATGTTAAGCATTCTAATAATATAGAAGAGCTCCCCCAAGTTTGGTGCATTATCAAGGATTTTTTATATGAATACAAAATGCACAAAACTAGGATCATCACGCTACCTATATCTTCTAACAATGCTAAGAAAGTTTGAATAGACAACTTAGATCCATAAGATGCAAGGAAGACACATGGGAGTCAAAGCACAACAAATTCATGGCAATAAATAAGGCAATATAAATACAAGAGCCAATGTAGATATGATCAATAAATATCTACCTCATAATTGATTACCAATTGTCCTAGGACAAGAGGTATTAGGAAATATTTCCCGGTGGTAGTTTGTAAGTATACATAAGATCATATTTACAACGAACAAAGCATATGGTAAAAGATAAGAGTTAACCATCATGCAAAGATAGTTTCTTGATAGCTTCATTTAGTCATACCAACATGCAAGGCAATTAATAGTATTCATACCAACATGCAAAGCAATTAATAGTATTCATACCAACATGCAAAGCAATTAATAGTATTCATACCAACATGCAAAGCAATTAATAGTATGACTTGAAGCACATGGTTTTCCAAAAATGTATTGAGGGACACGTTGTGAAAAACCATGCCAAGAAGAACTTTCACAAATAAGATCCACAAAGATATTAGCAATGAAGCCATTTAAGCAAATTGGAACTTGTTTGAGAAAACATGTCACATATGAGAGATAATTTACAATATCAATTCTATGTGACACAACCTCAAATGTTCACATTTCCTAGGCTTGTAATATGCACAAAGCTTATTACTCCCCCATAATGTGATAAATAATATATTTTCACAAGAGGCAAATAAGATCCAACTAGAGATATTAATGGACATTGGAATTTGAATTTCTCATGACGATGACATACCACATAGAGACTAGATAATCTTGCAATATCAATTCTAAGTGATATTCCTCATGTACACACATTGTTAGGATCATGAAATTCCCAAAGGAATATCACTCCCCCAAAACGGGATAGTCCATTAATCTCTCATAAGAGCCATATAAGATACAACAAGATGCAAAGAGGCTCCAACATAAACACAAGTACACGGTGTGCAACCCAACATACATAGACTTGATTTCTCAAGAAAAGCAAGTAGGAAGCACAACATATACAAACACATGCTAGGAACAAAACTAACACATGCAAAGGGGCGAGTAACTTTCAATATAAGTGAGTTGAGAACATGTTACCGCAAGGAGGAACATTGGGTATATGATAGAAGTAAGATAACCAAAAGACTTGGCTTGAGATAATATAAATGATGAAGATCCCTTAATTCTTCATGATGTAGCCAAGTCTCCAATGCCCTCCAACAAGCACCTATTGATCAAATTTTGGATTGTTGGTCCCCAACTAAGTTGGGTCCTAAGAGGTTAGTCACAATAGGCTTGGCAACCCAAATGGTTCTTTTCTTGACACCACTTTGAGCACCAACATATTTGGCAAACACATTGCCACCCTCATCCTTACGAAGAGAATAAACATCATCAATGGTGATAGAGTTGGATGAGGTACCAATAGTGCACAAGGAGGAGATGTGGCCCTTCTCACGGCATATGTAGCAAGTTCTTTTCTTCTCCTTCTTCTCACTAGGTTTCTCCACAATGGGAGCATTGGCTTGTTTCTTCTTGGGAAGTGGCATTTCTTCAACTTGAGGTTGAATATGAGTTTGAGCTTGAGGCCGCTTCCCTTTTTGCTTCTTCTTCAAAGGGCAAGATCTAACATGGTGCCCTTCAATATTGCACTTGAAGCAAACAATCTTGGCCGGGTCTTTGACTTGTACTTGGCCCTTCTTCTTGTTGTTGTTCATGGACTTGTTCTTGTTGTTGGATTTGAATCCAAGTCCACTCTTGTCATTGGGGGATTGTTGCATACTCAACATCGTGTCAAGTTTGCATTTCCCTTCATGACCCTTTACCAAGTCATTCTTCAAAGAAGTGACTTGGGCCTTGAGCTCTTTGATTTCCTCTACATGGTTAGTAACAACACAAGTACTAGAGGAAGTAGAATCTTCATTGTTAGAGCAACAAGGCAAGGAAGATAATTCATCACAAGATTTAGCAATATTATGAGTGGATGAATTACTAGGACTAGCACATGGAAATATAGCATTTTGAGTAGTAGTGCTAGTATCCACATGAGGCTCACAAGGTGTTGCCTTAAATATGATAGCCTCATGAGCTAACTTTAGCCTATCATGAGAGGCTAGAAGATCCTCATGGGAGCGAGAAAGCTTTCCATGATTTTCTTCCAATTTCCCATAATTGCAAGTTAGCAACTCAAGTTGAGCCCTTAGCTCAACATTCTCCTTCAAGATAGATGCTTCACAAGAAGTAGAGTTAGTAGCACAAGCATCAATATTAGTAGTAATAGGAGAAGGCAAGTTGGCATGCTCTTTTAGATAAGAAGCTTTAAGTTGCTCATGCGACTCGGTGAGTTTGGTGAGCGCACTCTCAATGACCCTTGAGCCCTTTTTGAGTTGCTCAAAATCCTCAAGGAGTTTAGCATTAACAAACACAAGCTTATCATTTTTTAGCTTTAGTTCATTTGCCATCTCAAGAGCTCTATCATGGTTTTCCTTTTCTCTAGACAATTCTAGAGCAAAGGTCTCCTCAAGAGCTTCCTTGATGGTTTGTTCTTCTTCAAGTTCATTTTTTAATGATGCTACATCATCGGCATACTCTCGTTCAAGAGCACCCTTTTTATCAATGGTGTTCTCATGCATCCAAATAAGTTTTTGGCTCTCAATAGCGGTAGTCAAGATTTCAAAGAAGTGAGTGCTAGCAATTTTATCTTTGCAAATAACCTTGAATACGCTCTTACCCTTATCGCGTAGAGAGACAACCCAATCCTCTTCTTCATATTCATCCTCATCCTTATCACCACGAGACATATTAGGTTCCATGGTAGGAGGTACCGTGGAACCCTTGGCCATAAGGCATATATGAGGACCGTGAGATAAAGATGAGGAGTTACTTGAGGCTCCTTTCAAGATCTTGTCTTGACCAATAGAATCTTTGGTTTCCTCTACATTGTTAGACACACAACAACTAGAGGAAATAGAAGCATTTTTATCATGGCCACAAGACAATGCAAGCATATCATCATTAGATTTATTCAAGCAACTTACACATGATATGCAAAGACTATCAACACAAGCATGTAAATCATTTATAGTGCTATATGTGTTTATGTCCATAGATGAAGCATTGCAATGAGATAGAGATGAAGAATCATCAATAGTAAGCTCAATATCAACATTGCAATTTTCATCACCACTCACCATATCATTACCTTGTGTCTTACCACACTTTGGTGAAGTGGAAGAAGATGAGACCTCATCACGGCCGGAAGTGGAAGCAATACAATCATCCTTAATAATATTGGACACATCATATTTATCTTGAATCTTTGTCCATAACTCATGAGCGCTCCAAAAAGGCAAGTATGGAAAAAGACCTACATCTCTCAAAGCATTCATAAGAACATAAGAAGCTTGAGAATTGAGATATAAATTTTTCTCATCCTCTAACGATAGATTTTGTGAATCCATAGGAGGAGAAAAACCTATATCTACAATTTTCTCCATATGAGGGTCAATGTCCCGAAAATGACTAAGCATGCAAATTTTCCAAACATCATAATTTGTGCCATCTAATATAAGAGTGTTATCGTGCACTAATCCTCTAGCCGACATCTTTACTCTCAAGGCGGTGAAGCCTAAGAATGAGAGACCTTGCTCTGATACCAATTGAAAGGACACGGATGTCGCCTAGAGGGGGGGTGAATAGGCGATTTAAAACTTTTACGAGATGGGCTTAACAAATGCGGAATAAAACTAGCGTTTACTTTGTCAAGCCCAAAGCCTATATACTATTGTTCACCTATGTGCACCAACAACTTATTCTAAGCAATACAAGCAACTATGTGATAGCAAGATATACAAACTTATGCTAAGCAATACAAGCAACTATGTGATAGCAAGATATATAACTTCAAGCACGATGGCTATCACAAGGTAAAGTGCATAAGTAAAGAGCTCGGGTATAGAGATAACCGAGGCACGCGGGAGACGATGATTTATCCCGGAGTTCACACTCTTGCGAGTGCTAATCTCCGGTGGAGAGGTGCGGTTGCTTAGTGCTCCCGAACGCCACAAGAGGCTCACCTTGAGGTGTGGTTGCTCGATGCACACCAACGCCACAAAGGCCTCACCCCAAGATGCGGTACTCACACCACAAACCGAACGCCACGAAGGCGCCTCACCTAAATCTCCGGTGACCCTCGCCACAAAGGCCTAGGTCACGGTTCCACTAAGGGATTTCCTTCGAGGCGGAAACCGGGCCTTACACAAAGGTTGGGGCACACATCCACAACTTAATCGGAGGCTCCCAACAAATCGCCACAAAGGCCTCAAATCCGTCTAGGGTTCCAAGAACCCAAGAGTAACAACTTTCTTGCTTTCACTTCCACGAATCACCGTGGAGAACTCAAACCGATGCACCAAATGCAATGGCAAGAACACCACAAAGATGCTCAAGTACTTCTCTCTCAAATTCCAACAAAGCTACAAAAGCTATTGGGGGAATAAGAGAGGAAGAACAAAGGAATTCACAAAGAACACCAAGATCAAGATCTAGAGAGTTCCACTCACAAAGAGATGGATTTGATTGGTAGAAGTGTAGATCTAGATCTCCTCTCTCTTTTCCCTCAAATGGGGGCAAGAATCATGGAGGGATAGAGAGATAGGGCAAGCTTCTCAAGAACAACAATGGAGGAGAGAGAGAGAGTAGGAGAAGCCACAGCCCAAGGAGGAAGAAGGGGGGTATTTATACCCCCCAAGAAAATCGAGCCGTTGGGCAAAACCAGGGCCGGATAATCCGGCCTAAGTAAGGGCCGGATAATCCGCCCCCCGGATAATCCGGTCTCAGGGACAAAACCTGGTAAAAATCCGGCCAAATGTCCGCCCCTATCCAGAGCTGCTTTTCGTCTGGTCCTTAGCCGATTTCGAGGGGGCCGGATATTTCCGAAATGTCCGGCCCGGATAATCCGGCCCGGATATTTCCGAAATATCCGGCCTAAGCAAACTGCAGAAACACCAAAACTAAAACGGGCATAACTTTTGCATCCGGACTCCGATTTCGATGATCTTGGGCTCGTTGAAATCACAACAACGAGCTCTACAACAATATGCATAGAAACATCATAGTCCAGCAAAGGAGGATAGAAACAAATGATGAAAGGTTTGACCTATCTCAAAGAGACATACCGGTAAAACCTTCAATCTTGAAAATGCAACAAGTTGCCCATGCAAAAACCATTCTCAATGAACTAGAGCTTGTCATGAGAATAAGCACAAGCTCTAAAACATCACATGGATAAGATCCAAATAATAACCAAGAAAGATGATGCAAGGATGCAAAGGTTTGAGCTCTCTCCGAATGATACGATCGAGTTACTCACTCGAGAGCCCTCTTGATAGTACGGCAACTAAACTATAAACCGGTCTCCAACTACACTATGAGACCGGTGAGAAAGAAACCCTATCAAGAGCAAACCTTATACTTGCGCATTCCACTTGAGCTTGATGACGACGATCTTGACCTCAACAAGATGGAACGCCTTTCTTGCTTGTGCTTGCTTGACGAAGTCTTGTAGATTGCTCCCCCATAAACCACCATGGGAGAGCTTCTTCTTCGGCGCATCTTCACATATCCATGATCACCATATGGATGGCAAGACTCAAGCAAAGGATCTCTTCGAGATGGCTCATCTTGAACTTGCACATCATTTCTTCATTCTTCATCATGTTGATGTCTTGAAGTAACTTGAGGGCTCACTTCATCTTCATCTTCAAGACATACTTGACACTTGATATCCTTCATCAATTTCTTCTTATTGCAACCTTGAAGCCAACAAATGGTTCAAGAATTGCCTATGGACAACTCCTATTAATATAACTCAATGCAAACATTAGTCCATAGGGATTGTCATTAATTACCAAAACCACACATGGGGGCTCCATGCACTTTCAATCTCCCCCATTTTGGTAATTGATGACAATCTCTTTGAAACGTTGAGTAAGCTGCTGGCTCATGGGTCCCGCATGTCATCCTCTACGAACAATAAAAGTTTCCTTTCTTGGAGTTATTTTTTACCCCTAATTTCTGGCTATTTGCCTTTTTCTTTTGATCTCCTGCCCCCTCTGAAACGATGAGGACGCTGTTGGCAGGTCGGTCCCACATGTCATCCTCTATGAACAATAAAAGTTTCCTTTGATGGATTTATTTTGAACCCCTCATTAATTTCTGGATATTTCCCCTGCCGCCTTGGAATCGTTGAGGATGCTGCTGCCTCATGGGTCCCGCATGTCATCCTCTCAGAACGGTAAATGTTTATTTTCTTGGATTTTGTTGACCAAACGATTTTTGGCTTATTTTTTCTTTCGATCACCTGCAGCCTTTAAAACGTTGAGGACGCCGCTGGCTCACGGGTCCCACATGTCAACCTCTATGAACAATAAACGCTGAGGATGCTGCTGCCTCATGGGTCCCGCATGTCATCCTCTCAGAACGAAAATGTTTCTTTTCTTGGATTTTTTACCAACAGATTTTTGGTTTATTTTTTCTTTCCATCCCCTGCCGCCTTTAAAACGTTGACGACGCTGTTGGCTCATGGGTCCCCGATGTCAGCCTCCCCGTACAAGAAACATATGATATCTTGATTATTTTGCAGACAATAAACAATGTATTGCGCTCTGAGCTATTTCAAACGGATAATTAAATCTTTATTTTTACATAAACAAACTTATATGTTGAATCTCCTTGTTTTTTTGTCTTTGCGAAGCATAGGACTTTCCTGTTTTTTTAGAAAATTCGGAACTTTCCTGTTTTGGAGTGGGCTGAAATTGTACGAGTCAAAAGGCCAAGCAGGATAGTTCGAAAGCCCAGATGTCCAGATGCAGCCCAATTGAAATCTTTCTTCTTGGATTTTTTTCACCCCCTGATTTCTGGCTACTTCATTTTTCTTTTGGTCCTGTGCCGCCTTGGAAACGTTGAGACCGCTGCTGCAAAATGGGACCCGCATGTCATCCTCTACGTACAATAAAATTTCTTTTCTTGGATTATTTTTGGCTCCTGATATTTGGTCACTTGCCTTTTTCTTTCGATCCCGTGCAGCCTCTCAAACGGTGATACCGCTGCTGCAAAATGGGACCCGCATGTCATCCTCTACGTACAATAAACTTTCTTTTCTTGGATTATCTTTGGCTCCTGATATTTGGTCACTTGCCTTTTTTCTTTCGATCTCATGCCACGTTTGAAACTTTGAGGAACCTGCTGGCTCGTGGGACCCGCATGTCATCCTCTATGTGCTATAAAAGTTTATTTTCTATGGTTTTTTTTCACTCTCTGATTTTTGTCTATTTCCTTTTTTCTTTTGATGCCCTGCCGCCTTGGAAACGTTGAGTAAGCTGCTTACACATGGGACCCGCATGTCATCCTCTATGTACAATCAAGTTTCTTTTCTTGAATTATTTTTGGCTCCTGATATTTCGTCACTTGCCTTTTTCTTTCGATCTCATGCCACGTTTGAAACGTTGAGGAACCTGCTGGCTCATGGGACCCGCATGTCATCCTCTATGTGCTATAAAAGTTTGTTTTCTTGGATTTTTTTTCACCCTCTGATTTTTGGCTCCTGATATTTCGTCACTTGCCTTTTACTTTTGATCCCCTGGCCCCTTTGAAACGTTGAGTAAGCTGCTGGCACATGGGACCCGCATGTCAACCTCTATGTCCATCAACTTTCTTTTCTTGGATTTTTTTTGACCCCCTACTTTCTAGCTACTTTCTTTTTCTTTTGATCTCAAGCCGCATTTCAAACATTGAGACCGCTGCTGCAAAATGGGACCCGCATGTCATCCTCTATGTACAATAAATCTTTGATTATTTTTGGCACCTCATATTTGGTCACTTGCGTTTTTTTCTTTCGATCTCATGCCACCTTTGAAACGTTGAGTAAGCTGCTGGCTCATGGGTCCCCCATGTCATCCTCTACGAACAATAAAAGTTTCCTTTCTTGGAGTTATTTTTGCCCCCTAATTTCTGGCTACTTCCTTTTTCTTTTGATCCCCTGCCGCCTTTGAAACGTTGAAAACTTTCTTTTCTTTGATTATTTTTGGCACCTCATATTTTGTCACTTGCCTTTTTCTTTCGATCCCCTGCCGCCTCCCAAACGGTGATACCGCTGATGCTAAATGGGACCCGCATGTCATCCTCTATGTACTATAAAAGTTTCTTTTCTTGGATTTTTTTGGCTCCGATATTTGGTCACTTGCCTTTTTTCTTTCGAGACCTCCTGCCGCATCTCAAACGGTGATACCGCTGCTGCTAAATGGGACCCGCATGTCATCCTCTATGTACAATAAAGTTTCTTTTCTTGGATTATTTTTGGCTCCTGATATTTGGTCACTTGCCTTTTTCTTTCGATCCCATGCCGCCTTTGAAACGTTGAGGAAGCTGCTGGCTCATGGGTCCCGCATGTCATCCTCTATGAACAATAAAAGTTTCCATTGTTGGAGTTATTTTTTACCCCTAATTTCTGGCTACTTCCTTTTTCTTTTGATCCCCTGCCGCCTTTGAACGTTGAAGAATCTGCTCGCTAATGGGTCCCACATGTCAGACTCTATGGACGATAAACCTTTCTTTTCTTGGAGTTATTTTGACCCCTAATTTCTGGCTATTTTGCCTTTTTTTGGATCCCGTGCTGCCTTGGAAACGTTGAGGATGCTGCTGCCACATGGGTCCCGCATGTCATCCTCTCAGAACGATAAATGTTTCTTTTCTTCGATTTTTTTACCAACTGATTTTTGATTTATTTTTTCTTTCGATCCCCTGCCGCCTTTAAAACTTTGACGACGCTGCTGGCTCATGGGTCCCGATGTCAGCCTCCCCGTACAAGAAACATGTGATATCTTGATTATTTTACAGACAATAAAAAGTGTATTTCGCTCTGAGCTATTGCAAACGGATAAATTAAATCTTTATTTTTACATAAACGAACTAATATGAATCTCCTTGTTTTTGTTTTGTTTTTGCGAAGCATAGGACTTTCTTGTTTTGGAGTGGGCTGAAATTGTACGAGTCAAAAGACGTCCAGCAGGTTAGAAGGCCCAGATGGCCAGGCAGCCCCAATTTATATCTTCCTTATCTTGGATTATTTTTTGATCAAAAGGCCCAGCAGGGGTACATCCTTTTTCTTTTGGTCCTGTGTGCCGCCTTGGAAACGTTGTGGACGCTGCTGCCTCATGGGACCCGCATGTCATCCTCTATGAACTATGAACTCTAAAAGTTTCTTTTTTCTTGGATTTTTTTTCACCCCTCTGATTTTTGGCTATTTCCTTTTTCTTTTGTTCCCCTGCCGCCTTGGGACCCGTATGTCATCCTCTATGTACAAAAAACTTTCTTTTCTTGGAGTTTTATTCCCCCTAATTTCGGGCTACTTTCGTTTTCTTTTGATCTCAAGCCGCATATGAAACATTGAGACCGCTGCTGCAAAATGGGACCCACATGTCATCCTCTATGTAAAATAAAAGTTTCTTTTCTTGGATTATTTTTCACGCTCTGATTTTTGGCTATTTCCTTTTTCTTTCGATCCCCTGCTGCTTGGAAACGTTGAGGATGCTGCTGCCTCATGGGTCCCACATGTCATCCACTATGAACAATAAAAGTTTCTTTTCTTCGATTTTTTTCACCCTCTGCTTTTTGGCTATTTCCTTTTCATTTGATCCCCTGCCGCCTTGGAAACGTTGAGGATGCTGCAGCGTCATGGGACCCGCATGTCATACTCTATGTACAATAAAAGTTTCTTTTCTAGGTTTTTGGCTCCTGATATTTGGTCACTTGCCTTTTTCTTTCAATCTCATGCCGACTCTCAAAGGTACAATAAAAGTTTCTTTTCTTGGATTATTTTTGGCTCCTGATATTTGGTCACTTGCCTTTTTCTTTCGATCTCATGCCGTCCTTGAAACGTTCAGACCGCTGCTACAACATGGGACCCTATGTCATCCTCTATGTACAATGAAAGTTTCTTTTCATGGATTATTTTTTGCTCCTGATATTTGGTCACTTTCCTTTTTCTTTCGATCTCATGCCGCCTCGGCCCTCTGAAACGACGAGTAAGTTGTTGGCTCATGGGACCCGCATGTCATCCTCTATGTACAATAAAGTTTTTTTCTTGGATTTTTTACCCCCTGATTTTTGGTCACTTGCCTTTTTCTTTCGATCCTGTGCCGCCTTTGAAATTGTGGACGCTGCTGGCTCATGGGTCCCACATGCCAGCCTCTATGAACAATAATATTTCTTTTCTTGGATTTTTTTTACCCCTGATTTCTGGCTATTTGCCTTTTTCTTTGGATCCCCGACCGCCTTTGAAACGATGAGGACGCTGCTGGCGCATAGCTCCCACATGTCAGCCTCTAAGAACAATAAACATTTCTTTTCTTGGATTTATAGTTGACCCCTAATTAATGGCTACTTCGCTTTTTTTTTCGATCCCCAGCCGCCTTAGAAACGTTGAGGACGCTGCTGGCTCATGGGTCCCATATGACAGCCTCTATGAAAAGTAAAACATTTACTTTCTTGGATTTATTTTTGACACCTAATTAATGACTACTTGGTTCTTTTCTTTTGATCCCGTGACGCCTTTGAAACGTTGAGGGCCCTGCTGGCTCATGGGTCCAACATGTCAGCCTCTATGAACAATAAGAGTTTCTATTGTTGCATTTATTTTTGACCCCTAATTTCTGGCTATTTGCCTTTTTTCCATTGCCTGCCACCTTAGAAACGTTGAGGACGCTGCTGGCTGGGTCCCACATGTCAGCCTCTTTGTACGATAAAAGTTTCCTTTGCTGGATTTATTTTTGACCCCTAATTTCTGGCTATTTGCCTTTTTCTTTCGATCTCCTGCCCCCTTTGAGAAACGCCGAGAACGATACTGGTTCGTGGGTCCCACATGTCATCCTCTCTGAATGATAAATGTTGGGGCCGCGGCTGCAAGATACGTCCCACATGTCAGCCTGACTGTTGAATAAACGTTTCCTTTCTCGAATTTATATTTGACCCCTGATTTCTGGCTACTTTGCCGTTTCTTTCGATCCCCTGCATGTCTGCTACTCCACCGAAAAACAGACCGGCATGTATTCATCACAATACTGGTAGCTAATTTAGGAAAAATGTGTTCATCACGGGATTCAAACAAAGATCTTCATCTCTGCTAAATTTTGATTTCACCAAAAACCGAACAGCGTGTGTTCATGACTTTAACTTCACAAACACTATGGTTTCTCTATAAAATAAGGTCACCATCCGTTCCTTTATTGTAGGCATTTGCGAAAAGTGTCTTTGGCTAATGGGCACCAGTGCTCTGCTGTTTAAAAAAAATCAAATAGCATACATATTTGTTTCAAAAAAATCTGAAAATGAATGTAGACATAATAAATAAAGTAACCTACAAGCGTGTAAAATTTTAATATGATATTCTTTATATTGTAGACTACACAAAAAAGACAAAATCTGTTGAAATTTGGAGATTTGAAATATGCATACCCAGATCCACACGTTTGTTACTTTTGTGTAGCCCAGAATTTTTTGTATTTGAAACTGAAATTTTGCACGTTTATGGGACAATTCATTAGCTACTCCATGATTTGTTTTCTAATTTTTTGAACAAATAAATATATTTTTTATTTTTTTCTAAAATAGCAGGAGCAATGGTGCCCAAGAGCACCAAATCTCTTAATAGGCATTTGCGCCTAATAGCGTGAGCTTAGCTAATTTTTGAAGAAAAAAAAGATGTCCATTGTGGTATTCAGGACAAAGATCTTCATGTCTGCTACTGCACCAAACAACAAACCAGCATGTATTCATCACAATACGGGTAGCTAATTTGTGAAAAATATGTTCAGCACGGGATTCAAACAAAGATCTTCATCTCTGCAAAATTTTGATTTCAGCAAAAACCGAACAGCGAATGTTCATGAGGTTAAGTTCACGAACACTATGTTTTCTCTATAAAATAAGGTCACCATCTGTCTCTTATTTCTCAAGGAAAAACAGGTGGAAGTGTTGGGACGAACCACATGGGTGCTTCGGCTCTATGTTCAGTCTTCTCTTTTTTGTACTGCAATCTTGAGCCTATGGCAGGACCTCCATTGACGTGCATTCTGCACCAATTTGGCCTTGGACGTATCCATGTATCACGGGCGCGATTGTGGGTAGCAAAGACACAGTCAGGTTTGAACAATTGGAAATCTGGTTCTGCAGCCTCTGCGTCGACTGGCGGGGGTAGCATGAAAATTGGGTGATTGAGTCCAAGAAATAAAGAACGCCCCTTCAAATTGTTCAATCTTTCCCACCTTGCCTCTTCTACAGGGTCCAAGGTATGGGCAGATCTCAAGAAAACGTAGCACCGTACCAAAGGATAAGACCTCAGCTTGTTACCCATATGTAATATTGGAGGACCGAGGATGGGCCGATAACCTTTAACCTGAATCCACGCGAGATCAGATTCACCAGTAATGGACTCTGCTCTCATTGGTGCCAGGAACCAAGTGCGCTGGTCAGAAAATCCAAGAAATACATCTTCATCTTCATAATTATGATTATCACCATCATCATCTAATTCTTCATCATCTAATTCTTCATCATCAAATTCGTCTTCTTCTAATTCTTCTTCTTCTAATTCTTCTTCATCAGCATCATTATCTTCATCGGCACCTCCATCGCCTTGAGCCACATTTGCTTCATCATCTTCCATGACAGCATCTCCCTCGATTTGAGCGAAAATTGCAGCCACTTCTGCTTCTTCATCTTCAATGACAGGGGCGTCAATGAGACGCGGGGCTGCATGTGTCCCTGCAATGCACAAAGATCAACCACAATGCAGCAAGTAGGAACTACACTGAAAATTATCTCTTCTCTTCTATCTTCTATTTTCTACTACTATAAGGCACCAGTTTTTAACAAGACATGTAGCAGCAATTCCAACTGTTGGTGTCCAAAATCTAACGGTTGGGATTAGAGGTATTCGCGTGAAAAAAATACCACACCAGTGTCCACGTGTTTCTAGAACCGTCATGTTTCCATTATGAAGAAAAATCAGAGCAGTCTCACACCGATATCACACGTCCCACTTGATAGTGATTAAGAAAGGTTCCAAATTTTTGTTCATATTTATAAACTGTATGCTCACACTTATTTTGATGGTATAACCAAATTATTAGTTGTATTGAAAGTTTGAACAACATTTAGAACGCAACTTTTATACATCAGTATTGCGAATCGTAATTGGTCCAACATGTGCAGCATGCCATTTACTAGTTAAGACATAAAACAAAGACTCACCACAGGTATATGGTTCCCAAACCAGAACATCTCCATACGGATATGTAACTGCGTATACACGATGTAGGTGTGAACTTGTACCATATCCAGGAATGCCCATGGCATCGACATAGCTGTTTCTATCAAAGAATTCAGGGTTTCTCAGGATATTCCACTCCTTTTCTAGGGGCGCTTGTAGGATAGCGATCAATTCGTCAAATACAACGATTACCTCGTAATGCCATGGCCCTGCTAGATCATCTTTGTACGGCCTCTTGACGATCCGTACTTTGAGCAGTTCCAAACTTTTATCTATTTTGTATTTGAACAGGAATGGTGGGCTGCCATGCCACCATTCACTAGTAGGGCCCAAAGAAATTCCTGCATCTTGCAGAGATGGAAGAGGTATAATAGTATCTGATATGTATATGTTGCGGATCGTCAAGTGCCCGTCCTGCTGGACAAATGCCACCCAGTCGCCGTTACAACCCACCCAGTGCATGGGTCCATGTCCATCCAGTTCCTCCTTGGTATGGATAAATGCTGGAACTGTCGGCTTGTCTAATGGCATCAGCAACGCGTGAATGCCCTGCAAATAGGATTTGTTTCAAAATTGTCTATGCATGCAAGGTATTCGACAGAATGAAGAGCGGATTGTGCAGAACTGAAGCACAGATGTAATGGATAAATAAAGCAATTCCGAAGAGTACATGTGCATAGTGAAGGCAGCAAACCTTACAGTACTCCCAAATCAGGTGATTATGTTGAGTCTAAATTCATGCATGATGTTTGGCAATAAGAAAAGTTGATTGAAAAAACACAAGCTGAAACGAGATGAGTAAATAAATAAATACTCTTACAGTATTGTCGCGGTCGTCTGGCCATGTCTCGGGGTCGCAGTGGAGCAGGCTCGGTAAACCGAACGGAACCTTATGCGCTCCGCGGATGGCATGCCGCATGCCGATCATGCCTCGAGCGAGGCGACCAGTGCTGAGGATATCCGCCCGCTCGGCTATGTTCTCCACCAGTGGGTAGTGGAGGTTGCCCCACCCCATGGACTGGTGGTAGCAATCAGGAATCTCCTCAATCTTACGCTTCTGCTTCATTGGAGTCGGTAATCCAATGCAAGGGAGAGAGGGGTGAACGGGAGAAAGAGACAGAAGAGGGTTTTTTTTGGAGAAGATGCAGTAGTAGTACTACGATACTAGGAGGTGGAGATGCGGGGCATGTTTCCGGGGGAGAGGAACCACTATTTCCCTTAAAAAAATAACAGCACTTGCGCATTAGAACTTGGGGCGGGGATATAGCGGTAAGAGGTATTGACCAACTTTCCCTCACCTTGACCCCACGTGGTTGTGAACCCGAGATAATTCTTTTTGATGAACCCGATATACTTATTATAGTACTAAAATAGTACAAGTATATACCTTGTACTCCTATATACTAACATTACTATTTTAAGGACTTATGTTCCATGAGCAACAACTTCCCCCACTCCGCTCATCCGAAATCCTAGCCCCTCCAACTTCAAGGACCAATCAACATAGCTATGGCCTTCTAATTTGGCTCAAGTCGCCGCACACATAGTCCTCCCGCCGACAAGGAATAGGAGCATCAGCCCTTTCGTCGCTTGTTGTTACACATAATCATATACAGTACCATATATATTTCAAATTTCCATATCAAAAAATAGTTCAAATCTGAATTTTAACATCTCAAGCTAAACCCTCGCTTGCTCTTAAACATAAGCATACCATAGTTCTACTTTTGTCTTCACCGAACAACAGAACACAATTTCATCACAACATAGCCAACCGGAGTACCTAGTAATGTAACTAGAGAAGTGAACCTATAGTTGATCAAGCCTTCAACTTTAACACAATAATACCCCCACATTATGTGTTGAGGAGCCACACCCATATATTTAAGAGTACCATCATGTAGACCACAAATGCATCAATGAAGAGAGGGGTATACTTATAGACCACCTCTTTACAAAACAGTTGTAACTAGTAGACCACAATTGCCTCGTTCATTAGCTATGAAATTACATACTATCAGTAGCTACAATGGCTGCAGGCCCTGTTTCAGAATTAAACATCACACTTGTTCCAATCCGGGGCGTTGGCGAAGTTTGGGATGAACCAAAGCGGTGTCTTTACCAGGTACCTATCTTTTTTTGTTTTGCATGTTTTCTCCAAGGCGTTGGTTTGGAAACCAACGGCGCAATCTTCACGATTCAGACTGAATCGGCATATTTCAGGCAGCTGCGAATTGCGAAGCCATGCTTCATTCGGCAAGGTGTACACACAATTTCTTCTCGTCAGACATCCTGGGACAACATCTGCACCGCCTAATGGCAGCATAATCGGATAGTTCACTCCAAGGAAAAGAGAATATTCTCCAAGGTCATCAATCTTTTCCCATGGAATACCTTCATTTAACTTACTAGTGTCCTTCGTGAACACCAGGCAACCAAACCCAGAAGCATAGTTGCCAACAGTGCGACCATGATGAACACGACGATCAGAAGCAGTATGGCAAACTTTACAGGAATATTCCCTTTCATCAGCAATGCCCAGTGTATGGATCAGAAGAAGTCTAGAACCATCTATAGATCTTGCTAACCACCACATGCCATAATCGACCTCGTGATCATGGCCAAGAGCATCATCAAGTGCACACCGCCATTCAAACACAATGGGCGGTGGCTCTACGATCAGCGGAGGACCTGCTTGAAAACGAAATTACTGTTAAGAAGGGTATGTTTGGTTTGCACAAATCTGAAAACGTAAGAATTGGGAAAACGCATTAGGATTCAGATGGGATGATATAATGGCATTTCCATTCAATAATACAGCATATTGGTGTATTTCAGTACATCACATGGGAAACCAAAGGATTCATTTCAAGAAGTTCAAGTAGAGGTCAAAATCCAACATAATTCAATCTGAGAATAAAACTCCTAATTATACAATCCTCAAATTTTTCTATGGTAATCATCTCGAATAAAAAGTCTAAATACCAATGAAATTTCATCCGAAGCAAATATGCCCCAAGCCTCCAAGTCAGATCAGTCAGGTTCGAAAATTAATAAGTTTGTGCATTAAAATTATCTTTACAGCCATGAATAATGAAGCTCATCATACACTACTTACGTCCGGAGGAAAATTACCAGCTTGCTGAGGATTCCATGCGTGAACAGTGCCAGTATGAGTTGTGGCAAACACAAGCCCATTGTGGAGAATTGCATCGCTGTAATTGTAAAAGATGTGGGACTTGGGCTCTGTAAGAACTGTCCATCCAGAATCTTCGCCGCAAAGGAGGGCAACTCTGATGTCAAAAACAGCAACAAGAGAGAAATTTTTGTACCCCCCAGCAGCTGTGGGAACTTGGCAAATATATATCTTGTGAAATATAATAGCACGAAGGTTGTGGTGGTATATATTTGGAATGTGGGTGGTTTCAAACGGCACAGGGAGAGGAATTTCACGGCGAGTGTAGACGTTGACAAGTTTCCATTTGCAAGCAGGAAAGCCAGTGTCAACCATGGCAACCCAATCTCCATTGGCACCTACCCACTGCTTACCCGTACCGTCTGGCATCACAGCGTCGGAGGAGAACCTGTCCAGCGGCGTCAGCTTGCAATCCCGTGCTACCTTCGTCGGGTGAGAATGAAGAACACATGGGAGGCCAAACGGGAGAGAAAAAGATAGAGTTGCACTATCATTTGCAGAGTCGAAAAATAGTTTGGACGAACCGACGAGGCTCGCGGCGGTGATGACGTCGCATCTTGTTACGAGTTCTTCAAGGGGACCTTCGGAAAAGACCTTCTGAAACAGTTCAGAGTCATCATTTTCCTTGTTCGATGCCGCCATCGCAGGGCAGGGGGTGGGTCTATGAGGTTTGGGTTCAACTGATTGGAGTTTAATTTGGGTTCGATGGCGGCAGGTGGCGGGGAAGATGAAGAACGGAGGCTCTCAAACTGGGCGGTGGAATTGATTCTAAAGCTGCATGGCGGCGGCACTGGCGCGTGCTATGGAAGGTGGTCGATTGGTGCGGGCGGGGGCGGAGGTAGACGATGGAGGTGAACAGAAATAGGGCAGGTGGGGGCGGGGCGCTTGACTTCGCTCCTCTACACTCTACAGCATCTCCTCCTGTTTCTTGGAAAGTGTATAGACCCATAATAAAAAGTCACTGTTCCCTCTGAAAAGGTGAAGAACAAGTCACTGGTCTAACGTGCAAATTTGGACATCCCAAGCTATGTGTTGTCATGTCAATTCAATGTCCATGGCAGTATTTTGAATTTTGCGTGACCAAAAGAAGTACGCCTTGGCCTTTCACAATCGGGGTTTCTTTAGAGCAAGAACAATAGAAGAGCCAACAGCTGGCAAAAGTACCACGTAGGCGGGCTATAAGCGCCCACTATTGTCCTACTTCCTCTTGGCGTGATACTCCCTCCGTCCACAAATAAGTGGACGTGCAGGATTTTCAAGGTAAATTAGTAAAAGGAAAGAAAAAATGCATTGGAGCACTCGTATCTTAAGAAACACATGTACTCAACCACGGTTGTAGATTTTCTCGGCGCAAGACTTTTCCCCAGCAGTTGTGGCTTTCAGTTATTCGTGGGTGTGGGGAGGAGCTCCGCCGCATCGGTAAAAAGCAAAGAGGGACGGCGGCTCTCGATCGTGCGGTGTACTCGTAAATCACGTGTGACCCATGCCCTAATAATTCACAATGCATTGATGAGGGCTATCACTTCATCATCCAATAAAATGTACTTAGTAACTATGGTAATAATATTGTCTTCTCGCAAAAAAATGGTAAAAATATTGTCTCTTAAGCCATGTACTAGTACAGTGCAAGATGCTTTAGAGAAATAAACCTATATTTTATTGCTACTCCGTAATACACATGGTTATTTATTCTAGGCAAATGCCTACCGAAAGATGTAGGAATAGGGAAATGTAGGATTGCAATGTCATGTCCACTCCAATCCTATAGGAATTCATAGAATCCAAACTTTGTTTGATTCCACCATAGGAAAAGTAAAGCATTCTTAAAAAGAGGTATGAGTAGATGTTTAATTTTCTATGGAATCTGTGCAAAGAAATCCTTAGGAAAAATTCCTATCGGAAACAATCCTACAAATCAAACAGCCAAGGATTCAATTGTACCAATTCCCTATGCAAATCCTTGGTGTTCACCCAATCCTCTCGAATACTCATCCAAAAAATGCACTAATACTTTGATGGGGAGTTTTTGTATTCTAGGCAAGAATAGAGGGTTTGCGGGGATCACTTGAGAAGTGTATTAACCAAAGAAGGCATAAGTAATACACCAACACACACTAACATGCCCTTAATGGATGTATCTCCATAAACTCCCTCTGTTCTTTATTACTACTACTAGTTTATGTACTTCTTAACTAATATGGGATAATCATGAAATATATTTTCTAACATTCAGCCAAAATATATTGTTTCGACTTTTTAAAATACTGAAAAACTAGTAATTAAAAATATTTGAGCTATCAAATCTAGGAAGTTTGAAAATATTTTGTATTCCGTCTGAAAGTTGTGTTACTTGGTGTAAGATTCACACAAAAATGATGAAAATATCAAACCTTCAAAAAAATTGTAGTAATTCAAACGTTATGTGCGTTTCATAATTTTGCAAAATCTATTCTATTTGCAATTAAAACTATAGTAGTTGGTGGTCCCCGATCATCTGATTTGCTCTTAAACAGCTCAATCCTAAATTTGAAATTCCCTGCAACAGAACACGATAGTTGGTGGTTTGTGCGGAAAAAAATTACAGTTTTAAAAAGTGTTTTAAGCAACGAAGGCAGCAATAAGCGGTAGTTTGTGCAATTTCCTCGTGTAAACAACATGTAGCGTCGAAGTAATAGTACTAGCAGTACAGAAATCTTGTGTAATTTCTAGTTCTACATATTACTAGTGTCCACTGTTTGAGAGTTGATGGTGAATGGGTCTGATTTTCAATCGAATGAGAATTAGCAAATTGATTTTTATGACAAAAGCATACAAAGGGAGTAAAACAACATACCCGCATTCGCCGCTGCTACCAGCATGCGATGCCTCCACGAGTGCATTGACGGCTGCTGCAAATCCTCGGAAGGCATCTAGGTTTTGCAGATCGTCGATTGCCGCTGTCCGGCTAAGCTTAACCAGCATAGCTGCCGCCAAGATATCTCGGATTTGGACCACAGGCAGAAGCTGATTGGGGTCGAAGGATTGCCTGATTCGGAATTTGAAGTACCAAGCCCTCGGCTCCGATGATGGAAGTTTGGAACTCGGCCCGGCCAGAACCTCCCAAATCTGTGTGTGGCAGTGGATGCCCATCGGCATCCCCAATGCTGCCGACGCCGTGATGTGGTCGGTCGCACTTTGGTCCCCACTAAAGGCTGGGGCTGCAGCACGTCGCCGCCGCCCCCGACGTCCCCACGACGGCAACGCCATGGACCGAGGCGCTGAGTTTGTTGGCGAACCCGAAGCCCTGGATGGCAAGTGCTTCTTCACAATGGAAGCATCCTCACCCGGCGAGGTTCGCCCCCGGCGCATGCCTATGCTCCGACCAGCCCACTTTGCCGCTGCTGCCTGGGCTGCCGCCGATACCTGGGCCACCGCCGCTTCATGGGACCCCCCTCCCTCCTCTCCCTCTCCTAGATCAAAGGGCGCCAGGAGTCTAGCCACAGCAAGACACAGAGCCGCCTGCTTCATCGCACACCAATGGCACACAGACATTTGCGAGCTTTTAGCGCACACCCCTCCGAGGCTGAGTCGTGGAGCCTGGGTGCACGGGGCTATGGCTGGAGGAGTCGCCATGGGACGAGGGGTGTCGAGTGCTCGGGCAAATACGGGAAAGGCGAAGTTTTGGATAACCTTATATGATCACATCAATGCTTCTCAAGGAGCCAAATACTGTATGAGAAACCGGAAAAGTTTGAACGTTTGAAAACTTTGCCGGCATAATGCATCCTTCCAATGCACGCCTACTAAGGTAGAAAGCCAACTCAATTGCTACTTTGTTGGCAAAATGTACCATGGCTCAATCTTGGGTCACACACATCTATCAATTGGTATATTTTGGTCATATTCAAAATTTTACTTGAAACTTGTTGGTCATGCCATTCTACTACTCGCCTAACACTTTTTCTACGCGGGAAGGAGGGGGGTATGATGCTACCCTGAATTTTTATGCCCATTTGTATCTTGGACAAATCCTAGGTTTGACCAAAATTTAAAACATGAAGATGAAAAATTAAGCCTGGATCCACTACAAGAAAAGTTGCCAAACTTTTCTTGTAGTGATCCTTCTTAATTAGTAACTTCAAAATGAAGCTTTTGGAAGGTTTTTGAAATTTCCATGTCTGAAACCCAAAACACCTCTTCATGATTGACTTCATAAGACAAATCGAGTTTAGGGTTAGGGGTAGATACATGATTTTTCTAGTTTGAATATGTCTAGACCTGGCTTATCAACTTGAAAGCTTAGTATATGACATAAGAAGATGTACTATGTGCATTGGTTTTTTATTTATTTGATTTGTTTTGAATTTTCATGCCGAATCAAATTTTGGTCAAATCATAGGTTTAACCAAGATTTAAACAAGTTTAAAACATTAAAATGAAAAATTAAGCATGGATCCTTCTCAATCACTCCAAAATGAAGCTTTTGGGAGGCTTTTGAAATGTCTATGTTTGAAACCCAAAACCACTTCTCTTCATGCTTGACTTCATAAGACAGATGAGTTTAGGGTTAGGGGTAGATACATGATTTTTCTGGTTTGAATAGGTCTAGACCTTGTTATCAAGTTGAATGGCTTACTATGTGACATAAGAAGACTATGTGCTTTGGTTTTTCATTTTTGATTTTTTCGATTGTTTTTATGCCCATTTGAATCTTGGCCAAATCCTAGGTTTGAACAAGAATTTAAACAAGTTTAAAACATGAAAATGAAAAGGTAAGCATGGATCCTTCTTAGTCAGTCCGAAATGAAGCTTTTGGGCGGTTTTCGAAATTTCCATGTTTGAAAACCCAAACCACTTCTCTTCATGCTTGACTTCATAAGACAAATTTAGGGTTAGGGGTATAGATACATGATTTTTCTTGTTTGATATGTCTAGATATTGTTTATCAACACTTGAATGCTTACAATATATGTGACGCAAGAAGACTATGTGTTATGGTTTTTCATTTTTGGGGGTTTTTTCGAATTTTTTATGCGCACTTGAATCTTGGTCAAATCCAAGCTAGCTAGGTTTGACCAAGCTTTAAACAAGTTTAAAACATGAAAATGAAAAAGTAAGCATGTATCCTTCTTAGTCACTCCAAAATTAAGCTTTTCGGAGGTTTTTGAAATTTCCATTTTGTAAACCCAAAACCACGTATCTTCATGTTTGACTTCAAAAGACAGAGTTTAGGGTTAGGGGGTAGATACATGATTCTTCTTTTAATATGTTTAGATCTTGTTTTATCAAGTTGAATGTTGACTGTATGACATAAGAAGACTATGTTTTTGAATTTTTTATGAATCTTGGTCAAATCCAAGGGTTGACCAAGATTTAAACAAGTTTAAAACATGAAAATGAAAACGTTTCAAGTTCACCTTTGGTTCGATCTTTCAGTAACCAGGCGCATATATATATGGATGCAAATTGAGATAATTAATTCGTGAAACATTGGAAATGTCCATCGTGTGTCATGTTTCCCCCTCACATGAAAATTGGATTGGTGGCAGACAAGTAAAAGCACATTTATGTGCGACAACCCAAAATGCACATATTTTGCTGAGTTTTCATGCATGCATTAAAAGTTGTGAATATATACATAAAATGCATGTGGGTCATGATTGAAAAGTTTGACATGTATATGGTTCTTGTGTAGTAGTAGTACTATAGTAGATTAGTAGGTACGCAAACTCCCATCCATCTTCTTTGTCAAGAGAAGACGCGCACCAGGATGCGTAGTGGAAGTCGTCTCTGGATCCTTCTGTTGTCCCTCTCACGGAAAAGAAAAAGAAAAAAACATCTCTCTCATTCTCGGCCTCGCTCGACTCGCTCGCTCGCAGCCTCGCACCTCCTGCGCACTGACAAACGCTGCACAACAGTCAACATCACCAGAAAAAAGATATACACCATAAATAATAAGAGGGGCCCCGTGACTGCTATCCCTTCTTCTCCTTCCGTGTGATCCCTCTTCCTCCGAGTTTCACTGGACGGGCAAACACACATGTGCTGCATAGTAAAAATAAAAAAGTAAAAAATCGACCTATGAATCTATGATTAAATAGGTAAAATCCTGGGTTTTATCAAGGTTTAAACAAGTTTAAAACATGAAAATGAATAGGTAAGCATGGATCCTTCTTAGTCACTCTAAAATGAAGCTTTCGCGAGGTTTTTGAAATTTCCATGTTTGAAACCCAAAACCACTTCTCTTCATGCTTGACTTCGTAAGACAGAGTTTAGGGTTAGGGGTAGATACATGCTGGTTTGAATATGTCTAGACCTTGTTTATCAACTTGAATGCTTACTATATGACATAAGAAGGCTATGTTATTTGGTTTTTCATTTTCTGATTTTTTATGCCCATTTAAATCTTGGTCAAATCCTAGGTTTGACCAAGAGTTAAACAAGTTTAAAACATGAAAATGAAAAGGTAAGCCTGGATCCTTCTTAGTCACTGTAAAATGAAGCTTTTGGGAGGTTTGTGAAATTTCCATGTTTGAAACCCAAAAGCACTTCTCTTCATGCTTGACTTCATAAGACAGAGTTTAGGGTTAGGGGGTGTAGATACATGATTTGTCTGGTTTGAATATGTCCAAATCTTATTTATCAACTTCTGAATGCATGCTACTCTCTCAAAGAAAACCTTTTGAATGCTTACTATATGACATAAGAAGACTATATGCTTTTAAAATTCAAACATATGGTAAGCATTCTTATGACATATAGTAAGCATTCAAGTTGATAAACAAGCAAGGTTTGGACATATTCAAACCAGACAAATCATGTATCTACCCCTAACCCCTAATTAAATTGTCTTATGAAGTCTAGCATGAAGAGAAGTGGTTTTGGGTTTCAAACATGGAAATTTCAAAAACCTCCCAAAAACTTCATTTTAGAGTGACTAAGAAGGATATACAAGCTTCCCTTTTCATTTTCATGTTTTAAACTTGTTTAAATCTTGGTCAAACCTCTAGGATTTGACCAAAAGATTCAAATGGGCATGGAAATTCATAAAAAAACAAAAGAATGAAAAACCAAAGGACATAACATTATTATGTCATATATATATAGTAAGCATTCAAGTTGATAAACAAGGTCTAGACATATTCAAACCAGAAAATCATGTATATATCTACCCCTAACCCTAAACTCTGTCTTATGAAGTCAAGCATGCATGAAGAGAAGTGGTTTTGGTTTCAAACATGGAAATTTCGAAAAACCCTCCCAAGAGCTACATTTTGGAGTGAGTAAGAAGGATATATAGATGCTTAATTTTTCATATTCATGATTTAAACTTGTTTAAACCATGTTCAAACCTAGGATTTGACCAAGATTAAAATGGGCATAAAATTTTAAAAAAATCAAAAAATAAAAAACAAGTCACATAGTATTCTTATGTCATATAGTAAGCATTCAATTAAGTTGATAAACAAGGTCTAGACATATTCAAACCAGGAAAATCATGCATATATCCCCTAACCCTAGCTAAACTCTGTCTTATGAAGTCAAGCATGCATGAAGAGAAGTGGTTTTTGGTTTCAAACGTTTAAGCCAAAAGCCCCTTTTCAAATATTTCAAACTTATTCAAATTTGGTTCAAATATGAAAGACATACAAGTTATAGCACACATAGTGCATACATTTTCACACATACTGCACTAGATGCTAACCCTATAGTTTGAGGCCATTTGGGTGACCTAGGTCGAAAAAATTCTTGGATTAGAATCGTGTTGTTCGAACCCCGTAGTTGGATTTTTTTGAACCCTTGATCTGTAGAACTGGGCAAAACCCTAGTTTAACCTATTTAATTACAGATTCGTATATCGATTTTTCTACGAGTACTACCTTTTTATTATTACTATGCAGCACATGGGTGTTTGCCCGTCGAGTGAAACTCGGAGGAAGAGGGATCACTCGGAAGGAGAGAAGAAGGGAGAGAATTATGGTGTCTCCCCTTTTTCGGGTGATGATGTTGACTTTTGTGCAGGGTTTGTCAGTGAGCAGGAGGTGCGAGCGAGCGAGCGAGCGAGCGAGTCGAGCGAGGCCGAGAATGAGAGAGATTTGTTTTTTTTGTGAGAGGGACGACCGAAGGATCCAGAAGGACCCACAGACTTCCAATACGCATCCTGATGCGTCTTCTCTTGACAAAGAAAATGGCTGGGAGTTTGCGTACCTATTGCACGTGACTTGTGCTCACTGAAGTGTGGGACCTCACGCGTGGGCACCACACGTAAGTGACAGACCTGTTGGTGTAAAAACTCGGTTGATTATAATAGTGCATTAGAACAAAGTTTCCTATGGATTCAAGGGTAGGAAATCCAAGTTAACTCATTTACGTGTTAAACTTGTCTATATCTTGGTCAAACCTAGGATTTGACCAAGATTCAAATGGGCAGAAAAATAAAAACAGAAAAATGAAAAACCAAATCACATAGTTTTCTTATGTCATATAGTAAGCATTAAAGTTGATAAACAAGGTGTAGACATATTCAAACCAGACAAATCATGTAGCTATACCCCCTAACCCCTAAACTCTGTCTTATGAAGTCAAGCATGCATGTGAAGAGAAGTGGTTTTGGGTTTCAAACATGGAAATTTCAAAAACCTCCCAAAAGCTTCATTTTAGAGTGACTAAGAAGGATCCATGCTTCCCTTTTCATTTTCATGTTTTAAACTTGTTTAAATTATCTTGGTCAAACCTAGGATTTGACAAGATTCAAATGGGCATCAAAATTGAAAAAAAAATTGAAAAAAGAAAAACCAAAGCAAATAGTTTTCTTATGTCATATAGTAAGCATTAAAGTTGTTGATAAATAAGGTCCATACATATTCAAACCACACAAATCATGTATCTATACCCCCTAATTAACCCCTAAATTAATTAACTCTGTCTTATGAAGTCAAGCATGTGAAGAGAAGTGGTTTTGGGTTTCAAACATTGAAATTTTAAAAACCTCCCAAAAGCTTCATTTTAGAGTGACTAAGAAGGATACAGACTTCCCTTTTCATTTTTATGTTTTAAACTTGTTTAAATCTTGGTCAAACCAAGGATTTGACCAAGATTCAAATGGCCCTAAAAATTCAGAAAAAAAAATCAAAAGAATGAAAAACCAAAGCACATAGCATTCTTATGTCATATGTATATTAAGCATTCAAGTTGATAAACAAAGGTCTAGAGACATATATATTCAAACCAGAAAAATCATGTATATATCTACCCCTAAAACTCTAATTAAACTATGTTTTATGAAGTAAATCATGAAGAGAAGTGGTTTTGGGTTTCAAACATGGAAATTTCAAGAACCTCCCAAAAGCTTCATTTTAGAGTGACTAAGAAGGATCCAGAAGGACCCACAGACTTCCAATACGCATCCTGATGCGTCTTCTCTTGACAAAGAAGATGGCTGGGAGTTGCGTACCTATTGCACGTGACTTGTGCTCACTCAAGTGTGGGACCTCACGCGTGGGCACCACACGTAAGTGACAGACATGTTGGTGTAAAAACTCGATTGATTATTATAGTGCATTAGAACAAAGTTTCCTATGGATTCAAGGGTAGGAAATCCAAGTTAACTCATTTACGTGACATTATTATTTCCATGAAGCAAAGTTAACACATCTATCGATTGGTACATTTTTGAGTGACTAAGAAGGATCCATGCTTACTTATTCGTTTTCACGTGTTAAACTTGTCTAAATCTTGGTCAAACCTAGGATTTGACCAAGATTCAAAAATAAAATAAAAAACAGAAAAATGAAAAACCAAATCACATAGTCATCTTATGTCATATAGTAAGCATTAAAGTTGATAAACAAGGTCTAGAAATATCAAACCATACAAATCATGTATCTACCCCCTAACCCCTAAACTATGTCTTATAAATTAAGTCAAGCATGAAGAGATGTGGTTTTGGGTTTCAAACATGGAAATATCAAAAACCTCCCAAAAACTTCATTTTAGTGTGACTAAGAAGGATACACGCTTCCCTTTTCATATTCATGTTCTAAGCTTGTTTAAATTATCTTGGTCAAACCTAGGATTTGACAAGATTCAAATGGGCATCAATATTGAAAAAAATCAAAAAAAAAGAAAAAACAAAGGAAATAGTTTTCTTATGTCTTATAGTAAGCATTAAAGTTGATAAACAAGGTCTAGACATATTCAAACTAGACAAATCATGTATCTATATATACCCCCTAACCCCTAAACTCTGTCTTATGAAGTCAAGCATGTGAAGAGGAAGTTGTTTTGGGTTGCAAACATGGAAATTTCAAAAACCTCCGAAAAACTTCATTTTAGAGTTTCTAAGAAGGATCCATGCTTAACTTTGCATATTCATATTTTAAACTTGTTTAAATCATTATCAAGCCTAGCATTTGACCAATATACAAATGGGTGGGCACAAAATTCAAAAAAATCAGAAAAATGAAAACAAATTAAAGCACATAGTCTTCATATGTCATATCGTATGAATTCAAGTTGATAAACGAGGTCTAGGTATATCCAAACCAGACAAATCATGTATCTATACCCCCTGTCGATCTTATGAAGTCTAGCATGAAGAGAGAAGTCGTTTTTGGTTTCAAAAATGGAAATTTCAAGAACATCCCAAAAGCTTCATTTTAGAGTGACTAAGAAGGATACATGCTTCCCTTTTCATTTTTATGTTTAAACTTGTTTAAATCTTGGTCAAACCTAGGATTTGACCAAGATTCAAATATATGGGCATAAAATTCAAAAAAAAACAGAAAAATTTAAAACCAAGGCACATAGTCTTCTTATGTCATATAGTAAACAATCAATTAATTAAGTTGATAAACCAGGTCTAGACATATTCAAACCAGGAAAATCATGTATCTACCCCCTAACGCCCTAGCTAAACTCTGTCTTATGAAGTCAAGCATGCATGAAGAGAAGTGGTTTTTGGTTTCAAACGTTTAAGCCAAAAGGTAAGCATGGATCCTCCTTAATTAGTCACTGTAAAATGAAGCTTTTGGGAGGTTTGTGAAATTTCCATGTTTGAAACCCAAAAGCACTTCTCTTCATGCTTGACTTCATAAGACAGAGTTTAGGGTTAGGGGGTGTAGATACATGATTTGTCTGGTTTGAATATGTCCAAATCTTATTTATCAACTTTTGAATGCATGCTACTCTCTCAAAGAAAAACTTTTGAATGCTTACTATATATATGACATAAGAAGACTATATGCTTTTAAAATTCAAACATATGGTAAGCATTCTTATGTCATATAGTAAGCATTCAAGTTGATACACAAGCAAGGTTTGGACATATTCAAACCAGACAAATCATGTATCTACCCCCTAACCCCTAATTAAATTGTCTTATGAAGCAGTCTAGCATGAAGAGAAGTGGTTTTGGGTTTCAAACATGGAAATTTCAAAAACCTCCCAAAAACTTCATTTTAGAGTGACTAAGAAGGATATACAAGCTTCCCTTTTCATTTTCATGTTTTAAACTTGTTTAAATCTTGGTCAAACCTCTAGGATTTGACCAAAAGATTCAAATGGGCATAGAAATTCATAAAAAATCAAAAGAATGAAAAACCAAAGGACATAACATTCTTATGTCATATATATATACACTACAAGAAAAGTTGCCATGGCCGACGAAGTTGAAGTCGCGCCGTGGTTGCTGGTGTACCATGGCCGACGATTTTGGTCCCTCCGTGGTGCATGTCAAAACTTTTTTTTCTCGTTTTTGAGGCCACCTAGCCCGACGAAAGCGGCCAAAACGTGGCGTATGGTGGCCCGGGACGTGGTGCATCTCGAAATCTCGGGTTCGCCGGCCGAGTCAACGCAAATCCGCACCGCCGAGGGATGTAGGGCCCAGATGGCAGCCTCTCTGGCATTGTTTTTTTTCTACATCGCGCCATCTCGTTCAACGAGCCGTTTACGATGCAGGATCATGGGTCCCGCATGTCATCCTCTATGAACCAAAATTCTTTCTATTCTTGGATTTTTTTGACCCCCTGATTTCTGGCTACTTCCTTTTTCTTTTGATCCCTTGCCGCCTTGGAAACGTTGAGACCGCTGCTGCTAAATGGGACCCGCATGTCATCCTCTATGTGCAATCAACTTTCTTTTCTTGGAGTTTTTTTGGCACCTCAAATTTGGTCACTTGCCTTTTTCTTTCGATCCCCTGCCGCCTCTCAAACGGTGATACCGCTGCTGCTAACTGGGACCCGCATGTCATCCTCTATGTACTATAAAACTTTCTTTTCATGGATTATTTTTGGCACCTCAAATTTGGTCACTTGCCTTTTCTTTCGATCCCCCGCCTCTCAAACGGTGATACCGCTGCTGCTAAATGGGACCCGCATGTCATCCTCTATGTACTATAAAACTTTCTTTTCCTGGATTATTTTTGGCACCTCAAATTTGGTCACTTGCCTTTTTCTTTCGATCCCCTGCCGCCTCTCAAACGGTGATACCGCTGCTGCTAACTGGGACCCGCATGTCATCCTCAATGTACTATAAAACTTTCTTTTCCTGGATTATTTTTGGCACCTCAAATTTGGTCACTTGCCTTTTTCTTTCGATGCCGCCTCTCAAACGGTGATACCGCTGCTGCTAATGGGACCCGCATGTCATCCTCTATGTACTATAAAACTTTCTTTTCTTGAATTATTTTTGGCACCTCATATTTGGTCACTTACCTTTTTCTTTCGATCCCCTGCCGCCTCTCAAACAGTGATACCGCTGCTGCTAAATGGGACCCGCATGTCATCCTCTATGTACTATAAAACTTTCTTTTCTTGGATTTTTTTGGCACCTCATATTTCGTCACTTGACTTTTTCTTTCGATCCCCTGCTGCCTCTCAAAGGTGATACCGCTGCTGCTAAATGGGACCCGCATGTCATCCTCTATGTACTATAAAACTTTCTTTTCTTGGATTTTTTTTGGCACCTCATATTTGGGCACTTGCCTTTTTCTTTCGATCCCCTGCTGCCTCTCAAACGGTGATACCGCTGCTGCTAAATGGGACCCGCATGTCATCCTCTATGTACTATAAAACTCTTTTCTTGAATTATTTTTGGCTCCTCATATTTGGGCACTTGCCTTTTTCTTTCGATCTCATGCCACGTTTGAAACGTTGAGGAACCTGCTGGCTCATGGGACCCGCATGTCATCCTCTATGTGCTATAAAAGTTTCCTTTGTTGGATTTTTTTCACCCTCTGATTTTTGGCTTGCCTTTTTCTTTTGATCCCCTGCCCCCTTTGAAACGTTGAGTAAGCTGTTGGCTCAAGGGACCCGCATGTCATCCTCTATGTCCATCAACTTTCTTTTCTTAGATTTTTTTTCACCCCCTAATTACTAGCTACTTTCTTTTTCTTTTGATCTCAAGCCGCATTACAAACATTGAGACCGCTGCTGCAAAATGGGACCCACATGTCATCCTCTATGTACAATAAATCTTGGATTATTTTTGGCTCCTGATATTTGGTCACTTGCCTTTTTCTTTCGATCTCATGCCGCCTTTGAAACGTTGAGTAAGCTGCTGGCTCATGGGTCCCGCATGTCATCCTCTACGAACAATAAAAGTTTCCTTTCTTGGAGTTATTTTTTACCCCTAATTTCTGGCTATTTGCCTTTTTCTTTTGATCCCCTGCCCCCGTTGAAACGATGAGGACGCTGTTGGCAGGTCGGTCCCACATGTCATCCTCTATGAACAATAAAAGTTTCCTTTGGTGGATTTATTTTTGACCCCTAATTAATTTCTGGCTATTTCCTTTATTTTTCTTTTGATCCCCTGCCGCCTTGGAATTGTTGAGAATGCTGCTGCCTCATTTTTCTTTTGGTCCTGTGCCGCCTTGGAAACGTTGAGACCGCTGCTACAAAATGGGACCCGCATGTCATCCTCTATGTACAATAAAGTTTCTTTTCTTGGATTATTTTTGGCTCCTGATATTATGTCACTTGCCTTTTTCTTTCGATCTCATGCCGACTTTGAAACGTTGAGGATGCTGCTGCCTCATGGGTCCCGCATGTCATCCTCTCAGAACGATAAATGTTTTGTTTTCTTGTATTTTTTTACCAACTGATTTTTGGCTTTTTTTATTTTCGATCCCCTGCCGCCTTTGAAACGTTGACTCCGCTGCTGGCTCATGGGTCCCCGATGTCAGCCTCCCCGTACAAGAAACATGTGATATTTTATTTTGCAGACAATAAACGTTGTATTTCGCTCTGAGCTATTGCAAACGGATAAATTAAATCTTTATATCTACATAAACAAACTTATATGTTGAATCTCCTTGTTTTTTGTTTTTGCGAAGCATAGGACTTTCCTGTTTTTTTTTTGAGAAAAATCCGACCTTTCCTGTTTTGGAGTGGGCTGAAATTGTACGAGTCAAAAGGCCCAGCAGGATAGTTCGAAGGCCCAGATGTCCAGATACAGCCCAATTAAAATCTTTCTTTTCTTGGATTTTTTTCACACCCTGATTTCTGGCTACTTCATTTTTCTTTCGGTCCTGTGCCGCCTTGGAAGCGTTGAGACCGCTGCTACAAAATGGGACCCGCATGTCATCCTCTATGTACAATAAAGTTTCTTTTCTTGGATTATTTTTGGCTCCTGATATTATGTCACTTGACTTTTTCTTTCAATCTCATGCCGACTTTGAAACGTTGAGGAAGCTGCTGGCTCATGGGTCCCGCATGTCATCCTCTATGAACAATAAAAGTTTTCTTTGTTGGATTTATTTTTTTCCCCTAATTTCTGGCTATTTGTCTTTTTCTTTTGATCCCCTGCCCCCTTTGAAACGATGACGACGCAGCTGGCAAGTCGGTCCCACATGTCATCCTCTATGAACAATAAAAGTTTCCTTTGATGGATTTATTTTTTACCCTAATTAATTTCTGGCTATTTCCTTTTTTATTTTGATCCCCTGCCGCCTTGAAATAGTTGAGGATGCTGCTGCCTCATGGGTCCCGCATGTCATACTCTCAGAAAGGTAAATGTTTCTTTTCTTGAATTTGTTTACCAACTGATTTTTGGCTTATTTTTTCTTTCGATCTCCTGCCACCTTTAAAACGTTGACGACGCTGCTGGCTCATGGGTCCCCAATGTCAGCCTCCCCATACTGCAAATCCTCTTTCTGCAAAGGTTGTATTTCTAGATAGATAAGGTGGATTCGAATCTGCCATGGTTCAGGCAGCTCAGGTAAGCCTTCTTGCACTAATTAATGGAAGTAGTGTATCGCAAGGTCAAGACATGTGGCTCGGTGTAATGAATCTATATGAATCATGTTGTGGGTTCAATCTGATAGTTCTCTAACAGGTCAGCCAAAATAGAAATTAAGTTTTTTTCTAAAAGGGAAATGCAAATTAAGATGAACACAAACATTAGTTATCATAATAGCTGATCATACATACATACTTGCTAAGAGCAAAAGCTTGCCAGAGTTTTACCACCCATACAATTAATTAGCAGTTCAGATAAGATAACCTTATATAAGTATAACTACAAATGCATTTGCTAAGGGCTCATGGGACAACAGAACTAGACAACCGCGAACTTTATGACCAGCATGTCACAGCGGCATCGAAAGATCTTGACCTTCAACTTTGATCCAATGCGAAGTTTGGCACCGTCAATGAACTTTTTCCACCTGGAAGTAACAGCCAAGCGGCCATCTGTGGGACTGACAGAGTACCGTCCCTCCACGGTGAGACCTTCACTCTCCATGACGAGGGATATCTTGCCCCTTCGGCCAGCATTGAGATCCTTGGAGATACTTTTAGGCAATTTCTGATTCAAAGCAAGAGATACCACCAAAAATTAGTCAATGGCACCAATGCACTGAACCATGTGAGACTTTGAGCAGAGAAGACATCAAGATAAGAGCAGTTATGCTGTCATATACTCACGAACATAGCCTTCAGATGCGTCCTGGTCACCACACGGGTGGCCACAGCAATGAGCTGAGACCTCGGTGATCTGGCTGGGGCAGGTGCATGAGCCTGGGCTGGTACACGAGCTGGTGCTGATGCAGGAGACTGCTGGGCAGGTGCAGTAAACGGTGCCTCTAGAGGAACCGGTGCTGATGCAGGAGACTGTTGGGCAGGTGCAGTAAACGGTGCAGCTAGAGGAACCAGTGCTGATGCAGGAGCCTGCTGGGCATGTGTAGTATATGGGGCCTCTACAGGAACCAATGCTGATGTAGGGGACTGCTGGGTAGATGCAGTAAACGGAGCTGGTACAGGAACCGGTGCTGATGCAGGAGAGTGGGAAGCCGGTGCCGGTGCTGGTGTGGTTGCCCTTTGTGACATCCGCTCCTGTTCCGTCAGGGGATCTGCAGCTTTGATCATGTTAAACCCAGCAAGCTAGAACAGAGGGAATGGTTTAGAACAACTGCTCAGAATGCAGTTATCAAAAGATATGAGTAGAAAAAAGTTACATATTATATATTTGGAAGTGTCTCCAACTCTGTAAGCAGTTACGTATATCTGCCCGTTTGAGTTTCTGATCCTCAGCTCGTCGCCCTTCTTCAGACCGTAGTCAAAAGCAAACTTTCTCCAATCATGTCCATACAAATATGTGATGGCCTGCGTCTTGTAGACATACACCTCATAGACCGTGTAGGTGTTCATCAATTTGCCATTGCCATGCATAGTGAAAGATCCTTCATGCGGACACATCTGGTTAATCATTGGACGAAGTTCACAAGGTACAGTCTGCATGTGAAAATTGATACAAATGTAAGAAGCAGGAAGACTAAAAACAAGACTTTACTATATGCCAATTCATGCTAAACCACTGAGAATACATACCTGTAACTCTGTGAAGGAGCTACTAGAAAGGTAGATAGAGCCATAGGAGGTGTTATATGCGGGGTATGTACATGGGCCCGCCATATTCCCGCAAGCTCGGCATCGGGATGGTGAAGGAAACATGGGAGGTACTACTGGTGCGTAGCGCTGAACGTAAGTGGAAGAATTAGGTTGTGTAAAGTGCATAGTTCAGAGCAATGCAAATGTTGACAAGCAAGTGCATAACACTATGTTACAAACTGAACAGTGAAAAATTAGTGTATGATGAATATAAGCATGCTAATTTGGTGTTTCCGAATTCCAAAAAGCATTAGACAGAGCCGGTGATAATATCAGACATAAATCATGGCATGTATATGTGGCTTAAGAAAATATACCCGAACCCTTGGATGGTTACGGCCCGGCTGATCCTTGGACTTGAGCTTATATAAGCATCCAGAAGGTGGGGCTGACAGTAACTTGGTGGCAGCCTCTGCAGATGCCTCATCAGCAGCAGTTGCAATCCTTTTGACCAATGAAGGCTTAGCAGTTTCAGTCTGCATATAAAAATTGAAGAGCAACAGACATCAGCAGTGATATATAAAATGAATCTATGAGACACTGATGCATATAGTGCTGGATGTAAGTGGAAGAATAGGTGTGTGTGTTTCTGAACTATTGGTAAGCATTAGACAAAGCCGGCAATAAACAGACAAAAATCAAATCATGTATGAGGATTAAGAAAATATACCTGCTTACTGAAAAGGGTACCACCCAGCTGGCCCGTGGCCTTGTGCTTGAGGAGGTTTTCAGAAGATGGTGGCAGCACCATCGTCTTCACAGCAGCCTCATCAGGATCATTTTTTATCCATTTGAGTAGAGGAACAGAAGTTTCATCCTGCATATGAATAGCAACAGAACTCATCATTGATATTTAATAAATCTATGAGATAGACTGATGCAAATAGTGCGGGGTGTAAGTGGAAGAATAGGGTTGTGCATAGAGAACAGTTGACAACAATGCAAATGATTACAAAAGAAGCCAATGGAAATCAACAGTTTATATACTGGATGAGACAGACTGAAAAGTGAAAAATTAGTGTATGATGATTGTAAGCAAACGCAGTGTTTCTGAACTTTTGGTAAGCATTAGACAAAGCCAACAGTAATTAAACAGATAATAATGAAATCATGTATGTGGATTAAGAAAATATACCAGATTCATTAAAAGGTCACCACCCAGCTGGCCCATGGCCTCGTGCTTGTAGAGGTTTTCGGAAGATGGTGCCGGCACCATCGTCCTCACAGCAGCCTCATTAGCCCCATTTTGCATCCACTTGAGTAAAGGCGCAGCAGTTTCAGCCTGCATAAGAATGGGAACAGATCTCAGCAGTGATATTGAATGACTCTGAGACAGACTGATGCATATAGTGCTAGATGTAAGTGGAAGGGTATGGCCGTGTATGGACAACAGTTCACAACAATGCAAGGGTGTGTTCGGTTCTGAAACAGCGTGGAATGGAATGGAATGGTTCCATTTCAGAGGAATGGAATGGTTACATTTTTGTTCGGTTGGGAAAAATGGAGAGCAGAAGAGATCGAGGTTAAACTAACCAATTGTCTCAAAATTGTAATTAACAATTGCAAATGACATTTTAATCTCAAAGTCGTAATTAACAGCGCCTAATGGTGCTCTTTTAATCTAAAAATCGAAATTAACATCATTTTATGTTGGGTTAGGGGAACTGGAGTAGATGAACATTACTGTATGATGATTGTAAGCAAACGAATTTGGTGTTTCTAAACTTTTGGCTTCGAGATCTTATGGGTTTCAACTCTAGCCTACCCCAACTTGTTTGGGACTGAAAGGCTTGGTTGTTGTTGTTGTTGTTGTAAACTTTTGGCAAGCATAGAAAAAACCGACAATAAACAGAGAAAAATCAAGGCATGTTTTGTGGATTAAGAAAATATACCATATTCATTAAAAGATCACCACCCAGCTGGTGCGTGGCCTTGTGCTTGTAGAGGCATTTAGAAGATGGGGGCGGCATCAACATACTGGCAGCCTGATCAGCCGCAGTTTTGATCTTCCTTTTGAGTAAAGGCCCTAAAGTTTCAGTCTGCATATGAATAGCAAAACAAAAGGCAGACCTCAGCAGTGATATTGAATTACTGTATGAGATAGACTGATGCATATAGTGGATGCTCTTAGCCTTTTGCAGCGTGAACACTAGCTATGGACAGACAAAAAAACTAGTTAACTCAGCTTTGTCTAGATATGAATGTACTACCACCATCCAAAAGCTTAAGCCTTATTTATTTTTGAGAAATCAAAACAAGCAAAGTTTGACCAAAATTTTAGAACATTCTATCAACAAATATAATACTGTGTAGATACCGTAGGAAAATATATTTTATTATCTATTTAATGATATTAATTTTGTATTTTGCATGTTACTGATTTTTGGTAAAAGCTTAGTCAAACATGGTATAGTTTGACTTTCTAAAAATAATATAAGCCCAAAGCTTTGGGATGGAGGCAGTAGTATCTAGAGCTAAAACACATCTAGATACATCCGTATCTACAGATAGTTGAGTCAATTAATTTGGATCTGAGGGAGTATCAGATTCAGACTACATCATGGTAAGTTGGTTAAAAAAATTACCCCTGGGCGGTCCCTGCCCAGCTCGGCAGTGGCATTTCGCTTCTTGTGCTGCAGATCGGGCCATGCTCCTGCAGCAGGTGGGGCGCTATTCTCGTTCCCCATAGCCTCAGCACGGAACCTGGAGGTACCAACCTGATACAGAGAATATAGAGCATGGTGTCACAGAGGCTTTACGCACAAACAGCTGAAGACATGTGCTACTTTAAGCATATTCCAGAACAGGAACAGATTGAGGATGCAGAGACCAGAGAGACACTTAAAAGGTAAAGAGTGGATAAGCAAACGGAGTACCTGCTTCGCGGGGCTGGGGACGCAGCTCAGGCTCAGCCAACTGCCCACATGCGTGGTGGCCTTACGCTCCATTGCCCCCACCGCCGAGGTCTTGCCTTTCCTGTACAAGCTGACAAAAGATACAGTGAGGATCAGCAGAAACTACAAAGGTTGCAAATGTCGACAAATAAAGGAAGAACACCCCAATCCAAGCAAAGGTAGCCCCCGCCCCCCACCCCCATCAATCACTCCCAGCTCGAGGGTGACCAGAAAGACACCCCTTTGCCCAGAATAGGAAAGAGATGCGCAAGATATCGAGGAGAGGAAAAAAGAACCGATCTCGAGAAAGGAGAGAACATTACTAGTCCTACCTAATCCGCTTGGGCTAGATGCAGCTTGCCCCTCCAAGCTGGATGCCTGGACGGTGGAGGCGAAAGGAGGGGATCGAGCTAGCGGCTTGCATCCGTCGGCAATCGGCACTCGATCGGGAGAGAAGGGGTGCTACATAAAGGGGAGGGGTAACATATTTTATTACACAGTGAACTTACTGATGTGACTAGTCATTACATGTCTCACTGAAACTAGGGCCCATAGTGTGGCACCCCAAATTTACTTGAAGCTGCCCGGCGGGACGCATTGGCGCGTCAAGAAACCCCCGAATTGTAGCGGGGAAATGAAACATTTCACAAAAATTCGAAATTCAAGCACACCGCCACGCGCCAAGCACGCGGCTGTTCCTTCCTCTTCCTCGGTTCCTCCTCCCCTATCCGAAAAAACCCCAAATCCCAAGCTCAAACCAAAAAAAAAACAAAAAACAAATCCCCTGGCCGCCATGCATGTCCTCGTTAACCCGCTGGAGATCGTTCCCGGACGATGCGGACCACCCGCCCTGAGATCCAGAATTCCGTCCACCTCGAGGCACTGCGTGCTGTCTCGCAGCAGCGGCTTGAGGGCGCTGAAGAGGAAGTTCCGCCGGAAAGTGCTCATGGCAACCGTGCAAGCTCACCGGCGTGCTGTATCCCGAGAGGAACTGGTCAAAGCTTTGCTATTCGCCACACACAAAAAAATTGCGGGCCAAGATCTGGTCAAAGCTTCGTCGATGGCTTGCCGCGAGAGGCTTGGAGTCCAGAGTCAATAAACTAGCTGCTCGAGGACTTGGGCGGTTTACACGGATTCATATTAACTGACTCAAGTTTGTTAGTCTAGTTAACAAATGCATCTAGATACATCCATATCTAGACAGAATTGAGTCCATTAATATGAATCAGAGGGGAGTACCTGAAAGTGTTTCATGCTACCAACTAATGCGCTGGCAGGAATCGCTGTAGAAGTAATTGTGCTACTACTTGTACGATGAACTGATTGTGTGGGTGTCGAATTTTGCAACGCGATCATCCACTGAATGCTTAATCTAGCGCCAAAGGCGTACAAATCATAACATACTACAGCACCAGAACATAAGAGTACGAATCATAAAGTAGCTCAACATTTTGCATCAGGGCTGGGTGGTCCTGAGACTACCGGGACGCCCCTGATGATCTCCGGGTGTGCATCCTCTTCAACGCAAAGCTGTGTACTCGGTCCACGGCCTCCTTCTGTAGGCTGGATAATCTCAGGTGCAGGACCTTCGTCTATGAGAGGCTCGTCATCAGTACCATCCACAGGTGCATCAGGGCTGGGTGGTCTTGAGACTACCCGGACGCCCGTGATGATCTCCGGGCGTGCATCCACTTCAACGCAAAGCTGTGTACTCGGTCCACGGCCTCCTTCTGTAGACTGGATAATCTCAGGTGCAGGACCTTCGTCTATGAAAGGCTCGTCATCAGTACCATCCACAGGTGCATCAAACTGAGATTCATCTTCAAATCTCCCATCAAACTGAGAGACCTCTTTAACTCTATGCTTCTGCAATTAGTACATCAACCGATTAGACAAACATCTAAGGGATGCAACCTGAACAAATGCCGTTTTACATATTTACCTTCTCATCTGGCACAGCACATGTCCCAGAGCTGAAACCCGTTTCCTGAAGCAAGCGCTTTTTCTCTCCTTCCCGTCCATCCATCTGCAACAAGTTAAATTTGAGTACAGAACCTTGCACAGCAATGCAAACTATTGATTGAAACAGCGGCAGCATCAATATAAATAATTAACTACATATGCCAGCACACATACAGTGTGAGCAAGATCTGCTTCTCCTGCTAAAGGATCATTATATGGTTCACCATGCTAAACCCGCCTAACATATGTGCGGTCCATCCCAAAAATGTGTAAATGATCTGCCACTACAGGGTGAGGCCTCTTCTCACCATTCATACATGTGCAGCGCGGGCAATACACGTCCAGGTTGTGACCATCATGAGCTCTAATAAACCCCATAAAGGGTTGAACACCATTTATATATGAAGGGGAACATAAGTGTCCATGCAGTTTCCAAGTTCTGTCCATCTGTTTAATTATGAGATACAGTGGTTGGTGATTAATTTAAGGCGAAGTAGGAAATGTATATCCATCGAGTACAAAACTATACTACATGATTATGCATTTCAGCAATCATGTCGAGTACAAAACAAAAAATGCCCATCGACATTTTAGCAAACAGATCGTGTACAAAACTCTGCCATGGCATTTCAGCAAATTAACGGATCGAGTGCAGAACTGACTCTATATGCCCACGCAAATGAACAAATTGATCGATGACAAATCGAGCGGAAAACTATAAAGTGCCAATTAGTTCGAGCATACTGACGAATTTTTTTAGCAGCATCAAGAAAATATAAATCGTTAGGCTGTCTTGCCCGATACATGATTGAGCTAGAGATAGCAGCCCTACCGTGGATCAACTTGACCGCCGGTGCGTCTCGAGAAGAACGACGGGGAGGGGAAGCTTCTTCTTCGCACGGACGGGACGGGGAGGGGAAGCTCTTCGCACGGACGGGGATAAGTTGTGTACGGGTGGGTGGGGGGTCATGCGGCCGGGCCGCCGGGGTGATAATTAAGGTTGGTAGGTGGCGTTTAATGGAGTTGCGTGTGTAATTTGCCGTGCACAAGGTTGAGGAATAGGCGGTTCCCTTTGCCGCGCGCACAATTCAAACTATCCCGCCCATGTAGTTTAAATTCGCCATATTTTCGTTAAATCGACATAAAGTCATGTGAGTGGGGGAAAATTAGCAAAGTTGCTTGAAAAATAGTAAAACTCTGGAATTATCCTTTAAATATGCTCTACTTCGTGTGAAAATCGGGGTGTGGAAGCATGTTGAGCTGTTTTATTTGTACTTTCTTCATTAAAACTCCCATTTTATGCACTTTGGATGGAAAGAAATCATTTGTACATAAATTTTGACAACGCCATTTGCAAACACTAATTGTTTACATGCCAAGATGCACCCATCCACCAAATATATATGTGGCAAAAGTTTATCACAATCTAGCAGATATGCATAATTAGTGAGGGACCCCTTTTGATTTTGTGCAATTTCCACTAATTAGGTAGAGATCGAGAAGGGTTAATTAATTAGGCCATGTTAGGGGTTATGTGTTTTAATAGGTTGTGTGGATTCAAATACAACTTCTTTATTTGTGTGCTATGATTAATCAAAACTAGATCGATCGACTGCGCACACATTATTAGAGGCGCATGCCTTTGCGCACAAAGTGCATGTGTGTGTTGTTGGCCACCAACGAGAGAGAGAGAGAGAGAGAGAGAGAGAGAGAGAGAGAGGTAGAGAGAGCTACATACGAGAGAGCGATTGAAATCCCCAAATTAAACACATATATATGCATGGCACATTTAATTTAATTAGAGGACCGCGAGGCACCCCTGGCCTGCTTGATGCATAATTAAGTGTCATTGGCCTATATATATAGGGTTTAATTAGGGTTTAGGGTTTAGGGTTAGGAGGTTAGGGTTTAGGGTTTAATGTTTATGGTGTTTAGGGTTTAGGGATTAGGGATTAGGGTTTATTTAGGGTTTAAGGTTTAGGGATCATCGATCGAGTGCGCACACACACATTATTAGAGGCACACGCGCCTTTGCGCATAAAGTGCATGCGTATATGTGTGTGTTTTTTGGCCACCAACGACATATAGATGATCGAGAGAGAGAGATTGAAATCCCCCAAGAATATGTTCAAATATATATTAAAATATATGCACGAATTAATGCATGCATGGTAGGCCATGCATGCACACTAATTATATATATATTATGAGGAAACTTAATCAAATGTGTTTTCATTCGAGAGAACTTGTCAAAATTCAAGTTAATTAATTTATCATCGATAATTATATAATTAATTAATGAATCTCAGGGAGATGTTATACAACATATGATCGATATATAGGCCATGTATATATTAATTGGTTTTAATCTACCGTTTTTGCTAGCTAGCTGCATGCTATATATAGAGCATGTTTTTATTAGATCGGGTTATAGCTAGTATAGTTTAGGGTTATGTGTTTTAATTAACTAGGGTTTGATTAGCTAGGGGTTAGTTATATATATATGGTTTAGGGTTAATGCATGTCACATTTAATTTAACTAGAGGACCGCGAGGCACCCCTAGCCTGCTTGATGCACAATTAAGTGTCGTTGGCCTATATATATAGGGTTTAATTAGGGTTTAGGGTTAGCTAGCTGGGTTTAGGGTTTAGTGTTTTGGGTGTTTAGCTAGGGTCTAGGGTTTAGGGTTTAGTGTTTACTGTGTTTAGAGGGTCTAGGGTTTAGTGTTTAGGGTGTTTAGGGTCTAGGGTTTAGGGTCTAGTGTTTAGGGTCTATGGTTTAGGGTTTAATTAGTGTTTAGGGTGTTTAGGGTTTAGGGTTTAGTGTTTACGGTGTTTAGGGTCTAGGGTTTAGGGTTTAGTGTTTAGGGTCTAGGGTTTAGGGTTTAATTAGTGTTTAGGGTGTTTATAGGGTTTAGGGTTTAGGGTTTAGGGTTTTAGGGTTTAGGGTTTAGGGTTTAGGGTTTATGGTTTAGGGTTTACGGTGTTTAGGGTCTAGGGTTTAGGGTTTAGTACATGTTTAGGGTGTTTAGGGTCTAGGGTTTAGTGTGTTTAGGGTGTTTAGGGTTTAGGGGATTAGGGATTAGGGTTTTAGGGTTGTTTAAGGTTTAGGGATCATCGATCGAGTGCGCACACACATTATTAGAGGCACACGCGCCTTTGCGCATAAAGTGCATGCGTATATGTGTGTGTTTTTTGGCCACCAACGACATATAGATGATCGAGAGAGAGAGATTGAAATCCCCCAAGAATATGTTCAAATATATATTAAAATATATGCACGAATTAATGCATGCATGGTAGGCCATGCATGCACACTAATTATATATATATTATGAGGAAACTTAATCAAATGTGTTTTCATTCGAGAGAACTTGTCAAAATTCAAGTTAATTAATTTATCATCGATAATTATATAATTAATTAATGAATCTCAGGGAGATGTTATACAACATATGATCGATATATAGGCCATGTATATATTAATTGGTTTTAATCTACCGTTTTTGCTAGCTAGCTGCATGCTATATATAGAGCATGTTTTTATTAGATCGGGTTATAGCTAGTATAGTTTAGGGTTATGTGTTTTAATTAACTAGGGTTTGATTAGCTAGGGGTTAGTTATATATATATGGTTTAGGGTTAATGCATGTCACATTTAATTTAACTAGAGGACCGCGAGGCACCCCTGGCCTGCTTGATGCACAATTAAGTGTCGTTGGCCTATATATATAGGGTTTAATTAGGGTTTAGGGTTAGCTAGCTGGGTTTAGGGTTTAGTGTTTTGGGTGTTTAGCTAGGGTCTAGGGTTTAGGGTTTAGTGTTTACTGTGTTTAGAGGGTCTAGGGTTTAGTGTTTAGGGTGTTTAGGGTCTAGGGTTTAGGGTCTAGTGTTTAGGGTCTATGGTTTAGGGTTTAATTAGTGTTTAGGGTTTAGTGTTTACGGTGTTTAGGGTCTAGGGTTTAGGGTTTAGTGTTTAGGGTCTAGGGTTTAGGTTTTAATTAGTGTTTAGGGTGTTTATAGGGTTTAGGGTTTAGTGTTTAGGGTTTAGGGTTTTAGGGTTTAGGGTTTAGGGTTTAGGGTTTATGGTTTAGGGTTTACGGTGTTTAGGGTCTAGGGTTTAGGGTTTAGTGTTTAGGGTGTTTAGGGTCTAGGGTTTAGTGTGTTTAGGGTGTTTAGGGTTTAGGGGATTAGGGATTAGGGTTTTAGGGTTGTTTAAGGTTTAGGGATCATCGATCGAGTGCGCACACACATTATTAGAGGCACCCGCGCCTTTACGCATCAAGTGCATGCGTATATATGTGTGTTTTTTGGGCCACCAACGATATATAGATGATCGAGAGAGAGAGAGAGATCGATTGAAATCCCCAAGAATATGTTCAAATATACATTAAAATATATGCACGAATGCATTGTAGGCCATGCATGCACACTAATTATATATATATTATGAGGCAACTTAATCAAATGTGTTTTCATTCGAGAGAACTTGTCAAAGTTCAAGTTAATTAATTTATCACGATAATTATATAATTAATTAATGATTCTCAGGGATATGTTATACAACATGATCGATATAGGCCATGTATATTTTAATTGGTGTTAATCTACGGTTTGCTAGCTAGCTAGCTGCTATATATAGAGCATGTTTTTATTAGATCGGGTTATAGCTAGCTAGTATAGTTTAGGGTTATGTGTGTTAATTAAGTAGGGTTGATTAGCTAGGGTTAGTTACATATATATGGTTTAGGGTTAATGCATGGCACATTTAATTTTATTAGAGGATCACGAGGCACCCATGACCCACTCGATCGATGCACAATTAAGTGTCGTTGGCCTATACATAGGGTTTAATTGGGGTTTAGGATTAGCTAGGGTTTAGGGTTAGGGTTAGGGTACGTTTAGGGTCTAGGGTTTAGGGTTTAGTGTTTAGGGTTTAGGGATTAGGGATTTAAGGTTTTAGGGTTGTTTAAGGTTTAGGGATCATCGATCGAGTGCGCACACACATTATTAGAGGCACCCGCGCCGTTACGCATAAATTGCATGCATATATATGTGTGTTTTTTGGGCCACCAACGATATATAGATGATCGAGAGAGAGAGATCGATTGAAATCCCCAAGAATATGTTCAAATATACATTAAAATATATGCACGAATGCATTGTAGGCCATGCATGCACACTAATTATATATATATTACGAGGCAACTTAATCAAATGTGTTTTCATTCGAGAGAACTTGTCAAAGTTCAAGTTAATTAATTTATCACGATAATTATATAATTAATTAATGAATCTCAGGGATATGTTATGCAACATGATCGATATAGGCCATGTATATTTTAATTGGTGTTAATCTACGGTTTGCTAGCTAGCTGCTATATATAGAGCATGTTTTTATTAGATCGGGTTATAGCAGCTAGCTAGTATATATAGTTTAGGGTTATGTGTTTTAATTAAGTAGGGTTGATTAGCTAGGGTTAGTTACATATATATGGTTTAGGGTTAATGCACGACACATTTAATTTTATTAGAGGATCACGAGGCACCCATGACCCGCTCGATCGATGCACAATTAAGTGTCGTTGGCCTATACAGAGGGTTTAATTGGGGTTTAGGATTAGCTAGGGTTTAGGGTTAGGGTTAGGGTTAGGGTTAGGGTATGTTTAGGGTCTAGGGTTTAGGGTTTAGTGTTTAGGGTGTTTAGGGTTTAGGGATTAGGGATTTTAAGGTTTTAGGGTTGTTTAAGGTTTAGGGATCATCGATCGAGTGCGCACACACATTATATTATTAGAGGCACCCGCGCCTTTACGCATAAATTGCATGCATATATATGTGTGTTTTTTGGGCCACCAACGATATATAGATGATCGAGAGAGAGAGAGAGATTGAAATCCCCAAGAATATGTTCAAATATACATTAAAATATATGCACGAATGCATTGTAGGCCATGCATGCACACTAATTATATATATATTATGAGGCAACTTAATCAAATGTGTTTTCATTCGAGAGAACTTGTCAAAGTTCAAGTTAATTAATTTATCACGATAATTATATAATTAATTAATGAATCTCAGGGATATGTTATACAACATGATCGATATAGGCCATGTATATTTTAATTGGTGTTAATCTACGGTTTGCTAGCTAGCTGCTATATATAGAGCATGTTTTTATTAGATCGGGTTATATCTAGTATAGTTTAGGGTTATGTGTTTTAATTAAGTAGGGTTGATTAGCTAGGGTTAGTTACATATATATGGTTTATGGTTAATGCATGGCACATTTAATTTTATTAGAGGATCGCGAGGCACCCATGACCCGCTCGATCGATGCACAATTAAGTGTCGTTGGCATATACATAGGGTTTAATTGGGGTTTAGGATTAGCTAGGGTTTAGGGTTAGGGTTAGGGTACGTTTAGGGTCTAGGGTTTAGGGTTTAGTGTTTAGGGTGTTTAGGGTTTAGGGATTAGGGATTTAGGGGTTTTAGGGTTGTTTAAGGTTTAGGGATCATCGATCGAGTGCGCACACACATTATTAGAGGCACCCGCGCCTTTACGCATAAATTGCATGCATATATATATATGTGTGTTTTTTGGCCACCAACGATATATAGATGATCGAGAGAGAGAGATTGAAATCCCCAAGAATATGTTCAAATATACATTAAAATATATGCACGAATGCATGGTAGGCCATGCATGCACACTAATTATATATATATATATTATGAGGCAACTTAATCAAATGTGTTTTCATTCGAGAGAACTTGTCAAAATTAAAGTTAATTAATTTATCACGATAATTATATAATTAATTAATGAATCTCAGGGATATGTTATACAACATGATCGATATAGGCCATGTATATATTAATTGGTGTTAATCTACGGTTTGCTAGCTAGCTGCTATATATAGAGCATGTTTTTATTAGATCGGGTTATAGCAGCTAGCTAGTATAGTTTAGGGTTATGTGTTTTCATTAAGTAGGGTTGATTAGCTATGGTTAGTTACATATATATGGTTTAGGGTTAATGCATGGCACATTTAATTTAATTAGAGGACCGCGAGGCACCCCTGGCCTGCTTGATGCACAATTAAGTGTCGTTGGCCTATATATAGGGTTTAATTAGGGTTTAGGGTTAGGGTTAGGGTTTAGGGTCTAGGGTTTAGTGTTTAGGGTTTAGGGATTAGGGATTAGGGTTTCAGGGTTGTATAAGGTTTAGGGATCATCGATCGAGTGCGCACACACATTATTAGAGGCACCCGCGCCTTTGCGCATAAAGTGCATGCGTATAGTTTAGGGTTATTTGTTTTAATTAAGTAGGGTTTGATCAGCTAGGGTTAGTTACATATATATGGTTTAGGGTTAATGCATGGCACATTACATATAGTTTAAATCTCAAGAATGTTTATACATGATAGGCCATATGTGCAAAGGAATTTTTTTCCTCGTGAACTTGTCAAAATTCAAGTTTATCAGTGCCAATGGAAACTAGTCCAAAAAATTACATAGAGGACCAAAAGTACTAGACAATAACTAATAGAACCTGCAACTTTACAAAAAGGACCCCAAAACATATAGAAGAAAATCAATCGAGTCCTTCTGGACCGCACATCAGATCTCTGCTCCGCATCCTTTCCAGCAACTCCGTCGCCGGGGACGCACCACTTGGGACGGTGTCGCCGGTAGTCGCCAGGACGAAGGAGAAGAAGGGCCTCAGCAACGGCATATTGGCTCTGAGAAGGGTCGCTGAAAGTCCAAGATGTGCACGGGCAAGACGGATGACGCCGTCGTATGCCCCGAGCTTGTGAACTTTAGCAGCTTGACTTCCCCATTGGCCAGATCTGAAGCACTGACCAAAGCAAGCCTCACCGTTAGCGCCATCACATTGATGGCACCAGATCGGGGTTTGGCCGGCAAGATCCGCCAGATTCACCATAGGCCAGATCTGAAGCCGATGACGAGATCCCCGACTCCATTGCGCCATTCTGCTCATGGGAAACACTGGATCTAAGCTTACAACAACACTAACTCCCTCGGATCCAAATTAGCTGACTCAACTTTGCTTATCTAAATATGGATGTATCCACACATGTTTTTACTCTAGATACATACACGTCTAAGGAAAGTTGAATCAATTAATTTAGTTCGGAGGGTGTACAATATACAGAGAGAAGTCGGCCTCGTCTCCGGCCGGCGAGGCCGCCGGAGAGAAGGGGGAGAGGAGCCGGGGGAGTGGGAGAGACTCGAGAGAGAAAGAGAAGAGGAAGAAATGAGAGCTCCCTGGGGAAGAACATTATTTTTGTCGTTCTGCTCGTACTGTAGCTTGAAACTGAAAATTTCGGCCACGCGCCAAATCATCCCGCCGCATCCATTCGAAAATCCCGTGACCAGTTTTACCCTTTTAACCCTGGTCCGGAAGCTACAACCCACCGACCATGGAGGGCTCATTCGGTAACAATGAAATATCTTGCCTAGATCCCGAACCCTCCCCACAGGCCCACACCCACCCACCAACCATTCGCCCCATTAGCTCAAAAATACTCTCACAAGCCAAAGCTCTGACTCTCTACAGTACTAGATCTGCTTCGCCGCCGGCATACTCCTCCACAGCGTAGCCTTGATCGTGTTGGCTGTCCACCCACCTGATCCGCTCCCCCGCCGCCCTCGTCACCGACGGATCTGCTTCACCGCCGACCTCGCCACCGACGGATCTGCTTCACCGCCGACCTCGCCACCGACGGATCTGCTTCACCGCCGACCTCGCCACCGACTACCTCGCCGCAGCGGCTGTATCAACTTCACCGAATACCTTGCCAGCCAACCAGATCTGCTTCACTAACGCCCGCTTCTACTGAAACAGGGTCGATTCATCGTCTCCCGCGTTCGCCGCCGCTGGAATGCAAGTTGCCGCCCCCGTCCACCCCGCCGCAGCTTGGTTAGTACGCTGGCCCGTTAGATCGCGGTGTTTCTTTAGCCATGTTTTGTGTAGTTATTTGCAGATCTCATATGCCGTTAACTTTCTTGATGTGTTGCTTCGCATGAAGTTTGTTTAAATGTTGTACAGTACAAAAGCATTATCCGGTCGCTACCATCCTGTTCATTCTACTGACACCTGTGTGCATCCACATATTTATAGCCTTGTACCCATTCATTTGCTGCCAACTGTTTTTGTACTGCATGCTATTGTCGCACTGCTTTTATAGTCGTGCTATGGGCATTTCCAATCTGCTTGTTCTTATACCACGTCATTAGCTCACCGCTAGCTGTTTTCTCGTGTCTGCTATTCTCACACTGCTTTTATAATCATGCTATGTGCATTTCCAATCTGCTTGCTCTTATACCTCGTCTTTAGCTTATATAGTTATTGCTGCGTGCATGTCTGGTCTTTGTATTATCGTAGACTGACTTGTCAATGTTATTTTTCCTTGGGATTGATCATGCGAACCACTTATTAGAACATCCAACATTAACAGCGGGGACGCTAGGTAAGGTTGGAATCTGAGTTCGTGGTTGGTAATTTTGGCAGTTTACTTCCGTTATTATCTATAACCTATATGCATTGTTCCTTATGCAAGAGATTAACACTTGGAACCCTGCCATAGCAATGCCATTCATGCTTTACTATGTTTCTGCCTATTTGATATGCTTGTCTTGGAGAAACTTCGAGGGTGATTTGAACCTGACATTTGGTCATTCTTAATGCCAGTTTACTTTATGTGTAAAACCTTGGCATTACCCTACTCTAAATCTGAATGTCTGAAATTCGTATCTCATGCAAAGCAACATCTAGTTGGTTTTAATTTGATATCTGGTAACTATTGGCTTATTCATTTGGCAGCTCAAGTTTTTTGTTATTTGAAACCAGCTGACTTGGTCTTAAATGTGATATCTAAACACAGATTAAGGACAATGGAGCAGGAGGATTAGCATTTCACTTGATGGCTGAACCTAAAATGATAGGCATGTTGACCACGACTAGTGCACGCAAGAGAAGGACCTGCAGTGAGCCAGTATGTGCTTAGTACATGCATCTTATCTTATCTTGTGCTTATTTCTGCTACATGCTGTTATCTGATCTCTACATTGCGTAATACATGTTTGAATAGTTAATTGTTGTAACTATGTTTACAATGTTACCAGAATGCTGTTTTAATGAAGCAGTCATCATTAGAAGATAGTCGCCAAAAAAGGATCTGTAGCGACCCTGTGCAACATTATGATGTAAGTTTGTGCTTAGTACAAGTTCCATACATGTCTTATTTATGCAACTTGTTATTATCTTATATCTACATTGCATAATAAATGTTTGCATAGTTCATCGTTTAACTCTTTTTGCATTATTATCAGAATGCAGTTGTGATGAAGCAATCTTCATTAACTGTGAGGCCCACAAAAAGTTCTGATCTTTCTTCTGATGCATCTTCTCATAGCCGTCAACCTAGACCATTTCTTTCATCAGACAGTAAATATCTCAAGGCTGTACTTTATAAAAGACATGGTATTGCTGCTTTAAGATCTGTAGCTGATATGTTGACAAAGAGTACACAAGATTCAATCAAGGCGATTGCCAAATGTCAACCTGTTATTGATGATGCTAATAGAAGTCCTCAATGATTCTATGTAATTTTTTTATTTGGGCACATTAATTGCCTTGTAATTTTCCTATTTGTTTTATTTGTGTATGTAATTGTGTGTATCATTGAAATCAGATTTTAGGCTCATGAAATTTAATGCAAGTTGACTAGTCAAACAAGTAGGGCCCTACAACAGATTGGGCCGGCCCACTTACAGTAGTGTGGGACCCACTTTCATTTTGGGCCGGCCCACTTCTTTAGTAGGCCGGCCCGGTTACACGATAGTGGGCTCCACATGCTTATTGGGCCGGCCCACTTGCTCTATGGTGGTCCCACATGGTAAATGGGCCGGCCCTTTAATAGGAAGGTGGGACCCACCTGTGTTTTGACCCGGCCCACTATCTTGTTGGGCCGGCCCACTTTCTAGATGGTGGACCCCACATACCAAATGGGCCGGCCCACTTTCTATATGGTGGACCCCACACACCAAATGGGCCGGCCCTTTAATAGGATGGTGGGACCCACCTGTGTTTTGGCCCGGCCCACTATCTCGTTGGGCCGGCCCACTTTCTACATGGTGGACCCCACATACCAAATGGGCCGGCCCATTAACAGGAATGTGGGACCCACATGTGTTTTTGGCCCGGCCCACTATCTTGGTGGGCCAGCCCACTTGCTATATTGTGGACCCCACATACTAAATGGGCCGGCCCTTTAACAGGAAGATGGGTCCCACCTGTGTTTTTGGCCCGGCCCACTATCTTGTTGGGCCGGCCCACTTGATATATGGTGGACCCCACACACTAAATGGGCCGGCCCTTTAACAGGAAAGTGGGACCCACCTGTGTTTTTGGCCCGGCCCACTAGCTTGTTGGGCCGGCCCACTTGCTATACGGTGGACCCCACACACTAAATGGGCCGGCCTTTTAACAGGAAAGTGGGACCCACCTGTGTTTTTGGCCCGGCCCACTTGCTTCTTGGGCCGGCCCAGTTGCTGTAAGGTGGACCCCACATGTTAAATGGGCCGGCCCATTTAACTTTTGACCAGTCAACATTAGAGGTTAGGCCCGGCCCACGTAACTAATGGACCAGCCCAGCTATATAGTTGACCGGTCAAACTATGTCATCTGGCCCGGCCCGCTTAAGACGTGGCAGGCCTCGTGTGGGCCTACCATCTACCACGGGGTTTCAGCCGGTTAACGCCGTTAACTGGCAGTTAACGGCGTCTGCCACGTGTCAGTTTGCATGACGTCAGCAGTCAACGGGCTCCCGAAAACACTTCCGCAACGGTCCGATTTTCCGTGGCGGAAGGGCGCCCAAGCGCGACGGACCGAAAAAATCGTCGTTGGACTTTGCCTGACGCAGTTTCCACAACGGAACCCATATCGTCGGGTTAGGCCCATAGGCGACGAAAAATACCCCTTAGCGGACGATTTTGAGACGTTGTCTATCAGAACTTTTCTTGTAGTGATAGTAATTAAGCATTCAAGTTGATAAACAAGGTCTAGACATATTCAAACAAGAAAATAATGTATATATCTACCCCTAACCCTAAACTCCGTCTTATGAAGTCAAGCATGCATGAAGAGAAGTGGTTTTTGGTTTCAAACATGGAAATTTCGAAAACCCTCCCAAGACCGAGCTACATTTTGGAGTGACTAAGAAGGATATATAGATGCTTAATTTTTCATATTCATGATTTAAACTTGTTTAAACCATGTTCAAACCTAGGATTTGACCAAGATTCAAATGGGCATAAAATTTTAAAAAAATAAAAAAATAAAAAAACAAGGCACATAGTATTCTTATGTCATATAGTAAGCATTCAATTAAGTTGATAAACAAGGTCTAGACATAATCAAACCAGGAAAATCATGCATCTACCCCCTAACCCTAGCTAAACTCTGTCTTATGAAGTCAAGCATGCACGAAGAGAAGTGGTTTTTGGTTTCCAACGTTTAAGCCAAAAGCCCATTTTCAAATATTTCAAACTTATTCAAATTTGGTTCAAATTTGAAAGACATACAAGTTATAGCACACATAGTGCATACATTTTCACACATACTGCACTAGATGCTAACCCTATAGTTTGAGGCCATTTGGGTGACCTAGGTCGAAAAAATTCTTGGATTAGAATCGTGTTGTTCGAACCCCGTAGTTGGATTTTTTTGAACCCTTGATCTGTAGAACTGGGCAAAACCCTAGTTTAACCTATTTAATTACAGATTCGTATATCGATTTTTCTACGAGTACTACCTTTTTATTATTATTATTACTATGCAGCACATGGGTGTTTGCCCGTCGAGTGAAACTCCCGGATAGGGGGAAAATATCTAGTGATACCATCCCTTACATGATACCATGATACCACTTCATAATATTTGAATTCTAAGTGTCGAAAAATTTAGAAAAAAAACCTTGTGATGCTACCCTAAATTTGTGTTTACATTCTCTAGATTTTTTACAACCAAATTTAAAATACACCAAAAGAAACAAAAAAACAAATTGTATGTGAATAGTGGTATTTTGTGTTTTTGTCTTTATGTGACACTATTCATGTTTGATTTCTCATTTTTGTTTCTCTTAGGATATTTTGAATTTAGTTATGAAGTTACAGGGGCACGTACAAACGCATCTTGTGAACACTAAAATTTTGGTTTTAATTTTTTTGACATTTAAAATTTAAATTCTAAAGAGTGGTATCATGGTATCAAATAAGAAGTGGTATCACTAGATATGGAAGAGGGATCACTCGGAAGGAGAGAAGAAGGGAGAGAATTATGGTGTCTCCCCTTTTTCGGGTGATGATGTTGACTTTTGTGCAGGGTTTGTCAGTGAGCAGGAGGTGCGAGCGAGCGAGCGAGTCGAGCGAGGCCGAGAATGAGAGAGATTTGTTTTTTTTGTGAGAGGGACAACCGAAGGATCTAGAAGGACCCACAGACTTCCAAAACGCATCCTGATGCGTCTTCTCTTGACAAAGAAGATGGCTGGGAGTTTGCGTACCTATTGCACGTGACTTGTGCTCACTGAAGTGTGGGACCTCAAGCGTGGATGACCCACAAGTATAGGGGATCGCAACAGTCTTCGAGGGAAGTATTACCCAATTTATTGATTCGACACAAGGGGAGACAAAGAATACTTGTAAGCCTTAACAGCGGAGTTGTCAATTCAGCTGCACCTGGAAACAGACTTGCTCGCAAGAGTTTATCAGTAGTAACAGTTTTATGGCAGTGGAAATAGCGAAATAACAAGCGGTGAAATAAAGACAGCAGTAGTGATTATAGTAAACAGCAGGATTAAAATACTGTAGGCACAGGGACGGATTTAACGGGCGTTGCATGGATGAGAGAAACTCATGTAACAATCAAAGCATGGGCATTTGCAGATAATAATAAAACGGTATCCAAGTACTAATCAATCAATAGGCATGTGTTCCATATTTAGTCGTACGTGCTCGCAATGAGAAACTTGCACAACATCTTCTGTCCTACCAGCCGGTGGCAGCCGGGCCTCTAGGGAAACTACTGGATATTAAGGTACTCCTTTTAATAGAGTACCGGAGCAAAGCATTAACACTCCGTGAACACATGTGATCCTCACATCACTACCATCCCCTCCGGTTGTCCCGATTTCTGTCACTTCGGGGCCATTGGTTCCGGACAGCGACATGTGTATACAACTTGCAGGTAAGATCAATAAACAATGAATATCTTCATGAAACAATAACATGTTCAGATCTGAGATCATGGCACTCGGGCCCTAGTGACAAGCATTAAGCATAACAAGTTGCAACAATATCATAAAAGTGACATCTACGGATACTAGGCACTATGCCCTAACAATCTTATGACTATTACATGACCAATCTCATCCAATCCCTACCATCCCCTTCAGCCTACAGCGGGGGAATTACTCACACATGGATGGGGGAAACATTGCTGGTCGATGGAGAGGCGTTGGCGGTGATGGCGGTGAAGATCTCCTCCAATTCCCCGTCCCGGCGGAGTGCCAGAACGGAGACTTCTGGCTCCCGAGACGGAGTTTCGCGATGTGGCGGCTCTCTGGAGGGTTTCTGGCGACTTCGACTTCTCTCCGTGCGTTTTTAGGTCGAACCCGATAAGTAGTCCAAAGGGGGGCGTCGGAGGCCGGCCGAGGGGGCCACACCATAGGGCCGCGCGGGCCCCCCCTGGGCCGCGCCGCCATATGGTGTGGGGCCCTCGGGCCTCCACCTCCTTTGCCCTTCTGGCTCCGTCAATATTTTGGTAAAATAGGGCCATCTGAAGAAATTCCGAGGATTTTCCCGAAAGTTGGATTTCTGCACAAAAACGAGACACCAGAGCAATTCTGCTGAAAACAGCGTTAGTCCGTGTTAGTTGTATCCAAAATACACAAATTAGAGGCAAAACAATAGCAAAAGTGTTCGGGAAAGTAGATACGTTTTGGACGTATCAACTCCCCCAAGCTTAGCTTATTGCTTGTCCTCAAGCAATTCAGTTAACAACTGAGCGATAAAAGAACTTTCACGAACACATTTGCTCATATGATGTATATATTCTCATGCTATGGCTAATACTTAAGCAGTTCATAATGAGACACATGCAAATAAGATCATCCAACAGCTATGTCAATCATGGAGAGGTACCAACAATTAATAATAAGCACCATGAATCATGTATATAAGCAGGATTGCAATGTTCATAAGAGAATATGATAAAGTGGTATCTCGCTTGCCCGTATTTGATCGGCAAAACATAAATGCCGAGGCACCTCTTGAGTTCATAGAAAGACTAGAAGTAGTGATTGTCAAAGATAAAAGCATCAAAGTTATACCACAATCAATCATATTTTGAGACAAGCATATTATACTAAGAATGACAGTTGTGCTCTCAAGATAGTGCTCAAAGAAAGAATGGAGACACAACATAAAAGTAAAAGATTGACCCTTCGCAGAGGGAAGCAGGGATTAACATGCGCTAGAGCTTTTCATTTGTAAAGCAGGAGTAAAATTATTTTGAGAGGTGTTTGTTGTTGTCAACGAATGGTAATGGGTACACTAACTACCTCATCAACCGGACTCACAAGAGCGGCTCCCATTTTATTTATTTTTGGTTGGCACTCCTTCCAACCTTTCTTTCACAAACCATGGCTAACCGAATCCTCGGGTGCCTGCCATCAATCACATACCATGAAGGAGTGCCTTTTTATTTAAGTTTTATTATGATGATGACACTCCCCCAACCTTTGCTTACACAAGCCATGGCTAACCGAATCCTTCGGGTGCCGTCCAACAATCACAAACCATGGAGGAGTGTCTATTTAAGTTAATTAATTTGGGACTGGGAATCCCATTGCCAGCTCTTTTTGCAAAATTATTGGATAAGCGGATGTGCCACTAGTCCATATGAGAGTCCGTCAAAAGTAAATGACAAGGTTGAAAGCTAAACACCACATACTTCCTCATGAGCTATGAAACATTAACACAAATTGAGAAGCATTTTGAAGGTTTTAAAGGTAGCGCATGAGAATTTACTTGGAATGGTTTGAAATGCCATGCATAGGTATTTATGGTGGACACTTTTGGAACAACTTGGTTTTCAGGTGTTTGGAAGCACGAGCGGCGTCACCGCTCAGTACAAGTGAAGGCTAGCAAAAGACTAGGGAGCGACAAATCAAGAGAGCAGTAACTGTCATAATCATGCTTGCGGCAAAATAAATTAACGGAGGCATAAAAGTGATACAATAACTCTGAAGCAATATAAATCATCGAGGCTTAATTGACTTTTTGTTCAGTCATATGCATGCGTGAGCATGTGCCAAGTCGATATAAATGAATTATTCAGAGGAGGATACCACAATGCCATACTTACTTATGAATAAAACAATGCAAGCGAACATCCATGACATGCTACTCATATTAATAAATTGGAACTAAACATGAGAGATCATGAGCTACTAGACTTTCTCAAATAACATATACCTCACATGAACCAACTAAGCATGCTCATATGGATGAGTATATGTACAAAAATGAAAGCAAATAGAGTTCATACCAGCCTCTCACCACAATCAGATTGTCGTAGATCGTCATTATTGCCTTTTCACTTGTGTAGCTTGGATAATATGAAATGAAAACCACGCTCCAGCCACCGAAGACCATTGAACTCATGATGAACTTTACAAACCAAAGAAGAACAGCAAATATTTTTGGTGTTTTCGAATTAGAAACAAGAACAAAAGAAAACAAGCAAACAAAGCAAAATCTTTTTGGGTTTTCTCATAGCAAACCAACGATAGCAAACGAAATAAACTAAGAGCAAAGAACCAAATAAACAAATGGTGAAGAGAAACAACAGAAATATTTTTGGTCTTTTTGTGTTTTAGGAAAGAAACAAAGCGAAAACAAAAGAATGCAAACTAACAGAAACACAGAAAAGCAGGATGACAGAAATCTGCCAAATCCTGACAGCAGTACAGAAATCGAATTTAACAAAAATCTTCCATTGCTCAGACCAAAAAGTGTTCAACTAATGAAAGTTAGATAACAACCTGGGGAACATGCTCAAAAATTGGCAACTCAAAATAACGTTCTGGCTGTGCGTACGAATTTTTTTGGTAACAGCACAGAATCTGTTTTTGGACAGCACTTCCCCAAATATCATCTCCCTCTCATTAGAAAACCACTCTAAGAGACTAAACAAGTATGTACAAGTATCCAGCAACCATAATATGCAAAGAATGAGTGATGCCGGTATACCTCCCCCCAAGCTTAGGCTTTTGGCCTAAGTGGAGTTCATTCCCAACGAGGGTCGGAGTTCCACGCCGGTGGATCATACATGGAGTGGTAATAGGGCCCCTGTGCAGAAGAATATCGTGGAGGCTCCACGTGACCATGATGTTGATATGAGGAGCTTGCTGCATCGGATGAAGAGTCGGGATGCTCCTCGGTCTCCTCCACATCTTCCCTCGCACGACGGCTTTCTCTTTCTATGTATGCATTTAGCTCATTTTCTGTGATCGACCACCCGTCCCTGGCATCAAGGTTAAACAAAGCAGGTGCAGGCAAGCGTACTAATTTTTCAATTTTCTTAGTTATACTCCAACTTTTCTTATACAAAGTTATCCTATAATGCAGGTTGTTCAAACTAGATGCATCTGAAATAAACTCATGTCTAATCATGGAGAAAACATCAAGTTTCTCTATAGAAAGCGGAATATCTAAATGGTGAGGACCTACACCATGCATAGCTAATAAGCGAGAGGCAATAAGACCTCCACAAATTCCTCCTTTCTCACGGTTAGTAGCAAGTCTACAAGCTATTAAAGCACCCAAATTATAAGTCCTATCCTGTTGCAAAGCAGCAGCTAAGAAAGCCAAGTCTGGGACAGATAATTTACCTCCAGTCCTTCTTGCAAGAACGCACTTTGTAATGAAATAGGCAAAGTAGCGGATGGCTGGATGTTGAATGCTACTAATCTTACCACCATCATTGGAGAGGCTCCTCCCATTACAAATCCTTGTATAAAGATCTGAGAGCTCCCGCGGTGTTCCCCTGATCTTCTCGCAGGATCCCCACTGCGGCACTCTAATCGCTGTGCAAAAATCACTAAAAGGCAAGTCAATGGTTTTGTTATAAATTTTATACCGGACCATGGGGTCAGTTCGAGACCGGTGAAATTCGAAATCCTGCACAACCGACACCGTTAGTTTAGCATATTGGTGAGGTTCACCAACAGCAAAATTTCCCAATCCTGCATTGGAAATTAGTGTTTGCACATCTTGCAGGATTCCTGCATTCCGCATAAAGTCCGTGCATGGGTAATAAGAGGGGTATACTCCCTCTTCACGATGGACTCTCATAACGTGCTGTACCTCCAACTCTTCTTGGTTCAATTGGGGCACACCTCCTTCCATTTTCTGAAATTTTCAACAATCATTATAAAATTTGATTTCAAGGTGTGTAATTGAAGGGAACTACTATAGGAACTTGCTAGAGTACTACACATGCATCAAAACTAATTTCTACCACTTAGAACAAGCATGCAAGCTCACTAAACATGTTATCTACAGCAGCAAAATATTCAAGATATACTCAACCAAATGAAATTCTAATTGGACAATCAAAGGAGTCACATACCAAGGAGTAAATGTGCCAAATTTCAGACAGAAATCTGGGCTGAGCAAGGAGATCGAAAAATCGCGAGTTCTTGAGCAGAAACACGAGTGAGAGAAACTTGGTACGAGCTTTTTCGGGAGAGAGAAGGTGCTGGGAGGAAGAGATGGTGTAGTGGGGCAAGGGGTGGCCCACACCACATGGTGGCGCGGCCCCCTTGCTGGCCGCGCCGGCCTATGGTGTGGCACCCCCTGGTGCCCCACAGGTCATCCTCTGGTGCTCCCAGGTGCCTCGTCGAAAAATAGGACCAACGGTGTAATTTTTGTAATTTTTAGAGAACTTCGAAAAATGCACATTTCTGGGTATTAAATTAATGATTACTGCGCAGGAAAATGATTTCTAAAATCTTAAATGACCTAAGCATATTGCAAAACAAAAGTGCTACAGCAAGTAAAATAGGTGAAGGGAGAAAGAAAGAAAGAAGTGTTGTTTAGCTCTTTTATGCAATAAAATATACTTGTTAACAAGGTTGATCAAGTCTTGCTATCAAATAAATTTTATATGACATAAGAAGAAATAAACCTCAAATCAATCATGTTACCTTATATTGAATTGATATGGATCCAATCACAAGAGTTTGATATTCTTCTTTAGGCTCATATATAGGACAATCAATGGATCCCACTTTGATAGTTTTCACATTAAAAATTGTATTGACTCCACATACTTTATCAATCCTCTTGGGAAAATAGACAGTGTGTTCCTTATCATCAACATTGAAAGTAACCATGCCTTTATTGCAATCAATAACAGCCCCTGCAGTATTAAGAAAGGGTCTTCCAAGAATAATGGACATATTATCATCTTCAGGCATTTCCAACACAACGAAATCAGTTAATATCAAGCAATGCTGAGTAACTTGAACAGGAACATTTTCACATAAACCAACAGGAATAGCAGTAGATTTATCAGCCATTTGCAAAGATATATCAGTAGGTATCAATTTATCTAAATCAAGTCTCTTATAAAGAGAAAAAGGCATTACACTAACACCTGCTCCCAAATCACATAGAGCAGTTCTAACATAATTATTCTTGATGGAACAAGGAATAGTCGGTATACCTGGGTCTCCAAGCTTCTTTGGAATCTTACCATTGAAGGAGTAATTAGCGAGCATAGTAGAAATTTCCTCATTGGGGATTTTCCTTTTGTTAGTAACAATATCTTTCATATACTTTGAATAAGGAGGCAATTTAATAGCATCAGTCAAAGGAATTTGCAAAAATAAAGGTTTCATCCAATCACAAAATTTATTATAATGTTCCTCCTCCTTTGATTTTAGTTTCTTAGCAGGAAAAGGCATTTGCTTTTGAACCCAAGGTTCTCTTTCATTACCATGTTTCTCAGTAATAAAGTCTTCTTTAGTGTACTTTTTATTTTTAGCATGCTTTTCAGGTTCTTTTTCAATTTCTTCTTTATCAGGAGTATCATTCTTATCATTATCTTCCTCATGTTCATTACCACTTTCAGTTTCAGCATCAGAAATAGAAATACTATTAGGATCATTAACAGGTTCAGAGGATTCTACAACATTCTTATGTTTCTTTTTCTTTTTCTTAGATGGAGCACTAGTTTTAATTAGTTGAGAATCTTGTTCAACTCTTTTGGGATGCCCTTCAGGATATAGAGGATCCTGGGTAGAAGCACCACCTCTAGTTGTTACTTCACAAGCATGTTTTTCTTTAGAATTATTTCCCAACAAGTCATTTTGCACTTTAGTAAGTTGATCAATTTGAGTTTGAACCATTTGAAAATGTTTAACAAGTATCTTAACATCATTGGAGGTTCTCTCCACAATACCATGCAATTCACTAATAGCTCGAGAATTTTCCATTAAATGATTCTCTACTCTCATATTAAAGTTTTCTTGCTTAACAATATAATTATCAAATTCATCTAAGCATTGAGCAGGAGATTTTGAATACGGAATATCTTCCCTAGTAAAGTGTTGAAGCGAGTGTACCTCAATCATGGATGAAGGGGGAATTGTCTCACATATATCTTCTATAGGAGGTAAATTCTTCACATCTTCAGGTTTAATACCCTTCTCCTTAAGAGACTTCTTGGCTTCCCTCATATCTTCATCATTCAATTTAATCATACCCCTCTTCTTCACTATCGGTGTCGGGGTTGGTTCAGGTGTAGACCAATCATCATGATTCCGGCCTATTTTAGCCAATAATTCTTCAGCGTCTTCTGGAGTTCTTTTCCTGAAAACACAACCAGCACAACTATCCAGGTATGCCCTAGACTCAATAGTTAGTCCACTATAAAATATATCAAGTAAATCATGCTTTTCTAAATCATGGTCAGGCTGAGCTCTAATAAGAGAACAAAATCTAGCCCAAGCCTCAGGCAATTTCTCTCCATCTTCCTGGTCAAAATTATAAATTCTCTGCAAAGCAGCATGTTGAGCACTAGCAGGAAAGTATTTTCGAAAGAAAACATCACGCAAGTCAATTGGACTTTTAATAGAACCAGGAGGCAAATTATTATACCAAGTTTTAGCATCATCCTTTAATGAGAACGGAAAAATTTTAGCGACAAAATAAGTACGCATCTTGACATCATCAGAAAACACGCCACTAAGAGTAGATAACTCAGTCAAGTGTTCAACAGCACTTTCTTTTTCAGTACCACAAAAGGGTGTTTTCTCAACAATAGCTATATGAGATAGATCAAGAGAAAAATCATAATCTTTATCCCTAATGTTTATAGGAGATGTGGCAAATTTAGGATCAGGAGATGGTTTATATCTAACAGCATGTTCTGCAAGCAACTTTTTAATTTTTCTTGCATCAGTAGTAGCATTGCATTTTTCAATAAAATCATCATCAAGCTCTACATAATCTTCATCAGGATCATCACTAGAATAATCAAGTTCAGGTGATTTAACAGGTGTAGTAGCATTTTCATTAGGAGTTTCAGTATTTTCAATTTGTCTAGACTTAGCAATTGTAGCATCTAGAAAAGATCCCAATGAACCACTATCATCAAGCACAGCAGAAACATTATCAATATTATGAGAATTTTCAGATTCAGCAGAAGTACCAGCACGTGAAGCATGTGGCGGTGAAACAAGTTTATCAATCACAGATGGTGAATCAAGAGCAGCAGAGGTACTCAGAGTTGTACCTTTTCTTGTAGTGGATGGTAATATGGCGATCTTAGTATCGCGAGGTTTACCCATAATGGAGAATTTGCAGCGAACAATATCAATCCAAGTGAACTTCCAAATAAAGCTATGCTCCCCGGCAACGGCGCCAGAAAATAGTCTTGATGACCCACAAGTATAGGGGATCGCAACAGTCTTCGAGGGAAGTATTACCCAATTTATTGATTCGACACAAGGGGAGACAAAGAATACTTGTAAGCCTTAACAGCGGAGTTGTCAATTCAGCTGCACCTGGAAACAGACTTGCTCGCAAGAGTTTATCAGTAGTAACAGTTTTATGGCAGTGGAAATAGCGAAATAACAGCAGCGGTGAAATAAAGACAGCAGTAGTGATTATAGTAAACAGCAGGATTAAAATACTGTAGGCACAGGGACGGATTTAACGGGCGTTGCATGGATGAGAGAAACTCATGTAACAATCAAAGCATGGGCATTTGCAGATAATAATAAAACGGTATCCAAGTACTAATCAATCAATAGGCATGTGTTCCATATTTAGTCGTACGTGCTCGCAATGAGAAACTTGCACAACATCTTCTGTCCTACCAGCCGGTGGCAGCCGGGCCTCTAGGGAAACTACTGGATATTAAGGTACTCCTTTTAATAGAGTACCGGAGCAAAGCATTAACACTCCGTGAACACATGTGATCCTCACATCACTACCATCCCCTCCGGTTGTCCCGATTTCTGTCACTTCGGGGCCATTGGTTCCGGACGCATGTGTATACAACTTGCAGGTAAGATCAATAAACAATGAATATCTTCATGAAACAATAACATGTTCAGATCTGAGATCATGGCACTCGGGCCCTAGTGACAAGCATTAAGCATAACAAGTTGCAACAATATCATAAAAGTGACATCTACGGATACTAGGCACTATGCCCTAACAATCTTATGACTATTACATGACCAATCTCATCCAATCCCTACCATCCCCTTCAGCCTACAGCGGGGGAATTACTCACACATGGATGGGGGAAACATTGCTGGTCGATGGAGAGGCGTTGGCGGTGATGGCGGTGAAGATCTCCTCCAATTCCCCGTCCCGGCGGAGTGCCAGAACGGAGACTTCTGGCTCCCGAGACGGAGTTTCGCGATGTGGCGGCTCTCTGGAGGGTTTCTGGCGACTTCGACTTCTCTCCGTGCGTTTTTAGGTCGAACCCGATAAGTAGTCCAAAGGGGGGCGTCGGCCGAGGGGGCCACACCATAGGGCCGCGCGGGCCCCCCCTGGGCCGCGCCGCCATATGGTGTGGGGCCCTCGGGCCTCCACCTCCTTTGCCCTTCTGGCTCCGTCAATATTTTGGTAAAATAGGGCCATCTGAAGAAATTCCGAGGATTTTCCCGAAAGTTGGATTTCTGCACAAAAACGAGACACCAGAGCAATTCTGCTGAAAACAGCGTTAGTCCGTGTTAGTTGTATCCAAAATACACAAATTAGAGGCAAAACAATAGCAAAAGTGTTCGGGAAAGTAGATACGTTTTGGACGTATCAGGCACCACACGTAAGTGACGGACCTGTTGGTGTAAAAACTCGGTTGATTATAATAGTGCATTAGAACAAAGTTTCCTATGGATTCAAGGGTAGGAAATCCAAGTTAACTCATTTACATGACATTATTATTTCCATGAAGCAAAGTTAACACATCTATCGATTGGTACATTTTTGAGTGACTAAGAAGGATCCAGGCTTACTTATTCGTTTTCACGTGTTAAACTTGTCTAAATCTTGGTCAAACCTAGGATTTGACCAAGATTCAAATGGGCAGAAAAATAAAATAAAAAACAGAAAAATGAAAAACCAAATCACATAGTCATCTTATGTCATATAGTAAGCATTAAAGTTGATAAACAAGGACTAGAAATATCAAACCATACAAATCATGTATCTACCCCTAACCCCTAAACTATGTCTTATAAATTAAGTCAAGCATGAAGAGATGTGGTTTTGGGTTTCAAACATGGAAATTTCAAAAACCTCCCAAAAACTACATTTTAGAGTGACTAAGAAGGATGCATGCTTCCCTTTTCATATTCATGTTTTAAGCTTGTTTAAATTATCTCAGTCAAACCTAGGATTTGACAAAGATTCAAATGGGCATCGAAAAAATCAGGAAAAAGAAAAACCAAAGCAAATAGTTTTCTTATGTCATATAGTAAGCCAATTAATTAAGTTGATAAACAAGGTCTAGACATATTCAAACTAGACAAATCATGTATCTATACCCCCTAACCCCTGAACTCTGTCTTATGAAGTCAAGCATATGAAGAGAAGTGGTTTTGGGTCGTTTCAAACATGGAAATTTGAAAAACCTCCCAAAAACTTCATTTTAGAGTGACAAAGAAGGATACATGCTTCCCTTTTCATATTCAGGTTTTAAGCTTGTTTAAATTATCTCAGTCAAACCTAGGATTTGACAAGATTCAAATGGGCATCAAAATTGAAAAAAATCAGGAAAAAGAAAAACCAAAGCAAATAGTTTTCTTATGTCATATAGTAAGCCAATTAAGTTGATAAACAAGGTCTAGACATATTCAAACTAGACAAATCATGCATGCATCTATACCCCCTAACCCCTAAACTCCGTCTTATGAAGTCAAGCATATGAAGAGAAGTGGTTTTGCTCCCAAAAGCTTCATTTTAGAGTGACTAATAAGAAGGATCCATGCTTACCTTTGCATTTTCATATTTTAATCTTGTTAAATCATTATCAAGCCTAGGATTTGACCAAGATACAAATGGGTGGGCACAAAATTCAAAAAAATCAGAATAATGAAAAACAAAAGCATGTAGTCTTTTTATGTCATATCGTATGCATTCAAGTTAAACGAGGTCTAGGTATATCCAAACCAGACAAATCATGTATCTACCCCATGTTGATCTTATGAAGTCTAGCATGAAGAGAAGTCGTTTTGGGTTTCAAACATGGAAATTTCAAGAACATCCCAAAAGCTTCATTTTAGAGTGACTAAGAAGGATACATGCTTCCCTTTTCATTTTCATGTTTTAAACTTGTTTAAATCTTGGTCAAACCTAGGATTTGACCAAGATTCAAATATATGAGCATAAAATTCAAAAAAAAACCAAAAATGAAAACCAAGGCACGTAGTCGTCTTATGTCATATAGTAAGCAATCAATTAAGTTGATAAACAAGGTCTAGACATATTCAAACCAGGAAATCATGTATCTACACCCCCTAACGTACCCTAGCTAAACTCGATCTGTCTTATGAAGTCAAGCATGCATGAAGAGAAGTGGTTTTGGTTTCAAACGTTTAAGCCAAAATCTCCAACGTATCGATAATTTCTTATGTTCCATGCTACTTTATTGATGATACCTACATGTTTTATGCACATTATATGTCATATTTATGCATTTTCTGGAACTAACCTATTAACAAGATGCCGAAGAGCCAGTTGTGTTTTCTGCTGTTTTTGGTTTCAGAAATCCTATTAAAGAAATATTCTCGGAATTGGACGAAACTTTCGCCCAGGGTCCTATTTTTGCACGAAGCTTCCAGAAGACCGAAGAGATAACGAATTGGGGCCACGAGGCGGCCAGAGGGGAGGCCGGCGCGGCCCAGGCCCTGGCCGCGCCGACCTACCCCTGGGCCCTCGTGTGGCCCCCGCGTTGACCCTCCGCCTACTTAAAGCTTCCGTCGCGAAACCCCCAGACCGAGAGCCACGATACGGAAAACCTTCCAGAGACGCCGCCGCCGCAATCCCATCTCGGGGATTCGGAGATCGCCTCCGGCACCCTGCCGGAGAGGGGATTCATCTCCCGGAGGACTCTACACCGCCATGGTCGCCTCCGGAGTGATGAGTGAGTAGTCCACCCCTGGACCATGGGTCCATAGCAGTAGCTAGATGGTCGTCTTCTCCTTGTTGTGCTTCATTGTTGGATCTTGTGAGCTGCCTAACATGATCAAGATCATCTATATGTAATTCTATATGTTGTGTTTGTCGGGATCCGATGGATAGAGAGTACTATGATTATGGTGATTATCAATCTATTGTTTATGTGTTGTTTATGATCTTGCATGCTCTCCGTTACTAGTAGAGGCTCTGGCCAAGTTTTTACTCTTAACTCCAAGAGGGAGTATTTATGCTCGATAGTGGGTTCATGCCTCCATTGAATCTGGGACAGTGACAGAAAGTTCTAAGGTTGTGGATGTGCTGTTGCCACTAGGGATAAAACATTGATGCTATGTCTAAGGATGTAGTTGTTGATTACATTACGCACCATACTTAATGCAATTGTCTGTTGCTTTGCAACTTAATACTGGAGGGGGTTCGGATGATAACCTGAAGGTGGACTTTTTAGGCATAGATGCAGTTGGATGGCGGTCTATGTACTTTGTCGTAATGCCCGGATTAAATCTCACTATATTTATCATATCATGTATATGCATTGTTATGCCTTTCTCTATTTGTCAATTGCCCGACTGTAATTTGTTCACCCAACATGCTTTTATCTTATGGGAGAGACACCTCTAGTGAACTGTGGACCCCGGTCCTATTCTTTACATAGCATACAATCTACTGCAATACTTGTTTACTGTTTTCTTTGCAAACATCTTCCACTCGATACGTTTAATCCTTTGTTACAGCAAGCCGGTGAGATTGACAACCTCACTGTTTCGTTGGGACAAAGTACTTGGGTTGTGTTGTGCAGGTTCCACGTTGGCGCCGGAATCCCTGGTGTTGCGCCGCATCACATTTCGCGACCATCAACCTTCAACGTGCTTCTTGGCTCCTACTGGTTCGATTAAACCTTGGTTTCTTTCTGAGGGAAAACTTGCCACTGTGCGCATCATACCTTCCTCTTGGGGTTCCCAACGGACGTGTACATCTACGCGCATCAAGCACTTTTTCTGGCGCCGTTGCCGGGGAGATCAAGACACGCTGCAAGGGGAGTCTCCACTTCTCAATCTCTTTACTTTGTTTTTGTCTTGCTTTATTTTATTTACTACTTTGTTTGCTGCACTAAATCAAAATACAAAAAAATTAGTTGCTAGTTTTACTTTATTTACTGTCTTGCTCTCTATATCAAAAACACAAAAAAATTAGTTACTTGCATTTAATTTATTTTGTTATCATGTCTAGTCATGTACTTGTTTTTATTTTCACTAGTTAGGCTTAATGGAAAACAACAAAAAAATTAGAGATCTTTATGAACTTTATCTTGAATTAGGACATGATGTGTTTGAAGAGAAAATTAAAAAACCCATGGAACTTTGTTTGCAAAATAGTTGTAGCAATGTTATTAGCATGAACTCTTTGAACACCATTATTGCTAAAGCTATGGAAGAATTTAAGCTTGGGGAAGCTGGTTGTGATATTTTTAGTCCCCCAAGCATGGAGGAGAAAATTTACTTTGATGATACTTTACCTCCTATATATGATGCTTGCAATGATGAATATGATATTTTCAGTCCACCTACTATTGAGGAGAAAGTTAATTATGATTACAATATGCCTCCTATGTATGATGATTATGGTGATGAGAATAATAATGATAGCTATTTTATTGAATTTGCTCCCACTACAACTAATAAAATTGATTATGCTTATGTGGAGAGTAATAATTTTATGCATGTGGCTCATGACAAGAATGTTTTATGTGATAGTTATATTGTTGAGTTTGTTCATGATGCTACTGAAAGTTATTATGAGAGAGGGAAACATGGTTATATGCATCTTAATAATATTAAGTTTCCCCTCTTTATGTTGAGAATCTTGAAATTGCGCTTGTGTTGCCTTCCTATGCTTGTCACTTTGTTCTTCATGAATTTATTTGTGTACAAGATTCCTTTTCATAGGAAGTGGGTTAGGCTTAAATGTGTTTTGAATTTGCTTCTTGATGCTCTCTTTTGCTTCAACTCTCATCCTTATGAGAGCATCATCATTAAAATTGCTGAGCCCATCTTAATGGCTATAAAGAAAGAACTTCTTGGGAGATAACCCATGTGTTTATTTTACTACAGCAATCTTTGTTTTATATTTGAGTCTTGGAAGTTGTTTACTACTGTAGCAACCTCTCCTTATCATGTTTTTGTGCCAAGTAAAGTTTCTATGTCAAAGTTGATGTTATATTTGGGATCGCTGCGCAGAAACAGCATTGCTGTCTGTCACGAATCTGGGCACAGTTCCCTGTAGAAAATTCGAAAAAATCTGCCAATTTACGAGCGTGATCCTCAGATATGTACGCAACTTTCATTAGTTTTGAGTTTTTCCATTTGAGCAAGTCTAGTGCCAGCTTTAAATTCGTCTTTACGGACTGTTCTGTTTTTGACAGATTCTGCCTTTTATTTCGCATTGCCTCTTTTGCTATGTTGGATTTATTTCTTTGATCCACTAATGTCCAGTAGCATTATGCAATGTCCAGAAGTGAAAATAATGATTGTGTCACCTCTGAATGTGTGAATTATTAATGATGCACTAACCCTCTAATGAGTTTGCTTGAAGTTTGGTGTGAAGGAAGTTTTCAAGGGTCAAGAGAGGAGAATGATATACTATGATCAAGAGGAGTGAAAGCTCTAAGCTTGGGGATGCCCCCGTGGTTCACCCCTGCATATTTTAAGAAGACTCAAGCGTCTAAGCTTGGGGATGCCCAAGGCATCCCCTTCTTCATCGACAACATCATCAGGTTCCTCCCCTGAAACTATATTTTTATTCAGTCACATCTTGTGTTCTTTGCTTGGAGCGTCGGTTTGTTTTTGTTTTTGTTTTTGTTTGAATAAAATGGATCCTAGCATTCACTTTGTGGGAGAGAGACACGCTCCGCTGTTGCATATGGACACATGTGTCCTTAGGTTTTACTCATAATGTTCATGGCGAAGTTTCTTCTTCGTTAAATTGTTATATGGTTGGAATTGGAAAATGCTACATGTAGTAATTCTAAAATGTCTTGGATAATGTGATACTTGGCAATTGTTGTGCTCATGTTTAAGCTCTTGCATCATATGCTTTGCACCCATTAATGAAGAAATACATAGAGCTTGCTAAAATTTGATTTGCATATTTGGTTTCTCTAAGGTCTAGATAATATCTAGTATTGAGTTTTGAACAACAAGGAAGACGGTGTAGAGTCTTATAATGTTTACAATATGTCTTTTATGTGAGTTTTGCTGCACTTGTTCATCCTTGAGTTTGCTTCAAATAACCTTGCTAGCCTAAACCTTGTATCGAGAGGGAATACTTCTCATGCATCCAAAATCCTTGAGCCAACTACTATGCCATTTGTGTCCACCATACCTACCTACTACATGGTATTTCTCCGCCATTCCAAAGTAAATTGCTTGAGTGCTACCTTTAAAATTCCATCATTCACCTTTGCAATATATAGCTCATGGGACAAAATAGCCTTAAAAACTATCGTAGTATTGAATATGTACTTATGCACTTTATCTTTTATTAAGTTGCTTGTTGTGCGATAACCATGCTTCTGGGGAACGCCATCAACTATTGTTGAATATCATGTGAGTTGCTATGCATGTCCGTCTTGTCTGAAGGATCTATCATTTTAGTGGTTGGAGCATGCAAAATTGTTAGAGAAGAACATTGGGCCGCTAACTAAAGCCATGAACCATGGTTGAAGTTTCAGTTTTGGACATATATCCTCAATCTCATATGAGAATAATAATCATTGCTACATGCTTATGCATTTAAGAGGAGTCCATTATCTGTTGTCCATGTTGTCCCGGTATGGATGTCTAAGTTGAGAATAATCAAAAGCGAGAAATCCAAAATGCGAGCATTCTCCTTAGACCTTTGTACAGGCGGCATGGAGGTACCCCTTTGTGACACTTGGTTGAAACATGGCATGCAAAGATCCGGTAGTCCAAGCTAAGTAGGACGAGGTGCGGGCACTATTAGTATACTATGCATGAGGCTTGCAACTTGTAAGATATAATTTTCATAACTCATATGCTTTATTACTACCGTTGACAAAATTGTTTCATGTTTTCAAAATAAAAGCTCTAGCACAAATACAGCAATCGATGCTTTCCTCTTTGAAGGACCATTCTTTTACTTTTATTGTTGAGTCAGTTTACCTATCTCCCTCCACCTTAAGAAGCAAACACTTGTGTGAACTGTGCATTGATTCCTACATACTTGCATATTGCACTTGTTATATTACTTTATGTTGACAATATCCATGAGATATACATGTTATAAGTTGAAAGCAACCGCTGAAACTTAATCTTCCTATGTGTTGCTTCAACACCTTTACTTTGATTTATTGCTTTATGAGTTAACTCTTATGCAAGACTTATTGATGCTTGTCTTGAAGTACTATTCATGAAAAGTCTTTGCTTTATGATTCACTTGTTTACTCATGTCATTACCTTTGTTTTGATCGCTGCATTCATTACATATGTTTACAAATAGTATGATCAAGATTATGATGGCATGTCACTTCAGAAATTATCTTTGTTATCGTTTTACCTGCTCGGGACGAGCAGAACTAAGCTTGGGGATGCTGATACGTCTCCAACGTATCGATAATTTCTTATGTTCCATGCTACTTTATTGATGATACCTACATGTTTTATGCACATTATATGTCATATTTATGCATTTTCGGAACTAACCTATTAACAAGATGCCGAAGAGCCAGTTGCTGTTTTCTGCTGTTTTTGGTTTCAGAAATCCTAGTAAAGAAATACTCTCGGAATTGGACGAAACTTTCGCAGGGTCCTATTTTTGCACGAAGCTTCCAGAAGACCGAAGAGATAACGAAGTGGGGCCACGAGGCGGCCAGAGGGGAGGCCGGCGCGGCCAGGCCCTGGCCGCGCCGACCTACCCCGGGCCCCTCGTGTGGCCCCCGCGTTGACCCTCCGCCTACTTAAAGCTTCCGTCGCGAAACCCCCAGTACCGAGAGCCACGATACGGAAAACCTTCCAGAGACGCCGCCGCCGAATCCCATCTCGGGGGATTCAGGAAATCGCCTCCGGCACCCTGGAGATTCATCTCCCGGAGGACTCTACACCGCCATGGTCGCCTCCGGAGTGATGAGTGAGTAGTCCACCCCTGGACCATGGGTCCATAGCAGTAGCTAGATGGTCGTCTTCTCCTTGTTGTGCTTCATTGTTGGATCTTGTGAGCTGCCTAACATGATCAAGATCATCTATATGTAATTCTATATGTTGTGTTTGTCGGGATCCGATGGATAGAGAGTACTATGATTATGGTGATTATCAATCTATTGTTTATGTGTTGTTTATGATCTTGCATGCTCTCCGTTACTAGTAGAGGCTCTGGCCAAGTTTTTACTCTTAACTCCAAGAGGGAGTATTTATGCTCGATAGTGGGTTCATGCCTCCATTGAATCTGGGACAGTGACAGAAAGTTCTAAGGTTGTGGATGTGCTGTTGCCACTAGGGATAAAACATTGATGCTATGTCTAAGGATGTAGTTGTTGATTACATTACGCACCATACTTAATGCAATTGTCTGTTGCTTTGCAACTTAATACTGGAGGGGGTTCGGATGATAACCTGAAGGTGGACTTTTTAGGCATAGATGCATGCTGGATAGCGGTCTATGTACTTTGTCGTAATGCCCAATTAAATCTCACTATATTTATCATATCATGTATATGCATTGTTATGCCTTTCTCTATTTGTCAATTGCCCGACTGTAATTTGTTCACCCAACATGCTTTTATCTTATGGGAGAGACACCTCTAGTGAACTGTGGACCCCGGTCCTATTCTTTACATAGCATACAATCTACTTGTTTTACTGTTTTCTTTGCAAACATCTTCCACTCGATACGTTTAATCCTTTGTTACAGCAAGCCGGTGAGATTGACAACCTCGCTGTTTCGTTGGGACAAAGTACTTGGGTTGTGTTGTGCAGGTTCCACGTTGGCGCCGGAATCCCTGGTGTTGCGCCGCATCACATTTCGCGACCATCAACCTTCAACGTGCTTCTTGGCTCCTACTGGTTCGATTAAACCTTGGTTTCTTTCTGAGGGAAAACTTGCCACTGTGCGCATCATACCTTCCTCTTGGGGTTCCCAACGGACGTGTACATCTACACGCATCAGTAAGCATGGATCCTCCTTATATAGTCACTGTAAAATGAAGCTTTTGGGAGGTTTGTGAAATTTCCATGTTTGAAACCCAAAACCACTTAAGACAGAGTTTATGGTTAGGTGTGTAGATACATGATTTTTCTTGTTTGAATATGTCTAGACCTTGTTTATCAACTTGAATTTTTTACTATATGATATAAGAAGGCTATATATATGTGCTTTGGTTTTTCAATTTTTGATTTCTTTCGATTTTTTATGCCTATTTAAATCTTGGTCAAATCCTAGGTTTAAACAAGTTTAAAACATGAAAATGAAACGGTAAGCATGAATCCTTCCTTACTCACTCTAAAATGAAGGTACTTGAAAATTTTATGTTTGAAACCCAAAACCCCAGTTCTCTTCATATGTTTGACTTCATAAGACAGAGTTTAGCTAGGGTTAGGGGTAGATATGATACATGATATTTCTGCTTTGAATATGTCTAGACCTTGTTTATCAACTTGAATGCTTACTATATATATGACATAAGAAGGCTATATATATATATGTGTGCTTTGGTTTTTCATTTTTTTTGAATTTTTCTGAATTTTTACTCCCATTTGAATCTTGGTCAAATCCTAGGTTTGACCAAGGTTAAAACAAGTTTAAAACATGGCAATGAAAAGGTAAGCATATGGATCATTCTTAGTCTCTCTAAAATGAAGCTTTTGGGAGGTTTTTGAAGTTTCCATGTTTGAAACCCAAAATCACTTCTCTTCATATGCTTGGCTTCATAAGACAAAGATTAGGGTTTAGGGGTAGATATATACATGTTTTGGGAGGTTTTTGAAATTTCCATGTTTGAAACCCAAATCCACTTCTCTTCATCCTTGACGTCTTCATAAGACAAAAGTATAGGGTTATATATATATGCATATGGGTAGATACATGATTTGTCTGGTTTGAATATGTACAAATCTTATTTATCAACTTTTGAATGCATGCTACTCTCTCAAAGAAAAACTTTTGAATGCTTACTATATGACATAAGAAGACTATATGCTTTTAAAATTCAAACATATGGTAAGCATTCTTATGTCATATAGTAAGCATTCAAGTTGATAAACAAGCAAGGTTTGGACATATCCAAACCAGACAAATCATGTATCTGCCCCCTGTCGATCTTATGAAGTCTAGCATGAAGAGAGAAGTCGTTTTTGGTTTCAAAAATGGAAATTTCAAGAACATCCAAAAAGCTTCATTTTAGAGTGACTAAGAAGGATACATGCTTCCCTTTTTATTTTTATGTTTAAACTTGTTTAAATCTTGGTCAAACCTAGGATTTGTCCAAGATTCAAATATATGGGCGTAAAATTCAAAAAAAACAGAAAAATTTAAAACCAAGGCACATAGTCTTCTTATGTCATATAGTAAACAATCAATTAATTAAGTTGATAAACCAGGTCTAGACATATTCAAACCAGGAAAATCATGTATCTACCCCCTAACGCCCTAGCTAAACTATGTCTTATGAAGTCAAGCATGCATGAAGAGAAGTGGTTTTGGTTTCAAACATGGAAATTTCGAAAAAACCTCCCAAGAGCTACATTTTGGAGTGACTAAGAAGGATATATAGATGCTTAATTTTTCATATTCATGATTTAAACTTGTTTAAACCATGTTCAAACCTAGGATTTGACCAAGATTCAAATGGGCATACAATTTTAAAAAAATCAAAAAAATAAAAAACAATGCACATAGTATTATTATGTCATATAGTAAGCATTCAATTAAGTTGATAAAGTAGGTCTAGACATATTCAAACCAGGAAAATCATGCATCTATCCCCTAACCCTAGCTAAACTCTGTCTTATGAAGTCAAGCATGCATGAAGAGAAGTGGTTTTTGGTTTCAAACGTTTAAGCCAAAAGCCCCTTTTCAAATATTTCAAACTTATTCAAATTTGGTTCAAATATGAAAGACATACAAGTTATAGCACACATAGTGCATACATTTTCACACATACTGCACTAGATGCTAACCCTATAGTTTGAGGCCATTTGGGTGACCTAGGTCGAAAAAATTCTTGGATTAGAATCGTGTTGTTCGAACCCCGTAGTTGGATTTTTTTGAACCCTTGATCTGTAGAACTGGGCAAAACCCTAGTTTAACCTATTTAATTACAGATTCGTATATCGATTTTTCTACGAGTACTACCTTTTTATTATTATTATTACTATGCAGCACATGGGTGTTTGCCCGTCGAGTGAAACTCGGAGGAAGAGGGATCACTCGGAAGGAGAGAAGAAGGGAGAGAATTATGGTGTCTCCCCTTTTTCGGGTGATGATGTTGACTTTTGTGCAGGGTTTGTCAGTGAGCAGGAGGTGCGAGCGAGCGAGCGAGCGAGTCGAGCGAGGCCGAGAATGAGAGAGATTTTTTTTGTGAGAGGGACGACCGAAGGAACCAGAAGGACCCACAGACTTCCAATACGCATCCTGATGCGTCTTCTCTTGACAAAGAAAATGGCTGGGAGTTTGCGTACCTATTGCACGTGACTTGTGCTCACTGAAGTGTGGGACCTCAAGCGTGGGCACCACACGTAAGTGACAGACCTGTTGGTGTAAAAACTCGGTTGATTATAATAGTGCATTAGAACAAAGTTTCCTATGGATTCAAGGGTAGGAAATCCAAGTTAACTCATTTACGTGTTAAACTTGTCTATATCTTGGTCAAACCTAGGATTTGACCAAGATTCAAATGGGCAGAAAAATAAAAACAGAAAAATGAAAAACCAAATCACATAGTCTTCTTATGTCATATAGTAAGCATTAAAGTTGATAAACAAGGTCTAGACATATTAAACCAGACAAATCATGTATCTATACCCCTAACCCCTAAACTCTGTCTTATGAAGTCAAGCATGTGAAGAGAAGTGGTTTTGGGTTTCAAACATGGAAATTTCAAAAAACTCCCAAAAACTACATTTTAGAGTGACTAAGAAGGATACATGCTCCCCTTTTCATATTCATGTTTTAAGCTTGTTTAAATTATCTTGGTCAAACCTAGGATTTGACAAGATTCAAATGGGCATCGAAATTGAAAAAAAGTCAGAAAAAAGAAAACCAAAGCAAATAGTTTTCTTATGTCATATAGTAAGCATTAAAGTTGATAAACAAGGTCTAGAAATATTCAAACTAGACAAATCATGTATCTATACCCCCTAACCCCTGAACTCTGTCTTATGAAGTCAAGCATATGAAGAGAAGTGGTTTTGGGTTTCAAACATGGAAATTTGAAAAACCTCCCAAAAACTTCATTTTAGAGTGACAAAGAAGGATACATGCTTCCCTTTTCATATTCATGTTTTAAGCTTGTTTAAATTATCTCGGTCAAACCTAGGATTTGACAAGATTCAAATGGGCATCAAAATTGAAAAAAATCAGGAAAAAGAAAAACCAAAGCAAATAGTTTTCTTATGTCATATAGTAAGCCAATTAAGTTGATAAACAAGGTCTAGACATATTCAAACTAGACAAATCGTGTATCTATACCCCCTAACCCCTAAACTCCGTCTTATGAAGTCAAGCATATGAAGAGAAGTGGTTTTGCTCCCAAAAGCTTCATTTTAGAGTGACTAAGAAGGATCCATGCTTACCTTTTGCATTTTCATATTTTAATCTTGTTAAATCATTATCAAGCCTAGGATTTGACCAAGATACAAATGGGTGGGCACAAAATTCAAAAAAATCAGAATAATGAAAAACAAAAGCACGTAGTCTTCTTATGTCATATCGTATGCATTCAAGTTAAACGAGGTCTAGGTATATCCAAACCAGACAAATCATGTATCTACCCCATGTTGATCTTATGAAGTCTAGCATGAAGAGAAGTCGTTTTGGGTTTCAAACATGGAAATTTCAAGAACATCCCAAAAGCTTCATTTTAGAGTGACTAAGAAGGATACATGCTTCCCTTTTCATTTTCATGTTTAAACTTGTTTAAATCTTGGTCAAACCTAGGATTTGACCAAGATTCAAATATATGAGCATAAAATTCAAAAAAAACCAAGGCACGTAGTCTTCTTATGTCATATAGTAAGCAATCAATTAAGTTGATAAACAAGGTCTCGATCTAGACATATTCAAACCAGGAAATCATGTATCTACACCCCCTAACGTACCATAGCTAAACTCTGTCTTATGAAGTCAAGCATGCATGAAGAGAAGTGGTTTTTGGTTTCAAACGTTTAAGCCAAAAGGTAAGCATGGATCCTCCTTAGTCACTGTAAAATGAAGCTTTTGGGAGGTTTGTGAAATTTCCATGTTTGAAACCCAAAACCACTTAAGACAGAGTTTATGGTTAGGTGTGTAGATACATGATTTTTCTTGTTTGAATATGTCTAGACCTTGTTTATCAACTTGAATTTTTTACTATATGATATAAGAAGGCTATATATATGTGCTTTGGTTTTTCATTTTTTGATTTCTTTTGAATTTTTATGCCTATTTAAATCTTGGTCAAATCCTAGGTTTAAACAAGTTTAAAACATGAAAATGAAACGGTAAGCATGAATCCCTTCCTTACTCACTCTAAAATGAAGGTGTACTTGAAAATTTTATGTTTGAAACCCAAAACCCCAGTTCTCTTCATATGTTTGACTTCATAAGACAGAGTTTAGGGTTAGGGGTAGATATGATACATGATATTTCTGCTTTGAATATGTCTAGACCTTGTTTATCAACTTGAATGCTTACTATATGACATAAGAAGGCTATATATGTGCTTTGGTTTTTCATTTTTTTTGAATTTTTCTGAATTTTTACTCCCATTTGAATCTTGGTCAAATCCTAGGTTTGACCAAGGTTAAAACAAGTTTAAAACATGGCAATGAAAAGGTAAGCATATGGATCATTCTTAGTCTCTCTAAAATGAAGCTTTTGGGAGGTTTTTGAAGTTTCCATGTTTGAAACCCAAAATCACTTCTCTTCATATGCTTGGCTTCATAAGACAAAGATTAGGGTTTAGGGGTAGATATATACATGTTTTGGGAGGTTTTTGAAATTTCCATGTTTGAAACCCAAATCCACTTCTCTTCATCCTTGACGTCTTCATAAGACAAAAGTATAGGGTTATATATATATATGCATGGGTAGATACATGCTTTTTTCTGGTTTTAATATGTATAGACCTTGTTTAAAATTATCAACTTAATTGAATGCTTACTATATATATGACATATATAAGAAGGCTATATATGTGTTTTGTTTTTTCATTTTTCATTTTTTCCTGATTTTTTATGCCCATTTGAATCTTGGTCAAATCCTAGGTTTGATCAAGATTTAAACAAGCAGTTTAAAAATGAAAATGAAAAGGTAAGCCTGGATCCTTCTTAGGGCTCCTTTGATTTAAAGGATAGGAAAAGTATAGGAATAGGAAAGGCATAGGATTGGAATGACACATGTCTACTTGAATCCTATAGAAAGATGAAGTGTGTTTGATTGTAGCAAAGGAATTTTTTCATGAGGTATGAGCCAATGTTTTTTCCTATAGGAATTACGCTACAAGATTCCTATAGGAATTTTTCCTATAGGATATGTTTCTATGAATCAAACAACATGTATAGGAAATTTTCCCATAGGAACCAAATCCTACACAATTCCTATGCAAATCCTATGAATCAAAGGAGCCCTTAGTCACTGTAAAATGAAGCTTTTGGGAGGTTTGTGAAATTTCCATGTTTGAAACCCAAAAGCACTTCTCTTCATGCTTGACTTCATAAGACAGAGTTTAGGGTTAGGGGGTGTAGATACGACATGATTTGTCTGGTTTGAATATGTACAAATCTTATTTATCAACTTTTGAATGCATGCTACTCTCTCAAAGAAAAACTTTTGAATGCTTACTATATGACATAAGAAGACTATATGCTTTTAAAATTCAAACATATGGTAAGCATTCTTATGTCATATAGTAAGCATTCAAGTTGATAAACAAGCAAGGTTTGGACATATCCAAACCAGACAAATCATGTATCTGCCCCCTGTCGATCTTATGAAGTCTAGCATGAAGAGAGAAGTCGTTTTTGGTTTCAAAAATGGAAATTTCAAGAACATCCAAAAAGCTTCATTTTAGAGTGACTAAGAAGGATACATGCTTCCCTTTTTATTTTTATGTTTAAACTTGTTTAAATCTTGGTCAAACCTAGGATTTGTCCAAGATTCAAATATATGGGCGTAAAATTCAAAAAAAACAGAAAAATTTAAAACCAAGGCACATAGTCTTCTTATGTCATATAGTAAACAATCAATTAATTAAGTTGATAAACCAGGTCTAGACATATTCAAACCAGGAAAATCATGTATCTACCCCCTAACGCCCTAGCTAAACTATGTCTTATGAAGTCAAGCATGCATGAAGAGAAGTGGTTTTGGTTTCAAACATGGAAATTTCGAAAAAACCTCCCAAGAGCTACATTTTGGAGTGACTAAGAAGGATATATAGATGCTTAATTTTTCATATTCATGATTTAAACTTGTTTAAACCATGTTCAAACCTAGGATTTGACCAAGATTCAAATGGGCATACAATTTTAAAAAAATCAAAAAAATAAAAAACAATGCACATAGTATTATTATGTCATATAGTAAGCATTCAATTAAGTTGATAAAGTAGGTCTAGACATATTCAAACCAGGAAAATCATGCATCTATCCCCTAACCCTAGCTAAACTCTGTCTTATGAAGTCAAGCATGAATGAAGAGAAGTGGTTTTTGGTTTCAAACGTTTAAGCCAAAAGCCCCTTTTCAAATATTTCAAACTTATTCAAATTTGGTTCAAATATGAAAGACATACAAGTTATAGCACACATAGTGCATACATTTTCACACATACTGCACTAGATGCTAACCCTATAGTTTGAGGCCATTTGGGTGACCTAGGTCGAAAAAATTCTTGGATTAGAATCGTGTTGTTCGAACCCCGTAGTTGGATTTTTTTGAACCCTTGATCTGTAGAACTGGGCAAAACCCTAGTTTAACCTATTTAATTACAGATTCGTATATCGATTTTTCTACGAGTACTACCTTTTTATTATTACTATGCAGCACATGGGTGTTTGCCCGTCGAGTGAAACTCGGAGGAAGAGGGATCACTCGGAAGGAGAGAAGAAGGGAGAGAATTATGGTGTCTCCCCTTTTTCGGGTGATGATGTTGACTTTTGTGCAGGGTTTGTCAGTGAGCAGGAGGTGCGAGCGAGCGAGCGAGCGAGTCGAGCGAGGCCGAGAATGAGAGAGATTTGTTTTTTTTGTGAGAGGGACGACCGAAGGAACCAGAAGGACCCACAGACTTCCAATACGCATCCTGATGCGTCTTCTCTTGACAAAGAAAATGGCTGGGAGTTTGCGTACCTATTGCACGTGACTTGTGCTCACTGAAGTGTGGGACCTCAAGCGTGGGCACCACACGTAAGTGACAGACCTGTTGGTGTAAAAACTCGGTTGATTATAATAGTGCATTAGAACAAAGTTTCCTATGGATTCAAGGGTAGGAAATCCAAGTTAACTCATTTACGTGTTAAACTTGTCTATATATTGGTCAAACCTAGGATTTGACCAAGATTCAAATGGGCAGAAAAATAAAAACAGAAAAATGAAAAACCAAATCACATAGTTTTCTTATGTCATATAGTAAGCATTAAAGTTGATAAACAAGGTGTAGACATATTCAAACCAGACAAATCATGTAGCTATACCCCCTAACCCCTAAACTCTGTCTTATGAAGTCAAGCATGCATGTGAAGAGAAGTGGTTTTGGGTTTCAAACATGGAAATTTCAAAAACCTCCCAAAAGCTTCATTTTAGAGTGACTAAGAAGGATCCATGCTTCCCTTTTCATTTTCATGTTTTAAACTTGTTTAAATTATCTTGGTCAAACCTAGGATTTGACAAGATTCAAATGGGCATCAAAATTGAAAAAAAAATTGAAAAAAGAAAAACCAAAGCAAATAGTTTTCTTATGTCATATAGTAAGCATTAAAGTTGTTGATAAATAAGGTCCATACATATTCAAACCACACAAATCATGTATCTATACCCCCTAATTAACCCCTAAATTAATTAACTCTGTCTTATGAAGTCAAGCATGTGAAGAGAAGTGGTTTTGGGTTTCAAACATTGAAATTTTAAAAACCTCCCAAAAGCTTCATTTTAGAGTGACTAAGAAGGATACAGACTTCCCTTTTCATTTTTATGTTTTAAACTTGTTTAAATCTTGGTCAAACCAAGGAAGCAAATAGTTTTCTTATGTCATATAGTAAGCCAATTAAGTTGATAAACAAGGTCTAGACATATTCAAACTAGACAAATAATGTATCTATACCCCCTAACCCCTAAACTCCGTCTTATGAAGTCAAGCATATGAAGAGAAGTGGTTTTGCTCCCAAAAGCTTCATTTTAGAGTGACTAAGAAGGATCCATGCTTACCTTTGCATTTTCATATTTTAATCTTGTTTAAATCATTATCAGACCTAGGATTTGACCAAGATACAAATGGGTGGGCACAAAATTCAAAAAAAACAGAATAATGAAAAACAAAAGCACGTAGTCTTCTTATGTCATATCGTATGCATTCAAGTTAAACGAGGTCTAGGTATATCCAAACCAGAAAAATCATGTATCTACCCCCTGTTGATCTTATGAAGTCTAGCATGAAGAGAAGTCGTTTTGGGTTTCAAACATGGAAATTTCAAGAACATCCCAAAAGCTTCATTTTAGAGTGACTAAGAAGGATACATGCTTCCCTTTTCATTTTCATGTTTTAAACTTGTTTAAATCTTGGTCAAACCTAAGATTTGACCAAGATTCAAATATATGAGCATAAAATTCAAAAAAAAACAAAAAAATGAAAACCAAGGCACGTAGTCTTCTTATGTCATATAGTAAGCAATCAATTAAGTTGATAAACAAGGTCTAGACATATTCAAACCAGGAAAATCATGTATCTACCCCCTAACCCTAGCTAAACTCTGTGTTATGAAGTCAAGCATGCATGAAGAGAAGTGGTTTTTGGTTTCAAACGTTTAAGCCAAAAGGTAAGCATGGATCCTCCTCAGTCACTGTAAAATGAAGCTTTTGGGAGGTTTGTGAAATTTCCATGTTTGAAACTCAAAACCACTTAAGACAGAGTTTATGGTTAGGTGTAGATACATGATTTTTCTTGTTTGAATATGTCTAGACCTTGTTTATCAACTTGAATTTTTTACTATATGATATAAGAAGGCTATATATGTGCTTTGGTTTTTCATTTTTTGATTTCTTTCGAATTTTTTATGCCTATTTAAATCTTGGTCAAATCCTAGGTTTAAACAAGTTTAAAACATGAAAATGAAACGGTAAGCATGAATCCTTCCTTACTCACTCTAAAATGAAGGTACTTGAAAATTTTATGTTTGAAACCCAAAACCCCAGTTCTCTTCATATGTTTGACTTCATAAGACAGAGTTTAGGGTTAGGGGTAGATATGATACATGATATTTCTGCTTTGAATATGTCTAGACCTTGTTTATCAACTTGAATGCTTACTATATGACATAAGAAGGCTATATATGTGTTTTGGTTTTCCATTTTTTTTGAATTTTTTGAATTTTTACTCCCATTTGAATCTTGGTCAATTCCTAGGTTTGACCAAGGTTAAAACAAGTTTAAAACATGGCAATGAAAAGGTAAGCATGGATCCTTCTTAGTCACTCTAAAATGAAGCTTTTGGGAGGTTTTTGAAATTTCCATGTTTGAAACCCAAAATCACTTCTCTTCATGCTTGACTTCATAAGGCAGAGTTTAGGGTTAGGGGGTAGATACATGATTTGTTTGGTTTGAATATGTCTAGACCTTGTTTATCAACTTGAATGCTTACTATATGACATCAAAAGACTATGTTCTTTGGTTTTTTTCCGTTTTTTTTGAATTGTTATACCCATTTGAATCTTGGTCAAATCCTAGGTTTGACCAAGATTTAAACAAGTTAAGAAATTGAAAATGAAAAAGGTAAGCCTGGATCCTTCTTAGTCACTGTAGAATGAAGCTTTTGGGAGGTTTGTGAAATTTCCATGTTTGAAACCCAAAACCAGTTCTCTTCATATGTTTGACTTCATAAGACAGAGTTTTTATCAACTCGAGTGCTTACTATATGACATAAGAAGGCTATATATGTGCTTTGGTTTTTCATTTGTTGATTTTTTTCCGAATTTTTATGCCCATTTAAATCTTGGTCAAATCCTAGGTTTGACCAAGGTTTAAACAAGTTTAAAACATGAAAAGAAAAGGTAAGAATGGATCCTTCTTAGTCATTCTAAAATGAATGAAGCTTTTGGGATGTTCTCACAAATCGATCTAGTCTACATGACTTTGATAAATTTTAATTAAGAAGCAGCAACTTAACAATAATTACCCAAAATCTAACAGCTGGTTCGACAACAACCTGGACGTTACGCTAAAATGAACTGCGAAAACAACGAACAGCACTTTTGTAGTACTGTACTCGGTACTCCGTACTTGCTCCAGATAATCCCCATTGCTTCACTACTACAGTAGTACTACCCTGGCTCGCATTCATTGTTTCCCCTGACTATTCAGAGCTTTGGACGTCCATCAGAGTTGTAGTCAGTAGTACAGTACTGCTAGCTCGATTAATGGCGTGCTATAAAATTCTATACTAGCCGACAGATGTCCATTCCTCGGGTTGCGCGCCAGAGCCTTCGAAGAGAAGGTAGCCGCTCTGTCCCGTTGATTTACGGTGGACGGACAGGATACTCCGGACCGCTCTCGATTCATTTGCTTCTGCTCCCGCGTCCTGACCCTTGAGCCCCCTCTCGGCCGTTGATTTAGGATGGGCGGACCAGGTTGCTCGAAGCGAGGGCAGGAGACGGTTGTCTGGTTTTAATAGGGGGGAGTACTTCTTCCATCCCCTTCTTGCTTCACTTCCAGTCTCCTTCCACTTCCAGCGATGCCTCCGAAGTCAAGGCCACCATCTCGCTTGAAGAAGCACCATCTAGTGTTGACCAAGGACGCGGAGAGTTCCCGCCGGCGGTCTATCCAGATGCTGGCCGCGAGAAAGGGCCCGCCAGAAAACGAAGGCCCTGCTTCGCGCTCGTCTCGGAACGGCGTCAGTCGTGCGGTCGAAGATTCCTGGTTGGTTTCCATCGCCATGTTTCTTGATTCTTCCTGGCCCGGAGGTCCCAACTCTTTATTCCGTATTAATCCTTTTTATACATATCTCAGTGCCCCACGACGCACCCTGACATCTTCTCATGACGACTTCAACCCCTGTCTCCTGCGCTTAGAGGTTACCACTGATTGGACATTTTCGTCTTCCTCTCGTCACTTTGTTTCGGTACTGATGATATTGCCATGCAGGAAGCATCGGCGTGTTTCAGAGATGAGCTTAAAACTCTCGTGGAACTCGCCTCCAACTTTCGCGATGATGTCGATACTTTGAAGGACGAGGTCACCGGCCGGGGCAAGCTGCATGATGTGAGGGTTCCATCAAGTGAGGAAACGAACTCTGTCATCAAGAAGCTCAAGGGCGAGAATTTGATGCTTAAGATCGAGTGCGGCTTTCTTCGCGAAGAAAACGTCGAGCTATCAAACAGGTGCGTTCAAGCTCTCAACGGGAGCCTCAACACCCAACATGATGCGGTGAAGAAGATGATGGATGACAGCATCTTGAAGAAAAACAATATGGTGGAGGACACGCGCGGGATGGTCGATCCAATCCAGGCACCGCAGAAGGAAGTCGATGCGCTCCGAGTCCAGCCACCTTTGCGTAGGTCGCCGAGGCGCCCTCGCGCAGGTCACTGAGGAGCGCACGTCGCCGAGTAGGCTGGGGGATAAGGAATTCCAACGAGAGAAGCGGAATCACCACCTGTCCTGATGGAGGGCCACTCCGCCAAGTAGGCTGGGGGAGAGAAACACTGCCTCTCATTGTTCTTTAGCTAGTCCTCCGATCCATATTACTTGATGTTAAAATGGATGTATCTACAACTGAAATATGTCTAGATACATATATTTTAGTATCACAAAGTAAGTATCAACGTTTATATTGCCCAAGTCTTATTATCCATCCCTAAGGTGGGTCGCTTTTGTAACTACTGATTGCAGATTCGACTCTTCTGCAGACCGAAAGATTTTTAGAGTGACTAAGAATGATTCATGCTTAGCTTTCCATTTTCATGTTTTAAACTTGTTTAAATCTTGCTCAAACCTAGGATTTGACCAAGATTCAAATGGGTTTAACAATTAAAAAAATCAGAAAAATGAAAAACCAAAGCACATAGTATTCTTATGTCATATAGTAAGCATTCAAGTTGATAAACAAGGTCTAGACATATTCAAAACACACAAAACATGTATCTACCCCCTAACCCTAAACTCTGTCTTGGGAACCCCAAGAGGAAGGTATGATGCGCACAGTAGCAAGTTTTCCCTCAGAAAGAAACCAAGGTTTAATCGAACCAGGAGGAGCCAAGAAGCACGTTGAAGGTTGATGGTCGCGAAATGTGATGCGGCGCAACACCAGGGATTCCGGCGCCAACGCGGAACCTGCACAACACAACCAAAGTACTTTGCCCCAACGAAACAGTGAGGTTGTCAATCTCACCGGCTTGCTGTAACAAAGGATTAAACGTATCGAGTGGAAGATGTTTGCAAAGAAAACAGTAAACACAATTGCAAGATTGTATGCTATGTAAAGAATAGGACCGGGGTCCACAGTTCACTAGAGGTGTCTCTCCCATAAGATAAAAGCATGTTGGGTGAACAAATTACAGTCGGGCAATTGACAAATAGAGAAAGGCATAACAATGCATATACATGATATGATAAATATAGTGAGATTTAATCCGGGCATTACGACAAAGTACATAGACCGCCATCCAACTGCATCTATGCCTAAAAAGTCCACCTTCAGGTTATCATCCGAACCCCTCCAGTATTAAGTTGCAAAGCAACAGACAATTGCATTAAGTATGGTGCGTAATGTAATCAACAACTACATCCTTAGACATAGCATCAATGTTTTATCCCTAGTGGCAACAGCACATCACAACCTTAGAACCTACTGTCACGATCCCAGATTCAATGAAGGCATGAACCCACTATCGAGCATAAATACCCCCTCTTGGAGTTAAGAGCAAAAACTTGGCCAGAGCCTCTACTAATAACGGAGAGCATGCAAGATCATAAACAACACATAAACAATAGATTGATAATCACCATAATCATAGTACTCTCTATCCATCGGATCCCGACAAACACAACATATAATATTACAGATAGATGATCTTGATCATGTTAGGCAGCTCACAAGATCCAACAATGAAGCACAACAAGGAGACGACCATCTAGCTACGCTATGGACCCATGGTCCAGGGTGAACTACTCACTCATCACTCCGGAGGCGACCATGGCGGTGTAGAGTCCTCCGGGAGATGAATCCCCTCTCCGGCAGGTGGGAGGCGATCTCCAATCCCCGAGATGGGATTCGCGGCGGCGGCGTCTCGAAGGTTTTCGTATCGTGGCTCTCGGTCTTGGGGTTTCGCGACGGAAGCTTTAAGTAGGCGGAGGGTCAACGCAGGGGGCCACACGAGGGGCCCCGGGGGTGGGTCGGCGCGGCCGGGCCGGCCGCCCCTCGGCCGCCTCGTGGCCCCACTTCGTTATCTCTTCGGTCTTCGGAAGCTTCGTGCAAAAATAGGACCCTGGGCGAAAGTTTCGTCCAATTCCGAGAATATTCTTTACTAGGATTTCTGAAACCAAAAACAACAGACAACTGGCTCTTCGGCATCTTGTTAATAGGTTAGTTCCAGAAAATGCATAAATATGACATATAATGTGCATAAAACATGTAGGTATCATCAATAAAGTGGCATGGAACATAAGAAATTATCGATACGTTGGAGACGTATCAGCATCCCCAAGCTTAGTTCTGCTCGTCCCGAGCAGGTAAAACGATAACAAAGATAATTTCTGAAGTGACATGCCATCATAATCTTGATCATACTATTTGTAAACATATGTAATGAATGCAGCGATCAAAACAAAGGTAATGACATGAGTAAACAACTGAATCATAAAGCAAAGACTTTTCATGAATAGTACTTCAAGACAAGCATCAATAAGTCTTGCATAAGAGTTAACTCATAAAGCAATAAATCAAAGTAAAGGTGTTGAAGCAACACATAGGAAGATTAAGTTTCAGCGGTTGCTTTCACTTATAACATGTATATCTCATGGATATTGTCAACATAAAGTAATATAACAAGTGCAATATGCAAGTATGTAGGAATCAATGCACAGTTCACACAAGTGTTTGCTTCTTAAGGTGGAAGGAGATAGGTAAACTGACTCAACAATAAAAGTAAAAGAATGGTCCTTCAAAGAGGAAAGCATCGATTGCTGTATTTGTGCTAGAGCTTTTATTTTGAAAACATGAAACAATTTTGTCAACGGTAGTAATAAAGCATATGAGTTATGAAAATTATATCTTACAAGTTGCAAGCCTCATGCATAGTATACTAATAGTGCCCGCACCTCGTCCTACTTAGCTTGGACTACCGGATCTTTGCATGCCATGTTTCAACCAAGTGTCACAAAGGGGTACCTCCATGCCGCCTGTACAAAGGTCTAAGGAGAATGCTCGCATTTTGGATTTCTCGCTTTTGATTATTCTCAACTTAGACATCCATACCGGGACAACATGGACAACAGATAATGGACTCCTCTTAAATGCATAAGCATGTAGCAAAGTTATTATTCTCATATGAGATTGAGGATATATGTCCAAAACTGAAACTTCCACCATGGTTCATGGCTTTAGTTAGCGGCCCAATGTTCTTCTCTAACAATTTTGCATGCTCCAACCACTAAAATGATAGACCTTCAGACAAGACGGACATGCATAGCAACTCACATGATATTCAACAATAGTTGATGGCGTTCCCCAGAAGCATGGTTATCGCACAACAAGCAACTTAATAAAATATAAAGTGCATAAGTACATATTCAATACTACGATAGTTTTTAAGGCTATTTTGTCCCATGAGCTATATATTGCAAAGGTGGATGATGGAATTTTAAAGGTAGCACTCAAGCAATTTACTTTGGAATGGCGGAGAAATACCATGTAGTAGGTAGGTATGGTGGACACAAATGGCATAGTAGTTGGCTCAAGGATTTTGGATGCATGAGAAGTATTCCCTCTCGATACAAGGTTTAGGCTAGCAAGGTTATTTGAAGCAAACTCAAGGATGAACAAGTGCAGCAAAACTCACATAAAAGACATATTGTAAACATTATAAGACTCTACACTGTCTTCCTTGTTGTTCAAAACTCAATACTAGATATTATCTAGACCTTAGAGAAACCAAATATGCAAATCAAATTTTAACAAGCTCTATGTATTTCTTCATTAATGGGTGCAAAGCATATGATGCAAGAGCTTAAACATGAGCACAACAATTGCCAAGTATCACATTATCCAAGACATTTTAGAATTACTACATGTAGCATTTTCCAATTCCAACCATATAACAATTTAACGAAGAAGAAACTTCGCCTTGAACATTATGAGTAAAGCCTAAGGACACATGTGTCCATATGCAACAGCGGAGCGTGTCTCTCTCCCACAAAGTGAATGCTAGGATCCATCTTATTCAAACAAAAACAAAAACAAAAACAAACCGACGCTCCAAGTAAAGAACACAAGATGTGATTGAATAAAAATATAGTTTCAGGGGAGGAACCTGATGATGTTGTCGATGAAGAAGGGGATGCCTTGGGCATCCCCAAGCTTAGATGCTTGAGTCTTCTTAAAATATGCAGGGGTGAACCACGGGGGCATCCCCAAGCTTAGAGCTTTCACTCCTCTTGATCATAGTATATCATTCTCCTCTCTTGACCCTTGAAAACTTCCTTCACACCAAACTTCAAGCAAACTCATTAGAGGGTTAGTGCATCATTAATAATTCACTCATTCAGAGGTGACACAATCATTATTTTCACTTCTGGACATTGCATAATGCTACTGGACATTAATGGATCAAAGAAATAAATCCAACATAGCAAAAGAGGCAATGCGAAATAAAAGGCAGAATCTGTCAAAAACAGAACAGTCCGTAAAGACGAATTTAAAGCTGGCACTAGACTTGCTCAAATGGAAAAACTCAAAACTAATGAAAGTTGCGTACATATCTGAGGATCACGCTCGTAAATTGGAAGATTTTTTCGAATTTTCTACAGAGAACTGTGCCCAGATTCGTGACAGACAGCAATGCTGTTTCTGCGCAGCGATCCCAAATATAACATCAACTTTGACATAGAAACTTTACTTGGCACAAAAACATGATAAGGAGAGGTTGCTACAGTAGTAAACAACTTCCAAGACTCAATAAAACAAAAAATTGCTGTAGGTAAAAACATGGGTTGTCTCCCATAAGCGCTTTTCTTTAACGCCTTTCAGCTAGGCGCAGAAAGTGCAAATCAAGTAACATCGAGAGTAGAAGCATCAACATTATTTTTCATGCAAACACAACTTGTTGCAGAGGGTACTTTAGGTGCTCCATTATCTAAATTCTCTATGGTGGTGCTAGGGGTTTTAGAAATTTTAGGCCTATAATAATTCTTTTGTTTAGGCACTTTAGAGGCGTACATGAATTTTTGCTCTTTACCCACATAAGCTTTCTCATTATACTTGAGAGAAGAAAAGGTTGAACCCAAGGTTCCCATAGCTTTTTCAAGTTCATCAATCCTATTGGTTTGATTATCATGGATAACACAAGTTCCTAGGACACTAATTCTTTCATCAATTCCTCCTAGGGATTTATCAAGTTCATCAGTTTTATCCAATAACATTTCTAATTTAGTTTCAATACTTGGAAAATTTTTCTCTATGGTTTCCAATTTTTTCATAACATCTTCAAGAGAGATTTCAATTTTAACTTCATTAACAGGTGGTATTCCAACTAGACTCTCAATGATGCAACTAGCTTCTAAAGCGGGAGTACCTAGGAAATTACCTCCCGAAAGAGTATCAAGAACATATCTATTCCAACTAGATAAACCAACATAAAAGTTCCTAAGAAGGATAGTGGTGGAGTGTTTCTTAATGCACCTTTGATGAGCATTACTAATTCTATACCAAGCATCTTTAAAACTTTCTCCACCTTGTTGCTTAAAAGAACGAACTTCAACTTCAGGATTACTCATGATAACAGGAATAAAGTAAACTAGGCAAATTAAGTAAAGATAAGTAACTAATTTTTTTGTGTTTTTGATATAGAGAGCAAGACAGTAAATAAAGTAAAACTAGCAACTAATTTTTTGTGTGTTTTGTTTAGGTGCAGCAAACAAAGTAGTAAATAAAATAAAGCAAGACAAAAACAAAGTAAAGAGATTGAGAAGTGGAGACTCCCCTTGCAGCGTGTCTTGATCTCCCCGGCAACGGCGCCAGAAAAAGAGCTTGATGGCGTGTAACTCACACGTTCGTTGGGAACCCCAAGAGGAAGGTATGATGCGCACAGTAGCAAGTTTTCCCTCAGAAAGAAACCAAGGTTTAATCGAACCAGGAGGAGCCAAGAAGCACGTTGAAGGTTGATGGTCGCGAAATGTGATGCGGCGCAACACCAGGGATTCGGCGCCAACGTGGAACCTGCACAACACAACCAAAGTACTTTGCCCCAACGAAACAGTGAGGTTTTCAATCTCACCGGCTTGCTGTAACAAAGGATTAAACGTATCGAGTGGAAGATGTTTGCAAAGAAAACAGTAAAACACAATTGCAGTAGATTGTATGCTATGTAAAGAATAGGACCGGGGTCCACAGTTCACTAGAGGTGTCTCTCCCATAAGATAAAAGCATGTTGGGTGAACAAATTACAGTCGGGCAATTGACAAATAGAGAAAGGCATAACAATGCATATACATGATATGATAAATATAGTGAGATTTAATCCGGGCATTACGACAAAGTACATAGACCGCCATCCAACTGCATCTATGCCTAAAAAGTCCACCTTCAGGTTATCATCCGAACCCCCTCCAGTATTAAGTTGCAAAGCAACAGACAATTGCATTAAGTATGGTGCGTAATGTAATCAACAACTACATCCTTAGACATAGCATCAATGTTTTATCCCTAGTGGCAACAGCACATCACAACCTTAGAACCTACTGTCACGATCCCAGATTCAATGAAGGCATGAACCCACTATCGAGCATAAATACCCCCTCTTGGAGTTAAGAGCAAAAACTTGGCCAGAGCCTCTACTAATAACGGAGAGCATGCAAGATCATAAACAACACATAAACAATAGATTGATAATCACCATAATCATAGTACTCTCTATCCATCGGATCCCGACAAACACAACATATAGTATTACAGATAGATGATCTTGATCATGTTAGGCAGCTCACAAGATCCAACAATGAAGCACAACAAGGAGGAGACGACCATCTAGCTACTGCTATGGACCCATGGTCCAGGGGTGAACTACTCACTCATCACTCCGGAGGCGACCATGGCGGTGTAGAGTCCTCCGGGAGATGAATCCCCTCTCCGGCAGGGTGCGGAGGCGATCTCCGAATCCCCGAGATGGGATTCGGCGGCGCGTCTCGAAGGTTTTCCGTATCGTGGCTCTCGGTACTGGGGGTTCGCGACGGAAGCTTTAAGTAGGCGGAGGGTCAACGCGGGGGCCACACGAGGGGCCCAGGGGGTAGGTCGGCGCGGCCAGGGCCTGGGCCGCGCCGGCCTCCCCTCTGGCCGCCTCGTGGCCCCACTTCGTTATCTCTTCGGTCTTCTGGAAGCTTCGTGCAAAAATAGGACCCTGGGCGAAAGTTTCGTCCAATTCCGAGAATATTTCTTTACTAGGATTTCTGAAACCAAAAACAAAAGACAACTGGCTCTTCGGCATCTTGTTAATAGGTTAGTTCCAAAATGCATAAATATGACATATAATGTGCATAAAACATGTAGGTATCATCAATAAAGTGGCATGGAACATAAGAAATTATCGATACGTTGGAGACGTATCATCCCCTAACCCTAAACTCTGTCTTATGAAGTTAAGTATGAGGAGAAGTGATTTTGGGTTTCAAACATGGAAATTTCACAAACCTCCCAAAAGCTTCATTTTAGAGTGACTAAGAAGGATCCATGCTTACCTTTTCATTGCCATTTTTTAAACTTGTTTTAACCTTGGTCAAACCTAGGATTTGACCAAGATTCAAACGGGCGTAAAATTCAAAAAAACATAAAAAAATGAAAAACCAAAGCACATATATAGCCTTCTTATGTCATATAGTAAGCATTCAAGTTGATAAACAAGGTCTAGACATATTCAAACCAGAAATATCATGTATCATATCTACCCCTAACCCTAAACTTTGTCTTATGAAGTCAAACATATGAAGAGAACTGGGGTTTTGTGTTTCAAACATAAAAATTTCAAGTACCTTCATTTTAGAGTGACTGAGAAAGGATTCATGCTTACCTTTTCATTGTCATGTTTTAAACTTGATTAAACCTTGGTCAAACCTAGGATTTGACCAATATTTAAATGGGCATAAAAAATTCGAAAAAATGAAAAAAATGGAAAACCAAAGCACATATATAGCCTTCTTATGTCATAAACATTCAAGTTGATAAACAAGGTCTAGACATATTCAAACAAGAAAAATCATGTATCTACGCCTAACCAAAAACTCTGTCTTAAGTGGTTTTGGGTTTCAAACATGGAAATTTCAAGAACATCCCAAAAGCTTCATTTTAGACTGACTAAGAAGGATACACACTTCCCATTTCATTTTCATGTTTTAAACTTGTTTAAATCTTGGTCAAACCTAGGATTTGACCAAGATTCAAATAAGTAAAAACATGAAAATGAAAAGGTAAGCATCGATCCTTATTAGTCGCTCTAAAATGAAGCTTTTGGGAGGTTTTTGAAATTTTCATGTTTGAAACCCAAAACCACTTCTCTTCATGCATGCTTGACTTCATAAGACATAGTTTAGGGTTAGGGGTAGATACATGATTTTTCTGGTTTGAACATGTCTAGACCTTGTTTATCAATTTGAATGCTTACTATATGACATAAGAAGGCTATGTGCTTTGGTTTTTCATTCTTACGATTTTTTTCTTAATTTTTATGCCCATTCGAATCTTGGTCAAATCCCAGGTTTGACCAAGATTTAAACAAGTTTAAAACATGACAATGAAAAGGTAATCAATCCTGGATCCTTCATAATTAATAAGTTAGTCTAATTAAAATGAAGCTTTTGGGAGGTTTTTGAAATTTTTGTGTTTGAAACCAAAAACCACTTCTCTTCATGCTTGACTTCATAAGATAGAGTTTAGGGTTAGGGGTAGATACATGATTTGTATTATTTGAATTGTCTTGACCTTATTTATCATCTTTTAAATGCTTACTATATATATGACATAAGAAGACTATGTGCTTTAGTTTTTCAATTTTCTGATTTTTTAATTTTATGCCCATTTGAATCTTGGTCAAATCCTAGGTTTGACAATGATTTAAACAAGTTTAAAATATGAAAATGAAAAGATAAGCATGGATCCTTCTTAGTCACTCTAAAATAAAGCTTTTGGGTGGTTTTTGAAATTTCCATGTTTGAAACCCAAAAGCACTTCTCTTCATGCTTGACTACATAAGACAGAGTTTAGGGTTAGGGGGTAGACACATGATTTTTCTTGTTTGAATATGTCTAGACCTTGTTTATCAACTTTAATGCTTACTATATGACATAAGAAAACTATGTGCTTTGTTTTTTCATTTTTTTATTTTTTTGGAATTTTGATGCACATTTGAATCTTGGTAAAATCCTAGGTTTGACCAAGATTTAAACAAGTATATAACATGAAAATGAAAAGGGAAGCATGTATCCTTCTTAGTCACTCTAAAATGAATTTTTTGGGAGTTTTTTGAAATTTCCATGTTTGAAACCCAAAACCATGCACTTCTCTTCATGCTTGACTTCATAAGATAGAGTTTAGGGGTTTGCGGATAGATACATGATTTGTCTAGTTTGAATAAGTCTAGACCTTGTTTATCAACTTTAATGCTTACTATATGACATAAGAAGACTATGTGCTTTCGTTTTTCATTTTTCTATTTTTTTTATTTTATGCCCATTTGAATCTTGGTCAAATCCTAGATTTAACCAGGATTTAAACAAGTTTAAAACATGAAAATGAAAAGGTAAGCCTTGATCCTTCTTAGTCACACTAAAATGAAGCTTTTGGGATGTTCTTGAAATTTCCATGTTTGAACCCAAAACGACTTCTCTTCATGCTAGACTTCATAAGACAGAGTTTAGGGGTTAGCGGGTAGATACATGACTTGTCTAGTTTGAATAAGACTAGACCTTGTTTATCAACTTTAATGCTTACTATATGACATAAGAAGACTATGTGCTTTGGTTTTTCATTTTTCTATATTTTTATTTTATGCCCATTTGAATCTTGGTCAAACCTATATTTGACCAGGATTTAAACAAGTTTAAAACATGAAAATGAAAAGGTAAGCCTTGATCCTTCTTAGTCACACTAAAATGAAGCTTTTGGGATGTTCTTGAAATTTCCATGTTTGAAACCCAAAACGACTTCTCTTCATGCTAGACTTCATAAGACAGAGTTTAAGGTTTAGGGTTATAGATACATGATTTGTCTGGTTTAAATATGTATAGACCTTGTTTATCAACTTGAATGCTTACTATATGGCATAAGAAAACTATGTGCTTTGGTTTTTCATTTTTCTGATTTTTTTAAATTTTGATGCCCATCGAATCTTGGTCAAATCCTAGGTTTGACCAAGATTTAAACAAGTTTAAAACATGAAAATGACCAGGGAAGCATGTATCCTTCTTAGTCACTCTAAAATGAATTTTTTGGGAGGTTTTTGAAATTTCCATGTTTGAAACCCAAAACCAGTTCTCTTCATGCTTGACTTCATAAGACAGAGTTTAGGGGTTAGGGGGTAGATACATAATTTGTATGGTTTGAATATGTCTAGACCTTGTTTATCAACTTTAATGCTTACTATATGACATAAGAACACTATGTGCTTTGGTTTTTCATTTTTCTGATTTTTAAATTTTAATGCCCATTTGAATCTTGGTCAAATCCTAGGTTTGACCAAGATTTAAACAAGTTTAAAACATGAAAATGAAAAGGGAAGCATGTATCCTTCTTAGTCACTCTAAAATGAAGTTTTTGGGAGGTTTTTGAAATTTCCATGTTTGAAACCCAAAACCACTTCTCTTCATGCTTGACTTCATAAGACAGTTTAGGGGTTAGGGAGTAGATACATGATTTGTATGGTTTGAATATGTGTAGACCTTGTTTATCACCTTTAATGCTTACTATATGACATAAGAAGACTATGTGCTTTGGTTTTTCATTTTTCTGATTTTTTTAATTTTCTGCCCATTTGAATCTTGGTCAAATCCTTGGTTTGACCAATATTTAGACAAGTTTAACACGTGAAAACGAACTGATAATCCCATTTGTTGACTCATTTAACTAGTTAATCCCATTTGTTGACTCTCTGTTGACCAGGCACTTGAGGTAAAACTGAGTATATTGCACTAGCCAGTATTAGTACTCAAGGGGAAAACCGAGCACACAAAAAATGCTACAGTATAAGACTCGAGAGTATATCTAAATTTCCAGGGTTAGACTCGAGTACGCGTGTTGCGGTGCAGAAGTGGAAGACGTGCAATTGTTGACGGGTACTGACGCGAGTCGCGGTGCAGAAGTCGAAGACGTGCAATTGTGGACGCGTGTCGCGTTGCAGAAGCCCAAGACGTGCAGACGTTAAATGGTGGACGCGTAGGACGCGGGTCGCATTAACCACCCCTCGCCTTTATAGACGCCTCCTCGCACTATCTCTGTCACTCTCACTCGCTCATGCAACGCCGCCTCTCACGTCCCATCATCTTCTCCAAAGCAAAAACCCTCTCCCTCTCTGCAGGCGAGATGGACATGGAGAATGCGAATCCCATCGTCCATGACGCCGTCGGCTCCAAGCGCGACGCCTCCCTCTTCGACGTCGTCCCCTCAAAGGCCGTCGCCGCCGCCGGTGGCGGTCGTATCCCGCCGGGATGGGACCCCTATGAGCCGGTGCCGTACATCTCGCCTCCGAACCCCTACGACACCTTCATGGACGACCCATGGAACGAGGTAACTATGGTTTGCTCCCTTTTTTGTTCCCCCATTCCTTTTTGAACCCTATTTTTGCTGGTTCCCTAGTAACTATTAGTGCCGATCTGTAGATGGTTGAGTATTGGGTTAATATTTGCGCCGATTTTATTCCATTTTGCTTTGATCCCTTCTTGATTTCGTTTAAGATTTGGAGTTCGGCCGTTCGGTTAATTTATGCAAGTAATAATGGGATCTCAATCAGTTAATTTATGGGATCTCAGTCAGTTATTTTATGCAGGAATCAAAAGATATCAACCGTTTAATTTTGCAAATATTCTGGAATCTGTTCAAAATCAGATCTGGAATCTGTTTCTTTGCCTATGATGAATCGTTGGGCACAAATTTTTACAGAGTGGGTTCAGCGAACCATTGCTGTGTACAAATCTGTTGTGCATGAGCTATGGTTCGCTAACACCATCCCTGTAGACATATAATCGTGTCCACTCTAACTGAGGCTGGCTCTGTTTTTCCTTACTTTGTTATCATGCACGTTAGTCATCGTTGCATCTCATTCACTAATAGTTCCCGTTTGATATGGATCAGCTGTCTGGCAGCGACGTCGGCAGCGACGACGAGCACCATGACGTCAAGACTCGCCAGGTGCTGCGGAGGCTGCAGGTCGGCCAGTACGTCTCCTACTTCGCCAAGGGTGTCTACAGGTGCCCCTTCTGCACTAGGAGGCTCGGCCGCACTGACTTCAACTGCCTCCTCACGCATGCCGAGAACATCGGCAACACCAACCCCAAGGTCGGCGCGTCGGTGAACCCCCACTCCTTCCGCGCCAAGCACATGGCGCTCGGCATGCACCTCCGCAGCATCCAGCGGGTGGAGATCTCCGCCGGGCGCATGCCTCCGCTCAAGCCCAAGGCTCCCAAGGGGAGCAACAAGTGGAGGCAGATGGGGTAGGCGGAGTCCCGGACGTGTGCTGCTGCTGCTGCAAAGCAGCTTCTATTTTGTTGTTAGCTAGGGATCCCTTGTTGTTATGTTGTTAGTATGATGGTGTTGTGAAGAACCTCGAACCTGTTGGCTGCTGTGTATGCAGCTTATTATCTAGGGAGGGATCCCTATTATCTATCCCTATTCTACTGGAGTATATTTTGTTGGCCCTACTTTGTTTTCTCGATTTACTATTACTGCGAATTTGTCGTACGGAGTACATTACCCTGGAGATTTGCTTCTAGATTTAACTACATACATATGGACCAGAGGGAGTACTAGATTTGCTGCCATATTGGGCAAACAACGAGGGCCAAAAGGCACAAATAATTGAAGAAAGACAGAAATGCAAGCTTCTCTAGATTTGATACTAATTTGGTTAATAAAGACAAAGAGACAGAGGGGGAAAAGGTGCTCTTAAAAATGCCAATTCGCGCCGAGAGAGACAGAACCCAGCTCCTGCTCACGTACAACCAAACGCGGTCTCGTCCTGTCCCACGCGGTCCCTTTCTACTAGCCCCACACGTCAGCACGGAACGGTCAACTAAACTGGAATCCTCCCGTCTGAGCTCCTTCTGCGGGTTACAAATAAGGGCTTGGCGAAAACTGAGGAAAAACATAAGGCAATCTTATTGACTAATATAGCTGTTTAATTAATAAAAGGATTAGCTACAACGTGCTCAGTTTGCCCATTTATTAAGGTATAAGACTGGCAGGAGAGAAAGTAATCGCTAGTTTCCTCATTTTGCCCCTGCATGCTCGCACGATTAAAGCTCCTTCCGCACGCGCTGGACTCCTCGTTTCCTTAAACCTCCTCGTTTCTCGGGATAGACCAACAGTTTTTCAGGATCTTGGGGTTTTTTTTTTGACAATCAATACCACATATATTCATAGCAAAAATAGTACATGGTAGAGGGCTACATGACGACTAGATATATCACCAAAAAAGGTGATGCATGTCTCCTTCACCAAAACAGCTGAAACAAGTACACGAACGCAAGTACACCACCATAATAATACTACTACATTAACACAAGTACGAGTAATAAAGTAAGAGTACTACTCCCTCTAATCTAATTTAAACCAAAATAAATCTTAAACTTCATCCTAAATTTGAACTAGTGCCTCGTCCTCGTTCTTCGCTCATTTTCTGATCCAAGACGGCGCAGAGTGCCAGAGTGCATGGCACGGAACTCTTCATCGGTGGCATGCCATGGGCATGTCACCGGATGCATGATTTTTTTCGCAATGTTTTAAATTTGAATTTAGGCCGCATGTCACACGGTGACATGCAAAAGGTGCATGTCACCTGGTGGTGGTAGGCAACTACCCTCATTTACGGCGGCGTAGGCGACTGGACGCCGCGTGGCCAGCCGCTGCCTCGTGGCCGCCTCGGTTTCCACGCGGGAGACCATTAAACGCCGACGACCAACCTTCCCGCGTCACGGTTAGCGACTATGACTATAAGGGCAAAACGCTAAACTCTCTCGTTCCATTCACTTTCTTCCTCTCTCCACCTAACAAACATTTGTTCGTCGCTCTCTCCTCCAGCAATGTCTTCAAAATTCAGGTCGTCGGCGGTCAAGTACGCGGAGAAAAAACGCCGGCTCGAAATTTCGAGAGACGCTTCCAGAAACCAAGTGGGCTCGCCGTCGCCGCCGCCGCCGCCGAAACGCGTCCGTGCTGTGCTCACCGGGTTAGTTTCCTTCGCCATGTACTTTCGTTTCTTTCGTCGCTCTCTCCTCCAGCAATTAATGTGTTCAAACTTCAGGTCGCCGGCGGTCAAGTACGCGGATAAAAAACGCCGGCTCGAAATTTCGAGAGACGGTTCCAGAAACCAAGTGGGCTCGCCGTCGCCGCCGCTGCCGCCGCCGCCGAAACGCGTCCGTGCTGTGCTCACCGGGTTAGTTTCCTTCGCCATGTACTTTCGTTTCTTCTTGCCCGGGCTCAAGCTCTTTAAGAGTCTCTATGGTTATACATCTTAAAGGGTTGGAAGTTCCAACGACGCCCCTACTGCACCAACTTCCACGACCAAGGAATCATCGTCGTCCGATGATTTCAACCCGGCCCTACCCCGGCGAAATGAGGTAGCACCAAGCACTGTGTAGTTATCTTCTTCTTCTTCTTCTTCTTCTTCTTCCTTTGCGCTTACTTGCTACCGATGATTTCGCCCTGAAGGAAGCGGCGCCGACTATCGACACCACTGTCGCCATCTTGATGGAAAAAAACGAGGAGCTCAGCTTAGAGTGTGATCGCCTCCGAGACGATTTGGCTGCCAAGAAGAAGAATTCGAAAACTCTTGTGGAGCTCATTTGCAGCCTTCGAAATGAGCGCGATATGTTGAAGAACGAGCTGATTAAGCAGAAAGCATCAGCGGAGAAAGCCAGCAGCATACTCAAGACTGTGTGCCTCGACAGAGACAAGTCTGATATAGAGTACAAAATCCTTCTTCAGGATAAAGTACAGCTCCAAAAGTTGAACCTTGAATATGCTGACATCGCCATCCTTGCCCTTCTCGAGAGGCAGAAGGCACAAGATAAGTTGATGCACCTGATGTTGGAGAGCTGCAGTGAAAGAGAAGAGACATTGAAAGAAGTGAGCAGTTTGGTGGGATACATGAGTGACGTCGGGCGAACTTCGCAGAATCCGCCCCGGCTGAGCTCAAATTCCAGCGGAACCAGCTTTCAGCAATGCATGTTAGGCGCACCTACAACTTCTACTCATTGATTAGAGGTCGCACGACATGGCATTTTCCCTCGAAATAGTAGTACTGTACTAATAGTTGTACTACTTAATATGTACCTTTTTGTAAAATAATTTCTTACATGTATTAGAAACTACCCCTCTCGTTTCTGGATGCACCCGGGACATTGTCATCCGGCCCTCTTCTGGACAAACCCCCTCGGGAAGGGCGGTATATTTTGCACATTTCGCTACTAGTACTTCTAATTCCACCGCTTATTTTTCTAATCCGTTAAATCGTTAATTGGATGACCAACTGATGGAAGCTGCGATAGATTAGACCAACAAGTGGTGAATTGTGCAAAAGATATGTCCGTGTTTTATGCAAAAGAGTGATATGGGGATCTGGTGGAATCTTGAATTTCCTCTTCAGTGGTAGGCATGCTTCACTTATAGCTGGAGTACATTGCGGACCTGGTGCATTTCGTCAGTACCGATCAGCTATTTTTGCTTATCCGGGAAGAAAAGGTAGTACTAGCCTTTTCTGTGAGATGTCTTTTCAGTGCTACGGAGTTGTCTGTTCACTGCTTGCTTTGTCTGTCGGTGACTTTGCCAAGCTGACTTTGCCATGACTTTGGGTGACTGATATGTGGACCACAGTTGTAAGTGACTCAAAGTCACTGACTTTGGGGACTCGTGAATGCTTCGTATATTTCTGACGGTTTCTGAATTATGTACTCCGTACAACTTTTGTAATATTGGTCAAACTAGTTTTGACCAGGGTTTGTGTAGGGTGTTTTTTTTTGGTTGGTCCAAATGGTGTTGTGTGGTCCAAATGTGATGTATCATCACACCACCATGTGCCCCCCTCCCCCCACCCCACCCCTAGGTTTTGGTAATGCCATTCTGATACATGCTTCTTAGAAGGAGTACATTTTTTCCGTTAGGGCATGACAATTTTGAAAAATTCAAAAAAAAATGGGAAGACAGAATGGTAACATCATTTTCCATGTGATGATGCACCCCTGTGCCAAATTTTGGTTCATTTTAAGAATGTAAGGTGACAAATTACTCGAGGAAGCTAGTTGGAGTAGACGGGCATGATCGGATTGGCATAGGCGATTTATTTTTTGAAGGATGTTATTTTTCATAGACAATATCTGACACAAAAAATAAAATGTTAAGGTCTCATATTATTCTGAATGATTTTGAATTACTTATGACGTTTGGAAGTATTGGTATACATGAGTCCCACATGAAGTTAAATGGTCCAAAAAAAAGTTTCGTACACGTCTCCCAGAAAGTGGAAAGTCGAGTACATGCATGACTTCACGCGTCCACTACTGGATACAGGGAGTCGGAGGCTATAACATAATCGGCCTCATCATCTCTCGCGAGCTCGTCCTCTCCACTCCCCCAACTTGCCTCCCCCACACTGTGAAAACCCCCATCCACTCACCGCACCTCTGAGGCATCGACTTTCCCGTTTCCAACCACAACAGCATGAAGATAGGTATTGCATACGAGGCGGAGCAATAGGCGACCGCCCACGCAGAGGATGCCTCTACGGTAGTGGCCGTCGTGGTGGGTGAGGCTTCACCGGGCACCCAAGCCGCTCGTCTCCTCTGCTTGTCGGATTCTTCGACCTCGGTCGAAATGGGCATCCTGGCCGTCACGACGGGTGAGGCTTCACCGGGCACCCATGCCGCTCGTCTCCTCTGCTTGTCTGGTTCTTCGACCTCGGTCGAAACGGGCGTCCTGGCCGTCGAGCAGAAGGTGGATACCAACGTTGTTTATCCCGCCGAAGATGTGCACGGCGTTGCAGGCCACCACGGCGAGGTCTTCCTAGGCCCGATGCTGGACGCGAACCTCGACCCCTTCGACGATTTCGGCCCAAACGTTCAGTTCCAGGAGGATGTTGAGGGTGATGACGAGGAGGTACTTCTCTTTTACCGAAACTGTCCCAACCCTCTTTGTGTCATATTGCTGTTCACATGGTTTGCACGAGCCTGGTTCTTGATTGATTTGATATCCTACCTTGTTCTTGTAGATGTAATTGATTCTACGATTCGTAAGATCAGATTCTAGTTTAATTTCGACTAATCTGCCATGTAGTCATATAATCAATTTATGTGTTCATACTTAGTGGACTTGCAATTGTTGTGGCTAATGTTCATGGTTGTTCATAGGGTTTCTCATGATTTATTACGATTTCTTCTGCCATTTACTTGTTCTACACATTTAATTTTAGGGTTTCTAAGGTTTGATTATGTTAGTGGAGTATTTATTCGATCTGTCATAAAAAACCTGATTATGTAGTACTTAATAATTCATAGGAGTATTCTGATGACATGGACAACAACAAGGTGCGCAGGGACCGGAAAAGCCGCTATGTTCTCAAGCGGCTGAAGGGTGGTGAAATTCGTTTCTGCATGCGCGGGGAGCTATTTTGCCCATTATGTGGCAAATTTCTCTAGAAGGACATCCACAGCCTGATCCAACATGCGATGGGTGTAGGCCTAAGTACATAGGGGGAAACACCGCCCTGCAACCAAGGCCAAGTACGCATCATATGGCCTCTTCCTCCAGAATTACGTCTTGCCTAGCTTGCTCCACGTCAACGCCCCTGCTGCTGGCCCTCATGCTCCTGGTCATGTTTAAAGTTCATATGTGTAATCTTAATCCCTTTGGAAGTTCAGCATTAAACTCTACTAGTACAACCGTGGTGGTCTTGTGATGTAGTACTCTTTTGATGCATTTGTGATGTAGTAGTACTTTTTTTTGAAATGATATAGTACTATCTAAGAAAAGTACTCCCTCCGATTCACATTCATTTCACATCAAGAAATATGGATCAGAGCGAGGGAGTAAATTAAACATGGCATCTCGTGCATGAAGCTTGACATATCGATCAGGTTGGCTAGAATAGCAATACAATGTTGCTCATTAGGCAAATGCATGCCATGTACGATAGTATACATCCAGTAAAGAAGTCTATACTGACATAAAAAACTACTTTGGGGATGAGAGTCAATTGGGGCATCTACAATATAGAAAATCTTGCTCGTAGATGATTTTGGCTAAGAGGGTTTTACTCACATTACACGTGCCACTTTCCTTGTCTGCAAAACAAGTTCCAATAAAGGGAGAGGAAAGAAGAGGGTATTGTGGGCGAGATTGAACACCTTTTTTATGTGTTAAGCTGAGGCCTCGTTTAGATGAGGATTTCGACTTATGCCTAACAGCTCAACACATCCACAAATAACTCTGCTTGCGCACACCACCGTTCATTAAAAATAACAATATTAGCTCGCAAGATTAAGAACAAAGTGAATTTAAGTAACTTGGTAAGCTTTTCAAGCAATATATTCAGAGAAAGAGCACACATGTTCGGCTCAAAATAATCATAAGAGAAGAACAATAAATCTAAGACACCACATGGATTCATACCTTGAGTCGACGCTGGCTCGTAGAAGGGCGGACGCGCCTCGAGGATGCCGGGGACGTCTCCACCTCGGTCTCACATGTGACTGCTTATCGGCGGGTGGTGCGCCGCGCCATGTAGAAGATCTATCAAGAGATGAGAGCCCGATGACGCTACCGACGCCTCAACCTTGATAGCACCGACTTGTTGCTCCGCACCGAGATGCGCCACGTGCAAGATTTAGCGGATGCACTAATTTTAGAGATATGTCATGATCATTGTAACAAATTTCAACGTGATGATGATTTGATCTTGTACTCGGCCTTGAACATAAGAACTAGTACAATCTCACCTTTTTTTATCATTATCCTTTGCGAGATTTAGCGGTTGCGCCAAATTCAGAGAAATATCATGATCATGGTAACACAATTTTCAATATAATGATGATTTGATGTTGCACTCGACCTTGAACATAAGTACTAGTACGGTCTCACAAATTTGTATCATTATACTTTGCAAGTTTTAGTGGATGCGCCCATTTTCAGAGGTAGATCATGATCATGGTAAGTTGGTAACAAATTTTCAACGTGATGATGATTTGATTTTGCACTCGGCCTTGAACAGAGGTACTAGTACGGTCTCACAATTTTTTATCATTATACTTGGACGGTGGCCAAATTCAAAATCTCATAGCGGCAAAACTTCCCGCCCACAAAATACAAAAATTTCACACGCTTCCAAATTCCCATTCTACCCCTGTGGAGATGGCAGCAAAGTCGGTTGGTGGGGGGGTCTGCCCGTCATTTTTTGGATCACCACCTCCCTAGCCCCGGATACCCTCCCAAAAAAATTCATTTCCCTCAGACCACCCACCGGAACTTCCCAAGTCCCTCTCTCCCACCTCCACGACCACCGCACCGGAACATCCCCGCCGGACTTCCCTGGCCTACCCGAGGCCTCGCGATCCTCGTCATCCGGCTGCCTGCCGGAGCCGCTTCATCGACGCCGTCATCAACCGGACCGGATCATCCCCGCCGAACCTCGAAACCATATGCTCATCCAGCAGTCTACCGCAGTCGCTTCAGCTGCGGTATCGTCCACCCCGCCGGAGCCGCTTCGCCGGATCCGTCGTCCACCGCATCGGATCTTGCTCACCGACACCGCTGTGCATGAACCGGATCTGCTTCACCGGCGCAGTGCATGATCTAAACTCTTCTACTGTCGCTTTTCTATTGCTTGCCTGCAAGTTCTTGTTTAATCTTGGGGGAACCTGTTTGTGCTAACGACGCGCCGTTACGTTTTTGCAGATGAGATGAGTAACCATGAAGTGTAATGGCCGTCTCTCCAACCCCAAGTAGCACATGTAGCGTACTTCATCACCGGATCTATCAACCCCAGGAAGATCTGCTGTGACTCCCACAGAGTGCTTCTCCTAATGTAAGTCCCTTGTTTTAGCGCCATGTTCTGGGTTCAGATTCTTGTTTGTCTGAAGCTCTTTTAGTTCATTCCTAGCTATGACCGTAACACGTTGCTATTTTCTACTTCATTGCTAACTTTAAGCGATTGAACATTTTGGTTTGCATTCCCTGCTCTGTAGATGTAGCCATCATAACTTCTATCTTGCTCAGTCGTTGTTACAAAAATTATAGGTATTATAGTAACATCCTGCTATTATTTAGTTCATGGCCAATTTTAAGTAATTGCACATGTTGGTTCGCATTCCCTGCTCTATAGCTTTTGGCATCGTAACTTCTATATTTGGTTTACATTCCCTGCTCTGTAGATCTAGCCATCATAACTTTATCTTGCTCAGTCGTTGTTATAAAAATTATGGCCTGCTACTATGTTGTTTGTGCCAATTTTTTACTCCATGAACATGTTGGCTTGCATTCCCTGTACTACAGATGATGCCATTGTTTTGTATCTAGTTCATTGTAAGCTAACAAAGTAAGGACTTAGTTTGGCATGCTATCACTCTGCTATCTAGCCTGTAGTACAAATAAACTTGTCATACTACTAGATAATAATTTTGCGTGCCATCTTGTTCTTCAAAAGCTGCATTATTGACTTGTTTCTCTGACTTGGCATGACGCTCACATATGGAAAGCTGAACATATTGGTTTGCATTCCCTCTTATACAAGTTCACAGGTGATCCCACTATATTCTGTATCTGGTCCATCCTAAGCTCCAGCATTAACTATCCTCTATGTGTTGCTCATTACAAGTTTATATCCCGAAACATCTTGATTTGCATCCCCTTCACTATAAGTTCAGGAGTATTATTTAGTTCACGGCCAAAATGAAGTAATTGCACTTGGCACATGTTGGTTCACATTCCCTCCTCTTTAGCTTTTGCCATCGTAACTTCTATTTTTGGTTTACATTCCCTGCTCTGTAGATGTAGCCATCATAACTTCATCTTGCTCAGTCGTTGTTACAAAATTTATAGCCTGCTACTATGTTGTTCATGCCAATTTTGTACTCCCTGAACATGTTGGTTTGCATGGGACTCGACAGTAGTAAGTCTGCTGTTTCATTCTAACATGCTCTGTTATATTGGCTGTTGGTATGCGGCATGCACTCTTTGTTTGCTTATTGTGCGCATTACAATGATCTTGTTATAACGACGAAATGATGAGCTCCAAATTCTTTGGCAAACAATATTGTAGTGTCTTTGCCTTTCCATTGTTGTTGTCTTAACTTGTAATGTCTTTGTTTCAGATATAGGTGCTGCATGGACAACTTAAAAGATTGCCGGATCGCTTCATTGTATTGCTAGGTTTAATTACCATTCAATTTCTCTGGGTTCTGTAATATATTTTTTCAATGCCTTGCAGCTGATGTAATATTTAGTTAGTTTTTATAGTTCTTTCGCGCATTTTTTCTTTGGTGCTTGTGGTAAGTGAGGCTATCCGACAGAAATCAATGCTGCGTAAATATTCTCAGTATCTAAATCACGAATTCCCATCCCTTAAACGGCCCAATTAATCGAAATCACATATGTGCCTGCCCGCAAAATCCTAAAGCGCATATTATGCCGGCATATAAACAGCAACTAAACGGGCTGGCCCACTTACTTCTTGGGCCAGCCCATGTGAGTTACGGTGGACCCCACACTCTAATTGGCTGGCCCACTTGCTTTAAGGTGGTCCCCACCCACTACTGGGCCGGCCCACTAATTAGTTGGGCCAGCCCATTTGCTTTTGTGGTGGACCCCACATACTAAACGGGCCGGCCCTTCAAGAGGAAAGTGGGACCCACCTGTGTTTTTGGCCCGGCCCACTATCTTGTTGGGCCGGCCCACTTGCAATATGGTGGAACCCACATACTAATTGGGCCGGCCTTTTAACAGGAAAGTGGGGCCCACCTGTGCTTTTGGCCCGCCCACTATCTTGTTGGGCCGGCCCACTTGCTATATGGTGGTCCCACATGGTAAATGGGCCGGCCCTTTAATAGGAAGGTGGGACCCACCTGTGTTTTGGCCCTATCTTGTTGGGCCGGCCCACTTGTATGGTGGACCCCACATAACAAATGGCCCGGCCCATTAACAGGAATGTGGGACCCACATGTGTTTTTGGCCCGGCCCACTATCTTGGTGGGCCAGCCCACTTGCTATATTGTGGACCCCACATACTAAATGGGCCGGCCCTTTAACAGGAAGGTGGGACCTGTGTTTTTGGCCCGGCCCACTATCTTGTTGGGCCGGCCCACTTGCTATATGGTGGACCCCACATACTAAATGGGCCGGCCCTTTAACAGGATAGTGGGACCCACCATGTGTTTTTGGCCCGGCCCACTAGCTTGTTGGGCCGGCCCACTTGCTATATGGTGGACCCCACACACTAAATGGGCCGGCCTTTTAACAGGATAGTGGGACCCACCTGTGTTTTGGCCCGGCCCACTTGCTTCTTGGGCCGGCCCAGTTGCTGTAAGGGGGACCCCACTTGTTAAATGGGCCGGCCCATTTACCTTGACCAGTCAACATTAGAGGTTAGGCCCGGCCCACGTAACTAATGGACCAGCCCAGCTATATAGTTGACCGGTCAAACTATGTCATCTGGCCCGGCCCGCTTAAGACGTGGCAGGCCTCGTGTGGGCCTACCATCTACCACGGGGTTTCAGCCGGTTAACGCCGTTAACTGCCAGTTAACGGCGTCTGCCACGTGTCAGTTTGCATGACGTCAGCAGTCAACGGGCTCCCGGAAACACTTCCGCAACGGTCCGATTTTCCGTGGCGGAAGGGCGCCCAAGCGCGACGGACCGAAAAAATCGTCGTTGGACTTTGCCTGACGCAGTTTCGACAACAGAACCCATATCGTCGGGTTAGGCCCATAGGCGACGAAAAATGCCCCTTAGTTGACGATTTTGGGACGTTGTCTATCAGAACTTTTGGGGTTCCCAACGGACGTGTACATCTACGCGCATCAGTAAGCATGGATCCTCCTTATATAGTCACTGTAAAATGAAGCTTTTGGGAGGTTTGTGAAATTTCCATGTTTGAAACCCAAAACCTCTTAAGACAGAGTTTATGGTTAGGTGTGTAGATACATGATTTTTCTTGTTTGAATATGTCTAGACCTTGTTTATCAACTTGAATTTTTTACTATATGATATAAGAAGGCTATATATATGTGCTTTGGTTTTTCAATTTTTGATTTCTTTCGATTTTTTATGCCTATTTAAATCTTGGTCAAATCCTAGGTTTAAACAAGTTTAAAACATGAAAATGAAACGGTAAGCATGAATCCTTCCTTACTCACTCTAAAATGAAGGTACTTGAAAATTTTATGTTTGAAACCCAAAACCCCAGTTCTCTTCATATGTTTGACTTCATAAGACAGAGTTTAGGGTTAGGGGTAGATATGATACATGATATTTCTGCTTTGAATATGTCTAGACCTTGTTTATCAACTTGAATGCTTACTATATGACATAAGAAGGCTATATATATATATATATATATATATATATATATATGTGCTTTGGTTTTTCTTTTTTTTTTTGAATTTTTCTGAATTTTTACTCCCATTTGAATCTTGGTCAAATCCTAGGTTTGACCAAGGTTAAAACAAGTTTAAAACATGGCAATGAAAAGGTAAGCATATGGATCATTCTTAGTCTCTCTAAAATGAAGCTTTTGGGAGGTTTTTGAAGTTTCCATGTTTGAAACCCAAAATCACTTCTCTTCATATGCTTGGCTTCATAAGACAAAGATTAGGGTTTAGGGGTAGATATATACATGTTTTGGGAGGTTTTTGAAATTTCCATGTTTGAAACCCAAATCCACTTCTCTTCATCCTTGACGTCTTCATAAGACAAAAGTATAGGGTTATATATATATATGCATGGGTAGATACATGCTTTTTTCTGGTTTGAATATGTATAGACCTTGTTTAAAATTATCAACTTAATTGAATGCTTACTATATATATGACATATATAAGAAGGCTATATATGTGTTTTGTTTTTTCATTTTTCATTTTTTCCTGATTTTTTATGCCCATTTGAATCTTGGTCAAATCCTAGGTTTGATCAAGATTTAAACAAGCAGTTTAAAAATGAAAATGAAAAGGTAAGCCTGGATCCTTCTTAGGGCTCCTTTGATTTAAAGGATAGGAAAAGTATAGGAATAGGAAAGGCATAGGATTGGAATGACACATGTCTACTTGAATCCTATAGAAAGATGAAGTGTGTTTGATTGTAGCAAAGGAATTTTTTCATGAGGTATGAGCCAATGTTTTTTCCTATAGGAATTACGCTACAAGATTCCTATAGGAATTTTTCCTATAGGATATGTTTCTATGAATCAAACAACATGTATAGGAAATTTTCCCATAGGAACCAAATCCTACACAATTCCTATGCAAATCCTATGAATCAAAGGAGCCCTTAGTCACTGTAAAATGAAGCTTTTGGGAGGTTTGTGAAATTTCCATGTTTGAAACCCAAAAGCACTTCTCTTCATGCTTGACTTCATAAGACAGAGTTTAGGGTTAGGGGGTGTAGATACGACATGATTTGTCTGGTTTGAATATGTACAAATCTTATTTATCAACTTTTGAATGCATGCTACTCTCTCAAAGAAAAACTTTTGAATGCTTACTATATGACATAAGAAGACTATATGCTTTTAAAATTCAAACATATGGTAAGCATTCTTATGTCATATAGTAAGCATTCAAGTTGATAAACAAGCAAGGTTTGGACATATATATTCAAACCAGACAAATCATGTATCTACCCCTAACCCCTAATTAAATTGTCTTATGAAGTCTAGCATGAAGAGAAGTGGTTTTGGGTTTCAGACATGGAAATTTCAAAAACCTCCAAAAAACTTCATTTTAGAGTGACTAATTAAGAAGGATATACAAGCTTCCCTTTTCATTTTCATGTTTTAAACTTGTTTCAATCTTGGTCAAACCTCTAGGATTTGACCAAAAGATTCAAATGGGCATGGAAATTCATAAAAAACCAAAAGAATGAAAAAACAAAGGACATAACATTCTTATGTCATATATATATAGTAAGCATTCAAGTTGATAAACAAGGCCTAGACATATTCAACCCAGAAAATCATGTATATATCTACCCCTAACCCTAAACTCTGTCTTATGAAGTCAAGCATGCATGAAGAGAAGTGGTTTTGGTTTCAAACATGGAAATTTCGAAAAAACCTCCGAAGAGCTACATTTTGGAGTGACGAAGAAGGATATATAGATGCTTAATTTTTCATATTCATGATTTAAACTTGTTTAAACCATGTTCAAACCTAGGATTTGACCAAGATTCAAATGGGCATAAAATTTTAAAAAAATCAAAAAATAAAAAACAAGGCACATAGTATTCTTATGTCATATAGTAAGCATTCAATTAAGTTGATAAACAAGGTCTAGACATATTCAAACCAGGAAAATCATGCATCTACCCCCTAACCCTAGCTAAACTCTGTCTTATGAAGTCAAGCATGAATGAAGAGAAGTGGTTTTTGGTTTCAAACGTTTAAGCCAAAAGCCCCTTTTCAAATATTTCAAACTTATTCAAATTTGGTTCAAATATGAAAGACATACAAGTTATAGCACACATAGTGCATACATTTTCACACATACTGCACTAGATGCTAACCCTATAGTTTGAGGCCATTTGGGTGACCTAGGTCGAAAAAATTCTTGGATTAGAATCGTGTTGTTCGAACCCCGTAGTTGGATTTTTTTGAACCCTTGATCTGTAGAACTGGGCAAAACCCTAGTTTAACCTATTTAATTACAGATTCGTATATCGATTTTTCTACGAGTACTACCTTTTTATTATTACTATGCAGCACATGGGTGTTTGCCCGTCGAGTGAAACTCGGAGGAAGAGGGATCACTCGGAAGGAGAGAAGAAGGGAGAGAATTATGGTGTCTCCCCTTTTTCGGGTGATGATGTTGACTTTTGTGCAGGGTTTGTCAGTGAGCAGGAGGTGCGAGCGAGCGAGTCGAGCGAGGCCGAGAATGAGAGAGATTTGTTTTTTTTGTGAGAGGGACAACCGAAGGATCCAGAAGGACCCACAGACTTCCAATACGCATCCTGATGCATCTTCTCTTGACAAAGAAGATGGCTGGGAGTTTGCGTACCTATTGCACGTGACTTGTGCTCACTGAAGTGTGGGACCTCAGCGTGGGCACCACACGTAAGTGACAGACCTGTTGGTGTAAAAACTCGGTTGATTATAATAGTGCATTAGAACAAAGTTTCCTATGGATTCAAGGGTAGGAAATCCAAGTTAACTCATTTACGTGTTAAACTTGTCTAAATCTTGGTCAAACCTAGGATTTGACCAAGATTCAAATGGGCAGAAAAATAAAAACAGAAAAATGAAAAACCAAATCACATAGTCTTCTTATGTCATATAGTAAGCATTAAAGTTGATAAACAAGGTCTAGACATATTAAACCAGACAAATCATGTATCTATACCCCTAACCCCTAAACTTTGTCTTATGAAGTCAAGCATGTGAAGAGAAGTGGTTTTGGGTTTCAAACATGGAAATTTCAAAAACCTCCCAAAAACTACATTTTAGAGTGACTAAGAAGGATACATGCTCCTCTTTTCATATTCATGTTTTAAGCTTGTTTAAATTATCTTGGTCAAACCTAGGATTTGACAAGATTCAAATGGGCATCAAAATTGAAAAAAAGTCAGAAAAAAGAAAACCAAAGCAAATAGTTTTCTTATGTCATATAGTAAGCATTAAAGTTGATAAACAAGGTCTAGACATATTCAAACTAGACAAATCATGTATCTATACCCCCTAACCCCTGCCCTCTGTCTTATGAAGTCAAGCATATGAAGAGAAGTGGTTTTGGGTTTCAAACGTGGAAATTTGAAAAACCTCCCAAAAACTTCATTTTAGAGTGACAAAGAAGGATACATGCTTCCCTTTTCATATTCATGTTTTAAGCTTGTTTAAATTATCTCGGTCAAACCTAGGATTTGACAAGATTCAAATGGGCATCAAAATTGAAAAAAATCAGGAAAAAGAAAAACCAAAGCAAATAGTTTTCTTATGTCATATAGTAAGCCAATTAAGTTGATAAACAAGGTCTAGACATATTCAAACTAGACAAATCATGTATCTATACCCCCTAACCCCTAAACTCCGTCTTATGAAGTCAAGCATATGAAGAGAAGTGGTTTTGCTCCCAAAAGCTTCATTTTAGAGTGACTAAGAAGGATCCATGCTTACCTTTGCATTTTCATATTTTAATCTTGTTTAAATCATTATCAAGCCTAGGATTTGACCAAGATACAAATGGGTGGGCACAAAATTCAAAAAAAACAGAATAATGAAAAACAAAAGCACGTAGTCTTCTTATGTCATATCGTATGCATTCAAGTTAAACGAGGTCTAGGTATATCCAAACCAGACAAATCATGTATCTACCCCTGTTGATCTTATGAAGTCTAGCATGAAGAGAAGTCGTTTTGGGTTTCAAACATGGAAATTTCAAGAACATCCCAAAAGCTTCATTTTAGAGTGACTAAGAAGGATACATGCTTCCCTTTTCATTTTCATGTTTTAAACTTGTTTAAATCTTGGTCAAACCTAAGATTTGACCAAGATTCAAATATATGAGCATAAAATTCAAAAAAAACAAAAAATGAAAACCAAGGCACGTAGTCTTCTTATGTCATATAGTAAGCAATCAATTAAGTTGATAAACAAGGTCTAGACATATTCAAACCAGGAAAATCATGTATCTACCCCCTAACCCTAGCTAAACTCTGTGTTATGAAGTCAAGCATGCATGAAGAGAAGTGGTTTTTGGTTTCAAACGTTTAAGCCAAAAGGTAAGCATGGATCCTCCTCAGTCACTGTAAAATGAAGCTTTTGGGAGGTTTGTGAAATTTCCATGTTTGAAACCCAAAACCACTTAAGACAGAGTTTATGGTTAGGTGTAGATACATGATTTTTCTTGTTTGAATATGTCTAGACCTTGTTTATCAACTTGAATTTTTTACTATATGATATAAGAAGGCTATATATGTGCTTTGGTTTTTCATTTTTTGATTTCTTTCGAATTTTTTATGCCTATTTAAATCTTGGTCAAATCCTAGGTTTAAACAAGTTTAAAACATGAAAATGAAACGGTAAGCATGAATCCTTCCTTACTCACTCTAAAATGAAGGTACTTGAAAATTTTATGTTTGAAACCCAAAACCCCAGTTCTCTTCATATGTTTGACTTCATAAGACAGAGTTTAGGGTTAGGGGTAGATATGATACATGATATTTCTGCTTTGAATATGTCTAGACCTTGTTTATCAACTTGAATGCTTACTATATGACATAAGAAGGCTATATATGTGTTTTGGTTTTCCATTTTTTTTGAATTTTTCTGAATTTTTACTCCCATTTGAATCTTGGTCAATTCCTAGGTTTGACCAAGGTTAAAACAAGTTTAAAACATGGCAATGAAAAGGTAAGCATGGATCCTTCTTAGTCACTCTAAAATGAAGCTTTTGGGAGGTTTTGAAATTTCCATGTTTGAAACCCAAAATCACTTCTCTTCATGCTTGACTTCATAAGGCAGAGTTTAGGGTTAGGGGGTAGATACATGATTTGTTTGGTTTGAATATGTCTAGACCTTGTTTATCAACTTGAATGCTTACTATATGACATCAGAAGACTATGTTCTTTGGTTTTTTTCCGTTTTTTTTGAATTGTTATACCCATTTGAATCTTGGTCAAATCCTAGGTTTGACCAAGATTTAAACAAGTTAAGAAATTGAAAATGAAAAAGGTAAGCCTGGATCCTTCTTAGTCACTGTAGAATGAAGCTTTTGGGAGGTTTGTGAAATTTCCATGTTTGAAACCCAAAACCAGTTCTCTTCATATGTTTGACTTCATAAGACAGAGTTTTTATCAACTCGAGTGCTTACTATATGACATAAGAAGGCTATATATGTGCTTTGGTTTTTCATTTTTTGATTTTTTTCCGAATTTTTATGCCCATTTAAATCTTGGTCAAATCCTAGGTTTGACCAAGGTTTAAACAAGTTTAAAACATGAAAAGAAAAGGTAAGAATGGATCCTTCTTAGTCATTCTAAAATGAATGAAGCTTTTGGGATGTTCTCACAAATCGATCTAGTCTACATGACTTTGATAAATTTTAATTAAGAAGCAGCAACTTAACAATAATTACCCAAAATCTAACAGCTGGTTCGACAACAACCTGGACGTTACGCTAAAATGAACTGCGAAAACAACGAACAACACTTTTGTAGTACTGTACTCGGTACTCCGTACTTGCTCCAGATAATCCCCATTGCTTCACTACTACAGTAGTACTACCCTGGCTCGCATTCATTGTTTCCCCTGACTATTCAGAGCTTTGGACGTCCATCAGAGTTGTAGTCAGTAGTACAGTACTGCTAGCTCGATTAATGGCGTGCTATAAAATTCTATACTAGCCGACAGATGTCCATTCCTCGGGTTGCGCGCCAGAGCCTTCGAAGAGAAGGTAGCCGCTCTGTCCCGTTGATTTACGGTGGACGGACAGGATACTCCGGACCGCTCTCGATTCATTTGCTTCTGCTCCCGCGTCCTGACCCTTCGCGGACTGAGATCCAGTGACTTCACTAAGAGAAGTCACCATGCGACTTTACACACGTGAGCCATTCGATCAAGATCCAACGCTCGCGGTTGATCCAAATTTCGAACTTAAACTAAACTAATATTTTAAATGGACTGGAACTTTCCGAGAATACGTCTTAATGTAAAGTTTTTCTGTTTTTTTCTGAGCTACATAAATTTTAATTTCAAATTTTAGATCGACCATGTTCGTTGGATCTTAACCTGATGGCTCGTATAGGTAAAGTTCATGGTAACTTCTGTTGGGTAAAGTCACTGGATCTCAGTTCGCAAGGGAGCCCCCTCTCGGCCGTTGATTTAGGATGGGCGGACCAGGTTGCTCGAAGCGAGGGCAGGAGACGGTTGTCTGGTTTTAATAGGGGGGAGTACTTCTTCCATCCCCTTCTTGCTTCACTTCCAGTCTCCTTCCACTTCCAGCGATGCCTCCGAAGTCAAGGCCACCATCTCGCTTGAAGAAGCACCATCTAGTGTTGACCAAGGACGCGGAGAGTTCCCGCCGGCGGTCTATCCAGATGCTGGCCGCGAGAAAGGGCCCGCCAGAAAACGAAGGCCCTGCTTCGCGCTCGTCTCGGAACGGCGTCAGTCGTGCGGTCGAAGATTCCTGGTTGGTTTCCATCGCCATGTTTCTTGATTCTTCCTGGCCCGGAGGTCCCAACTCTTTATTCCGTATTAATCCTTTTTATACATATCTCAGTGCCCCACGACGCACCCTGACATCTTCTCATGACGACTTCAACCCCTGTCTCCTGCGCTTAGAGGTTACCACTGATTGGACATTTTCGTCTTCCTCTCGTCACTTTGTTTCGGTACTGATGATATTGCCATGCAGGAAGCATCGGCGTGTTTCAGAGATGAGCTTAAAACTCTCGTGGAACTCGCCTCCAACTTTCGCGATGATGTCGATACTTTGAAGGACGAGGTCACCGGCCGGGGCAAGCTGCATGATGTGAGGGTTCCTCCAAGAGCAGAGGTTTGTAGAACAGCAGCAAGTTTCCCTTAAGTGGATTACCCAAGGTTTATCGAACTCAGGGAGGAAGAGGTCAAAGATATCCCTCTCAAGCAACCCTGCAATCACAAAGCAAGAAGTCTCTTGTGTCCCCAACACACCTAATAGGTGCACTAGTTCGGCGAAGAGATAGTGAAATACAAGTGATATGAATGAATATGTAGTACGGCAGAAAATAGCTTGCTGGCGTGCAGTTGATGGTAGTAATATTGCAGGAAGTAAACATGCGAGTGTAAGCAGTAGTAATTCAGTAAAACATAACAAGCGTGATAGCGGTATTTAGGAACAAGGCCTAGGGATTAGACTTTCACTAGTGGACACTCTCAACATTGATCACATAACAGAATAGATAAATGCATACTCTACACTCTTGTTGGATGATGAACACATTGCGTAGGATTACACGAACCCTCAATGCCGGAGTTAACAAGCTCCACAATAATGCTCATATTTTAGTAACCTTTAGTGTAAGATAGATCAAAAGACTAAACCAAGTACTAGCATAGCATGCACACTGTCACCTTCATGCATATGTAGGAGGAATAGATCACATCAATATTATCATAGCAATAGTTAACTTCGCAATCTACAAGAGATCATGATCATAGCATAAACCAAGTACTAACACGGTGCACACACTGTCACCTTTACACACGTGCAGGAGGAATAGAACTACTTTAATAACTTTGCTAGAGTAGCACATAGATAGTAGTGATACAAAACTCATATGAATCTCAATCATGTAAAGCAGCTCATGAGATCATTGTATTGAAGTACATAGGAGAGAGATTAACCACATAGCTACCGGTACAGCCCCGAGCCTCGATGGAGAACTACTCCCTCCTCATGGGAGCAGCAGCGGTGATGAAGATGGCGGTGGAGATGGCAGCGGTGTCGATGGAGAAGCCTTCCGGGGGCACTTCCCCGTCCGGCAGTGCCGGAACAGAGACTCCTGTCCCCCAGATCTTGGCTTCGCGATGGCGGCGGCTCTGGAAGGTTTCGCGTACCGTGGCTTCCTCCGTAAGGGTTTTCGATGCAGGGGCTTTAAATAGGCGAAGAGGCGGCGCAGGAGGGGCGAAGGGGCGACGACACCATAGGGTGGCGCGGGCCCAGCCCCCGCGCCACCCTATCATCTGGGGCCCACAGGGCCCCCCTCTGGCGGCTCTCGGGTGTTCTGGATGCTTCCGGGCAAAATAGGAACTGGGCGTTGATTTCGTCCAATTCCGAGAATATTTCGTTACTAGGATTTCTGAAACCAAAAACAGCAGAAAACAGGAAGCACTTCGGCATCTTGTTAATAGGTTAGTTCCAGAAAATGCACAAATACGACATATAATGTGCATAAAACATGTAGGTATCATCAATAAAGTAGCATGGAACATAAGAAATTATCGATACGTTGGAGACGTATCAGTCACCCGGGGCAAGCTGCATGATGTGAGGGTTCCATCAAGTGAGGAAACGAACTCTGTCATCAAGAAGCTCAAGGGCGAGAATTTGATGCTTAAGATCGAGTGCGGCTTTCTTCGCGAAGAAAACGTCGAGCTATCAAACAGGTGCGTTCAAGCTCTCAACGGGAGCCTCAACACCCAACATGATGCGGTGAAGAAGATGATGGATGACAGCATCTTGAAGAAAAACAATATGGTGGAGGACACGCGCGGGATGGTCGATCCAATCCAGGCACCGCAGAAGGAAGTCGATGCGCTCCGAGTCCAGCCACCTTTGCGTAGGTCGCCGAGGCGCCCTCGCGCAGGTCACTGAGGAGCGCACGTCGCCGAGTAGGCTGGGGGATAAGGAATTCCAACGAGAGAAGCGGAATCACCACCTGTCCTGATGGAGGGCCACTCCGCCAAGTAGGCTGGGGGAGAGAAACACTGCCTCTCATTGTTCTTTAGCTAGTCCTCCGATCCATATTACTTGATGTTAAAATGGATGTATCTACAACTGAAATATGTCTAGATACATATATTTTAGTATCACAAAGTAAGTATCAACGTTTATATTGCCCAAGTCTTATTATCCATCCCTAAGGTGGGTCGCTTTTGTAACTACTGATTGCAGATTCGACTCTTCTGCAGACCGAAAGATTTTTAGAGTGACTAAGAATGATTCATGCTTAGCTTTCCATTTTCATGTTTTAAACTTGTTTAAATCTTGCTCAAACCTAGGATTTGACCAAGATTCAAATGGGTTTAACAATTAAAAAAATCAGAAAAATGAAAAACCAAAGCACATAGTATTCTTATGTCATATAGTAAGCATTCAAGTTGATAAACAAGGTCTAGACATATTCAAAACACACAAAACATGTATCTACCCCCTAACCCTAAACTTTGTCTTATGAAGTTAAGTATGAGGAGAAGTGATTTTGGGTTTCAAACATGGAAATTTCACAAACCTCCCAAAAGCTTCATTTTAGAGTGACCAAGAAGGATCCATGCTTACCTTTTCATTGCCATTTTTTAAACTTGTTTTAACCTTGGTCAAACCTAGGATTTGACCAAGATTCAAACGGGCGTAAAAATTCAAAAAAAATAAAAAAATGAAAAACCAAAGCACATATATAGCCTTCTTATGTCATATAGTAAGCATTCAAGTTGATAAACAAGGTCTAGACATATTCAAACCAGAAATATCATGTATCATATCTACCCCTAACCCTAAACTTTGTCTTATGAAGTCAAACATATGAAGAGAACTGGGGTTTTGTGTTTCAAACATAAAAATTTCAAGTACCTTCATTTTAGAGTGACTGAGAAAGGATTCATGCTTACCTTTTCATTGTCATGTTTTAAACTTGATTAAACCTTGGTCAAACCTAGGATTTGACCAATATTTAAATGGGCATAAAAAATTCGAAAAAATGAAAAAAATGGAAAACCAAAGCACATATATAGCCTTCTTATGTCATAAACATTCAAGTTGATAAACAAGGTCTAGACATATTCAAACAAGAAAAATCATGTATCTACACCTAACCAAAAACTCTGTCTTAAGTGGTTTTGGGTTTCAAACATGGAAATTTCAAGAACATCCCAAAAGCTTCATTTTAGACTGACTAAGAAGGATACACACTTCCCATTTCATTTTCATGTTTTAAACTTGTTTAAATCTTGGTCAAACCTAGGATTTGACCAAGATTCAAATAAGTAAAAACATGAAAATGAAAAGGTAAGCATCGATCCTTATTAGTCGCTCTAAAATGAAGCTTTTGGGAGGTTTTTGAAATTTTCATGTTTGAAACCCAAAACCACTTCTCTTCATGCATGCTTGACTTCATAAGACATAGTTTAGGGTTAGGGGTAGATACATGATTTTTCTGGTTTGAACATGTCTAGACCTTGTTTATCAATTTGAATGCTTACTATATGACATAAGAAGGCTATGTGCTTTGGTTTTTCATTCTTACGATTTTTTTCTTAATTTTTATGCCCATTCGAATCTTGGTCAAATCCCAGGTTTGACCAAGATTTAAACAAGTTTAAAACATGACAATGAAAAGGTAATCAATCCTGGATCCTTCATAATTAATAAGTTAGTCTAATTAAAATGAAGCTTTTGGGAGGTTTTTGAAATTTTTGTGTTTGAAACCAAAAACCACTTCTCTTCATGCTTGACTTCATAAGATAGAGTTTAGGGTTAGGGGTAGATACATGATTTGTATTATTTGAATTGTCTTGACCTTATTTATCATCTTTTAAATGCTTACTATATATATGACATAAGAAGACTATGTGCTTTAGTTTTTCAATTTTCTGATTTTTTAATTTTATGCCCATTTGAATCTTGGTCAAATCCTAGGTTTGACAATGATTTAAACAAGTTTAAAATATGAAAATGAAAAGATAAGCATGGATCCTTCTTAGTCACTCTAAAATAAAGCTTTTGGGTGGTTTTTGAAATTTCCATGTTTGAAACCCAAAAGCACTTCTCTTCATGCTTGACTACATAAGACAGAGTTTAGGGTTAGGGGGTAGACACATGATTTTTCTTGTTTGAATATGTCTAGACCTTGTTTATCAACTTTAATGCTTACTATATGACATAAGAAAACTATGTGCTTTGTTTTTTCATTTTTTTATTTTTTTGGAATTTTGATGCACATTTGAATCTTGGTAAAATCCTAGGTTTGACCAAGATTTAAACAAGTATATAACATGAAAATGAAAAGGGAAGCATGTATCCTTCTTAGTCACTCTAAAATGAATTTTTTGGGAGTTTTTTGAAATTTCCATGTTTGAAACCCAAAACCATGCACTTCTCTTCATGCTTGACTTCATAAGATAGAGTTTAGGGGTTTGCGGATAGATACATGATTTGTCTAGTTTGAATAAGTCTAGACCTTGTTTATCAACTTTAATGCTTACTATATGACATAAGAAGACTATGTGCTTTGGTTTTTCATTTTTCTATTTTTTTATTTTATGCCCATTTGAATCTTGGTCAAATCCTAGATTTAACCAGGATTTAAACAAGTTTAAAACATGAAAATGAAAAGGTAAGCCTTGATCCTTCTTAGTCACACTAAAATGAAGCTTTTGGGATGTTCTTGAAATTTCCATGTTTGAACCCAAAACGACTTCTCTTCATGCTAGACTTCATAAGACAGAGTTTAGGGGTTAGCGGGTAGATACATGACTTGTCTAGTTTGAATAAGACTAGACCTTGTTTATCAACTTTAATGCTTACTATATGACATAAGAAGACTATGTGCTTTGGTTTTTCATTTTTCTATATTTTTATTTTATGCCCATTTGAATCTTGGTCAAACCTATATTTGACCAGGATTTAAACAAGTTTAAAACATGAAAATGAAAAGGTAAGCCTTGATCCTTCTTAGTCACACTAAAATGAAGCTTTTGGGATGTTCTTGAAATTTCCATGTTTGAAACCCAAAACGACTTCTCTTCATGCTAGACTTCATAAGACAGAGTTTAAGGTTTAGGGTTATAGATACATGATTTGTCTGGTTTAAATATGTATAGACCTTGTTTATCAACTTGAATGCTTACTATATGGCATAAGAAAACTATGTGCTTTGGTTTTTCATTTTTCTGATTTTTTTAAATTTTGATGCCCATCGAATCTTGGTCAAATCCTAGGTTTGACCAAGATTTAAACAAGTTTAAAACATGAAAATGAAAAGGGAAGCATGTATCCTTCTTAGTCACTCTAAAATGAATTTTTTGGGAGGTTTTTGAAATTTCCATGTTTGAAACCCAAAACCAGTTCTCTTCATGCTTGACTTCATAAGACAGAGTTTAGGGGTTAGGGGTAGATACATAATTTGTATGGTTTGAATATGTCTAGACCTTGTTTATCAACTTTAATGCTTACTATATGACATAAGAACACTATGTGCTTTGGTTTTTCATTTTTCTGATTTTTAAATTTTAATGCCCATTTGAATCTTGGTCAAATCCTAGGTTTGACCAAGATTTAAACAAGTTTAAAACATGAAAATGAAAAGGGAAGCATGTATCCTTCTTAGTCACTCTAAAATGAAGTTTTTGGGAGGTTTTTGAAATTTCCATGTTTGAAACCCAAAACCACTTCTCTTCATGCTTGACTTCATAAGACAGAGTTTAGGGGTTAGGGAGTAGATACATGATTTGTATGGTTTGAATATGTCTAGACCTTGTTTATCACCTTTAATGCTTACTATATGACATAAGAAGACTATGTGCTTTGGTTTTTCATTTTTCTGATTTTTTTAATTTTCTGCCCATTTGAATCTTGGTCAAATCCTTGGTTTGACCAATATTTAGACAAGTTTAACACGTGAAAACGAACTGATAATCCCATTTGTTGACTCATTTAACTAGTTAATCCCATTTGTTGACTCTCTGTTGACCAGGCACTTGAGGTAAAACTGAGTATATTGCACTAGCCAGTATTAGTACTCAAGGGGAAAACCGAGCACACAAAAAATGCTACAGTATAAGACTCGAGAGTATATCTAAATTTCCAGGGTTAGACTCGAGTACGCGTGTTGCGGTGCAGAAGTGGAAGACGTGCAATTGTTGACGGGTACTGACGCGAGTCGCGGTGCAGAAGTCGAAGACGTGCAATTGTGGACGCGTGTCGCGTTGCAGAAGCCCAAGACGTGCAGACGTTAAATGGTGGACGCGTAGGACGCGGGTCGCATTAACCACCCCTCGCCTTTATAGACGCCTCCTCGCACTATCTCTGTCACTCTCACTCGCTCATGCAACGCCGCCTCTCACGTCCCATCATCTTCTCCAAAGCAAAAACCCTCTCCCTCTCTGCAGGCGAGATGGACATGGAGAATGCGAATCCCATCGTCCATGACGCCGTCGGCTCCAAGCGCGACGCCTCCCTCTTCGACGTCGTCCCCTCAAAGGCCGTCGCCGCCGCCGGTGGCGGTCGTATCCCGCCGGGATGGGACCCCTATGAGCCGGTGCCGTACATCTCGCCTCCGAACCCCTACGACACCTTCATGGACGACCCATGGAACGAGGTAACTATGGTTTGCTCCCTTTTTTGTTCCCCCATTCCTTTTTGAACCCTATTTTTGCTGGTTCCCTAGTAACTATTAGTGCCGATCTGTAGATGGTTGAGTATTGGGTTAATATTTGCGCCGATTTTATTCCATTTTGCTTTGATCCCTTCTTGATTTCGTTTAAGATTTGGAGTTCGGCCGTTCGGTTAATTTATGCAAGTAATAATGGGATCTCAATCAGTTAATTTATGGGATCTCAGTCAGTTATTTTATGCAGGAATCAAAAGATATCAACCGTTTAATTTTGCAAATATTCTGGAATCTGTTCAAAATCAGATCTGGAATCTGTTTCTTTGCCTATGATGAATCGTTGGGCACAAATTTTTACAGAGTGGGTTCAGCGAACCATTGCTGTGTACAAATCTGTTGTGCATGAGCTATGGTTCGCTAACACCATCCCTGTAGACATATAATCGTGTCCACTCTAACTGAGGCTGGCTCTGTTTTTCCTTACTTTGTTATCATGCACGTTAGTCATCGTTGCATCTCATTCACTAATAGTTCCCGTTTGATATGGATCAGCTGTCTGGCAGCGACGTCGGCAGCGACGACGAGCACCATGACGTCAAGACTCGCCAGGTGCTGCGGAGGCTGCAGGTCGGCCAGTACGTCTCCTACTTCGCCAAGGGTGTCTACAGGTGCCCCTTCTGCACTAGGAGGCTCGGCCGCACTGACTTCAACTGCCTCCTCACGCATGCCGAGAACATCGGCAACACCAACCCCAAGGTCGGCGCGTCGGTGAACCCCCACTCCTTCCGCGCCAAGCACATGGCGCTCGGCATGCACCTCCGCAGCATCCAGCGGGTGGAGATCTCCGCCGGGCGCATGCCTCCGCTCAAGCCCAAGGCTCCCAAGGGGAGCAACAAGTGGAGGCAGATGGGGTAGGCGGAGTCCCGGACGTGTGCTGCTGCTGCTGCAAAGCAGCTTCTATTTTGTTGTTAGCTAGGGATCCCTTGTTGTTATGTTGTTAGTATGATGGTGTTGTGAAGAACCTCGAACCTGTTGGCTGCTGTGTATGCAGCTTATTATCTAGGGAGGGATCCCTATTATCTATCCCTATTCTACTGGAGTATATTTTGTTGGCCCTACTTTGTTTTCTCGATTTACTATTACTGTGAATTTGTCGTACGGAGTACATTACCCTGGAGATTTGCTTCTAGATTTAACTACATACATATGGACCAGAGGGAGTACTAGATTTGCTGCCATATTGGGCAAACAACGAGGGCCAAAAGGCACAAATAATTGAAGAAAGACAGAAATGCAAGCTTCTCTAGATTTGATACTAATTTGGTTAATAAAGACAAAGAGACAGAGGGGGAAAAGGTGCTCTTAAAAATGCCAATTCGCGCCGAGAGAGACAGAACCCAGCTCCTGCTCACGTACAACCAAACGCGGTCTCGTCCTGTCCCACGCGGTCCCTTTCTACTAGCCCCACACGTCAGCACGGAACGGTCAACTAAACTGGAATCCTCCCGTCTGAGCTCCTTCTGCGGGTTACAAATAAGGGCTTGGCGAAAACTGAGGAAAAACATAAGGCAATCTTATTGACTAATATAGCTGTTTAATTAATAAAAGGATTAGCTACAACGTGCTCAGTTTGCCCATTTATTAAGGTATAAGACTGGCAGGAGAGAAAGTAATCGCTAGTTTCCTCATTTTGCCCCTGCATGCTCGCACGATTAAAGCTCCTTCCGCACGCGCTGGACTCCTCGTTTCCTTAAACCTCCTCGTTTCTCGGGATAGACCAACAGTTTTTCAGGATCTTGGGGTTTTTTTTTGACAATCAATACCACATATATTCATAGCAAAAATAGTACATGGTAGAGGGCTACATGACGACTAGATATATCACCAAAAAAGGTGATGCATGTCTCCTTCACCAAAACAGCTGAAACAAGTACACGAACGCAAGTACACCACCATAATAATACTACTACATTAACACAAGTACGAGTAATAAAGTAAGAGTACTACTCCCTCTAATCTAATTTAAACCAAAATAAAACTTAAACTTCATCCTAAATTTGAACTAGTGCCTCGTCCTCGTTCTTCGCTCATTTTCTGATCCAAGACGGCGCAGAGTGCCAGAGTGCATGGCACGGAACTCTTCATCGGTGGCATGCCATGGGCATGTCACCGGATGCATGATTTTTTTCGCAATGTTTTAAATTTGAATTTAGGCCGCATGTCACACGGTGACATGCAAAAGGTGCATGTCACCTGGTGGTGGTAGGCAACTACCCTCATTTACGGCGGCGTAGGCGACTGGACGCCGCGTGGCCAGCCGCTGCCTCGTGGCCGCCTCGGTTTCCACGCGGGAGACCATTAAACGCCGACGACCAACCTTCCCGCGTCACGGTTAGCGACTATGACTATAAGGGCAAAACGCTAAACTCTCTCGTTCCATTCACTTTCTTCCTCTCTCCACCTAACAAACATTTGTTCGTCGCTCTCTCCTCCAGCAATGTCTTCAAAATTCAGGTCGTCGGCGGTCAAGTACGCGGAGAAAAAACGCCGGCTCGAAATTTCGAGAGACGCTTCCAGAAACCAAGTGGGCTCGCCGTCGCCGCCGCCGCCGCCGAAACGCGTCCGTGCTGTGCTCACCGGGTTAGTTTCCTTCGCCATGTACTTTCGTTTCTTTCGTCGCTCTCTCCTCCAGCAATTAATGTGTTCAAACTTCAGGTCGCCGGCGGTCAAGTACGCGGATAAAAAACGCCGGCTCGAAATTTCGAGAGACGGTTCCAGAAACCAAGTGGGCTCGCCGTCGCTGCAGAAAGCATCAGCGGAGAAAGCCAGCAGCATACTCAAGACTGTGTGCCTCGACAGAGACAAGTCTGATATAGAGTACAAAATCCTTCTTCAGGATAAAGTACAGCTCCAAAAGTTGAACCTTGAATATGCTGACATCGCCATCCTTGCCCTTCTCGAGAGGCAGAAGGCACAAGATAAGTTGATGCACCTGATGTTGGAGAGCTGCAGTGAAAGAGAAGAGACATTGAAAGAAGTGAGCAGTTTGGTGGGATACATGAGTGACGTCGGGCGAACTTCGCAGAATCCGCCCCGGCTGAGCTCAAATTCCAGCGGAACCAGCTTTCAGCAATGCATGTTAGGCGCACCTACAACTTCTACTCATTGATTAGAGGTCGCACGACATGGCATTTTCCCTCGAAATAGTAGTACTGTACTAATAGTTGTACTACTTAATATGTACCTTTTTGTAAAATAATTTCTTACATGTATTAGAAACTACCCCTCTCGTTTCTGGATGCACCCGGGACATTGTCATCCGGCCCTCTTCTGGACAAACCCCCTCGGGAAGGGCGGTATATTTTGCACATTTCGCTACTAGTACTTCTAATTCCACCGCTTATTTTTCTAATCCGTTAAATCGTTAATTGGATGACCAACTGATGGAAGCTGCGATAGATTAGACCAACAAGTGGTGAATTGTGCAAAAGATATGTCCGTGTTTTATGCAAAAGAGTGATATGGGGATCTGGTGGAATCTTGAATTTCCTCTTCAGTGGTAGGCATGCTTCACTTATAGCTGGAGTACATTGCGGACCTGGTGCATTTCGTCAGTACCGATCAGCTATTTTTGCTTATCCGGGAAGAAAAGGTAGTACTAGCCTTTTCTGTGAGATGTCTTTTCAGTGCTACGGAGTTGTCTGTTCACTGCTTGCTTTGTCTGTCGGTGACTTTGCCAAGCTGACTTTGCCATGACTTTGGGTGACTGATATGTGGACCACAGTTGTAAGTGACTCAAAGTCACTGACTTTGGGGACTCCTGAATGCTTCGTATATTTCTGACGGTTTCTGAATTATGTACTCCGTACAACTTTTGTAATATTGGTCAAACTAGTTTTGACCAGGGTTTGTGTAGGGTGTTTTTTTTTGGTTGGTCCAAATGGTGTTGTGTGGTCCAAATGTGATGTATCATCACACCACCATGTGCCCCCCTCCCCCCACCCCACCCCTAGGTTTTGGTAATGCCATTCTGATACATGCTTCTTAGAAGGAGTACATTTTTTCCGTTAGGGCATGACAATTTTGAAAAATTCAAAAAAAAAATGGGAAGACAGAATGGTAACATCATTTTCCATGTGATGATGCACCCCTGTGCCAAATTTTGGTTCATTTTAAGAATGTAAGGTGACAAATTACTCGAGGAAGCTAGTTGGAGTAGACGGGCATGATCGGATTGGCATAGGCGATTTATTTTTTGAAGGATGTTATTTTTCATAGACAATATCTGACACAAAAAATAAAATGTTAAGGTCTCATATTATTCTGAATGATTTTGAATTACTTATGACGTTTGGAAGTATTGGTATACATGAGTCCCACATGAAGTTAAATGGTCCAAAAAAAAGTTTCGTACACGTCTCCCAGAAAGTGGAAAGTCGAGTACATGCATGACTTCACGCGTCCACTACTGGATACAGGGAGTCAGAGGCTATAACATAATCGGCCTCATCATCTCTCGCGAGCTCGTCCTCTCCACTCCCCCAACTTGCCTCCCCCACACTGTGAAAACCCCCATCCACTCACCGCACCTCTGAGGCATCGACTTTCCCGTTTCCAACCACAACAGCATGAAGATAGGTATTGCATACGAGGCGGAGCAATAGGCGACCGCCCACGCAGAGGATGCCTCTACGGTAGTGGCCGTCGTGGTGGGTGAGGCTTCACCGGGCACCCAAGCCGCTCGTCTCCTCTGCTTGTCGGATTCTTCGACCTCGGTCGAAATGGGCATCCTGGCCGTCACGACGGGTGAGGCTTCACCGGGCACCCATGCCGCTCGTCTCCTCTGCTTGTCTGGTTCTTCGACCTCGGTCGAAACGGGCGTCCTGGCCGTCGAGCAGAAGGTGGATACCAACGTTGTTTATCCCGCCGAAGATGTGCACGGCGTTGCAGGCCACCACGGCGAGGTCTTCCTAGGCCCGATGCTGGACGCGAACCTCGACCCCTTCGACGATTTCGGCCCAAACGTTCAGTTCCAGGAGGATGTTGAGGGTGATGACGAGGAGGTACTTCTCTTTTACCGAAACTGTCCCAACCCTCTTTGTGTCATATTGCTGTTCACATGGTTTGCACGAGCCTGGTTCTTGATTGATTTGATATCCTACCTTGTTCTTGTAGATGTAATTGATTCTACGATTCGTAAGATCAGATTCTAGTTTAATTTCGACTAATCTGCCATGTAGTCATATAATCAATTTATGTGTTCATACTTAGTGGACTTGCAATTGTTGTGGCTAATGTTCATGGTTGTTCATAGGGTTTCTCATGATTTATTACGATTTCTTCTGCCATTTACTTGTTCTACACATTTAATTTTAGGGTTTCTAAGGTTTGATTATGTTAGTGGAGTATTTATTCGATCTGTCATAAAAAACCTGATTATGTAGTACTTAATAATTCATAGGAGTATTCTGATGACATGGACAACAACAAGGTGCGCAGGGACCGGAAAAGCCGCTATGTTCTCAAGCGGCTGAAGGGTGGTGAAATTCGTTTCTGCATGCGCGGGGAGCTATTTTGCCCATTATGTGGCAAATTTCTCTAGAAGGACATCCACAGCCTGATCCAACATGCGATGGGTGTAGGCCTAAGTACATAGGGGGAAACACCGCCCTGCAACCAAGGCCAAGTACGCATCATATGGCCTCTTCCTCCAGAATTACGTCTTGCCTAGCTTGCTCCACGTCAACGCCCCTGCTGCTGGCCCTCATGCTCCTGGTCATGTTTAAAGTTCATATGTGTAATCTTAATCCCTTTGGAAGTTCAGCATTAAACTCTACTAGTACAACCGTGGTGGTCTTGTGATGTAGTACTCTTTTGATGCATTTGTGATGTAGTAGTACTTTTTTTGAAATGATATAGTACTATCTAAGAAAAGTACTCCCTCCGATTCACATTCATTTCACATCAAGAAATATGGATCAGAGCGAGGGAGTAAATTAAACATGGCATCTCGTGCATGAAGCTTGACATATCGATCAGGTTGGCTAGAATAGCAATACAATGTTGCTCATTAGGCAAATGCATGCCATGTACGATAGTATACATCCAGTAAAGAAGTCTATACTGACATAAAAAAACTACTTTGGGGATGAGAGTCAATTGGGGCATCTACAATATAGAAAATCTTGCTCGTAGATGATTTTGGCTAAGAGGGTTTTACTCACATTACACGTGCCACTTTCCTTGTCTGCAAAACAAGTTCCAATAAAGGGAGAGGAAAGAAGAGGGTATTGTGGGCGAGATTGAACACCTTTTTTATGTGTTAATCTGAGGCCTCGTTTAGATGAGGATTTCGACTTATGCCTAACAGCTCAACACATCCACAAATAACTCTGCTTGCGCACACCACCGTTCATTAAAAATAACAATATTAGCTCGCAAGATTAAGAACGAAGTGAATTTAAGTAACTTGGTAAGCTTTTCAAGCAATATATTCAGAGAAAGAGCACACATGTTCGGCTCAAAATAATCATAAGAGAAGAACAATAAATCTAAGACACCACATGGATTCATACCTTGAGTCGACGCTGGCTCGTAGAAGGGCGGCCGCGCCTCGAGGATGCCGGGGACGTCTCCACCTCGGTCTCACATGTGACTGCTTATCGGCGGGTGGTGCGCCGCGCCATGTAGAAGATCTATCAAGAGATGAGAGCCCGATGACGCTACCGACGCCTCAACCTTGATAGCACCGACTTGTTGCTCCGCACCGAGATGCGCCACGTGCAAGATTTAGCGGATGCACCAATTTTAGAGATATGTCATGATCATTGTAACAAATTTCAACGTGATGATGATTTGATCTTGTACTCGGCCTTGAACATAAGAACTAGTACAATCTCACCTTTTTTTATCATTATCCTTTGCGAGATTTAGCGGATGCGCCAAATTCAGAGAAATATCATGATCATGGTAACACAATTTTCAATATAATGATGATTTGATGTTGCACTCGACCTTGAACATAAGTACTAGTACGGTCTCACAAATTTGTATCATTATACTTTGCAAGTTTTAGTGGATGCGCCCATTTTCAGAGGTAGATCATGATCATGGTAAGTTGGTAACAAATTTTCAACGTGATGATGATTTGATTTTGCACTCGGCCTTGAACAGAGGTACTAGTACGGTCTCACAATTTTTTATCATTATACTTGGACGGTGGCCAAATTCAAAATCTCATAGCGGCAAAACTTCCCGCCCACAAAATACAAAAATTTCACACGCTTCCAAATTCCCATTCTACCCCTGTGGAGATGGCAGCAAAGTCGGTTGGTGGGGGGGTCTGCCCGTCATTTTTTGGATCACCACCTCCCTAGCCCGGAAACCCTCCCAAAAAAAATTCATTTCCCTCAGACCACCCACCGGAACTTCCCAAGTCCCTCTCTCCCACCTCCACGACCACCGCACCGGAACATCCCCGCCGGACTTCCCTGGCCTACCCGAGGCCTCGCGATCCTCGTCATCCGGCTGCCTGCCGGAGCCGCTTCATCGACGCCGTCATCAACCGGACCGGATCATCCCCGCCGAACCTCGAAACCATATGCTCATCCAGCAGTCTACCGCAGTCGCTTCAGCTGCGGTATCGTCCACCCCGCCGGAGCCGCTTCGCCGGATCCATCGTCCACCGCATCGGATCTTGCTCACCGACACCGTTGTGCATGAACCGGATCTGCTTCACCGGCGCCGTGCATGATCTAAACTCTTCTACTGTCGCTTTTCTATTGCTTGCCTGCAAGTTCTTGTTTAATCTTGGGGGAACCTGTTTGTGCTAACGACGCGCCGTTACGTTTTTGCAGATGAGATGAGTAACCATGAAGTGTAATGGCCGTCTCTCCAACCCCAAGTAGCACATGTAGCGTACTTCATCACCGGATCTATCAACCCCAGGAAGATCTGCTGTGACTCCCACAGAGTGCTTCTCCTAATGTAAGTCCCTTGTTTTAGCGCCATGTTCTGGGTTCAGATTCTTGTTTGTCTGAAGCTCTTTTAGTTCATTCCTAGCTATGACCGTAACACGTTGCTATTTTCTACTTCATTGCTAACTTTAAGCGATTGAACATTTTGGTTTGCATTCCCTGCTCTGTAGATGTAGCCATCATAACTTCTATCTTGCTCAGTCGTTGTTACAAAAATTATAGGTATTATAGTAACATCCTGCTATTATTTAGTTCATGGCCAATTTTAAGTAATTGCACATGTTGGTTCGCATTCCCTGCTCTATAGCTTTTGGCATCGTAACTTCTATATTTGGTTTACATTCCCTGCTCTGTAGATCTAGCCATCATAACTTTATCTTGCTCAGTCGTTGTTACAAAAATTATGGCCTGCTACTATGTTGTTTGTGCCAATTTTTTACTCCATGAACATGTTGGCTTGCATTCCCTGTACTACAGGTGATGCCATTGTTTTGTATCTAGTTCATTGTAAGCTAACAAAGTAAGGACTTAGTTTGGCATGCTATCACTCTGCTATCTAGCCTGTAGTACAAATAAACTTGTCATACTACTAGATAATAATTTTGCGTGCCATCTTGTTCTTCAAAAGCTGCATTATTGACTTGTTTCTCTGACTTGGCATGACGCTCACATATGGAAAGCTGAACATATTGGTTTGCATTCCCTCTTATACAAGTTCACAGGTGATCCCACTATATTCTGTATCTGGTCCATCCTAAGCTCCAGCATTAACTATCCTCTATGTGTTGCTCATTACAAGTTTATATCCCGAAACATCTTGATTTGCATCCCCTTCACTATAAGTTCAGGAGTATTATTTAGTTCACGGCCAAAATGAAGTAATTGCACTTGGCACATGTTGGTTCACATTCCCTCCTCTTTAGCTTTTGCCATCGTAACTTCTATTTTTGGTTTACATTCCCTGCTCTGTAGATGTAGCCATCATAACTTCATCTTGCTCAGTCGTTGTTACAAAATTTATAGCCTGCTACTATGTTGTTCATGCCAATTTTGTACTCCCTGAACATGTTGGTTTGCATGGGACTCGACAGTAGTAAGTCTGCTGTTTCATTCTAACATGCTCTGTTATATTGGCTGTTGGTATGTGGCATGCACTCTTTGTTTGCTTATTGTGCGCATTACAATGATCTTGTTATAACGACGAAATGATGAGTTCCAAATTCTTTGGCAAACAATATTGTAGTGTCTTTGCCTTTCCATTGTTGTTGTCTTAACTTGTAATGTCTTTGTTTCAGATATAGGTGCTGCATGGACAACTTAAAAGATTGCCGGATCGCTTCATTGTATTGCTAGGTTTAATTACCATTCAATTTCTCTGGGTTCTGTAATATTTTTTTCAATGCCTTGCAGCTGATGTAATATTTAGTTAGTTTTTATAGTTCTTTCGCGCATTTTTTCTTTGGTGCTTGTGGTAAGTGAGGCTATCCGACAGAAATCAATGCTGCGTAAATATTCTCAGTATCTAAATCACGAATTCCCATCCCTTAAACGGCCCAATTAAGCGAAATCACATATGTGCCTGCCCGCAAAATCCTAAAGCGCATATTATGCCGGCATATAAACAGCAACTAAACGGGCTGGCCCACTTACTTCTTGGGCCAGCCCATTTGAGTTACGGTGGACCCCACACTCTAATTGGGCTGGCCCACTTGCTTTAAGGTGGACCCCACCCACTACTGGGCCGGCCCACTAATTAGTTGGGCCAGCCCATTTTCTTTTGTGGTGGACCCCACATACTAAACGGGCCCTTCAAGAGGAAAGTGGGACCCCTGTGTTTTGGCCCGGCCCACTATCTTGTTGGGCCGGCCCACTTGCAATATGGTGGACCCCACATACTAATTGGGCGGCCCTTTAACGGAAAGTGGGGCCCACATGTGCTTTTGGCCCGGCCCACTATCTTGTTGGGCCGGCCCACTTGCTATATGGTGGTCCCACATGGTAAATGGGCCGGCCCTTTAATAGGAAGGTGGGACCCACTGTGTTTTTGGCCCGGCCCACTATCTTGTTGGGCGGCCCACTTCTATATGGTGGACCCCACATACCAAATGGCCGGCCCATTAACGGAATGTGGGACCCCTGTGTTTTGGCCCGGCCCACTATCTTGGTGGGCCGGCCCACTTATATGGTGGACCCCACATACTAAATGGGTCGGCCCTTTAACAGGAAGGTGGGACCCACCTGTGTTTTTGGCCCGCCCACTATCTTGTTGGGCGGCCACTTGCTATATGGTGGACCCCACATACTAAATGGGCCAGCCCTTTAACGGGATAGTGGGACCCACTGTGTTTTGGCCCGGCCCACTAGCTTGTTGGGCCGGCCCACTTGCTATATGGTGGACCCCACACACTAAATGGGCGCTTTTAACGGGATAGTGGGACCCACTGTTTTTGCCCGGCCCACTTGCTTCTTGGGCCGGCCCATTGCTGTAAGGTGGACCCCACATGTTAAATGGGCCGGCCCATTTAAGTTTTGACTAGTCAACATTAGAGGTTAGGCACTAATGGACCAGCCCAGCTATATAGTTGATCGGTCAAACTATGTCATCTGGCCCGACCCGCTTAAGACGTGGCGGCCTCGTGTGGGCCTACCATCTACCACGGGGTTTCAGGTTAACGCCGTTAATCAGTTAACGGCATCTCACGTGTCGTTGCATGACGTCGGCGTCAACGGGCTCCGAAACCGCCACGGTCCGATTTTCCGTGGCGGAAGGGCGCCCAAGCGCGACGGACCGCAAAAATCGTCGTTGGACTTTGCCTGACGCAGTTTCGACAACAGAACCCATATCGTCGGGTTAGGCCCATAGGCGACGAAAAATACCCCTTAGTGGACGATTTTGGGACGTTGTCTATCAGAACTTTTCTTGTAGTGCAAGAAACATATGGTGCGTCCAAGACCATTGAGGATGATCGCACTCCTCCCACTTCACCAATGTGTGGTAAGACACAAGGTAATGGTATGGTGAGTGGTGATGAACATTGCATTGTTGATGGTGAGCTTCTCTTGATGATTCTTCATCCCTATCCCATTGCAATGTTTCATCTTTGGACTTGAACACTTATAGCACTAGAAATGCTTTACATGCTAGTGTTGATAGTCCTTGCATATCTACATCTCATGATGATATGCTTGCCTTGTCTTGTTGCCATGATAAAAATGCTTCGTTTTCCTCTAGTATTTGTGTGACTAACAATGTAGAGAAACCGAAGATACTATGGGCCAAGACAAGATCTTGGATGGAGCTTCAAATAGTTCATCTTCATCATCTCATGGTTCTTACACATGCCTTATGGCTAAGGCTTCTAAGGTATCTCCTTCCTTGGAACCCTATCTATCTAGTGATGATGAGGATGATGATATGGAAGAACTTAATGTTGCTTCCTTAAACATGATGGGTGAGTTGGTATTCCATGCTCTTCATAAGAAGAAATTTGCTTGCTCTAACTTTATGAAAATCTTGGCTTTTGCCATTGAGAGCACAAAAATTATTGAGAAAAAGGAAGAGCATGAGCGCGAGTATGCAAACGAGATTGCAACTCTTAGTGAAGCTCTTGAAGAACAACAAACCACCAATGAATCTCTTGAGGAGACCTTTACTCTAGAGCTATCTAAAGTAAAGGAATCTCGTGATAGAGCTTTAGAGGTGGCACATGATTTTCAAATTAAAAATGTTGAGCTAGTAATTGCTCATGCTAAACTCCTTGAGGATTTTGAGCTTCTCAAAAATGGCTCTAGGGCCATTGAGAGTGAGCTCATCAAACTCACCGAGTCACATGAGCAATTTAAGGCTCTCAACCTAATAGAGCTTGCTAAGTTGCCTTCTCCTTGTGCTATTATTGATGATGCTTGTGCTACTAACTCTACCTCTTGTGAAGCATCCATCTTGAAGGAGAATGTTGAGCTAAGGGCTCAACTTGCTTTGCTAACAAGCAATTATGAGAAATTGGAAGAAAGTCATGGAAAGCTTTCTAGCTCCCATGATGATCTTCTAGTCTCTCATGATTTGCTAAAGTTAGCTCATGAGGCTATCATGTCAAAGGTAACATCTTGTGAGCCTCATGTGAGTACTAGCACTACCTCTCAAAATGCTATTTTGCCATGTGCTAGTGCTTTTAGTTCACCCACTCATGCTATTGATTTATCTTGTGGTGAACTACCTTCTATGCCTTGTTGCTCTACAATCCATGTGCTAGTGCTAGTAATTCACCCACCCATGCTATTGCTATATCTTGTGGTGAATTACATACCTTGCCTTGTTGCTCTAACAATGAAGCTTCCACTTCCTCTAGTACTTGTGTTGTTACTAACCATGTTGAGGAAATCAAAGAGCTCAAGGCCCAAGTCTCTTCTTTGAAGAACGACTTGGTAAAGAGTCATGAAGGGAAATGCAAACTTGACAATGTTGAGTGAGCAACAATCCCCCAATGACAAGATTGGACTTGGATTCAACTCCAACGACAAGAAGTACACCATGCACAAGCGGAAGAAGGGCCAAGGGCATGTGAAGGATCCCGCCAAGATTGTGTGCTTCAAGTGCAAGATTGAAGGGCATCATGTTAGATCTTGCCCCTTGAAGAAGAAGCCACTTGGCGAGAAGAAACAAGGGAAGCGGCCTCAAGATGGAGCTCATGGTCTACCTCAAGGTCAAGCTCAAGGTCTACCTCGACTTGAAGAAAGGCCGCTACCCAAGAAGGATCAAGCCAAGGCTCCCGTTGTGGAGAAATCAAGTGAGAAGAAGGAGAAGAGAAGAACATGCTACATATGCCGTGAGAAGGGCCACATCTCCTCCTTGTGCACTATTGGTAACCCATCCAACCCTATCTTGATCGATGGTGCTTATTCTCTTTGCAAGGATAAGGTTGGCAATGTGTTTGCCAAGTATGTTGGCACTCAAAGTGGTTTCGTAAAAAGAACCATTTGGGTTGCTAAGCCTATTGGGTCTAACTTCTTTGGACCCAACTTGGTTGGGGACCAACAAGCCAAAATTTGATCAATAGGTATGACTAGAGGGCATGGAGACTTGACTAGTTCATGAAGAATTAAGGGACCTTCATCATTCTTATTTCCTCAAGTCAAGTATTATTCCTTTCATCCTTTACCCATGCACCTCCTTGCGGTAACGAGTCCTCAACTCCTTTACATTGAAAGTTACTCGCTCCCCTTTTACATGTGTTGGTTTTGTACCTTGCATGTGATTGTGTATGTTGTGCTTCCTACTTGCTTATCTTGCTATCATGCTTATATATGTTGGGTGGCACATCATGTACAATTGTTCTTATGTTGAGCCTATTGCATCTTGTTGATATCTTAGTTGTTGGCTCATGTGAGAAATTAATGGACTATCCCATTTAATTTGGGGGAGTGATATGCTTTGTGCATTTCACAATCTTAAAATGTGTGACATGATGAATTGAAAATTCTTTTGTCCATTAACTATCTCTAGTGGTTCTTATTTTCCCCTTGTATGAAAAATGCATTTATCACATTATGGGGGAGTATTATGCTTTGTGCATTTTACAAGCCTAGAAAATGTGAACATTTGAGGTTGTGTCACATAGAATTGATATTATAGATTATCTTGCTCCTATGTGACATGTTGCTCAAACAAATCCTATTTTGCCTAAAATGCTTTTATTGCTATTCTCTTGGATTTTGTTTGTGAGAGTTTTTCTTGGCATGGTTTTCCACATTGTATTGCTAGCTCCATATACTCTTTGGAAAATCATGTGCTTCATGTTATGCTATTCATTGCCTTGCATGTTGGTGTAACTAATTGAAGCTCTCAAGAATCTCCATTTGCATTATGGTTAACTCTTATCCTTTACCATATGCTTCCTTAGTTGTGAAGATGATCTTGGATATATCCGCAAACCACCATAGGGAACATTTCCTAAATATCTATTGTCCTTGTACAATTGGTAATATACTATGTGGTATATTTGTGGATCATCTTTAAATTTGGCTCATGTGCTCAATTGTTTTATTTCTTTCCAAGAATTTGTATTTGTGGGTTTAACTCCCATGTGTCTTCCTTGCTTCTTATGGATCTCCTTATTTCACTTGAACCTTTTTAGTGTTTTCATAAACAACGATAGAGTGATGATCCCACATTTGTGCATTTTGTATTCAAATGCAAAATCCTAAATAGTGCACTAATTTTGGGGGAGCTCTCCTATGTTTTTTAGAACACTCTCTTGGTTCAACCACCAGCCTACCTACTAGCATGTATTAAGCGAATAGCTTGTATGGTAGTTGTTAAAGAAAAGATGTATGTAGTCCCGGAAGAGAAGCAATTGTCGTACGACCTGTAAGCGTAACTTTTGACTTCCTTGCCGTTTGTTAATTGAGTCAATCGAGTTACGTTTGCAAAATGAATGGAATTCTGGAGAAACCTACACCAAACTACTTCAAGAAACCTACCAATTCGAGAAACAAAACAATAAAAAACTATAAAAAAAACGAATTACGAGAATCAATCGTTTCCCTTTTTGGGAGGCTTCCACTGCTTGCGCGAGTGAGCAAACCTTTTCTGTTTGGTACTTTTGTGCCATCATGAAAAGTGTTGAGGGTTTGGTTCATTTGGAACCTTGCTTTCTTTGGGAGTTGGTTATCTCATTACTTGATATTTGGTTTTAGCTTCTTAAAATGAGATAAGTCCTTGAGAATGTGTGTCTTGTATATCATCTTGCTCATTGTGTTTAGTTCATTTATTGAACTTTGGAGTCAATCTTGTGCTGTTTTGATTCTTGGATATGATTTGGACAACCTTTTGACATGTCACACCTTTGTGTGTCATCGTGTTCTATTTTGCATTTTGTCCAAGTCATATCTCCATTTGGTTCTTGAAAGTCTTGCATGCATATTTTCTTCATGTATCTTATGGCATGCTTGCTTTCTTTGATCCAATGCATAGGTAAAACTCCACCATAATCCTAAATTGGCTAAGATGTGCATGAAATTCAAATTCATATTCATATGCACATATTTAAGTGGAATTTGTCCTATGTGTTGTAGTTTCACTAACTACTCGGACCCAATTAGTTTGGGGACCATTTTGTACTTGAGCTTTGTCTTAGGTACATTGGAGATGCATTGGATGCTCGTCTCACTCATAAGGAAGAAGTGAAGGCCAAGTGACTATTGGAGACGAGCTATGATGTTATGGCAAACTCATATCTACTACATCACACCATTGCATCCGGGTAACAAGTATCAATCTACTCCATGCATGCTTACCTTGTATCCAACCATGTGGATTATCTTTGGCATGGATTGTTATTTGAGAATGTTGTGGTATTGCAAACCTTTTAAATGAAACCACTTTATTGCAAATATGAGTAAGTTGAGATGAGAGCATATTTTGGGGAATATAAAAATCATGCTTATGATTCAGTTAATCCCAAATATGCCAACCTTGCAATTGAATTGCATATCTCTTCCTCAATATGCCCACATGTGCAATAAAGAGGAATTTTCAAATTTTGATTCTTCTATTTGGTCTTTCATTGTGTGATACTTGTTTGCCTTTTTCAAAGCATCTCAACTATCTCCGTCCCTTGGTGGTTGTTTTTATGTCTTTGATGTGTTTGTGGTTGAAGTTCTTCAATATACAATAAGATAAACATGAGCTTTTGGCCGTGCTATAAAGCAAAAATCTCATTGGTATATTGTATCACTTCAACTTGGATATCTTGCTCTAGTTCTTTTGTGTATATCTTATGTGTACATGTTTCTTTTTGGATAAATATCTTCATGATGTTGTCCACTTAGAAAACTTATATACATGAGATATTACACATATTCTTTTTGATATCCCTCTTTGTGGGAGTCCATCCTTTTATCCTTATTTGACTCTTTAATGGCTCCACAAAGAACTTGGTTATGAGTGCTCGTGTTATTCTATTTGCATTTTCACGCACTCATATTTTATTTTGGCACAAGCTTCGATTTTACTTGTTTCTTATTAAGCTTGTGTTTATTTTTGGTTTTCATTTGATATCTTAAGAGAACCTTGTGTGTTATATGGTATGCTTAGCAACCTCATCCATTCAAGACTATGGTGATGCTCAATGCTCATCCTTGCATTAGTCCAATAATATGCTTTGTCATGCCTCCCACACATCCATTTGGTTGAGCCTTATCTTATGTTGTCTCTTGTTTGATACTCATCCATTTGTTATATTCCAAGTGATGCATAATCTCTATATATGATCTCTTGCAAATGTTTGTTCTTTAAATGACAATGAGGGAGTGAGGATTCCATGTTGTGCACATTGTATTCAAATCAACATTATAACATGTGCATGTACCTTGGGGAGCTTCCTCGTTTTATACTATTTGTGATCTATCAACTCTTTATTTCACTTGGTATCTTTTGCTTTGAGTAATCTTGTGGGAGTGATGATGCCATGTTTGTGCACCTTATTCTTCAATGCAAATTGTTTATCTTGTGCACAAATCTTGGGGAGTTTCCACATATTGCTTAGAGCATCCTTCTTGATCTTATCATAATATCTTTCATTTGGTTCATTGGATTTACTGCTTCATTTGTCGAAGCTTTCTCAACTTCTTATCCTCTTGCAATCTTTTATCCTCAATATAGTTTGATTTCCTCCGAATATTCATCATTGAATATGTGCATTTGATTTCACTCACAATTATGAGAAATGCACAACTTATGGAGGAACTCTCACTATATTGGCCTTCCAAACCTTTCGTCCATTTTGGCAATCGATGCCAATGGGGGAGAAGTTTGGAGGGTTTGAGGGAATTGCTTTTGTTTGGTTCTTAAGCACTTGCCTTTCATGCCTTGCATTTGTTGCTTTGCATGGTTGAATATTTAGAGGATACTCCGCTAGGCTTTAATTGCCGATATATGCAATGAAATTCAAGTTCATTCACACATGCATATATTATGGGGGAGTTTGTTCTAAATATTCAACTTGGGTTGTTCGCTAAATTCCATATTTAAACCCTCTCAAAGAGATTGTCATCAATTACCAAAATGGGGGAGATTGAAAGAACATGGAGCCCCCATGTGTGGTTTTGGTAATTGATGACAATCCCTATGGACTAATGGTTGTATTTAGAATCTATCTTAGGACATGTCCATAGCCATATGTTGGTCTCAAGGTTGCAAGATGGAGAAGATCGAGTGCAATAAATAAGACGGATGAAGATGGTGTCGAAGAGAGATGAAGACGGTATAGAAGACGAAGAGGGATGAAGACGGCGTAGAAGAGATGAAGATGGTGGCGTGCGTAGAAGATGGATGAAGACGGTGGCGTGTATGTTGGAAGAAGATGGTGGCATGTACAATGATGAAGAGGATGAAGACGGAGCTTGCCGACTCGAGTGGAACGCGCAAGGACAAGGTTTGTGCTCGATAGGATAGTGGGTCGCATCATCGGAGAGAGCTCAAACCTTGCATGCATTGCATCGTGTTTCTTGGTTGTTCTTGGTTCTTATCCATGAGATGTTCGAGAGCTTGTGTTCATTCTCATGACAAGCTCTAGCTCATCGGAAACGGATTCTGGATGCATCGCATGTTGCATGTTCGAGGGTGATGATTTTCCCAATTTACCATATTGAGAGGTTACACCTCTATGACCATAATAAAATCATCCACCACTCATTTGCATGTTTTCACCATGTGTGGAGGTAGCTCTTGTCCTCCTCTTTCTAGCAAAATTGGTTTCACCTCATTTGGATCTTCCTAGCTCAAATTATTGCTCTTTCGGTATCGCAAAAAATGAAAAAAGAAAAAAAAGGGAGGCGGTAGTACCGCGTGCAGTGAGGAAATAAGGCCCAGCCGGTACCGGACCGCTACTGGGCCGGTAGTACCGGCATAGCTTCTTCCACCCCTGCAGCTTCGGCTTCTCCCCAGCTTGAGCCGCCTTCCACCACCGCACCAGCCCACCTGGGCCGCACCCCGCTCCACCGGCACAGCTCTCCACTTCCCAGCTCTTGCCTTGGGCCACCGCCCGGCCCAGCTCGCCGCCGGCCTGCCCGACACGTTGGCACGCGCTCACGCGGGAAGCCGCTCGCCCGCCGATGCTTGCTCGTGCGGGAGTTGACTGCCTCGATGCCAGCTCCCTTCCCGCCCGCTCGCTGCACGATCCAGTGCTGGATCCGTGTCAGGCCGCCCGCTCAATTCACGCGCTCGCCTGCTGCTGCCTGGCCCCACGCCCCTGCGCTGCATGTGTTGCTTCTAGCCACGCCGCTCTGCTCAGCATTCTCTCTCTCTCTTTTGGAGTTTGGATCTAGTTGTTTGGCACAAGCGGTAGTACCGCTCTGTGCAGCGGTACTACCGGTTTGGGCCAACTTTTTGCCTATTTCTGCACAGTTTTGGGCGCGAACGGTAGTACCGCTTCGACAAGCGGTAGTACCGCTTCGGGCGCGAATCTAACTGTTTTTGAGCCCCAACAGTCATATTTCTGGGCACCCTATATATACCTCTCCCCCACCTCCGTCCACACTAGTTCTTTCCACCCATTCTCTCTCCTCCATTGTTGACCTTGAAGAGATTGATCCTCCTCTTGATCCCCCACTATTTCTTGCATCTTTTTGGGGGAAAGGAGAGAGGAGATCTAGATCTAGTGCTCCACCAAGTGAATCCCCCTCCAAGTGAGGGGATCTTGCTAGATCTAGATCTTGGAGTAATTTGGTGTTCCTCCTCTATTTTGTTCTTCCTCCCTTATTCCCCCAATAGCTTTTGTAGCTTTGTTGGAATTTGGGAGAGAAGGACTTGGGCATCTTAGTGGTGTTCTTAGCCATTGCATTAGGTGCATCGGTTTGGGTTCTCTCTGGGGTTTCGGTCTCGTAGAGGGCTTGTTGACCTTAGTGGTGTTGTTGCCTTCGTGGCCTTGTTGCCTTTGTGGTGTTGTAGCCTTTGTGGCCTTGTAGCCTTTGTGGCCTTGTCGTCTTTGTGGCGTGGTAGCCTTTGTGGCGTTGTTGCCTTTGTGGAGTGTGGTAGCCTTTGTGGTTTTGGAGCCGGTTGTGGCGTGATACGTCTCCAACGTATCGATAATTTCTTATGTTCCATGCTACTTTATTGATGATACCTACATGTTTTATGCACATTATATGTCATATTTACGCATTTTCTGGAACTAACCTATTAACAAGATGCGAAGAGCCAGTTGCTGTTTTCTGTTTTTGGTTTCAGAAATCCTAGAAACGAAATATTCTCGGAATTGGACGAAATCAACGCCCGGGGTCCTATTTTTGCACGGAGCTTCCAGAAGACCGAAGGAGAGTCGAAGTGGGGCCACGAGGTGGCCAGATGACGAGCGGCGCGGCCGGGCCCGGCCGCGCCGGCTGTCATCGGGCCCCTCGTGCGCCTCTTGACCTGCCCTTCCGCCTACAAATAGCCTCCGCGAAAACCCCAGTACCGAGAGCCACGATACGGAAAACCTTCCCGAGACGCCGCCGCCGAATCCCATCTCGGGGGATTCGGAGATCGCCTCCGGCACCCTGCCGGAGGGGATTCATCTCCCGGAGGACTCTTCATCACCATGATCGCCTCGGTGTGATGAGTGAGTAGTTCACCCTGGACTATGGGTCCATAGCAGTAGCTAGATGGTCGTCTTCTCCTTATGTGCTTCATTGTTGGATCTTGTGAGCTGCCTAAACATGATCAAGATCATCTATCTGTAATACTATATGTTGTGTTTGTCGGGATCCGATGGATAGAGAATACTATGTTATGGTGATTATCAATCTATTGTTTATGTGTTGTTTATGATCTTGCATGCTCTCCGTTATTAGTAGAGGCTCTGGCCAAGTTTTTCTCTTAACTCCAAAAGGGAGTATTTATGCTCGATAGTGGGTTCATGCCTTCATTGACATGGGACAGTGACAGAAAGTTCTAAGGTTGTGATGTGTTGTTGCCACTAGGGATAAAACATTGATTCTATGTCTAAGGATGTAGTTGTCGATTACATTACGCACCATACTAAATGCAATTGTCTGTTGCTTTGCAACTTAATACTGAATGGGGTTCGGATGATAACCTGAAGGTGGACTTTTTAGGCATAGATGCAGTTGGATGGAGGTCTATGTACTTTGTCGTAATGCCCGGATTAAATCTCACTATATTTATCATATCATGTATATGCATTGTTATGCCCTTCTCTATTTGTCAATTGCCCGAGTGTAATTTGTTCACCCAACATGCTTTTATCTTATGGGAGAGACACCTCTAGTGAACTGTGGACCCCGGTCCTATTCTTTACATCGCATACAATCTCTGCAATACTTGTTTTACTGTTTTCTTGCAAACAATCATCTTCCACACAATACGGTTAATCCTTTGTTACAGCAAGCCGGTGAGATTGACAACCTCACTGTTTCGTTGGGGCAAAGTACTTTGGTTTTGTTGTGCAGGTTCCATGTTGGCGCCGGAATCCCTGTTGTTGCGCCGCATCACATTTCGCCACCATCAACCTTCAACGTGCTTCTTGACTCCTACTGGTCCGATTAAACCTTGGTTTCTTTCTGAGGGAAAACTTGCCACTGTGCGCATCATACCTTCCTCTTGGGGTTCCCAACGGACGTGTACATTTACGCGCATCAAGCCTTTTTCTGGCGCCGTTGCCGGGGAGATCAAGACACGCTGCAAGGGGAGTCTCCACTTCTCAATCTCTTTACTTTGTTTTTGTCTTGCTTTATTTTATTTACTACTTTGTTTGCTGCACCTAAAAACACAAAAAAATTCGTTGCTAGTTTTACTTTATTTCCTGTGCTTGCTCTCTATATCAAAAACACAAAAAAATTAGTTACTTGCATTTACTTTATCTAGTTTGTTTTATTTACCGTTGCTAAAATGAATACCCCTAAAAATACTAAGTTGTGTGACTTCACAAACGCAAATAATAATGATTTCCTATGCACACCTATTGCTCCACCTGCTACTACAGCAGAATTCTTTGAAATTAAACCTGCTTTACTGAACCTGGTTATGAGAGATCAATTTTCTGGTGTTAGTTCTGATGATGATGCTGCCCATCTCAATAATTTTGTTGAACTTTGTGAAATGCAAAAGTATAAGGATGTAGATGGTGATATTATTAAATTGAAAGTGTTTCCTTTCTCATTAAGAGGAAGAGCTAAAGATTGGTTGCTATCTTTGCCTAAGAATAGTATTGATTCATGGACTAAGTGTAAAGATGCTTTTATTGGTAGATATTATCCTCCCGCTAAAATTATATCTTTGAGAAGTAGCATAATGAATTTTAAGAAATTAGATACTGAACATGTTGCTCAATCATGGGAGAGAATGAAAACTTTGGTAAAGAATTGCCCAACCCATGGACTGACTACTTGGATGATTATCCAAACCTTCTATGCAGGACTAAATTTTTCTTCGCGGAATTTATTGGATTCAGCTGCTGGAGGTACCTTTATGTCCATCACTTTGGGGGCGGCTACGAAACTTCTTGATGATATGATGATAAATTACTCTAAATGGCACACGGAAAGAGCTCCACAAGGTAAGAAGGTAAATTCTGTTGAAGAAACCTCTTCCTTGAGTGATAAGATTGATGTGATTATGTCTATGCTTGTGAATGGTAGATCTAATGTTGATCCAAATAATGTTCCTTTAGCTTCATTGGTTGCTCAAGAAGAAAATGTTGATGTGAATTTCATTAAAAATAATAATTTCAACAACAATGCTTATAGGAACAACTCTGGTAATAACTATAGGCCATATCCTTCTGCTAGTGGTAATGGTTATGGTAATTCTTATGGGAATTCTTACAACAATAATAGGAGTGTACCCTCTGGTCTTGAAGCTATGCTTAAAGAATTTATTAGTACACAAACTGCTTTTAACAAATCTGTTGAGGAAAAGCTTGATAAAATTGATATTATTGCTTCTAGAGTTGATAGACTTGCCTCTGACGTTAATCTTTTAAAATTGAAAGTTATGCCTAATAATGATATTGATAATAAGATTACTACTACAGCAAATGTCATCCAAGTTAGAATTAATGAGAATATAAGATTAATGGCTGAATTGCGTGCTAGGTGGGATAGAGAAGAAAATGAAAAACTAGCTAAAGAGAATAATGTAGCTAAAGTTTGGACTATTACCACCATTAGTAATGATAATGATTCACATGTTGCTGCACCTCCTACCATCAATGGTAAAATAATTGGTGTTGGCAATGTTTCTACTCCTAGTGCAAAGCGTACAAAACTGCCTGAAATTGCTAAAACTGCTGAAACTGCTTGTGATAAAACTGCTGAAATTTTTTCCAACCTTGGGAACAATGATCCCATTGCTGTAGCTCATAATGATTTAGATTTTGATGATTGTCACATCTCTGAAGTTATAAAGTTCTTACAAAAACTTGCTAGAAGTCCCAATGCTAGTGCTATAAATTTGGCCTTTACAAAACATATTACAAATGCTCTCATAAAAGCTAGAGAAGAGAAACTAAAACTTGAAACTTCTATTCCTATAAAGTTAGAAGATGGTTGGGAGCCCATCATTAAAATGAAATTCAATGACTTTGAATGTAATGCTTTATGTGATCTTGGTGCAAGTATTTCTGTTATGCCTAAAAAGATTTATGATATGCTTGACTTGCCACCATTGAAGAATTGTTATTTGGATGTTAATCTTGCCGATAATGTTAAAAAGAAACCTTTGGGGAGGATTGATAATGTGCACATTACGGTTAACAATAACCTTGTCCCCGTTGATTTTGTTGTCTTGGATATCGAATGCAATGCATCTTGTCCTATTGTGTTGGGAAGACCTTTTCTTCGAACCGTTGGTGTTGTTATTGATATGAGGGAAGGTAATATTAAATATCAATTTCCTCTCAAGAAAGGTATGGAACACTTCCCTAGAAAGAGAATGAAGTTGCCTTTTGATTCTATTATTAGAACAATTTATAATGTTGATGCTTCATCTCTTGATAATACTTGAAATACACTTTCTGCGCCTAGCTGAAAGGCGTTAAAGAAAAGCGCTTATGGGAGACAACCCATGTTTTTACTACAGCACTTTGTTTTATATTTGAGTCTTGGAAGTTGTTTACTACTGTAGCAACCTCTCCTTATCATGTTTTTGTGCCAAGTAAAGTTTCTATGTTAAAGTTGATGTTATATTTGGGATCGCTGCGCAGAAACAGCATTGCTGTCTGTCACGAATTCTGGCACAAGTCTCTGTAGAAAATTCGAAAAAATCTGCCAATTTACGAGCGTGATCCTCAGATATGTACGCAACTTTCATTAGTTTTGAGTTTTTCCATTTGAGAAAGTCTGGTGCCACTTTAAAATTCGTCTTTACGGACTGTTCTGTTTTTGACAGATTCTGCCTTTTATTTCGCATTGCCTCTTTTGCTATGTTGGATGAATTTCTTTGATCCATTAATGTCCAGTAGCTTTATGCAATGTCCAGAAGTGTAAAGAATGATTGTCTCACCTCTGAATGTGTGAATTATTAATTGTGCACTAACCCTCTAATGAGTTTGCTTGAAGTTTGGTGTGAAGGAAGTTTTCAAGGGTCAAGAGAGGAGTATGATATACTATGATCAAGAGGAGTGAAAGCTCTAAGCTTGGGGATGCCCCGTGGTTCATCCCTGCATATTCTAAGAAGACTCAAGCGTCTAAGCTTGGGGATGCCCAAGGCATCCCCTTCTTCATCGACAACATCATCAGGTTCCTCCCGAAACTATATTTTTATTCGATCACATCTTGTGTTCTTTACTTGGAGCGTCGGTTTGTTTTTGTTTTTGTTTTTGTTTTTGTTTGAATAAAATGGATCCTAGCATTCACTTTGTGGGAGAGAGACACGCTCCGCTGTTGCATATGGACAAATATGTCCTTAGGCTTTACTCATAATGTTCAAGGCGAAGTTTCTTCTTCGTTAAATTGTTATATGGTTGGAATTGGAAAATGCTACATGTAGTAATTCTAAAATGTCTTGGATAATGTGATACTTGGCAATTGTTGTGCTCATGTTTAAGCTCTTGCATCATATACTTTGCACCCATTAATGAAGAAATACATAGAGCTTGTTAAAATTTGATTTGCATATTTGGTCTCTCTAAGGTCTAGATAATATCTAGTATTGAGTTTTGAACAACAAGGAAGACGGTGTAGAGTCTTATAATGTTTACAATATGTCTTTTATGTGAGTTTTGCTGCACCGGTTCATCCTTGAGTTTGCTTCAAATAACCTTACTAGCCTAAACCTTGTATCGAGAGGGAATACTTCTCATGCATCCAAAATCCTTGAGCCAACCACTATGCCATTTGTGTCCACCATACCTACCTACTACATGGTATTTCTCCGCCATTCCAAAGTAAATTGCTTGAGTGCTACCTTTAAAATTCCATCATTCACCTTTGCAATATATATCTCATGGGACAAAATAGCCTTAAAAACTATCGTAGTATTGAATATGTACTTATGCACTTTATCTCTTATTAAGTTGCTTGTTGTGCGATAACCATGCTTCTGGGGACGCCATCAATTACTCTTTATTGAATATCATGTGAGTTGCTATGCATGTCCGTCTTGTCTGAAGTAAGAGGGATCTACCACCTTAATGGTTGGAGCATGCATATTGTTAGAGAAGAACATTGGGCCGCTAACTAAAGCCATGAATCATGGTGGAAGTTTCAGTTTGGACATATATCCTCAATCTCATATGAGAATAATAATTATTGTTACATGCTTATGCATTAAAGAGGAGTCCATTATCTGTTGTCCATGGTGTCCCGGTATGGATGTCTAAGTTGAGAATATTCAAAAGCGAGAAATCCAAAATGCGAGCTTTCTCCTTAGACCTTTGTACAGGCGGCATGGAGGTACCCCTTTGTGACACTTGGTTGAAACATGGCATTGCAAAGATCTGGTAGTCCAAGCTAAGTAGGACAAGGTGCGGGCACTATTAGTATACTATGCATGAGGCTTGCAACTTGTAAGATATAATTTACATAACTCATATGCTTTATTACTACCGTTGACAAAATTGTTTCATGTTTTCAAAATAAAAGCTCTAGCACAAATACAACAATCGATGCTTTCCTCTTTGAAGGACCATTCTTTTACTTTTATTGTTGAGTCAGTTCACCTATCTCTCTCCACCTTAAGAAGCAAACACTTGTGTGAACTGTGCATTGATTCCTACATACTTGCATATTGCACCTGTTATATTACTTTATGTTGACAATATCCATGAGATATACATGTTATAAGTTGAAAGCAACCGCTGAAACTTAATCTTCCTTTGTGTTGCTTCAATACCTTTACTTTGATTTATTGCTTTATGAGTTAACTCTTATGCAAGACTTATTGATGCTCGTTTTGAAGTACTATTCATGAAAAGTCTTTGCTTTATGATTCAGTTGTTTACTCATGTCATTACCATTGTTTTGATCGCTGCATTCATTACATATGTTTACAAATAGTATGATCAAGATTATGATGGCATGTCACTTCAGAAATTATCTTTGTTATCGTTTTACCTGCTCGGGACGAGCAGAACTAAGCTTGGGGATGCTGATACGTCTCCAACGTATCGATAATTTCTTATGTTCCATGCTACTTTATTGATGATACCTACATGTTTTATGCACATTATATGTCATATTTACGCATTTTCTGGAACTAACCTATTAACAAGATGTCGAGCGTTTTTGTTTTTTGTTTTTGGTTTCAGAAATCCTAGTAACGAAATATTCTCGGAATTGGACGAAATCAACGCCGGGTCCTATTTTTGCACGGAGCTTCCAGAAGACCGAAGGAGAGTCGAAGTGGGGCCACGAGGTGGCCAGACGACAGGGTGGCGCGGCCCAGGCCCTGGCCGCGCTGGCCTGTCATATGGGCCCCTCGTGCCGCCTCTTGACCTGCCCTTCCTCCTACAAATAGCCTCCGTCACGAAAACCCCAGTACCGAGAGCCACGATACGGAAAACCTTCCAGAGACGACGCCGCCGCGAATCCCATCTCGGGGATTCAGGAGATCGCCTCCGGCACCCTGCCGGAGAGGGGATTCATCTCCCGGAGGACTCTTCATCGCCATGATCGCCTCCGGAGTGATGAGTGAGTAGTTCACCCCTGGACTATGGGTCCATAGCAGTAGCTAGATGGTCGTCTTCTCCTTATGTGCTTCATTGTTGGATCTTGTGAGCTGCCTAAACATGATCAAGATCATCTATCTGTAATACTATATGTTGTGTTTGTCGGGATCCGATGGATAGAGAATACTATGTTATGGTGATTATCAATCTATTGTTTATGTGTTGTTTATGATCTTGCATGCTCTCCGTTATTAGTAGAGGCTCTGGCCAAGTTTTTGCTCTTAACTCCAAGAGGGAGTATTTATGCTCGATAGTGGGTTCATGCCTTCATTGACACCTGGGACAGTGACAGAAAGTTCTAAGGTTGTGATGTGTTGTTGCCACTAGGGATAAAACATTGATTCTATGTCTAAGGATGTAGTTGTCGATTACATTACGCACCATACTTAATACAATTGTCTGTTGCTTTGCAACTTAATACTGAATAGGGTTCGGATGATAACCTGAAGGTGGACTTTTTAGGCATAGATGCAGTTGGATGGCGGTCTATGTACTTTGTCGTAATGCCCGGATTAAATCTCACTATATTTATCATATCATGTATATGCATTGTTATGCCCTTCTCTATTTGTCAATTGCCCGACTGTAATTTGTTCACCCAACATGCTTTTATCTTATGGGAGAGACACCTCTAGTGAACTGTGGACCCCGGTCCTATTCTTTACATCGCATACAATCTACTGCAATACTTGTTTTACTGTTTTCTTGCAAACAATCATCTTCCACACAATACGGTTAATCCTTTGTTACAGCAAGCCGGTGAGATTGACAACCTCACTGTTTCGTTGGGGCAAAGTACTTTGGTTTTGTTGTGCAGGTTCCACGTTGGCGCCGGAATCCCTGTTGTTGCGCCGCATCACATTTCGCCACCATCGACCTTCAACATGCTTCTTGACTCCTACTGGTCCGATTAAACCTTGGTTTCTTTCTGAGGGAAAACTTGCCACTGTGCGCATCATACCTTCCTCTTGGGGTTCCCAACGGACGTGTACATTTACGCGCATCATGGCGCGTTGGAGTCTTTGTGGCCTTGTTGCCGGTGTGGCGTGTTGGAGCCCTTGAGGTCTTGTACTTGAGAGCCTCTGATGACCCACAAGTATAGGGGATCGCAACAGTCTTCGAGGGAAGCAAAACCCAATTTATTGATTCGACACAAGGGGAGCCAAAGAATACTTGTAAGCCTTAACAGCGGAGTTGTCAATTCAGCTGCACTGGAAACAGACTTGCTCGCAAGAGTTTATCAGAGACAGTTTTATAGCAGTAGGAGTAGTGAAATAACAGCGACAGTGAAATAAAGACAGCAGTAGTGATTATAGTAAACAGCAGGATTAAAATACTGTAGGCACATGGATGGATGAACGGGCGTTGCATGGATGAGAGAATTCATATAACAATCAAGGTAGGGCATTTGCAAATAATAATAAAACGGTATCCAAGTACTAATCAATCCATAGGCATGTGTTCCGTATATAGTCGTACGTGCTCGCAATGGGAAACTTGCACAACATCTTTTGTCCTACCAGCCGGTGGCAGCCGGGCCTCTAGGGAAACTACGAAATTAAGGCACTCCTTTTAATAGAGTACCGGAGCAAAGCATTAACACTCCGTGAACACATGTGATCCTCACATCACCGCCTTCCCCTCCGGTTGTCCCAATTTCTGTCACTTTGGGGCCTCGGGTTCCGGACAGCGACATGTGTATACAACTTGCAGGTAAGATCATAAAACAATGAATATCTTCATGAATCAATAACATGGTCAGATCTGAGATCGTGTCACTCGGGCCCTAGTGACAAGCATTAAGCATAACAAGTTGCAACAATAACATAAAAGTACCATCTACGGATACTAGGCACCATGCCCTAACAATCTTATGACTATTACATGATCAATCTCATCCAATCCCTACCACCCCCTTCAGCCTACAGCGGGGGAATTACTCACACATGGATGGGGGAAACATGGTTGGTCGATGGAGAGGCGTCGGTGGTGATGGCGGTGATGATCCCCTCCAATTCCCCGTCCGGCGGAGTGCCAGAGCGGAGTTTCTGGTCCCGAGGCGGAGTTTCGCGATGGTGGCGGAGTTCTGGATGTCTTCTGGAAATATGGTCGAACCCCCTTGCGTTTTTAGGTCGAAGAGGTTTTGTAGCCCGAAGGAGAGCGTCGGGGGGCCGCCGAGGCGCCCTAACCATAGGGCGGTGCGCCCCCCTGTAGGCCGCGCCGGCCCATGGTGTGGGGGCCATGGGCCCCCCTGGTTCGCCCTTTTGGCCTCTCATCTTCACGGTGAAAATAGGCCCATTGCGATTATTTCCGGGGATTTTCCTGAAAGTCGAGTTTCTGCACAAAAACGAGACACCAGTGCAATTCTGCTGAAAACAGCGTTAGTCCGTGTTAGTTGTATCCAAAATACACAAATTAGAGGCAAAACAATAGCAAAAGTGTTCGGGAAAGTAGATACGTTTTGGACGTATCAACTCCCCCCAAGCTTAGCTTATTGCTTTTCCTCAAGCAATTCAGTTAACAACTGAGTGCGATAAAAGAACTTTCACGAACACATTTGTTCATATGATGTAAATATTCTCATGATATGGCAAGTGCTTAAGCAATTCATAATAAGATACATGCAAATAAAGTCATCTAATAGCTATGTCAATCATGAAAGAGATACCAACAAACTAATAACAAGCATCATGAAACACTTCCATAAGCAGGATTGCAATGTTCATAGAAAGATATGATAAAGTGGTATCTCGCTTGCCTGTATTTGTACAGCAAAACATAAATGCCCAGGCACCTCTGAAGTTCATAGAAAGACTAGAAGTAAAAATTGTCAAAGATAAAAGCATCAAAGTTATACCACAGCTGATCATATTTTGGGACAAGCATATTATACTAAGAATGACAGTTATGCTCTCAAGAAGGTGCTCAAAGAAAGGATGGTGACTCAACATAGAAGTAAAAGATTGACCCTTCGCAGAGGGAAGCAGGGATTAACATGTGCTAGAGCTTTTCATTTTTTCAAAGACAGAAGTAAAATTATTTTGAGAGGTGTTTGTTGTTGTCAACGAATGATAGTGGGTACTCTAACCACCTCGCCAACCAGACTCTCAAGAGCGGCTCCCATGAAGGACGTTATCTCTACCAGCAAGGTAGATCATCCCTCTTCTCTTTTGTTTACACATGCATTTTAGTTTCATTATGGATGACACTCCCCCAACCTTTGCTTACACAAGCCATGGCTAACCGAATCCTCGGGTGCCTTCCAACATTCACATACCATGGGGGAGTATCTATTTGCAGGTTAAGTTGCTTACTGATGAATCAGAGCAAAACACGTGAAGAGAATTATTAATGAAGGTTAATTAATTGGGGCTGGGAACCCCGTTGCCAGCTCTTTTTGCAAAATTATTGGATAAGCGGATGTGCCACTAGTCCATTGGTGAAAGTCTGTCAGGAGTAAATGACAAGGTTGAAAGATAAAACACCACATACTTCCTCATGAGCTATAAAACATTAACACAAATTGAGAAGTAGTTTGAAGGTTTAAAGGTAGCACATGAGAATTTACTTGGAATGGTTTGAAATGCCATGCATAGGTATTTATGGTGGACACTTTGGAACAACTTGGTTTTAAGGTATTTGGAAGCACGAGCAGCGTTCCCGCTCAGTACAAGTGAAGGCTAGCAATAGACTGGGAAGCGACAATCAAGAGAGCAATAACTGTCATAATCATGCTTGCGACAAAATAAAATTAATGGAGGCATAAAAGTGATACAAGAACTCTGAAGCAAAGTAAATCATCGAGGCTTAATTGACTTTTGTTCAGTCATGTGCATGCGTGAGCATGTGCCAAGTCGATTCAAGTGAATTATTCAGAGGAGGATACCACAATGTCATACCTATCTATGAATAAAACAATGCAAGCAAATATTCATGACATGCTACTCATTATTAATAAATTGGAACTAATCATGAGAGATCATGAACTACTAGACTTTCATTAAATGACATATACCTCACATGAACCAACTAAGCATGCTCACATGGATGAGTATATGTACAAAAATGAAAACAAATAGAGTTCATACCAGCCTCTCACCACAGTCAAGTTGCCGTAGATCGTCATTATTGCCTTTCACTTGTGCAGCTTGAATAATAATATGGAATGAAACCAAGCTCCAACCACCGGAGACCGCTGAACTCCCTAATAAACTTTACAAAACCAAAGAAGAACAACAAATATTTTTGGTGTTTTCGGGTTAGAAATAAGAACAAAAGGAAACAAGCAAACAAAGCAAAATCTTTTTGGATTTTCTCATAGCAAACTAACGATAGCAAATAAGGTAAAATAGGAACAAAGAACCAAATAAACAAATGGTGAAGAGAAACAACAGAAATATTTTTGGTCTTTTTGTGTTTTAGGAAAGAAACAAAGCAAAAACAAGAGAATGCAAACTAAAAGAAACACAGAAAAGCAGGATGGCAGAAATCTGCCAAAACCTGACAGCAGTACAGAAATCGATTTTTACAAAAATCTTCCGTTGCTCAGTTCAAAAAGTGTTCAACTAATGAAAGTTAGATAACAACCTGGGGAACATGCACAAAAATTTGCAACTCAAAATAATGTTCTGGCTGTGCGCAGGAATTTTTTTAGTAACAGCCCAGAATCTGTTTTTAGACAACACTTCCCCAAATATCATCTCCCTCTCATTAGAAACCACTTTAAGAAGCTAAACAAGTATATACAAGTATCCAGAAATTGTAATATGCAATGAATGAGTGATGCCGGCATACCTCCCCCCAAGTTTAGGCTTTTGGCCTAAGTGGAGATCATTCCCACGGTCCCCATGAAGTGGTGTCTCCGTAGTATGACGAAGGACCCTGTTCGGGTATGTGCTGGAGGACGCACCAGGATACGTGACGGTGTACCCGTAGGAGGGCTCGGCGTCCTCGGAGTCATGCTGCTGGTGGAAACCATGTATCCTCAGCTGTTCATCCACCTCCTCCTTGGAGCGCGACCACGGTTTCCTGTGAACACTGAACAAATCGGCCTGCGGCAAGGGGATTTCCCTCTCATCCCCGTCAATAAACAACATTTTATAGACAATATTATCTATACTAGAGTCAGTTGTAACAAATTGGTGACTCTTCATAGCAGCAATATCTAACCTAGCAGGGGTTAGTTTCACATCAGTAGGGTCAAGAGGAAGATCTAGATGTGCCAAAATACGTGATGCAATAATTCCTCCATAGATAGGTCCCTTAGCGGACAAACGACGGGCAATAAGAGCACCAAGATGATAAGGTGTTTTTCCAGTAAGTGCAGCAACTAAGAAAGCAAGATGATAGCTAGAAATATTACTAGTATTCTCCCTACCAAGAATGCTAGTAGCAATATAGTAAGCGAAATATCTAATGGCGGGGAGTTGGATGTTTCTTATCTTGCCACGCTGAATGGTGCGGCTATCATCATTGGTGATTCCTCGGTAGAGCTCCACCAAAGCCTTGGGATTATTCTCAATCTTCTTTGCGGTACCTACAGGGGCAATATCCAATGCAACACAAAAATCCTTCAACTTCATAGTAATAGGATTATCATAAATCCTGAATGTAACTGTTGGCGAGAAGTGCGAGTTGTTGAACTTGAAGCTGTCAACAAAGATTTTGGTTAACATGTAATATTGGCTCCTCTCGTCTTCCATATAAGTGGTCAAGCCCACATTATTGACGAGGAATAAGAACTCATCGAGCAACCCTGCATTACGCAAAAAGTCATAACATGGAAAAGATGAAGCATTAGGGACTCCATTATCCTCTTCGAAGCTCGGTGCGATGACGTCCTCATTATAGGATCGTCTAATCCGAGTGGATGCCCTTGAGGGCCTTCCCGTGCTTGTCGTTTCTCTTTCGAACACCTCTCCAAAGTTGTGGTTGTCCATTTTCCTTTTCTGAAATTTTTCAACAATCATTATAAAATTTGATTTCAAGGTATATAATTGAGGGAAACTACTATAGGAACTTGCTAGAGTACTAAACATGCATAAAAACTAATTTTTACAACTTAGAACAAGCATGCAAGCTCAATAAACATGTTACCTACAGCAGCAAAATATTCAACATATACTCAACCAAACAAAATTCTATTTGGATAATCAAAGGAGTCACATACCGGAGAGCAAATGTGCCAAATTTCAGACAGAAATCTGGGCTGAGCAAAGAGATCGAGAAAGTGAGTACGAGTTTTTTCGGGAGAGAGAGTGAGATGGGAGGAAGAGATGAGTGAGTGGGGCAAGGAGGGGCCCACACCACAGGGTGGCGCGCCCTCCTTGCTGGCCGCGCCGGCCCATGGGGTCCAGCCCCTGGGTGCCCCACTGGTCAGCCCTGGTGCTCCCAGGTAGCCCTTCGAAAAATAAGACTAACAATATAATTTTTGTAAATTTTTGAGAACTTCGAAAAATGCACATTTCTGGGTGTTAAAGTAATTATTACAGCGCAGGAAAATAATTTCCAAAATCTTAAACAACTAAAACATCTTGCAAAACAAAAAGTGCTACAGCAAGTAAAACAAGTGGAGGAAGAAAGAAGTGTTGTTTAGCTCTCTTATGCATTTAAAATATACTTGTTAACAAGGTTGATCAAGTCTTGCTACCAAATAAATTTTATATGACATAAGAAGAAATAAACCTCAAATCAATCATGTTACCTTATATTGAATTGATATGGATCCAATCACAAGAGTTTGATATTCTTCTTTAGGCTCATATATAGGACAATCAATAGATCCCACCTTGATAGTTTTCAAATTAAAAATTGTATTAACTCCATATACTTTATCAATCCTCTTGGGAAAATAGACAGTATGTTCCTTATCTTCGACATTGAAAGTAACTTTTCCTTTATTGCAATCAATAACAGCCCCTGCAGTATTAAGAAAGGGTCTTCCAAGAATAATAGACATATTATCATCTTCAGGCATTTCCAACACAACAAAATCAGTTAATATTAAGCAATTTTGAGTAACTTGAACAGGAACATCTTCACATACACCAACAGGAACAGCAGTAGATTTATCAGCCATTTGCAAAGATATATCAGTTGGTATCAACTTATCTAAATCAAGTCTCTTGTAAAGAGAAAAAGGCATCACACTAACTCCTGCTCCCAAATCACATAGAGCAGTTCTAACATAATTATTCTTGATGGAACAAGGAATAGTCGGTATACCTGGGTCTCCCAGCTTCTTTGGAACCTTGCCATTGAAAGAGTAATTAGCGAGCATAGTGGAAATCTCCTCATTAGGAATTTTCCTTTTGTTAGAGACAATATCTTTCATGTATTTTGAATAAGGAGGCAATTTAATAGCATCAGTCAAAGGGATTTGCAAAAATAAAGGTTTCATCCAATCACAAAATTTATTATAATGTTCCTCCTCCTTTGATTTTAGTTTCTTAGCAGGAAAAGGCATTTGCTTTTGAACCCAAGGTTCTCTTTCACTACCATGTTTCTTAGCAATAAAATCTTCTTTAGTGTACTTTTTATTTTTAGCATGCTTTTCAGGTTCTTTTTCAATCTCTTCTTTATCAGGAGTATCATTCTTATCATTATCTTCATCATGTTCATTACCACAGTTTCAGCATCAGAAATAGAAATACTATTAGGATCATTAACGGGTTCAGGAGATTCTACAACAGTTTTATGTTTCTTCTTCTTTTTCTTAGAAGGACTACTAGTTTCTTTAGTTCGTTGAGAATATTGTTCAATTCTTTTGGGGTGCCCTTCAGGATATAGAGGATCCTGGGTAGAAACACCGCCTCTAGTTGTTACTTCATAAGCATGTTTTTCTTCATGAGTATTTTTTAACAAGTCATTTTGTACTTTAGTAAGTTGATCAATTTGAGTTTGAATCATATTAAAATGTTTAACAAGCATCTTAACATCATTGGAGGTTCTCTCCATAATATCATGCAATTTACTAATAGCTTGAGAATTTTCCATTAGATGATTCTCTACTCTCATATTAAAATTATTTTGCTTAACAATATAATTATAAAATTCATCTAAACATTGATCAGGAGGTTTTGAATAAGGGATATCTCCTCTATCAAAGCGTTGAAGAGAATGTACCTCAATTGTGGATGAAGGAGGAATTATCTTACATAGGTCTTCTATAGGAGGCAAATTCTTCACATCTTCAGATTTAATACCTTTCTCCATAAGAGATTTCTTGGCTTCCCTCATATCTTAATCATTTAATTCAATCATACCCCTCTTCTTCAATATTGGTGTTGGGGTTGGTTCAGGTGTAGACCAATCATCATGATTTTTGCTTATTTTAGCCAATAATTCTTCAGCTTCGTCTGGAGTTCTTTTCCTGAAAACACAATCAGCACAACTATCCAGGTATGCCCTAGACTCAATGGTTAGTCCACTATAAAATATATCAAGTAAATCATGCTTCTCCAAATCATGTCCAGGCCGAGCTCTAATAAGAGAGCAAAATCTTGCCCAAGCTTCAGGCAATTTCTCTCCATCTTCTTGATCAAAACTATAAATTCTCTGCAGAGCAATATGTTGAGCACTAGCAGGAAAATATTTTCGAAAGAAAACATCAAGCAAACAACTTGGACTATCTATAGAATCAGGAGGCAAATTATTATACCAAATCTTAGCATCATCCTTTAATGAGAAAGGGAAAATCTTAGCAACAAAATAAGTACGCATCTTAACATCATCAGAAAACAAGCTACTTAAAGTAGAAAGCTCATTCATGTGCTCTACAACACTCTCTTTTTCAGTACCACAAAAAGGTGTTTTCTCAACAATAGATATATGAGATAAATCAAGAGAAAAATCATAATCTTTATCCTTAATGTTTATAGGAGATGTGGCAAATTTAGGATCGGGAGACAGTTTATATCTAACAGCATGTTGTGCAATAAGCTTTTTAAGGTTACTTGTACTAGTAGTAGCATTGCATTTATCAATAAAATCATCATCAAGTTCCACATAATCTTCATCAAGATCATCGACTAGAATTAACAGGTGTAACAGTATTTTCATTAGGAGTTTCAGTATTTTTAATTTGTCTAGACCTAGCAATTGTAGCATCTAGAAAAGGACCTAATGAACCAGTATTATCAAGCACAGTTGTCGAGGGTGCTCCTCGACAATGCCCTCTGATAGGGGCTTAGGGTTGATGGAATCCTGCAAGCTGACACGAGACATCGGTTCACAGACAAACGGGGGAGCGATTTACCCAGGTTCGGGGCCCTCGATGAGGTAAAACCCTTACGTCCTGCTTGTCTGTTCTTGATTATGATGATAATAGGTTACAATGGGGTGCCGAATAGTTTGGCTGAGATCTCGTCGAGAAGCTAAGCTTTACGATGACCTAGCTCTAAGCTTTTGGTGGCTAAGATTGCTAAGATTGATTGTGTCCCTCGGCAGCCCCTCTCCTGGCCTTTATATAGGAGGCCAGGTCTCAAGAGGTCTAACCGAGTACGACTAGGTTTACAGTAGTTTTAGATCTAATCTTTCCTTGTTCGGCTGCTTCTTCGTCTTGCTTGCCAAGGAATCTTCTGGTGCACCGTCCGGATGGGCCGCTTCGCCTCCAAGTGCCTTCATGGGCCTCCAACTAGGAAATATAGGATAGGGCAACGTCGGTTACCCGAAGGGTAGTGCCCACGTCAGTAGCCCCCGAGTGTCTAGCCGAAGATAGTTCGGGTAGAGACTAAAACATGGCTTCTTCTAATGTCCTTTTTCTTGATTGTCTTTGTTCTTCTTCTGTCGGGTGCGCGTCAGCGATGGGAGTAGCCCCCGAGTCTAGGTACGGATGCCTGCAATCCGTGCGTAGACTCAAGTTGTACCACTCGAATATTTTTTGCTCTGCCGAAGGTTTTCTGCAAGTCTTCATAAGTCATCCGATACATTTCCTCATGCAAGGGATAATGAGTAACGCGCCCAACTTTTGTTGGTTAACTGCCGATGGCAAAACAACGCTACCCTACACAGAATCAAGTCCCCGGGCATGATCCTGGAGTGCAAAAAAGTTTCATCGGGTGCACAGCCAGTGCTCCCGATGGGAGTAGCCCCCGAGTCTGGACACGAACGCTTTACGTTCGGGTGCAGACTTAAGTTGAACATTCCATCATTCTCTCCAAATATATCTTCGAGTCCTCATTCTTTCGAATGCGCGTCTTCTTTTTATCGGGTGCGCGTCCAGCGCTCCCCCGAGTCTAGGCGTGAATGCTTTGCAATCTACGCATAGACTCAAGTTCACTATCCGATAGATTCTTTTATTCCTTCTAATGCTTTAAGCATGACGTCATTGATGACGTTTTGCTGATATCTTGATTTGGACTGAGGACGTGACCCACTGGGCCTATTCTACCTCTGTCTAGCCTCGTTTTTAAGCAACATCCGCCTTTCATGCACAGTTACCGAGGTGCCTCCTCGATTTCCGCAATCCTTAACGAAAAAGGACCACTTAAAGAACAAAAATCTCTGGTCCTTTTCAGTCTTGCCATAACGCCTCCTCGCCCTTCTTCTTCTTCCTTCCTTCACAACTGCTGCGCCGCCACTACCGTTTTCCGATCCTCCCTAGATCTCATGATGGTGAAGAAGAAGACCATTACCGCCGCCGCCAGCTCCACTAGCGGAGGCGCCGCTGCCAAACCGTCCTCGATTCTTCCGAAGGGGGGCGCTCCAGGCGCTCCTCCCCCAGCTCCGGCGCCGCTAGCGCTGCCAAGTTTGGTGGCCAAGCACGGAGATTGGACAGCGTCTACGTCACCAAGCGTGACGAGAAAAGATCCCGAAGCCTGGGACTAATCTCCTCGATGAGGAATGTGATCTTTCCAGGTGCGATTTCTCGGCCTAATCCCCCTGCCGGCTTTACCGTGATGTTCTTGTCGTTCTTATATCGGGGTCTTTCGCTCCCTGCTCACGAATTCCTCCTCCACCTCTTGCGAACTTACGAGATCCAATTATGGCAACTCACTCCCAACTCAATCCTACACGTTGTTGTGTTCATCACCCTTTGCGAGGCATTTCTGGGCATCAAACCTCATTTTGGGTTGTGGAAAAAGATCTTCTATGTGAAGAGATACGACAGTAGTAATGGATCCTTTGTCACCGGAGGAGTGGGGTTTGTAGCTCGGAGGTCAATTACTTCAATTTCCCAATGAGAGAATCTGTGCAAGGGTGGAGACTGAAATGGTTTTACGTCAAGGATTCCTTGTCACCGAATCCCAGCTTCCCTGCTTTACCGACCTTCTTGACGCCAAGCCTAAAAATTCCTGGAAGAACATTCTCTCTCCCGTCGAAAAGGTAGCAGCCGATGAATTATTTGCCAAATTTCTTCAGATCAAAGGGGCCGATGGCCAAACCATGGTCGGCACAGAGGTGGCAGCAGTGTTCCTGAAGCGTCGAATCCAACCAGCCATGGCCAGAGTTCATCCGATGTGGTTGTATTCAGGCCCAAAAGATGAAACCAAGATTAATGCTGCCGAACTGTCGGAAAAGGAACTGCTTGACGAAGTCCGTCGCCTTACTTTCGTCAGCCAAGAAGACTCGATCCCATTGACATCTACTTACACCCCTCTTGATGCTGATCATCCACCGCCTGAGGTAACTTTCCCTTTCAAATTCTTACTGTGCTTCTCTTAGTTAACATAATTACCATTGTTCTTATTCGTTTTCCTTTTTGACAGGTTCCCATAGTCTCTGGGAATTTGCATGATTCACCAAACGATACCTCTGAAGGAAGAGGCTCCTCAGTACCCGTTGATTTTCACACTGTCGAGCATACAGGCCCAGAAAGCGATGTCGATCCGATAGATTCTGAAACTGTTCACACCGATCTTCCTCCCCCAGCCGATGACGCTTGCAACACAGAGGGATCAATGCGTGATGATGACGCTGATCATGATGCCTTTGTTAATGCAGCTGTGGAGGAGACCAAAGCTTCACCCGCGAAGAGATCAATCGGCGGCTTCGCCGATGAAGACGATCTCCTCGACGCCATATTTCGTCCTCTTATTTCTCACATTCCTTTCATAACCTTCAACGATCATTTCCCTTTTTGCAGGGACGAAGGTTTCGTCGAGCCTCCGTCCAAGAAAGCTAAATCTGATACTGCTCCGCCGGCCGCTGCAGCTTCCGAAGCTTCAGCTCCTCAAGCAGCTCCCGCGGCTCAGGCTTCGACTGCCTCCTCCCTCTCCAAGGGGAAGGATGTTCCTGCCGCCACCATGGCTCCTCCTTTTGTAAGTCCCTTTTGAATACAACGCGAATTTCTTGAAATATGCCTTGTCTACTGATTCTTCGTAAAACATCCCCCTTTATTCTTCTTTAAGGACTTGCGAGGTGTTATATCTTCTTTGGAGGCCTTTGCCTCTCAATTCACCTCTCTGGAGGCGGAAAGTTCGACTGCAGGAGGAAGTTAAATCTTCCTCCTCGAAGTTAGACGGCGCCATTAAAAAGGCTGCCATGGCTTGCCAGGAGGTCGACTCCCTGAAGGAGGAGCTGGGCAAGCTGAAGGAGAGGCTAAAAGAGGAGGAAGCTCGGGCAGCTGAAAAGGATGAGCTCCTTCGTCAGTCTTCTTTGGCTCTACTTGGTAAGCTTTTTTGTACGCCACTGTCGATTATTGCTCTTACGGACTCGCTCTTTTATCCATGATCTTTCCCAATTCCTTTCCTTGCAGAAGCCGCCAACATTCCTGCTGCTGCCTTGGACAAGGTCCCGAACAACTCTCCGGCAAATGGTGTGTCGATGGCTCTTGCCTCCCACCAGCTTACGCGGGAGCTTCTTGAAAAGGGGAAAGGTGCCCTGGCGCGGATGCATTTGATGATTTTCCCCAAGATCAAGCAGGACAAAACTCTGGGGCAGTTGATCGATGCCTTCGCGGTTGACACCAAGGAGGTTATCGAGGTATTCAAGCGTACTTCGCGTACCTATGGTGCCCTCCTTGCCTTCCAACTTATGATGGGTCACGGCTTTAAGGCTAACATTGAAGAGATGACTAAGGAGCTGCCGAAAGAGCAGGATGGGCAATTCGTTGACCTAAGCGTCTTTACAACGCCTGCCCTTACTTGTGCTCGCCAGCTCCTTGAACTAGTTTCGTCAAGAAAGACATCAACTGGACCCAGTCTATCGACTCAGACCCAAGCTCCTTGATTTTTGTAACAAATTTATCTTCGGGCTGTTGTGAAACACTGTTCTATTGCAAAACTTGTGTTTGTAATAAACTCCGTGTCTGGCAATGTTGCTAGCACACCTCTATTATGATATTTTTACTTGCACTTCTCCCGATGGGGAGTTTCTTTGGATGCTCAATTGGATATCTGTCATCCTTTTTAACGTTGTTTTCTGCAGGTTTTCCCAGTGCCTTCATTTGTCGATGACTCTTCGGGTGCTCTTCCTGAAGGTGATCGGATCCAGCGTATGAAGGATCGGATCACTCAGATGGAAAAGGACCTGCGCAGTACTTATGCCTTAGCCGCTATTGTCAATAAGAAGAGCGAGATTGCAGCCGACGTGGAGCGGTATGCTCTTACTGAGCTGCATAAAGCTACTGAGAGTTTGAACTGTAAGTTTCTTGATCCCGACGGCCTTTTGTCAACAACGCCTTGTCTAATCCTCTAATTATTTCTTTGCCAGTCATAGCTCTGAACCGTGCGGAGGAGAACAAACGGATTCACGAGCGTTTCCATGCTTTAACCCAGCTATCCTCAGCCGAAGAGATTTTCTGGCAAGAACACTCGAAGGCTTCGACTGTCGCACAATTTCAGGATCGGGTTCAACAAGTCCACCATTTCTTCGACAAGTGCTACAAAGCAATGAGGGTGGTTTGGAAGACAATGTTCCCTTTGAACGCAGTTCCCCCTACGCTGCTGACTTTGATGTCTGAGTTTAGAAATGCCAAGAAGATTCGGGACTTGGTGCGAGCTCAAGTTTTTGCAGGGGCCAGGTTTACGCTTGCCCTTGTACTTGCTCGTTATCCCTCGGCAAGTTTGCTGTCTATTGCCAACGCGACTGGCGACTTAGAGGTACTGTATCCGAAGGTATTGTTGCCCGCCAATATAATTGTCGACAGACTTGAGAAGGATTCAAAGGTACCTGAAGAAAGGGAAACTCCTCAAGGGTGAATTCAGGAATTGATGTTACTTTGTAAATAGGCTTTTCTGGCTACTTTATCCAGGTGTTAAAGATTGTTTAGCCGAAGCTTTTTATTCGGTGGATACATGTATATGTATTTTTTACCGTGTTAATGCCGTTGGCAAGTTTTGAAGGAGCAAATCTTAATTGTCCGTTTAAATGTATGTGTACTCGTTGGTCAGCAAATTATTTGAGTGATCAGCTCGTGTTGCAGGTTTTGCTAAACCTGTTGTATTCGCAACTTTGCTTTCAACCGATATATGTTTCGATAGGCACTCCCGAATATTTCGGGTGCAGTGGTTCTGCCGATGAGCCCGTTGTTCTTTGATATTTCCACAAGTAAAATATCGAATGTGGGTTTTGTTTATATGTAGTTCCGCACTCTTGCTATTTACGGCACTCTTAGAGGCATCTATAGCAGAGGGAAGGATTAACATCCTTGTTTGCTTTGTATCTTTTTTGCACTCGTAGAGGCTTTTCTTTTGAAGCACGATCTTCTGCCGCGAGCTATGTTGCATGGTGATGCAGCTTAGACGTTTTGAATTACTGCAATGCTTTAACAAAGGATCGAAACTTAAGTTCTCATTAATAAGGTAAGCACGAGACTAGAGGGCGAAAAAGAAGGCCATGTTTAAAACAAATGGAAAAAATTAAACGCTGATAAATTGCTTAAGCAAGGAAGGGGTTCTTCTCATCTTCTGGCTTTTTCACCACGTTAGTGGTTGCTGCAGCGTTGTTGATTTCACCAAGGGTCTGGGCAGTGGTTGCCAGCGTCTTGCTGTCTCCTATGCCTTCTGTGCCGTCAGCTGCCGAACCCTTTGCTGCCGCTTTGCTGCCAAGCTTCTGCTGCCGGGGCTTCGCTGCCGAGGCTTTAAGAGCAAGGTCGGCTGGCTTCTTCTTGATTTCCCTGTCCTGTTTCTCCTCCTTAATTTCGCGTATCGACAGCTTGGGTGGAGGATTGATAATTTCTTGTTTGAACCCAAACTTCGCGGCAATCCTCTGAAAATCGCGATCACAATTGTCCGAGCGCGAAACACTTCCATAGACTGTGATGTTTGTCCCGTTGTTCCCATGCATTTTCAGCTTAAGGTACGCGTAGTGCGGCACAGCCATGAACTTGGCATAAGCTGGTCTTCCGAGTATAGCGTGATACTGTGACTCCCAGTTCACTACTTCAAACTCAATCTTTTCCTTCCTGAAGTTATCGGTCTTGCCAAAGACGACGTTCAGGTAAACTTTGCCAAGAGAGTAACCCGGCGCAGTTGGAAGGATCCCATGGAAACAAGTGTCTGTTTCTTCTAGCATCCTCATGGTGATCCCCATACTTTTGATTGTGTCGACGAATATCAGGTTTAAACCGCTTCCACCATCCATAAAGACTTTGCTCATCTTGAATCCCCCTATCTGTGCCTCGACTACTAAGGCAGCGTGTCCTGGTTTTGGTATGGTCATCGGGTGATCTGCTCGACTGAACGTAATGTTCTGAGAGGACCACTCGACATACTCGGGGATGTTCGCCATGATGCTTTCGGCCAGATTAATTTCTCGGGTGAGCTTCTTCATCTCTCTTCTTGAGACACCTGTCCTATGGATCATGCTCATCTGCCCACGTGGTGGTGGGAACGCCTCGTTGGGTTGATGAGGTTGAGCCTGCTGGACTTGATGCTGCGGTGGAGGTGGGGGTGGAGGTGGTAACGATTGCTGTCCTGACTGCTGGATGAGTTTGTGCATGTCAAGGAACTGCCGACAGTCCCTGAGCAGGTGACTCGACTTCGTTTTGCCGTCCTTGGAATCGACATACGAGTGCAGGTAACAGGGGGCGTTGATCTGCTCAGCGTAGGGTAGTTCAGGAGTCCTCTGCTGTCGTGGTTTATAGTTGCCATGGTTCCCAGAGTTGTTCCGATTACCGTCCTGTCGATCGTCTCTTCTTTCGTCATACCGATCGTCCTGCCGATCGGAGTATCCCGCGGCTACCAGGTTGTTGTCGTCATAGTTGCGATTCTTCCTTCTCTTGTGGCGGTCCCTTCGGCCACCCGAGTCGTGCTTCGGCTGGTCGTCATCTTCGTCATCGCTGCGCTGCCGCGGTCTTCGCACGTTGTCCTCGCCATCAGCCCAGCTGTTGGCGATTTCCATTAACTTGGTAATGGTTTTTGGCTTTTTGCGTCCGAGTTCTTCTATGTAGCTTTCACGTCGGACGCTGAAAGCGTCGATTGCTCTGTCGACAGATACATCTTCGGCAGCGTTTAGGAGTTTGGTGAATCTCCCGATGTATGAGCGCATCGACTCCTTCTGCTTCTGCTGGCAGTTGCGTAACTCTTCAATCCCGACGGGTCTCTTGTATGTTGCCTGGAAATTAGCAACAAAGGCGTCCACTAGGTCGTCCCATGATTTAATGGAACCCTTCGGCAGCCCCCTTAACCAGGCTCGCGCTGAATCCTTTAAGTAGAGCTGCAAGCACTGCATTGCTGCTATCTGGTTCCCCTTATGCAGAATCACAGTCTGCAGGTAATCGTCTATCCAAGATCTTGGTTCCTGCTGCCCATCGTACTTGGCAGCATCGGTAGGAGTAGGCTTGAACTTCTTGGGCGGCATCGTCTCGCGGATTTTGTAACTTAAACAATCGGCTCCCCTGAGTTCGCCGTCGTACTCCTGATCCTCATCCGAAGAATCAATGTCGTTGTCCTTCCCGGCGGCGCGTCGTCGCCTTGCTTTATCGATCCTGCTCTGGGTGATTTCATCCCGAGCATCTCTCGCATGATGTTTTGAACCACTAGCCTGCGCCGCGGTCTTTTCCTTTTGCGGAACTAGATTTTTTCCCAATATCGCGAGGCTTTCTAGGGCGCCTCGGTGCGCTTGAGCCATGGATCCTTCAGGGCGCTGGTTGATGAGGTACGCAGCGAGATTAGCAGTTGCTCCCGCAACGTTTTTCGGCCGTGGCATGCCCGCGGTGTCCGTGGTCATAAAGGACTTGGTTAGGTTCGACGTTATTTCTCTAGCGTCGTCTTCCGAGAGCCTGGACAGCCTTGACCGGTGCTTGCCTGCCCCATGAGTACTTCGAGAGGCGCTTCCTTGCGAAGCTCTCCGTCGTTCGCTGGATCGGTCTGCTGCATATAGACGTCTCTCGAGGGTGGCCTGCTCTCTCGACAGGTGCTCCCGGTTTTTCTCTAGTATAGAGCGGTAGGCGTTTAGGGTTCCAACCGAGGTTCCTGCGGGGAGTGGGGTGTTGTTAAGTACGGCTGCCCTGGCTGCCGCCCACTCCTCGTCTGCGATGGTGTAATCGCTGTCGCGGTTGCTGGCGCTGTTTTCGAAGCTGGCTCGCCTACTAGAACGAGGCGTGTGGTCTCCGTCTCCTCCGTGCCTTGTGTTTCCTGTGTTGTTGGCGGCATAAACTTGATGGTGTGCCGTTCTTCGGGTGGTTCCTCGGACGATGCTATCGACACTGTCCTCTCCCGATGAATATTGGGCATTGCAGATGAACGGTGTGTCGCTCGACCCCAAGCCGTGCCTGGCGTCGCAGTTCAAGCAGTAGTACGAGGTTAACTCCGAAGATGTGGGATCGTCGGATCCTACCGACATGGACGACGCTGAACGGGGAGTCGAGGGCGCGGGCGAACTCATCGATCCTGTCAGGCCAGCCAAAAGGTCGAGTGATGATGACGCGCTAGGACTCGTTGATCCGGAGGTGGGTGATTCCAGCAGCTGAAGAATTCCTTCTGCGTTGACGTTGTAGTGGACGCTGCCGATGGTCATCTCCATGTTTCCTTGCAGATCCGAGAAGTTTGAGCGAGAAGAATCGCTGTGCGGGGTGAATTCATAGGAGCCAAATCGAATCGGGCTTCCCAGGTTTGGTAATGACGGTGTCGATGAAGACGTCGATGACATGACTGGAGCTGCCGATGACCGATCTTGCGCCAGCAGGGTTCCCACAGACGGCGCCAATTGTCGAGGGTGCTCCTCGACAATGCCCTCCGATAGGAGCTTAGGGTTGATGGAATCTCAGCCGACACGAGACATCGGTTCACGGACAAACGGGGAGCGATTTACCCAGGTTCGGGGCCCTCGATGAGGTAAAACCCTTACGTCCTACTTGTCTGTTCTTGATTATGATGATAATAGGTTACAATGGGGTGCCGAATAGTTCGTCTGAGATCTCGTCGAGAAGCTAAGCTTTACGATGACCTAGCTCTAAGCTTTTGGTGGCTAAGATTGCTAAGATTGATTGTGTCCCTCGGCAGCCCCTCTCCCGGCCTTTATATAGGAGGCCAGGTCTCAAGAGGTCTAACCGAGTACGACTAGGTTTACAGTAGTTTTAGATCTAATCTTTCCTTGTTCGGCTGCTTCTTCGTCTTGCTTGCCAAGGAATCTTCTGGTGCACCGTCCGGATGGGCCGCTTCGCCTCCAAGTGCCTTCATGGGCCTCCAGCTAGGAAATATAAGATAGGGCAACGTCGGTTACCCGAAAGGTAGTGCCCACGTCAACAGTAGAAGCATCATCAAAATTATCAGAGGAATTTTCAGATTCAGCAGAAATACCAACACGTGAAGCTTGTGGTGGTGAAACAAGTTGACTTATCACACATGGTGAATCAAGAGCAGCAGAGGTACTCAGAGTTGTACCTTTTCTTGTAGTGGATGGTAATATGCAACTTTAGTATCGCGAGTTTTACCAATGATGGAGGATTTGCAGCGAACAATATCAATCCAAGTGAACTTGCAAATAAAGCTATGCTCCCCGGCAACGGCGCCAAAAATAGTCTTGATGACCCACAAGTATAGGGGATCGCAACAGTCTTCGAGGGAAGTATAACCCAATTTATTGATTCGACACAAAGGGAGCCAAAGAATACTTGTAAGCCTTACAACAGAGTTGTCAATTCAGCTGCACTGGAAACAGACTTGCTCGCAAGAGTTTATCAGTAACAGTTTTATAGCGTAGGAGTAGTGAAATAACACAGTGAAATAAAGACAGCATAGTGATTATAGTAAACAGCGATTAAAATATGTAGGCACATGGATGGAAGAACGGGCGTTGCATGGATGAGAGAATTCATATAACAATCAAGGTAGGGCATTTGCAAATAATAATAAAACGGTATCCAAGTACTAATCAATCCATAGGCATGTGTTTCGTATATAGTCATACGTGCTCGCAATGAGAAACTTGCACAACATCTTTTGTCCTACCAGCCGGTGGCAGCCGGGCCTCTAGGGAAACTCTATTAAGGCACTCCTTTTAATAGAGTACCGGAGCAAAGCATTAACACTCCGTGAACACATGTGATCCTCACATCACCGCCTTCCCCTCCGGTTGTCCCAATTTCTGTCACTTTGGGGCCTCGGGTTCCGGACAGCGACAAGTGTATACAACTTGCAGGTAAGATCATAAAACAATGAATATCTTCATGAATCAATAACATGTTCAGATCTGAGATCATGGCACTCGGGCCCTAGTGACAAGCATTAAGCATAACAAGTTGCAACAATATCATAAAAGTACCATCTACGGATACTAGGCACCATGCCCTAACAATCTTATGACTATTACATGATCAATCTCATCCAATCCCTACCATCCCCTTCAGCCTACAGCGGGGGAATTACTCACACATGGATGGGGGAAACATGGCTGGTCGATGGAGAGGCGTCGGTGGTGATGGCGGCGATGATCCCCTCAGATTCCCCGTCCCGACGGAGTGCCAGAACGGAGTTTCTGGTCCCGAGGCGGAGTTTCGCGATGGCGGCGGAGTTCTGGATGTCTTCTAGAAATATGGTCGAACCCCCTGGCGTTTTTAGGTCGAAGAGGTTTTGTAGCCCGAAAGAGAGCGTCGGGGGGCCGCCGAGGCGCCCTAACCATAGGGCGGCGCACCCCCCTGTAGGCCGCGTCGGCCCATGGTGTGGGGGCCATGGGCCCCCCTGGTTCGCCCTTTTGGCCTCTCATCTTCACGGTGAAAATAGGCCCATTGCGATTATTTCCGGAGATTTTCCTGAAAGTCGAGTTTCTGCACAAAAACGAGACACCAGTGCAATTCTACTGAAAAGAACGTTAGTCCGTGTTAGTTGTATCCAAAATACACAAATTAGAGGCAAAACAATAGCAAAAGTGTTCGGGAAAGTAGATACGTTTTGGACGTATCAGCCTCCGTGTTGTGGAGTTGCCTCAAGCTTGATACTTGGGTTTGCCCGAAGTTTGTCCGGGTTCGGTGACCACCCTCAAGGGTCCCTTAGTGGATCGAGGCTTTCCCTTTGGTGGAAAGACTCGAGGAGAATACGGTGGCCCTAGCGGCTCATTGGAGTGCCTCGTGCCTCTACACCGCTCCAACATAGACGTAGCACCCTTGGGTGTGAACTACGGGATACATCGTCGTCTCCTCGTGCACCGGTTACTTCCCCGACTTATGCGCTTTACATTGTGGTACCATTCATGCTTGATGTTCTATATCTAGTTTGTTATCACCTTGTTGCTCATCATGCTTAGCATAGGTTGTTGGCACACATAGGCAAACCCTAGTTGATAGGCTTTGTGCTAAACAAGTAAACCTTGAGTAGTTTTATTCCGCCTTGTTTAGCCCTCAAGTAGAAGTTTTTATAACCCGCCTATTCATCCCCCCTCTAGGCAACATCCTTGAACATTCACTAGTATACATAATGCTCTATGTGTCTTAGGTGAAGGTGTTAGTGTTATTCCATATGACCTTTATAAGAAAACTAGGCCTAGGAGATTATTCTCCTACATCCATTACTTTGCAAATGGCAGAGAAGCCTGTGGGGATGATAGCATGTCATACCCACTGACTTCATAATCCTAGATATGCCTCACGATGATAAACCATCTATAATACTAGGGAGACCATTTTTGAGTACAACAGGAGCAAATGTTTATTGCACTGGCGGGAAGATAGTCTTCAATATTTATGATGATGAGATTACTCGATACTTCAAGAAGAAAATAGAAGAAGGAAAGTATTTTCCACCTAGTAAGCGCACCCAAGAGGTAAATGTATTTGATAGTGGACAACTTAGTTCCACTCATCGAAAATATACTTGAAACAAAGGGTGAGTCTATAATAAAATACTTGATGTGAGTCAACCCATCTTTTTATTTCAACGTAATTTCAATTTCTTATAGTATTTTGTTTATTTATTTCTAGACATTAGGTTTTCGCTAATAAATTCTGGTTAGTTTTGAGGTTTCTTCAGAAACTCTCTATGAAAAATACTAAAACTAGAGATTAGAAGGAGAAGGGAATCAGGATTGAGAAACGGTACGGCTGGGTACGACCGTACCATAAAACAGCGTCCCCTCGCGATAATGGTCGAAGCAAAAAGTAACTTTAGCGGACAGTGGTGCGGGTAGATCTGCCCGTACCGGTTTCAGCCTGCAAACTTCGAAAACTCGTCCGAGGAATCGATAACTTTAGCAGGCATCAGTATGTGGGCATATGACCATTCCGTCCGCCCGTACCAGATCTAGGTATGTGATCCTTACCGAACGAATGTATCCAATGGTGGCGACCACCGGTACGGGCGCGTTTGCCCCGTACCGTCCGCATGTACCACGTGTTCGGCTTCGTCAAGACGACGGGGTTGGCTTTGGAAACCCCCAAACCAGCCATTCTTTCTCTCTCTCTCTCAAAAACTCAAACCCTAATCCCCTAGAATCATCGATTCTTCACCGATTTCGTTCGTGTGAGAGATTTTGGTTAAGGTGCCGTACCCCTTTGAGGGCACACCCTACTTGTCTATATAGAGGGTTTAACCATCAAAAGGATTACAACCGATGTTTGTTACAAGAATATTTCAGACACCTATCCTTATCTACGGATCCAGTGTGTTACAACCTTGATGTACACGGTCTGATACAACTAACATGCTAACACGTTGCCTCAATCATATCTTATCCCAGTTAAGATTGTTCCTAAAAGCTTCAAGCTCACGTAATGTGAGTGGTTTAGTGAACTAATCTACAACTTGATCATTTGTTGGAATAAACTTCATGTCCAATTTTTTTGAGCTACTCGCTCTCGCACAAAATTTTAATCAACTTCCTTAGTTCTAGCATGAAAAACTGGATTAGCTGACAAATAGGTTACGCCCATGTTATCACACCACAATCGAGCCGCTCGAGGTTGAGGAACTTTTAGCATCTAGGAGGGGTTGTATCCACATAACTTCTATTCTGTTGTAGCATTGGACAGAGACTAGTATTCAGCCTCTGTGCTTGACTGATAGCTCCAAATTTTGATGATTTTTACTATGGATTTTCCACCACATATCTCTTGGTTTCAGTGGGTTTTTATTGGATTTTGTGTTTCAACTAATATTAATATCACAATCCAGGTGAAACCTTGCTTTTTAAATTATGTATTTCAGGAAACCATCATTTATGGAGGATATGAGGATATTTATGTACTAATTGCAACGAAATAAAGACATTTCCTTTTGAGGCCAAATCCATCCTAGCGATCTAGGGACTTTAGCGGGCATCGGTAAGGGCGGGGGTGACTGTACCGTCCACTCGTGTACTGGGCGGAGCCACCTTCCCCTTATCAAATCAAACCCTTTTCGTGATGGGCAACAGACGAAAAACACAACGCATCAGCCACCATTCGCCCAGAACATAAGAGATCAGATCTGAAGAAGGAGAAGACCATCCTCGACTCCACGAAAGATCAATCTCATCAAGATCACCACCTCATCCATTACACCCCACTTGTAGAGAGAGATTCATACTTGTAAGATTAGGGATTGAAACCTCTATTCCATCTTGGTAATTTGTATTTGATTTGATCTTCAACCATTGTGGCTTGCTACCGTAATATCAAGATGAACTCCATTTACTTTGCTATGATATCATTGCGTTATTCTCCTCTCATGTGTGAGTAGATCCCATTGGCGTGGGAGATGTAGGGGATTGGTGAGATGTGATGTGCCAATTTTATTCCATCTATTTGTGAATTTATGATTAAGATGATTATATATGAGTATGAATGTTTATGTGCACCTAATGTTGTTATCTAATTTAAGGGCCCAGATAGCATGATCTCAAGAACTCATAAACATGAACTTGTGTGCTAGTGAATCGGCGACCCCCGAGTGACACGACCAATATCAAAGAGGATCTAGCAATACTCGAGGAATCACAAGGAACCACCAAGCTTAAAGCTTTACTCTGGTTTAACCACCTTAATAGATGCGTTGACCATGGCTTTGGTAACATGCAGAAGGATTATTGGAGGAAGATGAATTTATCAAGAGGAGTCTTTCTCTCTTATGGGTTGATTGCCTTCTCACATATAAATAGGAAGAATCATATTCACTTCTCACTTCTATTCCACCAGGCACATTCACTATTGCCATGAACTGAATCACCCCGCGCCTACCTTTTTCATCTGCAGAAACCCGTTTATTTCTTATTAGCTGTTTAATTTTATGCACTTTACTTTATTGCAGTATCAACACTCCAAAATCCTATCGTTTATACTCACCATTTTCCATTTCAATTCTTGCAGTCAATTCACCTAAGACTTGTGACACCTTCGGTGTGACAGAAACACCGCAGATAAACATCCTCCTATATTGGGACACGATATAAAAGCTGGAAATAATACTTTCACGAAAAATATGCACGAATGATACTGTGTTCTTGCAGGCTATCATTGACCTTAAAATTGTGGCGTGCTTTCTTGCACTCCATGAAATCAAGTTTGGGCCAAGAAATACATTGAAGCCAGTAATATATCTTTTGTCACCAGGACAACCTGCCCTACACGAAACTGAGTAAATCGTCGACACCACCTTCAGATGGTGGTGATGCCTATGGTCCAACCGGGCGGCGAAGTTGTCGGAGAACCAAGGTGGAGATGTCCAACCGGGAGACAGGTTGTCGGATCCCTCCCATGGTCAATGTCGGTCGGATCTATGGCGTGCACGGCAAGTATTACTTTGCATAGCCTAGGACTTAGTCGGATCCGGCTGGGACTCTACCCCTAGATCTTGAGCTTTTATAAACCAGATTCTTGGATCCCTAGAGGCACGACATAACTTATTGTAATCTTGCACTTGTTGCCTAATAATTCTAGACAAGCAACAGTAGGGCCTCGCCACAGTCGTGAAGTTTCCGAAGCTGGGTAACTCATGTATCCCCATCCTGGTGACTCCTCACCCCATGGGTCCCCTTGACGCACAAGCAACATGAGCAATTTATCTAACAATACTTCCAACCATTCATCAAGAAAAATCATGTACATAATTGAACTATTTTATCTAAACAATTTAACAAATTCACTTAAGCAGATATTTACACGTCCGACAACAACAAAACTAGGACTCCATCGACGACGGCGACGAGGGGTGGGCTCTGGCGGCGGTGCAATTCACGTGAGAGAGGAGTGTCTGGTTTGGCAATAGCAAAGTGTGCATGCATGGGCTGTGCATACTTTTTTGTGTGTGGGTAGGCTGGACAACTGGCGGCGTGGGGTAACAGTTAGGCTAGTAAACATATATAGTAGCTTTCATACGCTACTAGTGGCAAGATACCAGTAATGTGGACCTGGCGTTTTATACTATTAGCAATGCCACCCATAATATTGGTGCTGCACTGCATCGTAATAATGTAGTTCCTGATACATTGTATAAAAATAATATGGGCCTTAATAGTTAATACTTTGCTGCGAGTGCCCTTGATACTTACATGTGTATATGCATACATGTGTCGGTGTCATGTATGCTTCCCAGCGGTCAGTGACTAGGGGTAGAATCGAGCCGAGCCAGCTCTAGGCTCGGCTTGTGAAATTCGAGCCGAGCCTAGGCTCGGCTTGTTGCTACAAAAAGTCTGGAAATTGGGCTCGAAGCTCGGCTTGATAAGCTTGCGGCTTGGCTCGGTCGTCTCACGAGCCGGCAACCACATATCCCAGCATCCCACCCCGACCACACCCTCTTTCCCTCACCTCCCGTTACTCCCTACCATATCCGGCCACTCCCTCTCATGCTAGCTCGCTAGGCAACAAGATTAGCGCCAGCTGTCGCCATCTGCAACCACCTGGATCGCTCCCCCATCCCTTCCTCCCATGGCTGCAACTACCCCATTGAAGCCCTACTCCTCCTGTTGTCGTTCCCCTCCGCCGCTTGCTCCTCCTGGTCCGCTCAGATGCACACATCGACCCGCGCATCGGCCGTTGTCGCCTCCGCCCATGGCTCCACCTACTACGATCTTTTTTTTTTGAAAGGAATACGATAGGGAAAACCCCTATAGTGATTTTGTTTTTAAATAATAAGAACCCAAATTCGCGTTCCTGGGGACTTGAACCTGGGTGGCTGGTTGTATATCCACTTCGCTAACTAAAAAGTGAGCTACTGCCATCTTCGTCTGGCCGCTCTTCCTCCAGACCTCCACTTCATGGTTGCTGTGAAAAAAAGGGGTACAAATACAATTTTGTAGGATTCGAGTCGGGAATTGTAACATCCCAAGTTTGCAACAAATAATAAAGCAAGTGAGATTTCAATTACTCAAAATTTACAATTAACAAAAACTTTTTCTATGCATATAGTGCCACATATAGTTTTGTGCATCTAAGTGATTTTCTTGTGTGCTATTGCCATAATGAGTGTTAGCATTATTCATCTATTGCTATGAGAACACTAACCAAGATCACAAAACCCTAAATTGAGGAGAATTCAAGAAAATGGGAAAAACCCATTTCTCACTCACATACACTTTATGCAAAAATGCAAAATCACCACCAAGGCCATAATTGCTTGCTTCCTTGCTTCTAAAATGTTTCAATATAATAAACTAACACAATTGCATCATTGGATCATGAATCAAAGCAAGAGAAATCAAGAACTCATCATACATATGATAATGGTCACTTTAGTGAAAAATATTTTCTTCACCACTTTGCACCCCTGTATTTCTTAAAACCTAAACTAAACTTTGTCAACCAAAGCCATGTCATCCAAGACCATGTCAAGGTGAACACTTTTCATGTTGACCACCATGTCCAGAGTTGACTAGGTTGACCAGAAATTAATTGCCAAAACAGGACCAGAGAATAAAATGAAGATCATCTCAAATTTGAAACTTTGCATTTCATTTCCAAATTGAGTACCACCACCACCATTACATCACTATAATTATATAAAAGAGATTCACCAAAAAGAATTTCAAAATTTGAAAATTTTCTTCATGCGGCCATTGTGTCGAACACTTGGCAGGCATAAATTCAGTAATGTGCAACACCCCTTTGTCCAACAGATTTGAGGCTAAACCCCTTTGCAAATGTGATCATTAGCTAGTTCTACACCCCCTGCCTCTAGCCCAGTACTTGCATGGTCGATTAAAGCCAAGGAAAAACCCTAAACTATGCAACACCACACCATGCCGGCCACTTTGGCATCTCCACCTCTAGCCCTCCTCTCACACTTTCTTCTTGTCCTGGAGCATCTACACTGCATAAGGAATCGAACGGTACACGCACGCGCGAAGCCAAGCCTTGGCATTGGCCAGAACGGCCGTGGCCAAAACCATGCCAGTACACGCCCATGCCGCGGTGAGCGCGCTCTGGAACGCGCCAGAGCACCGTGCACTCGAACGCGCCCGTCCTTGCCCTGCATCCCTACCACCGCGTCGTCTAGCCACTCCACTCACTCTACGTCCTAGACACGCTCAAGCACCGTCCAGAGCCTTGTCGCCGTCGTCCTCGTCGTCGACGTACCGCGGGTACCGCGATGATTACTGGAAGAAATCGAGCGTTTCCGTAGCCCTATCTCTGCGCCAGCTAGCCGTTGAGCATCGCCAGGACGACGCCTACAAGATGCTGTACTCGCCTTGCCCTTTCGATCGACGGAGAAGCCGCGCCATGGCCGTGCTCTTGCAGCACGCTCGGCCACCTCCCTCCCTCTATAAATACCGACGATCGGCTCCTCCCTTCAGCACACAATCTCCTCCCCTCCCCTCACTGAGCACTCCTACACAGCCAATTTCACTAGAGCTCGCCGCAGCTGCTCGAATTGCGAGCTCGAGTCCGCCGGAGCCCGCGGAAGCTCTGCGTCGATTGGAGCCTCCCGAGCGCCGCCACTTCACCAGGCTGTTCCTCGTCGACCACCACTTCTCCGAGCACCTTGCCAGAGACCTGCAACGGCCTGGTAAGCTCTCCGACCCCCTACTGGCGCTCTGGGTTCGCCGGAATCTCGCCGGGGACGACGACACACGCCAGCCGTTGATCTGCTTCTTGATCCAACGCTCCCTATCGCTCGTACCGCTTCGGCGTGTTATGAGGCGCCGACAGGTGGCCCCCACCCTGTCAGCGCAGCCCGCCCGCACCAGTTGCTTGCTGGGCTGCGAAGTGAGTTTAAAACTCGTTTCGGCCCGTTAGCTTTTCCCGCCCAGGCCCAAAATTCAAATAGAGGTTTAAACTTAATATGATTTGTGCTGCAGATGGTTTAGTAAAAATTGAATAGTTTGAAATCTGCCAAACCAAATCTAGCAAACTTTATATCTTTGGAAAGCTCATGAAATTATCTAACTTATGCCACTGGCCTCATGTCCAAATTCGTATTAATTTTTAAATGATAAAAATAACAAGGCAGAGCCTTTTCTAACTTCAAATAATTATTAGAAATAATCTATAAATGATTTTAAGTTGATTCCAATTCTAATAAATCACAAATGATGTTCTCTAATTGATTATGCAATAATATAGTCAGGTTATTTGCATGATCATGGACTAGATCAAATAAAATAGCTATGTAGTTAATTCTAGCACCATTTAACTTGAAATTCAAATTTAATGAATAGTATGAGAGCTACTCTCTCATTTAAATCTTGATCCTAAGTAATATAACCAGGGGGAATGACCTAGGCTAAAGAACCCTTGATAAATATTACTTAGAGATTTTAATGCATTTAAAATAATAATATGATAACATGTGTAGGGTAGCACTTAAATTAAATTAAGACTCACATATAATAGATATGAAATGTTGACTTGGGTCAACCTATATTTCATACCTGATTATTATATGGAGAGATTAAATCTTATTACAAAGTAAAGAGAAGAAATGAATTTCTTTAAGGATCTACCTATCTAAATTTAAGAAATAGGAATAATGAGAGGGAATTATTTTTCTAATAAATAAGAAATCATCAAATAACTCACCATGCCATGTTTGATTGATAATAAGACTAGAGTGTGAACTCTTTGAGTGTTCCTAGTTTAGCATATGAGTTTGGTTTAGTATTTATACCTCGTATTCGTATATAGACGCTAGTAACGAGGATTACCAAGAGGAGGAGGCCTACTCCCAAGAAGAGGAAGAGCACTTTGATCACTACTCAGCTCAAGGCAAGCTAACCCTTGCTAAATACAAATGCTTAGCTCTACAAGAGCAAAGGCATCATCACACTTTACTTTTATATATTACCTATCCCATGTTTTACTTAATTTTACTTTGGCTTATTTACTTCAAAGTACCTTTTGATTTATGATTCACTTGGTCTAGAATAGAACAATACTTGGGTTAGATGAACACAAATCAAAGTTAGATTAGCACCCCTCATTTAGTGGCTATTGCTAATCAATAAAAATTTGACTACTCTAGATGGGAACAAGTGATGTTGACGTGAAATTGAAACCTTGGGAATGATGGTTCATTCCAAGGAATGACTTTGAAGGTGAATATGACCAAGAGAAGATGGTGATTTTTGATATAAACTTGATATGGTTTTGAATGCGATACCTTTCCAATTATACAAGTACCCCCACAATACCTGATTATGGGTAGGGCTTAACTAGAAACTTATGTATTTTAGTATGGGTTCCCTCTAAACAAGCATCATAGGGGTTACGCCGAGGCTGCCTCCGTATGTGAGAAATGATGTGAATATGAGGTGAATGTACGACCCAAGCCCTGTGCAGTTCCCGGGTTAACAGTTGGTTCTCACCGGGAGGCCAAGCTCATGGGGAGAGGTGCCTATACTAGGACATATAAGTGAAAGGTTATGATGGATGATCCGCGTACTGAGTTACGATGATTCGGGGTTATCCTCGATGGATGAAATCAATAGTTGTGGCACAAGAGTACAACCTCTGCAGAGTGTTAAACCTATTCGAATAGCCGTGTCCGCGGTTACGGACGGTTGGAAGGGCCATACTACTTCCATTATCAGGATTTATGTTGAAATAATAATGGTGATTGATGAAATGTCTTGAATCTCAAATGAATGGTGGGAATGACACTAATGTTCCCACTTGAGTTAGTCTATTAAATAATGAGGATTTTATTAAATGTTGATTCAAAGAAAACTTGGCTTTATGCAAATAAACTTAGAGCTTAGTACCCCTTTTACTACAATACATTATGCTTTACCTTAGCATTAGTTTGCGAGTACTTTAAAAGTACTCATGGCTTTGCCCTGGCTATTCAAATGCCAGACTATGAAGAGGAGCAACAGATCGGGATGACGGACAGCAGGATGTCTATGATAACTAGGATCGTCTTCTAACGTCAAGCGTTGCCTGTGGAATTATGAGTCCACTACTACTACTACGCTTCCGCTACTTATGTGTGATGTTGAACAATCTATTGGTGTAATATTGGATCATGTGATCCATTGATGTAAGACCTTATGTGTTGTAATAAATGATGACTCTGAACGACTTACTATTATGTCTCGCAAAAACAATCTTCCTGGGATTGCGATGTATGATATAATAGGGCATCCGGACTTAAAAACCCGGGTGTTGACAAGTTGGTATCAGAGCCATTGTTTGACCTTAGAAGACCTTAGTTAGAATGGACGTCCAACAAACTTAGTTTAAACTAAAATAGTTATGAAAATATACTCATACCCTTACCTTGAAGATTCTTTTTCAAAATAATCCATTTCATTGATTATTACTTAAAATTTTGAACACTGACAATTATTAACTTATTTGTCACTCCCTCTACAGATGGATCCCATCATCCCGACGGAGCCCTTTCTCCAGACCCAAGTCTACGACTTGGCAAACGGGGGAGACTTGATCTTCGAGCGAGATCTGTTCGCTCTCACCGACTTCCTCGGACGCACGCCTCCCGTGTTCTACGGGGGTCAGATCTCGGACAACGGCCAGCTCCAATGGCTGATCATGGCTAACCTTCCGGGAAAGCCGGAGTCACCCATGTTCCGCCAGATCCAGTTCTCGCTCCGCGAGAACACTTGGGTGGATGGACTCGCCCATGCTCTGCAGGAGTCTCTCGCTCGTCTGTGCGGGCAGAACTCGCTGGCCATCGAAGGGGAACGCTTTGCGCACTTCGCAAGGCACTCCTCTGTTGGTCTGCCCCTCAGCCTGCCATACCACCCCGTGCTGAGGCACCATGTGGACCACCTCGACTACATGCTGTACGAGACTCGGTCGGCGCTGAGCGACTCCCGCTCCGCCGCCAACCACACTCAGCAGCAGCTGAACCAGTACGCGGAGACCATCAAGGTCATCGCGAAGGAGCGCAGGACTCTGCGCCAGCTGGTCGCGAAGAGGGATGCCACCATCCACCGCCTCAAGACCAAGATCGCCGTCCTGAAGGAGACCATCTCCACTCAGGTGGAGCAGCTCCAGATCCTGGAGGGAGAAGGCGAGGGGGAAGACATCCAAGGGGATGGCTACTCCTACGTCAGCAACGACAACGACTACGAGCCGGAGGAGGAGGGAGACGACGACTTCCACCAGACCCTGCCTGCCGGGATGGACACCACCTTCCCGCTCCGCATCGATGGATAGCTTCCATCCTCTCCTTGAGCACCGCGTAGCCTGAGATGTATCGGTCCTTTGTATTCGCCCCTTGTATCGTAGCTTGTTGAAAGGGTTCTTCAAACCCTCCGGAATGTTGGCTTGTAATAATTGCTACCTTCATGACTATGTTAGTATGTGTAATATTTTTATATTATGAACCATGTTTTAAATAAATGTGAGTTTACTCCCCAAAAATTAAGCCATAGAAATTGTCCCTCTTATCTTATGATCCATATCTCTGTTCAGATGGCACATTCCAATCGCAACGCCAACCCGGATGCGTTGACGCAGATACTGCAACAGATGTTGGCTGAAAGAGAAGTGGATAGGACTGAAAGGCAGGCTAACTTAGCTGTACTTCAACAGTTAGCACAGAACAACCAAGGCCACGGGAACCATGATCACCCGGGCTCCAAGTTGAAGAACTTTCAGAACACCAACCCACCGGTGTTTAGCAAGACAGAGGAACCCCTTGATGCTGATGATTGGCTCCAGACAATGGAGAACAATCTTGAGGTTGCCGGAGTGGAGGCAAATGACAAGGTGCTGTTTGCCACTCACTATCTGGCAGGACCTGCACGTGCCTGGTGGACGAGTGCTCGCGCATTGAATGCCGGGCAGCTCATGACTTGGGCAGACTTCAAGCTCAAGTTTAGCAAGTACCATGTGCCACCGGGTCTCATCAAGAAGATGCGGGATGAGTTCCGCGAGTTAAAGCAAGGCCGTCTGACCGTGGTAGAATACCGCGACAAGTTCCTCACCTTGTCAAGGTACGCCCCGGATGAGACCGATACCACCGAGAAGAGGAAAGAGAGGTTCCTGAACGGATGCACGATGAGATGCAGACTGTGTTGGTCAACATCCCTTTTGCCGACCTCGAAGCCCTTGTTGACTCCGCCATCCAGATGGAGGGCAAGCTGAACCAGGCCAACGAAAACCGCAAGCGTCGCATGATGCACCAGAGTGGGCCCAGCAACAACTCCAAGTTTCGCTGGCTCAAGCGGAGGCTTCACCCCCGAAACAACAGGCCACCGCACGATGTCGCGCCCTGGTTACAGAACCGGAGCGGAGGAAACCCCGGACGGGAGGACACCCCCACAACAGCAACAACTTCGTCCACCACAACAACAACTTCAACCGCGCCCCGACAAGAGCCCCTGCCAATCCCAACACCAACACTGCTCCAAGGACTGGAGCAATGCTGTCCCCTGTCGCCCCCAAGGACAAGTCCACCATCAACTGCTATGAATGCGGTGTGTTGGGGCACTTCTCCAAAGAGTGTCCCCAGCGACTCGCCAAGATGGCCGCCAACACTACTGGCCCTGCTCAGCAGCAACGCCGTGTCGCCAACAACAAGAAGTTCGCCCCCAACAACCCGAACAACCGCGGCGGTCGCCTCTTTCACATGAATGCGGAAGAAGCACAGGAAGCCCCAGATGTCGTGCTGGGTATGTTCTCTGTTAACTCAATACCCGCAAGAGTGCTGTTTGATTCTGGGGCATCGCATTCATTTGTTACGGAAGAATTTGCATGCACTAGTAAGATTCAACCCATCAGTTTGAAGCATGTCATGGTAGTGCAAATACCTGGATCAACAACTAAAGCTAGAAAAATTTGCAAAGATGTTCCTATCAGAATTCATGAAATAGATTTCTATGCCAATCTAATCGTTCTGGGAACAAAAGGTTTAGAGGTAGTACTGGGTATGGACTGGATGTCCAAACATCATGGATTGATTGATTGTGCCAAGAAGGCCATCACCATGACTAGTAGCACCGGAGTGTTAGTGGAGCACATCTCGGAAAAACTGCCCAGAAAATTTACCTGCAACCAGAGTTTAACCAAACCCACCCTGGATCAAATCAGAGTCGTCTGTCGATACTCTGATGTGTTTCCGGAAGACCTACCCGGTATGCCCCCGGATCGGGATATCGAGTTTATCATCGAGTTAATCCCCGGAACCGGACCTATAGCCCAGAGAGCTTACAGCATGAACCCGGCAGAATTAGTGGAACTGAAGAAACAACTGGATGATATGTTAGCCAAAGGTTTGATTAGACCAAGTGCATCACCCTGGAGATCACCAGTTTTATTTGTGGATAAGAAGGATGGTACTATTTGTTTATGTACGGATTACCGCAAACTCAATGATGTCACCATCAAGAACAAGTATCCCCTGCCCAAAATAGAAGACCTGTTTGACCAGTTGACCGGTGCCACAGTGTTTTCTAAGATTGACCTTAGGACAGGGTACCATCAGCTGAAGATCCGTGCATCGGACATTCCCAAAACTGCCTTCACCACCAGATATGGATTGTATGAGTACAATGTCATGTCATTTGGATTGACCAATGCCCCCGCTTACTTCATGAATCTCATGAATAAGATCTTCATGAACTTCCTGGATAAGTTCGTCGTTGTTTTCATCGACGACATCCTTATCTACTCCAAAACCGAAGAAGAACATGAGCAACACTTGGAAATGGTCTTAGAGACTCTTCGGGAACACCAGCTGTATGCCAAGTTCAGCAAGTGTGAGTTCTGGTTGAGGGAAGTAGGATTTCTGGGACATATCTTGTCCGAGGAGGAATTGCCGTTGACCCCTCAAAGATAAAGACCGTTGCAGAATGGAAAGCCCCAACCACCCAGACCGAGGTCCGTGCATTTCTCGGATTGGCGGGATATTACCGCCGATTCGTTGAAGGATTCTCAAGCATAGCCAGACCAATGACCCAATTGTTGAAAAAGGACAAGAAGTTCGAATGGACGAACAAGTGTGAAGAGAGCTTTCAACAGCTCAAGAGCAGACTGACTTCAGCCCCAATATGATCATGCCGGACATCACCAAACCCTTTGATGTGTATTGTGATGCCTCCAAGATTGGTCTTGGATGTGTGTTGATGCAAGAAGGCAAAGTGATCTCGTACTTGTCCAGGCAACTGAAGCACATGAACAGAATTATCCGACCCATGACCTAGAGCTAGCAGCAGTCGTTTTAGCCCTGAAAGTATGGCGTCATTACCTCATGGGTAATCGATGCGAGATCTATTCGGATCACAAGAGTTTGAAGTATATCTTCACCCAGAAAACTGAACATGAGGCAACGGAGATGGTTAGAGTTAATCAAGGATTATGATATGGATATCCACTATCACCCAGGCAAGGCCAATGTAGTAGCGGATGCTTTGAGTAGACTGCCGTGTCAGTTGAACTCCATGATTGCCGAAAAACAACCTAGCCTTCACCAAGAGTTTGAACAGTTTAGAATGGAGCTCGTAAGTGAAGGATTTCTCGCTAGCATTGAACTTCAACCCACTTTAATTAGTCAAATCAAGGAAGCTCAGAAGAGCAATGCAAGCATTGACGGGATTAAGAGCCAGCTAGCAGCAGGAAAGGCACCGGGATTCACCGTTGATGAAGAAGGAGTACTTTGGTACAACGGACGCTTGTGCGTGCCGATTCGAGTTGAAACAAGTGATTCTAAAGGAAGCCCATGACACCTTATATTCTATTCACCCCGGAGGTACCAAGATGTACCAGGACTTGAAGGAACAGTTCTGGTGGCATGGGATGAAGCGAGAAATCGGGAGTTACATCGCCAAGTGTGACATCTGTCAGAGAGTCAAGGCAGAACACCAACGACCCGCAGGACTGCTACAGCCCCTGCAGATTCCCGAATGGAAGTGGGATTCCGTAGGAATGGACTTCATCACCGGATTGCCCAAATCTAGTAAAGGGAATGATTCTATCTGGGTAGTGGTCGATAGATTGACCAAAGTCGCCCATTTCATCCCCGTCAAGACCACCTACCAAGGACCAAGACTTGCAGAGTTATATATCTCACGGATAGTCAGCCTGCACGGAACCCCGAAGTCAATAGTATCTGATAGAGGATCCCAATTCACCTCCAGATTTTGGCAGAAGGTACACGAAGGACTCGGAACTAGGCTGAACTTCAGCACAGCCTATCACCCTCGACGGATGGACAGATGAACGAGTCAACCAGATACTAGAGGATATGCTGAGAGCATGTGTGTTGGAATATGGATCCAAGTGGGAAGACTGTTTGCCGTACGCAGAATTCTCGTACAACAACACTACCAAGCCGTTTGCGATGGCCCTTTGAAGCTCTGGAAGGAAGTGCCGTACCCTCTGAATTGGTCAAGTAGGGGAGAGTCAAGTCTTTGGACCAGATATTCTCCGAGAAGCTGAAGAGAAGGTTCACAAGATCCGTGAGTACCTCAAGACCGCTCAATCAAGACAAAAGAGCTACGCCGACAAGAGACGCCGAGAGATGACTTTTGAGATCGGAGATTTCGTATATCTCAAGGTGTCCCCTCTTAAAGGAATGCAGAGATTCCAGCTTAAAGGAAAGCTCGCACCCCGTTATGTTGGACCTTTCAAAGTCCTAAGTCGCCGAGGAGAAGTATCCTATCAGCTGGAATTACAGAAGAAATGTCAACGGTGCACAATGTGTTTCATATCTCGTTACTCCGGAAGTGCTTGGAGGTACCTGAGAAGACTGAGGTGTTCAAGAACATTGACCATCGCACTGTGGATATCAACTCAGATCTAACCTACCGCGAAGTACCTATTCGCATTCTAGAGGAAGCATTCAGAACCACTCGTACCCGGAGTATCAAGTTTCTGAAGATACAATGGAGTAACCACACAGAAGAAGAAGCCACTTGGGAAAGAGAAGACTTTATGAAGACTGAATACCCCAACCTCTTTAGTACCTAGTTTTCTTCCAGATCTCGGGACGAGATCTTTTGTAAGGGGGAAGGGTTTGTAACATCCCAAGTTTGCAACAAATAATAAAGCAAGTGAGATTTCAATTACTCAAAATTTACAATTAACAAAAACTTTTTCTATGCATATAGTGCCACATATAGTTTTGTGCATCTAAGTGATTTTCTTGTGTGCTATTGCCATAATGAGTGTTAGCATTATTCATCTATTGCTATGAGAACACTAACCAAGATCACAAAACCCTAAATTGAGGAGAATTCAAGAAAATGGGAAAAACCCATTTCTCACTCACATACACTTTATGCAAAAATGCAAAATCACCACCAAGGCCATAATTGCTTGCTTCCTTGCTTCTAAAATGTTTCAATATAATAAACTAACACAATTGCATCATTGGATCATGAATCAAAGCAAGAGAAATCAAGAACTCATCATACATATGATAATGGTCACTTTAGTGAAAAATATTTTCTTCACCACTTTGCACCCCTGTATTTCTTAAAACCTAAACTAAACTTTGTCAACCAAAGCCATGTCATCCAAGACCATGTCAAGGTGAACACTTTTCATGTTGACCACCATGTCCAGAGTTGACTAGGTTGACCAGAAATTAATTGCCAAAACAGGACCAGAGAATAAAATGAAGATCATCTCAAATTTGAAACTTTGCATTTCATTTCCAAATTGAGTACCACCACCACCATTACATCACTATAATTATATAAAAGAGATTCACCAAAAAGAATTTCAAAATTTGAAAATTTTCTTCATGCGGCCATTGTGTCGAACACTTGGCAGGCATAAATTCAGTAATGTGCAACACCCCTTTGTCCAACAGATTTGAGGCTAAACCCCTTTGCAAATGTGATCATTAGCTAGTTCTACACCCCCTGCCTCTAGCCCAGTACTTGCATGGTCGATTAAAGCCAAGGAAAAACCCTAAACTATGCAACACCACACCATGCCGGCCACTTTGGCATCTCCACCTCTAGCCCTCCTCTCACACTTTCTTCTTGTCCTGGAGCATCTACACTGCATAAGGAATCGAACGGTACACGCACGCGCGAAGCCAAGCCTTGGCATTGGCCAGAACGGCCGTGGCCAAAACCATGCCAGTACACGCCCATGCCGCGGTGAGCGCGCTCTGGAACGCGCAGAGCACCGTGCACTCGAACGCGCCCGTCCTTGCCCTGCATCCCTACCACCGCGTCGTCTAGCCACTCCACTCACTCTACGTCCTAGACACGCTCAAGCACCGTCGAGCCTTGTCGCCGTCGTCCTCGTCGTCGACGTACGCGGGTACCGCATGATTATGGAAGTCGAGCGTTTCCGTAGCCCTATCTCTGCCCAGCTAGCCGTTGAGCATCGCCAGACGACGCCTACAAGATGCTGTACTCGCCTTGCCCTTTCGATCGACGGAGAAGCGCCATGGGTGCCCGGCCACCTCCTCCCTCTATAAATACCGACGATCGGCTCCTCCCTTCAGCACACAATCTCCTCCCCTCCCCTGCACTCCACACAGCCAATTTCACTAGAGCTCGCCGGAGCGAGCTCGAGTCCGCCGGAGCCCGCGGAAGCTCTGCGTCGATTGGAGCCTCCCCGAGCGCCGCCACTTCACCAGGCTGTTCCTCGTCGACCACCACTTCTCCGAGCACCTTGCCAGAGACCTGCAACGGCCTGGTAAGCTCTCCGACCCCCTACTGGCGCTCTGGGTTCGCCGGAATCTCGCCGGGGACGACGACACACGCCAGCCGTTGATCTGCTTCTTGATCCAACGCTCCCTATCGCTCGTACCGCTTCGGCGTGTTATGAGGCGCCGACAGGTGGCCCCCACCTTGTCAGCGCAGCCCGCCCGCACCAGTTGCTTGCTGGGCTGCGAAGTGAGTTTAAAACTCGTTTCGGCCCGTTAGCTTTTCCCGCCCAGGCCCAAAATTCAAATAGAGGTTTAAACTTAATATGATTTGTGCTGCAGATGGTTTAGTAAAAATTGAATAGTTTGAAATCTGCCAAACCAAATCTAGCAAACTTTATATCTTTGGAAAGCTCATGAAATTATCTAACTTATGCCACTGGCCTCATGTCCAAATTCGTATTAATTTTTAAATGATAAAAATAACAAGGCAGAGCCTTTTCTAACTTCAAATAATTATTAGAAATAATCTATAAATGATTTTAAGTTGATTCCAATTCTAATAAATCACAAATGATGTTCTCTAATTGATTATGCAATAATATAGTCAGGTTATTTGCATGATCATGGACTAGATCAAATAAAATAGCTATGTAGTTAATTCTAGCACCATTTAACTTGAAATTCAAATTTAATGAATAGTATGAGAGCTACTCTCTCATTTAAATCTTGATCCTAAGTAATATAACCAGGGGGAATGACCTAGGCTAAAGAACCCTTGATAAATATTACTTAGAGATTTTAATGCATTTAAAATAATAATATGATAACATGTGTAGGGTAGCACTTAAATTAAATTAAGACTCACATATAATAGATATGAAATGTTGACTTGGGTCAACCTATATTTCATACCTGATTATTATATGGAGAGATTAAATCTTATTACAAAGTAAAGAGAAGAAATGAATTTCTTTAAGGATCTACCTATCTAAATTTAAGAAATAGGAATAATGAGAGGGAATTATTTTTCTAATAAATAAGAAATCATCAAATAACTCACCATGCCATGTTTGATTGATAATAAGACTAGAGTGTGAACTCTTTGAGTGTTCCTAGTTTAGCATATGAGTTTGGTTTAGTATTTATACCTCGTATTCGTATATAGACGCTAGTAACGAGGATTACCAAGAGGAGGAGGCCTACTCCCAAGAAGAGGAAGAGCACTTTGATCACTACTCAGCTCAAGGCAAGCTAACCCTTGCTAAATACAAATGCTTAGCTCTACAAGAGCAAAGGCATCATCACACTTTACTTTTATATATTACCTATCCCATGTTTTACTTAATTTTACTTTGGCTTATTTACTTCAAAGTACCTTTTGATTTATGATTCACTTGGTCTAGAATAGAACAATACTTGGGTTAGATGAACACAAATCAAAGTTAGATTAGCACCCCTCATTTAGTGGCTATTGCTAATCAATAAAAATTTGACTACTCTAGATGGGAACAAGTGATGTTGACGTGAAATTGAAACCTTGGGAATGATGGTTCATTCCAAGGAATGACTTTGAAGGTGAATATGACCAAGAGAAGATGGTGATTTTTGATATAAACTTGATATGGTTTTGAATGCGATACCTTTCCAATTATACAAGTACCCCCACAATACTGATTATGGGTAGGGCTTAACTAGAAACTTATGTATTTTAGTATGGGTTCCCTCTAAACAAGCATCATAGGGGTTACGCCGAGGCTGCCTCCGTATGTGAGAAATGATGTGAATATGAGGTGAATGTACGACCCAAGCCCTGTGCAGTTCCCGGGTTAACAGTTGGTTCTCACCGGGAGGCCAAGCTCATGGGGAGAGGTGCCTATACTAGGACATATAAGTGAAAGGTTATGATGGATGATCCGCGTACTGAGTTACGATGATTCGGGGTTATCCTCGACGGATGAAATCAATAGTTGTGGCACAAGAGTACAACCTCTGCAGAGTGTTAAACCTATTCGAATAGCCGTGTCCGCGGTTACGGACGGTTGGAAGGGCCATACTACTTCCATTATCAGGATTTATGTTGAAATAATAATGGTGATTGATGAAATGTCTTGAATCTCAAATGAATGGTGGGAATGACACTAATGTTCCCACTTGAGTTAGTCTATTAAATAATGAGGATTTTATTAAATGTTGATTCAAAGAAAACTTGGCTTTATGCAAATAAACTTAGAGCTTAGTACCCCTTTTACTACAATACATTATGCTTTACCTTAGCATTAGTTTGCGAGTACTTTAAAAGTACTCATGGCTTTGCCCTGGCTATTCAAATGCCAGACTATGAAGAGGAGCAACAGTATCAGGATGACGGACAGGATGTCTATGATAACTAGGATCGTCTTCTAACGTCAAGCGTTGCCTGTGGAATTATGAGTCCACTACTACTACTACGCTTCCGCTACTTATGTGTGATGTTGAACAATCTATTGGTGTAATATTGGATCATGTGATCCATTGATGTAAGACCTTATGTGTTGTAATAAATGATGACTCTGAACGACTTACTATTATGTCTCGCAAAAACAATCTTCCTGGGATTGCGATGTATGATATAATAGGGCATCCGGACTTAAAAACCCGGGTGTTGACAGGAATACTACTACTACTAAAATCTCAAAGATAATCCAGGTCCAACCTATCGAGAGGATAATTTGTTGTACAATTTTCCTTAGCAGAGCACAAATGCAGCGTAGAAATGCAGTATCCTACAATGTATTGATCTCTACATATATAATAGACCACATATTTAGTTCCCTTAATGTGTAATCACCTTTGCTTGATCTCTTGACTGTTAAGATTTTTTTGTGGTTGAATTTTCATGTTAGACTATGTTATGGATTAATATATATGCTTATAATTGCGGAAATAGCTAACTGAACCCGTCTCCGCGCGAGGATGATATTGCATCCAATCAGAGAGCAACACATGCTGACAACTTGTGTATTTCCATCAGGTATAGTGGGTGTATTTTCGCTTTTTTACATTTGAAGTAAAATAAAGAATAGTACTACTGCCATGTCTGTCAATGCTCTGAAGTACATACTCTAGACTGACATCGTCTTTAACCCCCTGCCCCCATTAACTCCATCCTGTGACAGGCCCCACCATGCCCAACCGCACCGAGCGGACGAGCCTTCCTCGGTTGAACAAGCTCACCTGTACCAAATATTGACTGACACATGTCCAACATCATGTGCATTTTAATCATGCATGTGATATGTATTTATGTTTAGTATGTTTCCAAACAATAAAATGTGTCAGGTGGAACCCACATTATTCAATGTAGTATCGAGAGTGGCGATTTTAAAGGAGCCGGTAGGTGTAGGTGTCACATCTACCCTTCACTCTGTGCTTTGAGATTGGTGAGGCTTTTAACATTTGTCTAATATAAAACTAATAATTGAAACAGTGAAACTTTTTGAAACTAAAGTGATACATAAAAAATAATAGACAAAAGTGAAATTGATTACATCATTGCTGACGTCACTACGGTTTGTTTCACAAAAATATTAGTGTTTCAGTTATGTTTCAATTATGTTTCAAATTTGTTTCACAATTTTGTGTAAAAATTGATCAGCACATGGCTGACGTCACTCCGGTAGGTACCGGCTACTGTAAAAACAAGTTTTCGATGTAGTATCATCCTGTCTAAATTTCACCATTAAATGCCCAGTCATTAAATTTGATGAGTGGAGTAGTTTCTAACCACCTGGAGCAGTACACGATTTGTCAAACTACTAGTCATTCACTTTGATTTTCCTAACCACTTTGCTTAGCCGGTGTAAAAAATTAAGTGCCCTAGCACCGGTTAGTCTTAGGAAATGCCCCACCCAAAAATAGAAATAAACTAGTCCGATATCCTCACATTCTAAAAATAGAAAGCTGTAATCCTACGCCTGAGATGGTCGTGGCAGTGTAAAATAAATACACCACGCGGTCGCAAATTCACGCCAAAAAGTGCATCTCCCATCTTGTTCTTTTCTATCTATCTTCAGAACAAGTATTATCATGTAAAAAGTTGGATTTTAACTACAGAAAGTTACATGCCAGAAAATATATAGTGTTTGTGATTTCAATCGAGGATGTATAAAAAAAACAGCAGATGTAGAAGAAAGAAAGAAATTACATCCAAAAAATCTGGGAAAACATATTATCCAGATCTTAGGGAAACTGCTATTTCAAGATTGTGGATGTAAAAAGAAATCCACAAATACATCCAACTCCAAAAAATTACAACCAGCATATTTTATGATTTGTTCCCGGCGGCGCGCCAGGGACCGGGGCTCAGTGGCGCGCGGCGGAGGCGATGCCGTTCCCGGCGGCGCGCCAGGGACGGGGGCCCAGTGGCGCGCGGCGGAGGCGATGCCCTTCCCGGCGGCGCGCCATGGACAGGGGCCTGCAACGTGCGATGGAGGTGGGCGTCCTCCTGGCGTCGCCCCATGAAGACGAGAGCCTGCAGCGCGCTGTGGAGATCGGCGTCCTGCCGACGGCAAGGGGATCAGAGGTGGCCAAGAGGAGTGTTGATGAGAACGAGAGGAGGTGGAGGATAAGAAACGAGTGGTTGCCGGTGGAATGATGTGTTTGACTAGGCTAATCACATCGGACAGATCGGGCGGTGTACACATGTGTGCACTGTGTAAGGATGTGTTTGGATGGTGGGCATAAAAAGGTGGCTATGGGTACCCCCAACCACGTGGCTGGGGTTAACCACTTTTTCTGTTTGGTTGAGTTGGTTGGAAAAGTGGTTAAACACAACCATGTTTGTGTTTGGTTTCGGGGGTGAAAGATGGCTGTAGTGATATGATCACCTCTTTGTTATGATGGTGAGAATACCTCATAATACAAGCTTTGCTACATAGATCAATCCAAGTGTGGCATGGCTATATGAATTTTGAAATCACATCACATTATAATATAGAGTAGTAGTTTAGACATAAAATTGAATGGTCCACATCAAAGCACAAGGCCATACAACCAATAGTTCAATGTTTTGGTTGAAATCATAAGCCGAAGTCAAACAAGACACAAGCAATCACTACTCGCCATCTTTACCTCAAAGATCATCAGCTTCAGGGAAGGTGTTCTTCACATACCTAGCAACCCAAACCATCTTTTGAGCATCCTCCAACACTTGAAATGCCGTCGCTAAATTTGGATTCTCAACCAAGTAGGCATAGTAATGGGCAAGGAAATCCAAACCAAAATCTGGAAGTCCTTTCATGCCATCCCAAAGACCGTCCAAGGGGTTCTTGTTCGTGCTAGCAGTCTTTTCTATGGCAACAGCGAGTCTTTCGCTACAAGCCAAGAGAGCTATCGATTGGAAGGACCAACAACGTCCATCGCCGCACGCCCTGCCGCACGCCCTACCGCACGCCCTGCAGCTCGCCCGCCGCCGCGTGTGCACTGCCGCGCTTGCTGCAGCTCATGCCCTGCCGCTCCTCCCCGCGTGTGCCCTGCAGCTCGCCCGCCGCCGTGCGTGCCTTGCTTTCCGCCACCGCGAGCAAGACGACAGAGACAAATAGGAGCAGTAGATATGGTAGGGTGTGGGATTACCTTGCCTAGGACGAGACCGACCGCCGGTGTTCCTCAATTTTTGTCTCGCACGATGGAAGCGAGACTGGATCTGCCGCCGCCGCCTGGGAGCTTTGTGGTTTCTGGAGAAAATAAGGAGGGAAATAGATAAGCTTTTGTGGGGTTTCGCGGGTGTTTTTCTCTTTAGGGGGACGGTGACCGACAGAAATCCTCCCGCGGGTGATTCTAGCTGCTCGCCCACGAGTGGTTGGCCTCAACCAGCACTTTTCTGGTGGTTGGCCTCAACCAGCTTTTGGGACAAATTTGGCTACCCTCAACCACCCCACACTTCTAACCAAACATGTGCTAACCACTTAAAAGATGACTACCCATAGCCACTTGAGGGATAGCCACCCATCCAAACACATCCTAAGACAACATGGAGCCCCCGCACTTAATAGATTTTGGGTTACAAAATGCTCATTTTCTAATTATAAAATTAACTTGGTAACTATTTTAGAACGTGTAAAAATGGCTCATTTTCGAAAAATAAAAATTAACATTAATCATACAAATAAAATTTGCTGCCGATAGAATAATCAGTGCATTATTTTTTGAGAATACCTCGAGGAAAACAATCTGAAATTTTGCACCTCTGTTGTGCTTATGATTTATGTCTTCCCAGTACCCTCTTGAGTTGTCTGTTGTGCTTATGATTTATGTCTTCCCAGTACCCTCTTGAGTTGTATACTCATTCATGTAACTGCAACACGTGAGAAGTGGATGCATGAGAAATTAATGCATCATTAACATATAATCTTACTGCCGCCAAATAATGTAACATTCAGGCTCATCAGATGAAAAAAAAGTAAGTGGATGCATGCAATGCAGGGAAAGGTGTCAGTGCATTAAACTCTCTCCTAATAACCGTTTGTATTTCCCACGTATAAAATTTGTAACTCTCTCGTATTAATTGAACGCTATATTAAATGTTGATCTCAAAGAGTGAATCATTGGTCTTGATGTCATCCTCGCGCGTCCCCATGTTCCAAACGTCCGGGTCGCTTATAATTGTGGATAGTTACATTATAGTAAATTCCACATCAAATTATTATTTGCCACATCGAGCCTTCGAGAAGGCGAGCAAGCTTCGTCGAGCGGGCTTGTCGAGCCTCAAGCCTTAGTCGTAAGGTTTAGGCTTGGCTTGCTCGACCTTCGAGTCGAGTCGAGCCTGAGAGCCAAGATCTGTCAAGCCCAAGCCGAGCCTCGAGTCTTGATCGAGCTTTCTGTCCACCCCTATTGGTGACGGATTTGCCACCTGTTGCATGCACTGATGCACATCTTGTTAGTACTAGTGCTCTATCTATCTATGTCTTTTAGCATTGGCACGATCGACCACGTACTGTTGGAACTTGAAGCAAGTTCTTCTTTTGAAAGGGGCTCCTTTGCCTTGGCATACTTGTGGCTATGGACCGGTCTGACTTTTCTTTCCCTTTAGGTATGTGTGGGTGGAGGAACATGGGTAGATGAGATGCCATGCACGAAGTAGACACATGATGTACTGGTAGTTGATAATTGATATGCTAAAGCCAACCACATGGCCAAAAGGGTTCTATACGTGCATATACCGGCCTATGTACACGTGTAATGCATATGCAGAAATATATATATGAAGTTTGTTTTGGTGCATGGTAAAGCCAACCATAAGGCCAAAAGGGTAGCTTATTACTGGAAGTAATCCCTCCGTTTCATAATTTCTGTAGTAAATTTTGATTTATCTAGACACATTTTGTTAGATCTGAATCCATGATAAGAATCATAGAACAACGGAAGTAAGACTAGCACAATGGGAGTATCATAATTAGTATCATGCATGCCATGTTGGAAAATCTATTGACCAATTAATGAGAGAGAGAGAGTATCATAAAGTTCCGTATCATAATATGATACCATATCATAGCACGTAAAACGAGAAAACTTAATGACAAACACATCATGTACAGAAATTTGCATTGAGATTCTACAAAACATTAAATATGATAATATTATGATACTATGCATTATGGGGATAATATCATAAATAGTATCATTTAATGTCATAGCATACTACTCATTGTACTTCATAATATTACCGTATCATAGCACGTAAAACTATAAAATTAATGAAAACACATCATTACAAAATTAGCATTGAATTCTACATAACATTAAATATAATAATATTATGAACTATGCAATTATGGGGATAGTATCATAAACTTATATGATCATGTGCATGATACTAGTGTATGATACTTCCCATTGTACTAATTGTCACCATTATTTTGAGTGGCGTAATATGGAGATTGGGACGCCAAAAGTATCATTTGTTGATCGTACTATCATCTTAGCGACTCATGCATGTGTTTTTTGTTTCACGTTATATCGAACGTTATAAGAAGTCTCTTGCTACTCCCTCCGTTTTAAAATAAGTGCCACAACTTTATTTAGATATACGGATGTATCTATATATTACAATGCCTCCAAATATATTAGTATTGTAAGCAAAGTTGTGATACTTAATTTTTTTTGTTAAATAGAGGTAGAACAAGGTAAGTGATTCCATAGCAACAATTATATCAAGATCATATGTTGGAACCTTTTTTTGAGGGATCATATGTTGGAACCTTGGTACCCTGGCACGACGAGTCCTGAGCCATCAAATGTTTTGAACGACGGCATACGGTAACTTCCACAAAACCAGGTGCTAGGTGGCAAGTTGCCATTGATCCGCCCCCTAAATCGCCTCACAATTAGGGTCCAACCCTTTAAATTCTTTGAGATGCGTCAAATTAATCCATGACGTTGTTTTGGAGATCGCCATCCACTAAACAATGTGTATTCAAGTCAAGGCAAGGAGATCCCAAAGATGACAACCCAAAGTATATGGCGATCGACGTGACAACATAAATGCTCCAATGATCATATTAGCCTATGGTACACTTGGGATTTTATTTGGTCGACTAAATAACTCAAAACCTTTTAGGTCGCACGTTTTCCTGTCTCCTTCTTTCGCCAGTGTACGTGGCGAGTAATGCTTGGGTTAGTCGGGCATCAGGTGAGATACGTTTGGTGAGAGGATCCATGGAAGCTGAAGCGAAGCTACTTCATACAAAGCGTGTATATATTAAGACCAGTGCACGACTGCATGTACGCACATAGCAAAAAGTTGCATGCATATACGAATGTATATATACGGTATACGTCGGCACCGATAGATCCCGCAGTTCACACGCATGGTGCGCGTGCGTCCTTCGAGCCCTACACGTGTACCGCCGCGGCATCCCCTCCATTGCTTCGTGCCTAAGCCAGAAAAGGCGGTCTGGCCAGCGGACCTACCCTAGATACACGTGTCCGATCATGGAGGCACATTCCTGCAAAATTGACAAGAGAAGCAACCTGCGACCACGAAAGCGGCCATGTCACTCTGTCCGATCTGAACTAGAGTGGTATCGCCGCCGACCGACTTCGTCGTAACACCTAATTTCTCATGCGTGCGCGTATAAATAAGCTCAGCTCCGTCTTCCTCCCTCCCCTTTTCCCCTAGGCGATCGCTCCCCGGCGTACACAGTCTCAAGCAATCGCAGTTACTCAGCTCCCATCCCTAACACTGGCATAATGCTGTCCCTGCAAGAAGCCACGCAGCTCGACTTCGCCGGCGAGGGCTGGCTCGCGGGCATGGACGTCGCCGCCCCTGTGGTCGGCATCTGGCTCGACGGCTCGTCTGGGACTGCCGATGGTGGTCGCAATGCTATGTCGTCGTCTTCAGCGGAAACGGATACCTGTATCATGGCGCCTGCGGCGGACGTGGCGCTTGCCGATGAGGAGGAGGCGGAGCGGCGACTAAGGAGGAGGATGTCAAACCGGGAGTCCGCCAGGCGGTCTCGCGCGCGGAAGCTGCGGCGGGCGGAGGAACTCCAGGTGGCGCTGCAGGCGCTAAGGGACGAGAAGCGCGCGATGGCGGCGAAGCTGGACGCGGTGGTGCGGCGCGTCCTCGCCGCGAGGCTCGACACCGCGCCGCTCCAGGCGGAGGCCTGCGCGCTGCGCCGCCGGCTCGACGAGGCTCACAGCTGCGCCGCTGTTTTAGTCGAAATGTCCCAGCTGCTGGGCAGTGGGCACTAACGACGGCGCCATTCTTGCCCGTGCCGGTACGCCGAATGACCTATAGCTAGGAGAAACGCCAATAAGCTACGACGAGTCTGCTCTATTTTTTCTGGTTTCGTCGTTGGACGTTGATGCGTACATCTGTGAGCACCTGTATAAATCAAGTTTTCTGTTCTTTTTTTTTTATCGAGGAGGGGGTTTGTAAACCAATTATCTAAGGACGTGGCTAGCCAGCATCCGGTGCTGGTTGGTCCGGCCCAGCATCCGAGTGCTAGCTGGTCCGGCCCAGCATCCGAGTGCTGGGTGGCTTGGGCCAGCATCCGAGTGCTGGATGGCTTGGGCCAGCATCCGGTGCTAGTTTGGCTATCTCCAGACAACAGCACGTCCAGACAACAGCAAAAAGGACAAAAGCAAGTCAAAAAAGGAAGGAGGACCAATGCTATATCTGTACCACCCCTCCAACGGGTGTACAGACCACACAAAATTCGACCCCCCAGACAAAGAAGTCGTCCTGACCAAGAAACTAGTCTTTGCTCCTGCCCTAACTCCTTCTTCCTCCTCCAGATCTCCTTCTTCCTCCTCCAGATCTTGTGCAGAGAACTCCCATGGATCCAAAATAGTTCAGAGCAACTGCACCATCATCTAAGAAGAACACATCTCAGCAGAAGGTAAACCCTAATCTCCTACTTGTCTATTTTCAGCAACATGAACACCTCTCTCCCGAGATCTCCAGATCTCCTTGTCTATTTTCAGCAACATGAACACCTCTCTCCCAGATCTCCACATATCCTTGTCTATTTTCATCAGCAGGAAAACTTACTTGTATATGATGAACAACAGCAGATGCATGGTCAAAAAAACACAAATCAAACATACAAAATTTGGTTTATTTTTCCTAGAAATTTGTGTTGTTGTATTCTGTGCAAAAAGATCTAGCTTTTCATGGACATCTGCACAGATATGGCTAGAAAAACATAAAAGAACATATTTTTTTCATGAAAAATCTGTAGATATTGTTTGGAAAACCAAGATCAAAACATACAAAACTTGGCTTTTTCTGTTGTACCCAACAATTTGCAGACATCATAGTTGGTTCCATGAAAGTTGGTTTCTGTTCTACCCACCAAAAATGTGGTATTATCCATGAACACTTGCAGATACTAGGTTGTTTTACTTTTCCATCATATTTCTAGGCTGATATCAAACTACAAAAGCAACATGCTGGGATACTTTTTACCCCAAACTAGGTTGATTTAAAAACAGATGAACTGTGACACAAGTAATGGGAGAGACAAAAGCATACCTGTGGCACAGATATAACCATAGTTTTCATTTGCGTAGTAACATCATAGTATAGACAAAGATACTAGACATCATAGTAGATAGTATGGTTTGGAGAAAAAAAGAAGGACAAAAGGTAGACAGAAACACCAGTTCTTGGTCAGGGAAAAAATAAAACTGCCAACTAGTAGTGGTCATTCGGAAAACAAACATTCCACATAAGAACAACTATATGTGTTTTTGTTTTCTCCGAAACATAAAAGGCGTAGCGATACAGCTGCAGAATGATTTTCCCCTTTCTGCCATTTGATATGCTGATGCCTCTTTTGCCACTACTTGATCATTTTGATTAAAACCTGTATAGTTAAAATGCAAAAATGAACTTGTCAGTTTGGAAAGTAATCAGATAAAAAAGGCAACTTTAAAAAATGGAAATCAGTATGTTTAGGTAGTTCCAGGGTTTTGTATATAAGCTCCTTCTGGCATTGAAAACATGATAGGCCCAAGAAAAAATACATGAGAAACCGAAACATGCTAGGTTTGAAGTAGTTGTTCATTTAGTTGGTTTGGTTCAAAAAACTAACGAGCTTTTTCATTTTAACAGATGTCAGGAATCGATCTGAATGTCAGTCCAACAGAAGATGATGACATTGACATGGATCCTCCGTTTTGCACTCAAGCTCCGCCACCGGAGATGGTTGAAGAATCTCCAGACCCAATAGGCAGCGAGCAGGAAGTTGGTGGTGGTTCAAATGACCACAGTAATAGAGGCCCGCATACCAATTCAGCTTCACACAACGTTGGGAACAACAGCATCCCGACTACTACAATGCCTACAGAATCTACCACTTATCCAGAGTTTGAAGATGGTGAAGATGACATAGCAGGCATGCATGAAGTTCTTTCCACCCCAACAGAACCATTTATTGGTATGCGGTTTGATACTGTCGAAGCAGCAAGAGTACATTATAATGCTTATGCAGCGAAATTGGGTTTCTCAGTTAAGTCTCACACATCCCAAAGGAACAGACATACAGGCACACTGGAGAAGCAGCAGTTTGTATGCAACAAATTCCGCAAACCTAAAACAGATGAAGAGTTGCAGAGGGAAAGGATGAACATTATTGAAGAAGTGAGCCCAGTACAGATGGATGAAGAAAATTCAGAAGGACATGATGAAGATGACAAATCTGGACCATCAAAAAGAAGTTCTAGTAGATTAGCGGTTAAGCGCAAGAGAGAAACTATCAAGCAGACGAGTTGTCGTGCTAGAATGTTTGTGAAGCTAATAAACAACAAGTGGGAGGTGACCTATTTTATTGCAGAGCATAACCACGCCATGGTTGACAAGCCATCCCTCACAAAATACTTGAGATCACACAGGGGTATTCCACCAGATGAGAGAGAGTTCCTAAGATGCCTACACAATTGCAATTTGCAAACAGGTTTGACCATGAAAAACCAAACCATTTTTTCTTTCCCATTTAATGTTTCTAAAGAGTAGTCAGCATTTTGCAAGAATTGTTTTGAACTAGTAGGAATGCACTTGTTGAAAAAATGTAAAACTGCACTTAAGTTGTCTTTTTGCTTTTACCTAACTTGTGTTCTTTAGTCAACCAACTTGGATTAGCCAATTTGTTTTAAGTTGCTTTACTGAATTTTGCTTAAGTTAGTGAGAACACCAGTTGCACACATCAACTGGTGTTTCCAACTTTGTTGATTCAGTGAAGCAACTTAACAAAACAGTGGGTGTACAACTTAACAAATACTTGTGTTCTTTAGTCAACCAACTTGGATTAGCCAATTTGTTTAAGTTGCTTTACTGAATTTTGCTTAAGTTAGTGAGAACACCAGTTGCACACATCAACTGGTGTTTCCAACTTTGGTGATTCAGTAAAGCAACTGAACAAACAGTGGGTATACAACTTAACAAAATACTTGTGTTCTTTAGTCAACCAACTTGGATTAGCAAAAATGCTTAAGTTGATTTACTGAATCAACAAAGGTGGATTTAAAAAAAATACAAGTATTCAAAAAAGAACATGCTTAAGTTAATGTGAATCCAAAAATATACATGCTTAGGATCCAACTTAGTTACCTTTTGGGGAAACCAACTTAGTTATCCAACTTAGTTCGCTACTTGAGCATCTTTATGAAACAAGTTTAGGAAAAAAGTAAGTAAAAATTAGTGTGCAACTTATTGCTTCACAAAGTGTTCAAAATTAGTAAGTGTGTACAGTAGCAGGATGAAAATTTTGGTTGGGTTTGGTTTATATGAGTTTCGCTAGTTAAAGCATGCTGATGGAGCAAAAAATTTAGGTATAGAAGATTAAAAAATGAAGCAAGTTAGCCTGCACTGGGATACTACCTTGGATAAAATATGAGTTTGCAAAAAACATACCTTGCCAGTGGTTGCAAAAATGTCTGCCTTCCATTTTATGAAAAAAGTGACCTGAAAAAAATAAGAGTGTAGAATTAGTTGCATGGCAGATGTAGAAACAGTATGTATTGCCTAAAAAACACAAAAGTTGATTTCCCCTATTGCTATTAAGGAAGGTTTGTTACATGTATCATAGGTTAACTGACATTTTGCTTTATTTTTCATTTGCAAATAAAAAAAATGGCAGGGCGCATGATGGAGATTATGTCTGAATTTTATGGCGAAGATGCTTTTGTCCCATATGGCCCTAAAACGATATCAAACTTGAGGTCAGAATTCAGGAGTGAGAACAAGGAATATGACATAAGTGAGACACTTGACTATTTCAAGGACTTGAAGCAGAAAGACCCAGATTTCTTCTATGATTTCTCGTTGGACGATGAGAACAGAGTTGAACACATATTCTGGGTCGACAGTGTTGCGAGGAAAGCTTATGAAGAATCCTATCATGATTGCGTGTCTTTTGACACAACCTTCTTGACAAATCGCTTCAGCATGCCTTTTGCCCCCTTCGTCGGGATAAACAGACATGGACAGTCATTCATGCTGGGTTGTGGTTTGATTCGAGATGAGAAACAAGAAAGTTTTGAGTGGCTGTTCCGCACTTTCCTTAAAGCAATGCATGGCAGGCAGCCGTCGAACATAATCACAGATCAGGACTGGGCTATGAGGTCTGCGATAAAAGCTATTTTCCCAGTAACCTGGCATCGAAACTGTCGCTGGCATATAATGAAGAAAGCTAATGAGAAACTTGGTTCTTTCTTAGGAAGGCGTCCAGGTTTGGCTGAGGAATTCAACTCATGTGTTGATGAGAGTTGGACTGTAGAAGAGTTTGAAGCCCGTTGGCAAGAAATGGTTCTGAAGTGGGAGTTGGCAGGAAATGAAACATTTGATTGGTTAAAGAAAAATGCCCACACATGGGTTCCATGTTACTTCAAAGATCGCTTCTTCCCCTTCTTGCAGTCAACTCAGAGAAGTGAGGGGTTCAACGCTGTGCTGAAGCGGTATATTCATCCTCACAACTCAATTAAGCATTTTGTGCAGCAATATGAGAAAATTCAGCGGAAAATTTTAGGAGTTGAGGGGAACAATGACTACAGGACAGAACAGCTTGAGGTAGTGCCACAATCAACTTTCCCGATTGAGAAGCATGCGCTTACAGTCTATACAAGGGATATCTACCACAGATTCAAAGTTGAGTTTGAACTCATTGGTAGGTACAATGTGCAGGTTCTTGCACCAAACATGTACTATTTGGTTCCTAACAGTGAGAGGTGCTACCCATACGGGGAAAGAAGCTACATGGTAAATGCAAGTGGTGAAAACAGCTACAACTGTGACTGCTGCAAGTTTCAGCGCGACGGTTTGCTTTGCTGTCACGTCTTAAAGGTATTCACACACATAGGCATTGATAGGATACCAGAGAGGTACATCACAAAGAGGTGGACTCAACTTGCAGTTGAAAGTGTCACAATGCCTACTGGTCCTGCGTTGGATGAGTTGATGCCGGAACAGTCGCTACAGAAGTTGCGTTATGCAAATTTATGTACATCATTTGTACAGGTTGCTAAACTGGGCAGTGAAACTGAACAAGCAGCAGCTATTGCTCGCAGACACATTAGGGAGATGAAGGCTGAGTTTGTGCAATTGAAGAAAGTACGGAGGAAAAAGGCTAAAAGCAATACATCTACAAATGCAGCACAGCCAACAGTACCTACTTATGCGCATCAGCATACATCAGATCCTAATGCCCCGCATCATACACCTGGAGCTAATGCACATCAGCATACAGCTAGCCGTAATGCCCCGCAACCTACACCGAGCGGTAATGCACATCAGCAAGGAGCAGGTCCTAGTGCACCGCAACCTACTCCTAGAGCTAATGCACATCAGCAACAATCAGGTCCTAGTGCGCCGCAACCTTCATCGAGTTCTAATGCGCAGCAGGAAACAACGGTTCCTCATGCCCAGCAGCAACCAGCAGCTCCTACCGCGAAGCGTGCAGCACCTTCGGCTCCTACTACTCGTCAAGCAAGGAATGCAGCGCCTTTGCCAAAAACTAGTACCAGTAAACGAGCAAAAGCTACTGGTAGGAACTGGTTTGAAACTTCCGCTCCTACGGGACAGCAAACAAAAACAACGGAAAACAACCAGCAAGTTCTTGTGGAACAAACTTATGCATCACCTCAAGGTGTCCATGTGGGTCCTTCTCCAAATGCAAAGTTCTCAGGAACACAGACAGAACATACGTCGTCTGTGCCACAATCTGCTGCACCTCAGCATCGAAGTTGTGCGAATGAGCAAGCATCTTTGGGACAACAATCTGGTGGTGTTGTTGCGCCAAGAGATGAACCTTTCGTTATTCTCAATCCTCCCAGATCTAATACTAAAGGTCGTAAGAAAAGTAGAATTCCAGCAGGTATTGAGTTGCAGCCAAAAAAAGTGACTTTGTGTGGTGTGTGTGGACATCCTGGTCATAACACTGCGACGTGTACTGCTGCGTTAGGCAATAAGGACAGGCACCCATGAAAAAGGCAGCAATTTTTTGGGGGGAAAACAACTAGAGAAAATGAAGACATGATGTGTAGTCATGAATATGTAAAAATGTATTGCTCTTTATTTATATAAGTATGAACATACATTTTGGAGCAGCAAATTCCATAAGGTGTAGTATTACAAAAATGCTTGATTTAACAAGCAACTATACCTCATTTCTTCTTCATTATAATTGCTTTCCATTTCACAGTATTCTTGACAGATGTAACCCATGTATGAGCCATCTTCTTCCTGATGTTTGGGATGTGAGACGCTGAGTAGTTTGGTAACTTCCTGCCATTCCAATGTTCTGCATTGAACAGCGTGCAAATGCCACATTCCGTGCTGCAGTGTGTGTAAAAACCAATTTAGTTTTGAATGGGAGAAAAACTTAGTTAAACATGGAGAAACAAAAAAACTTTGAACATATGCGGAGAACCCAAGTTAGTTCAAATGGGAAATGAAGTTAGTACATGTGTAAGAAGAAAGTTAATTGAACTGGACAAACAACTTGTACATTTTTGCGGGATTGTGGCACACCTGGATAAACATAACTTGCTGGATAAACATAACTTGTGTGAATTCAAGTTAGTTTGAATGGCGGATGAAGTTAGTACATGTGTAGAAATCAAATTAGTTTTGAATGTCAAACAACATGTAGTAATTTGGGAATCAAAGTTAGTACATGTGTAAAATTAAATTAGCTTTTTGAAATGTCAAACAACTTGTACATCTTTTGGGAATCAAAGTTATCTTGAATGGGAAATCAAGTTAGTGCATGTGTAGAAATCAAGTTAAATACATGTAGAAACAAAACCTCTGTACAACTTACTACATGTTTGGAAAAAACACAAAAGTCAGTACATATATATTTCCCAACTGAACTCACTTGGTCCCTTGCTTTGGTGGCTTTATGTCTTCGGGGCCTTCGAATCTACTGAGCTTAACTGGTGAATTTGCATAATACTGGTCCCACAATGTGTGAATAGCTGAAAGGATGTCCTCGACATTTTGAGCTAATTTTCTATCAGACAAAGATCTAACGGAATCCAGCACCTCGAATCTCCTATCCCTAATGTTGATGACGAATAACCAATAGTGGTTCACTGGCTCATCTGCGTCAGGTACCAAGTCTTCAATTACTGGCAACATCACCTACATTTTATTAGAGGTAAAAAGGGTAAATTAGCATGCAGACCATTGACACAAAAAAAGGATCATCCCGGAAACACAAAAAGTTGGTGTTGGTTTCATGAAAGTTGGTGTTGGTTTCATCATAGTTGGTTTCATGAAAGTAGTAATTATAAAAGTTGGTGTTGTTCTTTTTTATTTAGGTGATAATGCAAAGAAATAGGAAATGAACAAAGTATTCAACCTAAGAAAAAAATGTTTGCTAAATACAAGTTTACTGAATTTACAAGTTTACTGAAAGAATCTGTTGCTAAATACAAGTTGAGCATGCTTGTGAATCCAAGTTTACTGAGTCACTAATGCAACTTAAGTATCCAACTTGTGCATGTCTTGTAATTCAAAAAGTTTGTTTTAGTCACTAAATGCGACTTAAAAATTGTTTTTGATAAATCCATGTTGGTTAGTTAAGGAACACAAGATAGGCCAGAAAAAATTGTCGCGTCTAAACTAAGACAACTTAAGTGCCACTGTAAAGAAAATCAAAGTTAATCATGGTATAGAAAAACTAAACTTACAGAGTCTTTCCTGTCAAGGTGTGCAGTAGCCTTGTTGAAGTGTTTTTTCAACTCCTTCTCATTCTTTTTCAAATCTTTGAGTAGATGCTGCAGATAGTAAAATAAAAAGCATGTGATTATGAATATACACATGGTACAGCAAAAAGTACAGAAAAAGTAGACCAAAAAAACACACAAAAAAATATGGATTCGTACCGAAACCCTCAAAGGCATAACAATCTTCTTCACATCCCTATCTTTCCTCAACATGATGGACTCGATTCCAAGTTCCATTACAGTATTGCTCACTAAACCAGAAGGCATCATTGAGTTGGCAAGCTCTTTCAGTGATACAAAAAACCTTTCATAGTTGACAATTATTGGAGATTTGTCAATTTCCTTGCCCCTCGTAGATCTCCGTCCATGGGCAATCACTGCATTGTACAACTCTTTGACCTCTGCTGAACATGTGAACAGGCTACTATCTTCATACGTGATGTATGGTGATAACTGACAAATAGCTTGCCTAATTAGTCTGCGTCGCTTCTCTTCTGGCCTCTCAGCTGCTGTTGTGCTTTCCTCTGCTTGAGAGCTGGATGCAATGTTGTTCACCGTAGTTACAGGAGTCTTGAACCCACTACCAGTAAGGACAGTGCTGTTGTCGGTAGATCGTTGTTCCTTACTGTACTTCTTCTCCTTTTCAACCTTGTCAACGGCTTCACAAGCTTCTTTCCAGGTTGCTTCATCCCAATCATCTACTTCGCTGCCAAACCGTTCAGCATCCAAGTCAACTGGTGTTATACCAAATGAGTATGGAGTGTTTGTGTCGATTTTTGCAGGGCTATCAAAACCAAGATCAAAACTCGGAGCATCCGGGGCTCTGGCCAGCATAGCACGTTTCCTCGTGACCTCATCAAGATTTGTAATCTTTGGTTCAGGGGGTGGACAGGTTTTACGTGTAGGGCATGTAGCTTCTCTGTTTGCTGGAATCCCCTGCGGCAGTGGTGCATGTTTCTGTGGTGCTTTCATTACTTTAGTTGGTGACACTCGGGAATGAGGCATGACTTGTGGGATTTGCTGATGTTCAGTTCCTCTGGAAGATGTTGGCTGAAATGGATTTGCTCTTGTTGGTCTTGCATCTGCACATGCAGTGACAAAATTATTTTTGCTATTGGGAAAACCAGAAACTGGCTTTTGGGAAAACCAGAAACCAAGGCAGAACATTTTTAAAAACAACTTTGTTCCTTGTGTTGATGCAAGTTAAGCATTGTTCTGATACAAAAAAGAAAAAAAGAAAAGTATGCTAATAGATTTGTGTGTTACTGAAAAAACTTACTTGGTGGCACTGCACAATGAGACATGACTTGGGGATTTTCCTGAACCCCATAATTAGGAACTGCAGTGACATGCTTGTTTTGCTTTGCCAAGTTGGTTGTTCCATGTGGGATATTTGTGCTCACTTTCACTACTTCTGGTTCGGTTTGTAATGTGACTGGGATTGTTGACTTCCCAGTATCATTAGCTGATAACCTGCTTTTCTTTTGGTTTTGAACTGGACGTTCACGATGTACCACCTGCTTCTGTCTGAAAGTCTTTTGCTTCTGATCTGCACCTTGGATATCCAATCTATGCACATTAAAGCACTCTGCTGTGAGCTTTTGTATTGCCTCATCACTACCAAAAGTGGTAAGTGGTGGGTCGCTTTCCAGAGTTGACTGCTTATCCTTCTGTATCACACTCATGAACACTCCCTTTGCATACAAATGGGGATCGTTGTCGAAAATTTGAGGGGGTTCTATGTAAGGAATGTCAATTTCACGTCTTATCTCTGAGCCAACCAACTCTTGTAGTTCAGAAAATGGACTGCAATCTGATACATTTGGTGCATCATCATTGTCATGCTCGTGATTTGTGTGCAACTGTGTTGAGCGTTCTTGCTCAGCCCTCCTTCTAATACTCTGAATAAGACCCTGAGTTGAAAAATCATCTGAACTTGTTTCATTGTCAGAAGGCATCTTCTTGAGATTGCTAGATGGTGCATCATTTGATTTCTGAGGTGTCAGCCTAGCAGATCTTCTTGGAGCCGGTTGCAAGTAATCAGCTGAGTGTTTAACTTGTTCATATTCCCCTCTAGCTCCAGTGCTATGGTTATCATTTCTGACATCTGCATCATCTTCGACTCCCCTGTTGTTATCAACTTCATCTCCCCTGTTGTTATCATCTACATTGTCACAAACCCTCTTCCTGAGGTTGCTAGATGGACCATCATGGGGTTTTTTAGGTGTTAGCCTAGCAGATCTTCTTGGAGGCGGATGCAAGTTGAATGCTGGGTCTTCGTGCTGTTCATCTTCCCCAGTACCAGTGCTATGGTTGTCATTCTTGCCATCTGGGTCATCTTCATCTTCCCTGTTGTCATCATCTTCATCCTCCCTGGTGTCATCATCGTCATCGTCTTCGCCATCACTATCTTCTTCAGATTCACGTTCTGCATTATTATCATCAACACCTTCATCGTCACAAACATCCTCATCATGAACAACTTTGTCATTCCGTTGCCTCTTCCTGCTACCTCCCTGCTCTTCATCCATTAAATTCGCAAACGATTCGACAAAGGTGCCAAGCCTGTTTGATATGTCTGTGCACAGCTCCCCAACAATTACAGCAATTTTTCGTTTCTTCTGCATATACAAGGCAACTTAGTAAAAATGCATATGAAACAACTTGGTTTTACTATGTAATTCAACTTACTGTAACACAAACTAAAAAAAGACACGGTGAAACTAGATTAGTCAGTAGATACAAGTTAATCATAGTGGGTATGCAACTTAGAATTAGTGAGTATGCAACTTAGCACACGTGTAAAGCAAAACAAAAAAATCACATGCGAAAAACAGATTTAGGTAAAAAATGTGGAACTAGCCAATTTCTTCTATTCAATATACAACTTGGCTTATATGTGGAACCATTAAAAAACGGCAACTACACAACTTACTTATATGTATGCACCTTCGGAACAAAAATGATGCGCTACTTAACAAATAAAAAGCCAAATCAGTCCTAAAATGGTAGATAACTTAGATACCAGAACATGTAAAAAGTTCACTCGTGAGATGCAAAAAAATTAACTATAGTCCAACATGTATACCTCGCTTGCAAATTTCCGTGGCAACTTTGAAGATACAAATTCCTCCGCCCTGGTCATTCCCACAAAAAGAGAGTCTCTTAAACTTGCACCAATTGTTTCTTTCAACTTTTCATGCAAACACAAAAACGAAAGAAAAAAGACAGAGCACCGTGTTAGTCAAAAACAAAGTATATGATAGAAAAGGCACAAAAAAAAACCCCGAAAAAAAAGAAACTGAAAAAAAAAAGTTCATTGGTTCAGAACACTTACTCTAAGCTTCCCAAACTCGCCATTGCCTTTAGAGTCCTTGCGCATAACATTTTGTATGAGCCTATCGTTCCATGCTGCAGCCCGAATGGGGCACTCTTCATCAGTTGCTACAGGCTCATCAACCACCAACGAATCGAGGTAAAGTATCTGCAAAAACAGATAGAACATGATTTGGTTCAGGTAAAAAGGAGAAAAGTTGGTATCGTGAAAACACTATAGTGTGGTTCCAAAAAATAAAGAAATTTGGTTTTGAAGTTTACCACTAGGTGATGCAGGCAACAACACACAGACTTCTTCTTCACTCCCATCTTCTTTACTTCAGCAATGATTTGATCAATTGCAAACTGTGCGAAGTTTAACCGGCGGAACTGATTGAGATCAAATAAACTGGTGTAACATCTGGGACTTATAGTTGGACTTGTTGTAGGGCTAATGAAACAGCTGATTACTCCCGCAAAATATGCACGGAGAAACTTCATATCTGCTGAACCTCCCATGTCTGATATCATTTTGCACCAATCAACAAAGTCTGGTGCTGAACCACTTTCTATTCCATACTCTTCGTTCATGAACTTAATTGGTTCCGTTTCCATTTCATAACAAACAGGCATGCCTTCATTTCGGATCCCAAAAATCCTGGTGTAGCTGTCAGCAGTAACCGGAATGCTCCCCCTACCAGGAATGGCAAGCTCGCTTCTTATGGGATCGAAGCATGAAAGCACCCACATACTCAGGTCAACGGGCATTTCTTTAGCTTCAACCTTTAACATTCCTCCCCAGCCCCATTCTTCAATGAGTTCCTTCTGAGCTGGCACAAGTATCTTGTTAAGTTTAAACAACCTTGCAGGGGAAGCTCGATTCCTTCCAAGCTGAACATAACAGAAAGGAATGTTAGTTGAAACCCAAAAAAAACATTGAATTACGAATAAAAAATATGTAAAAGATTAAAAGAGAAAAGTCCGTACAAAAAACTCACTACCTTAAAGCGTCGGGCAGCTGTAGGCTTCGGTGCTGCATTTCTGGATGGGTCAACAGAGTTCCTGGCTGCAAAAACATTTGGTGGAGCAGGTGCTGCTGCTGTTGAGATAGTTGTTTCTCGGACAACTCCAGAAACTTGTGGTAACCGTAGTCGGGACCGCTTATCATTATCCTTATTCATAATTTCAGAATTTTTGGCACTGTAGAAATAGAGAAAAAATGCATTAGACAACTAAAAAACTATGCAACTATAAAATACCCAAAAAACAGCAATCAAACACTTAAAAAATGTGGAACTACACACATATGAAAACTTAAAAAAAACTAAAGAAGTATTTAGTTGCGATGGTAAGTTGCATAGACTAATGTTAACTTGCATAGCCACTATAGTTAAGTTGTATATTTAAAAAAATTAAGTTGTATACTCAGTGTTGTTAAGTTGTATACCCACTATTGAAAAAATTAAGTGTGTATACAACTAACTAGTAGGAATTGTTAAGTTGTATACCCACTATTGTTAAATTGTACACCACACTATGATTAAGTTGCATCCACTGTCCAAAAAAAAAATATATCACCACGTCTAAGTTGTACATCACTGCCACTATGTTGGCTACAAAAACAACTATAGTAAAGTTGCACACAACTACATATGAACTTGAAAGTCCATGCATCTAGGATGCCTACAGTTAGTACTAAATCGGCTAACATGATTTGTCAACTACCTTTTGTCTTGGATCACATATGAGCTAAGTTGCATTTTGCACCCCAATAAAATTGTACACTCACAAAAAATCTGCTAAGTTAGTGTTTTATAGATGGTGAAATTCACAAATGTGCTGAGATGCATACCCCACAATTCCTAAGTTGTATACCTACTAATATTAAGTTGCACATCCCTACTAGTAAATCCTCATAAAAGTCTCTTCACCAAAAGCTCTGTACTAGACCTTGCTTTCAAATTATGAGGCATCAACAAGATGTTAATCAATGTTCTGACTATACAAAATGAAATTGTTTGCCCATACAGAAAAAAGAACAAGTAAGCGTAGATGAAGCAGAAGGTAATGAAAAAACAGTGACTGATCTCTCCCTGGTATGCAACTTAGCACTAGCGGTATTTATGTTAATAAGCAAATCAAGGCAGTAAAAATTTGCATCTGTATAGTATGATCAACATCACAAAAAGGAGTAGAAAAAAATTATCCCTGGTTTTCTGAATAAATAGCACAAATGTCCAATTATCCCTGGTCTCAGCTGCAAATTTGCATCTGTATAGTATGATCAACATCAAAAAAGGAGTAGAAAAAAATTGAACAGGTAGAGGTGCATTCCCCATCAACACGTATCGTCAGCACACAAAAACAATCTACAGCTCGAACTCCTCCTCACGTAGTGCCATTTCTGCAGCCTCCTCATCATCATCATCGAGAGCAAAAATTACTGGTTCCCTCTCAGCTGGCTTGAACATGTAGAAACATGAAGATGCAGAAAATCCATGGTGGCCACCTCCTCCGCGGCGACGCACCATGATTTGTTATGAAGTAACGCACCATTTATCGTTGGTCAAAAAGCCTACCATTGCATCTACCTTGTACATTATGGTTCTTATGATTTGGCACAAGCGTTGCACACACAGCAAAAAATCAAGGGCAGTACCACCAGGACTATACGCCAGCAGCTACCTAGCAAAAAGTCCTCAAGAGAAATTAATTCGTGATTGGCTCGAATTGGTCCTCAACAACCACGAAAATTAGTTCGTGATAGGCTCGAATTGGCTCGAATTGGTCCCCACGAAAGTAATTTTGCAGGGGACTACCTATGCATCGAATTGCTCGCTCCAAAAAATGTACGAACAACAAGCAAAAATTAGCAGGGGATGAAGCTAGGAAAAACCTCTGGAACGGCCGAAAATTGGTGACCTCGCACCCCGCCGACGACCGCACCTAGATCTCCCGCCTTGTTGATCCCCACCGCCGCGCTCAACACCGCGGATCTCGACGACTGGCTAATGGAGTGGCCGCGCACTCTCTGGTCGCGTCGACAGATGGAACACCTCGACGCACGCGACCTCCTCCCCCCTGCCGAAAATCGTCGCCGAACAACGACGGGGAAGCCTCACTCCCCGGCGCAGAGCTCGCCGCACTACGGCGCGGTTCACACTACCACCAACGAGGAAAGGCCCCCCCTACGGCGAAACTCCCAGCGTCCGAGATCGCCGGCCTCCGCCACCGAACGAGATCGCCGGCCTCCGCCAGCGAACGAGATCGCCGAGCTCCGCCACCAGCACCGAGAAACCCTAACGCGAGAGGGGATTTGGGATCGCGATGGAGAGAAGAGGAAGAGAAAATGGAGGAGAAAACGTCGCGGGTCTGCCTCTCCGAATCGACAACAGAAGACGACAAAAACAAGTGGGGATGGTCCGGGTTTCAGGTGCGAAACGGTCCGCGTCCAGGTGGGTTCCGGTCGCTAGAGCCACGTGAAATCCGTCCGTCAACAGCGAATCCAACGGCTCACGAGCGAGTGCTCGGTTTGACAGGGAGCATCCAAGCACTTTTTAGCAATTGGGATTATCTAATCATAGGGGCCGCACGTCGCGCGTTTTGTGCGGCGGCTCTTTAAGATGCGTGCGGCGCATCCTATAGGAGGCTCGCGCACGTCGCGCACGTCGTGCCGACCGACTTCGGTCGGTCTCGTAGTCGGTCTGTGGGTCCCGCATGTAAGCGTCTGTTTTTTGAATTTTGGGAGGCGTGCTCGTTGAAAATAATTCCAGGGGCTTTTCTGTCATAACCGTCCATTTTGGGTTATCCGTTCCTCCCTCTCTGGCGACGGGCGATTCAGAGGGAATCTTCGATTCTCGTCGGCGATTCGTCGATTTCTCGCCGGCGACGGCTAGATCCGTCGTACATCTGTATTCTGGTTAGTGTCCTCCGTCTACCACTGCTGTTAATCGCCGTTTTTCGCTTGATTTTTCGTGGTAGCTCGAGCGCGGCGATGTCGGATTTGCTCGGCCCGCACGGATTTGCTGCTAGATCCGCTCGGCCCGTCGGATTTGCTGCACCAGAGCGAGTTGACGAGGGAGATCGCGGTGACGTGGGGGAGAGTGCGGCTTCGATGTAGAGCGCGGCAACAAGCTAGCAGCGGGGCGTCGAGGGAGATTGCGGGGACGAGCTTTGCAGCAGGGCTACGATGCAGATCCAGGCGACAACCGATTTGTTCGTTTGACGTTGTAGCTGCGCGGTTAGGAGGGAGCAGCGCCGTGACTAGGGATTAAGGGGGAGCTGCGCCGTTGTGTTCGTATCCATGGCGTCTAGATGCAAGTTTTTGTTCTACGATTTGTTTTGGCATCATGCATTTTTGTCTGCTTTGTTGTAGTTTGTGCTGTATCATGGATCTAGAACTTCTAGGTTCTAGATCCAACTTCTAGGTTCTAGTTCCAACTTGTTTTTGTACTGTGAATCTGAGTAATTTAATCTGTTAGATGTTTCTGAAGAATCTGTAAGTTGAGACAGAAAACTTGGTTGCTAGTTATTTTGGAGTGGCAGCTATCATGTTCTACGATTATGGTTTGTTCATGATTACTGGTAGTATTTTTCTTGGTTGCTAGTTGGTAGTTACTATTTTTTTCCAAATAACCTGATAGTTTGTTCATGATTACTGGCAGATAACCTGATAGTTTGTTTCATGATAGTTTGTTCATGCTAATAAGTTTGGACAGAAAACTTGGTTGCTGGTTGCTAGTTACTATTTTTCCAAATAACCTTATTGTTTGTTCATGATTACTGGCAGTAATTTTCTGGATAATTTCGCGCAGTTATTTGGAAAAAAATGGCAGCCATTGTAAATAACCTGATAGTTTTGTGGTGTAACCATGCTTTTTTGTGATAGCATTCATACATTTTTTAAACTTGCTAATTTAGTTACCTAATCTGATTATTGGTATTAATATTGATTGGCAGCTAAGACTGTCAATGGCTAGGAGAAAGGGAAATCCAAATAATGTTGGTGCTGCTATGAAAAGGAAGGGAGTGCGCAAGAAGCATCATGTAAGTTAATAAATCTTGTTCATGTCTCCACTGTGTTCTACTATAAACGTTGCCGCTAGATTTTTTCTTGTATAATCTGTTAGTTGCTTTAGGTTATTTTGGCATCTGTAATATAATAATTTCAATGTGTTCTAATTACCATGTTATTTTTATATGGTCACTGCTGTTTTTTCTCAGTTATTTTTTGAATGTGGCTTCACTGTTTTCTAAATTGTTTTTACAATCTCATTGAATTCTCCAGGTTTTTACCGGAGAACGTAATAGGGCTTCTCCATCACCCATAGTTAAGCTTTACAGTAGTTTGACAGAAGATCAGAAGCTTGCTATAGTTGACATGGGTCATGCCAGCTTTCTTGATATCAAGTGTGGTCAGTTGCATAACCCGGTCATAAATTGGTTTACAAAGTGTTATCAGCCCAATAGGAAAGCATTTGTTGTCCCTTGTCGTGGAGTTATCCCATTAGACGAAGAATCTGTTCATATCATGACTGGATTGCCCAATGGACAACTTCAAGTCAAGTACTACTGCGATTACAAGTTGGAGGCTGAGATTTCTGAAAGGCTATTTCCTGGAAAAACTAGCAGGCCTAAGGTTTCAGAGATTGGAAAAATGCTCGAGGAGTATCAAGAAGCTGATGATACTTTTAGGGAACTTTGGCTTTTGTTTTTGGTGTCTACAGTTGTTGCTCCAACAACAGATGTAAAGATGAGCAACAAATGTTATCCAATGCTGGTAATAGAACCTCGCAAACTACTTTATACTTTTCCCTTTTGGTTCGTAATTTTTCATGTTGTTTGCATGTATACTAAAATCTTCCCTTTTTTTATGTGTATGTCATGGTGATAAATCTCTTAGCTTGACATTGCTAATGCAAAAGAGATGAACATGTGCAAATTTATTGTTGATGAGCTGCACAATAATCTGTCAAATGGGAAGTATAGCAGGGGATGTTTACTGTACTGCATGGTGAGTACATACTCTTTGTTTATAGTTACTTCTTTTTGTATTTTTTGGTCATTTGTAAATAGTTGTATTAATTGTTTGTAATGCATTTTAGTATTGTGAAGTTTTTCTTTTGCAAATATCTTTTTGTATGTTTAGTTCATTTAATCTGGTGACTAGATTTTGCAATTCTGGTAGTTCAAATCATCAGTTTCATGGAAACCATCAGCAATAATTTGTGTGTTGTTGTTATTGCTTGAAGCTGCGGTACTTTGATGCACTCAACACCAATCACTTGGAGCTTATGCTTGGAGATGAACGTTTTGCTATTAATGCTTGGTCTAGCTTACAAATTGATGCGGTTGGTGCAATGGATGCACAGGAGTACGATTCAACCATATTCGGTGTTCTAGAGGTTAGTCCTCTTATTTTTTGATGCATTGTTTGATTATTTCAACTAGTTTTGATGCACTCAACACTAGAAGCTGCTTTGGATTTTTAATTTTCTTTACTTGTTCGTGCAGCTGAAGGATGAGTATAAGGAGGACATTGCTAGGGAAATGGGTTTGTTTGGCGGTCCTAATGGTTTTGAAGCTTGGATGAATCTTAATACACATCCTTCTTGCAAACAGAAGGTATTTTTTAGAACTTTCTGCATGTTAAGTCAGTCATTTGTAACATTTTGATTTTTTTTATGTATTTTTGCTGAATATCATCCACACTAACTAATCTTTTCGGTTTTTCTCATTTTTGGTTACAGCAACGGATCAAAGCCTACACCTTAATGCAAACTTTTGCATCAGGCCTCAATCGTCTGTTGAGCAATCTTGTGCAAGGCATGACTGAATCAGCTGATACCGATACTGAAATTGACGATGTTGTTGAGCAAGCTAGTGATGAAGAAAATGTTGACTTGAGTGCGTCTGAATCAGAAGAGAATGAAGAGATGTCTCCCACTGTTGTTACTAGACGTGGTAAACCACGAACCCGTCTTGCTGGTAAAGGAATTGTTGATGATCACACTGTAACACCAACAGAAATTCTTCAAGAAGGAAGCACAAGTTTATCTCCTCCTCCTATGCATTCTCAAATTGCGGTTCCAACATATAGTGATTTGGATCGGTCTGAAGCTGAAGGTAACATTGCTGATGTTTCCGGGGTCACACCTGATTCACCGTCAGAAAGTACAGAGCAAGCTGAAGAGAGGATTAGGGGCAGTGCAGCTGTTCTTGCATCAAGTCTTGCTTTGATGAAGAAGCCTAGTATTGCTGGATTGAATGAAGTTGTGAAGAATATCGTTGCAGAAGAGCTTGGAATTCGTGTTGACAAAGATGGAGAACATGAATCTGTTGCCCTTAACAATGCAACAACTGGGCTGGTGAAACTATCTGAATTTGTTGCCGTAAACATTGCAACATCTGAGTTGGAGAAGGATTCTGAACCTGTTGACTTGAGCAATGCAAGAAATGAGCAAGAGCATCATGGTTTTGAGACTAGAATAGAAAGGTATGTTTGTACTACACATTTTTTTTACTGTTTTCTAATATATTCCTGGTCACTGTTGGGAGGATTACTTCTCTGTAGTAATCCTATGATACAACAGAGAAATACTGATTGTTGTTCTATTGTTTTAGTTTGGTTTTTACTCATGATTCTGTAAACTATTTAAATTATTCTGATAGCTGAATTGAAGTAACCTCATAGATGCAATGCTAATTATGGTTGCTGAATCGACCAAACTTTATAGTTGTGTTCTAATATAACGGGTAGATCCTTTTTATGAAGAAATGTGATAACTGCACTTAAGTAATTTGGTAGTTTGTTTTTTAAAAACATGATAACTTCAGGTAGATAATTTGGTAGTTTGTTTTTTAAAAACATGATAACTTCAGGTAGATAATTTGGTAGCTGCATTTTTAAAACATTTTGTAGTTTTTTTTGTTAATAAATCATGGTTTCTTTGAAACAGGGAAAGACTTCATCATCAATTGGACTCTAGTGCTATAAATGTTGCAGCAGGAAGGAAATATGTACTTTCCTCGGAGAGTCTCATTTCAGAAAATGATTTTGTCCCTTTGAATGTTGTCGTTGCTGAAGACATACCTGTCCTCCCTAGTGGTGTTGTTATTCGCGATTTAACTTCTGATGAGAAGGTGGACAAGGATAATCGGTTAAAGAAAAGGTATGTGGATGATCACAGTTGAACTTTTTGTTAATTACTTTTTCTCTGTGTTTTGCATATGCATTTCTACTTTAATTGATCACAGTTGACTCTTACTTTTGCATATGTAGGAAACGTCTTGCATTGCCGACAACTGTACCAGCAAGAAAATCTCCAAGGCTTGCACGAATGCGTGATGAAAGCATTGCTCAATGTTCAGATTCAAGTCTGAAAACCAAGAATGTTACAAAATCTTCAGTTTGTACTAAGCCTGCAAGTAGCCAAGATGGGAAAACAGTTGCCAGTGCCATTCCAATATCTCCTTCTGCTACAAAATCGCCGACAGTAAAAGATGGCAATTCAAAAGACAGTGCAATCCCTATCTCTCCAACTGTTGGTGATGCTCAGAATCCAAAATCTTCCGCTGGAACCAACACGTGCAGGTCCATTGTTGTTTCTCCTGTACAACAGCAACATCATCATCTACCAAGTGATTTTTCTGGAAGCAAATGCAGAATCTCTCCTCTTGCGCATGCAAATCTTGGTGGTTATGGGTTAGAGCAGCATCCCCCTATTAGAGTCTCAGAAGATATCATACATGCTGTCAGGAATCTTTCTGAATCTGTCAAGAAATCTGGGATACTTTCAAGATTTGTTGGATTGGATAGTATTACTGCTACACGGCCTTTACGTAAAAGAAAACGGGTTGATAAAGGAACTTCATCACATGGTGAAAAGAAATATAGTCATCCTGGTATGTTCACACCACCAAGCTTTGATCTTGGTTTCAATTCCCAGGAAACTTCAACAAGTGGTTCTGATTTGGATATTATTTGCTCCAATGAAGATGTAGCTGCTGATTTTGCGTTGAATGTTGCTCCTCTATCTTGGTCAAATCCTGAAGGTATGTTTATGCACTAATGTCTAGCTTGCACAAATATCTTTTACTTTTTGTACACACTAACATAACATTTTTGCTAAGTGTTTTTTTGTCATGTACAATCCCTTTTCTTTTTCAGTTTTTTTTTAATTTTATTTCTTTGCTTTTTGGATGTAGCTGAAACTGTTGGAAACACATCAAGCGATGTTGATTTTGAAGAATTCACCTTATCTGAGGAGGTTCAGCAAGTAATGGCAGGAAACATTACTCACCTAAGTGAAAAGGGAGTTAAAGAGCTTGCAAAGTATGAGAAGGCATCTAAAGCCTTCTTAGAAAGGCAGCGAGCATTAAAATCAGCTGCTGAACCTACTGTTACCCAACATGGAAATTTCATCCAAAGCGTAACACCAAAGGTTCAGCCACATAAAGTGAGAGTCAAGAAGTCGTCACACTTCATGCAGTCACCTTTTGACAGTGCAATTAAAGTGACAGCTGAAAGAAGAAATTTACCAGCTTCTCATGCTGAGCAACAAGCATCAAAGGCCAGTGAAATCAAATATCAGAAAGTAAGTTCTTTCCTTTTTCTTTTTTGTGCAATAGTGTAGCTTTTTATCTTACTCTTTTATTTTCTGAAAGTTTTTAGCTAATCATGTTTTCATTCTTCTTGCTAAGTTTATGTACATACTTATCAGGTACCTATTAATTGAAATGTCGTAGTGATCTGCTTTTTCTCAAGTATGTACACTAGTTGTTTTTGTGTTACAGTACCTGATAAGTATGTACATAAACTTGGTAGTTGTGTTTCAATTAATAGGAAGTTGTATTTAGTAATTATGGTAGTTGTGTTTCAATTAATATGTAGTTGTGTTTCAATTAATAGGAAGTTGTTTTTGTTACAGTACTAAGTATGTACATAAACTTGGTAGTTGTGTTTCAATTAATAGGAAGTTGTATTTAGTAATTATGGTAGTTGTGTTTCAATTAATATGTAGTTGTGTTTCAATTAATAGGAAGTTGTTTTTGTTACAGTACCTGATAAGTATGTACATAAACTTGGTAGTTATTTTGATACAGAAGCCAATAACTGTACTTATATTTTGCAGATAGTTATCTAGTAGTTATTATGCTATCATAGCTTATTATTTTCCATCTTTTAATCATGTTGTTTTCAAAAAAAATATAGGTACCAAATCATCAAATACCAAGATAGCTGGGCTCACACAAGTGATTTAGCCGATTCTATACATGGTAGAGGTGAATTGTCTAATCACTGTATGGAAGTTGGCATTGAGTACCTGCGGCGCACTAACACCGTTGAAGGGAAGGTGATAGTCCCATTTCAAACATCCCTTTTCTTGATGAATGGTGAATTTGAGAAGAAAGATGTTGTGTCTCTGTTCAAAAGAACCTCGGATTATTCACTTAGTGTGATGAAGCAGGTAGTTTCTGGTTTGTTCTTTATTTTCTTTTTCACTTTCCCAAGCCTGTATAATTTTATTTTTGCTACCTTTTGTGTAGACGTTAAACTGTTTTGTTCTTACTAGGTTTCATGTGTTTTTTTGCCATACAGGTTACTTTCGTTGTTTTTGAAGAAATATCAAGAGGAAATAAAGAAGGAAATCACTGGTATTCTTTGTCTCTCAATATCCAAGCTGGAAGGTTTGAAGTGTTGGACTCAATGCGAGGAGAATCAAGTGCATCTTTGATGAACCATGCAAGCAATCTTGTTAGCAGGATCAAGTCTATATGGAAGGTGCACTATAGTACATCCAAGATTCAGATTGAGAATTGGGAAATAAAAGTTATTGATGTTCCCATGCAGGAAACAAAGTACGTCACGCATGTGCCATTTTTCTTTCTGTTTGTGATGTTCCTTTTTCTAATATATAATTGTTCGATAATGACTTTTTCCTCTTCTTCATTGTAAGCTTTGATTGCGGTTTCCATGCTCTGTACAATGTTGAGAAGTGGGATGGACAGAATATTCCATTGCTTGGCAAGGGGGACGTCAGCAAGCTAAGAAGAGTGATGCCTTACAGGTGGCTCACAGCTGACTTCAATGAAGAGAAACATAACTGGAGATCAAATTTAGCCAATAATTCTATAAGGTAACACACAAACGACAATCAAATACAGTATAGAATGCATATGTATTCAAATACAGTATAGAATGCATATGTATTACATCTTGTCTGGTCACATCTCTGAATTCTGGAACAACTTAAACAAAATAAGACAGCAAACTGCTTAATTTTTAGTTATTCAGATCAAACAACTCCCCCCTCTGTGTGCATGTCCTTGAATCATGCATTGTGGAGCCACATTGTTTGCATACACGGATTTCCTTCCTTCCTATGTCCAATGGCTTGTGAAATGCTTTCTTTCGCTTCCTTCCTTTTGTGTTTGATACACGTGGATCCCGGATGTCAGGAACTTGTGTTTCTGAAGTTTCTGGCATTGCTGTTGGAGTTGCTGTTTCATTCACTGTAGTTGCTGAAGTTGACGCAGATGCTTGTTTCTGTTTCTTCTGACGTGCTTTTGGACCAGAGTTTGCTTGCTGCAAAGGCACTTGATCCCTTGCAGATTCTTGCTCAGTTTGGTTTGCAGTTGCTTCTGTTGGGTTGTGGTTGACTCGCTTACCTCTCTTAGCAGTCTCCCTTTTAAGTGCAGCCAAGTCTTTCTTCAATGCTTTCATGTGCATACGGACTAATTTTCTGCCATCTTCTGTCTCATTTGCACCAATTGCTAGCCCTTTGAACTCATTACAATTGACATGTAGCCACATCTTCTTTCTTGATTCCTCTGGCATTACGGCTCGCTCCCCTGGTTTTTCTACTACCAAATCTTCTTCAGCACTCCATGTCCACCTGCGGAGAATATACCTTACCGGTATCTCGCAAACTCCAAGCTGTAACATGGCCTACATGTTTAAATCATTGGAAAACAGTAATCAGCATACATGTGTTTTTAAACTGGCATTAATGGATACTTTTATAGGTAACCTAACTCAGAGAATATGGTTTTTTTGATGTCAACTATTTTTTTTTTGCTTTTTTACCTTTAAGATGTGGCAGCAGAGAATACCATCCCTTTCAAACTTGCAGCAAGCACATCTGTATTCTCCATTTTCAGGGTCTGCATAAACTTCATAGGACCTGTTGTAGTAGTTTGGTACAAATTTGGTTATGCAGTACACTTGGTATGTATGTTGAGCAATCTCTTTTATGTTGTAGCACATGCTCGATTGCATTTCAGCCTGGAAGCGAGTGTGTATGTTTTTCGTGTAAAGCTGTGCCATTTGAGTTTCCAGTGGGTTCCAACACCAATTTCTTGCTGTTAAAAGTGCTGAGTCTGACTCCTCCTTGTTTTGTGCTTTTATCATCTTTGATTGGATATCAGCATACTGTCTAACAAACTCGATGACAGAATTAGTAGGGGTTACATATTTCTTCAGTACTGCATTGAACCCCTCACTTCTCTGTGTAGTCTGGAGGAAAGGATAGAAGTTATGCATGAAGTATGCAGGAACCCAGTAGCTTCTTTTGTTGTACAGAGCTGTTATTTTTTCATGGTCTCGCAGTCTATGCTTGTACACCATCAAGTTCCATTTCATTTCAAAGTCTTCTGGTGTTAAGCTGCAGTTGATGCAGTCATTCATTTCTTCACGCAAGCCTTTTATCTTTGCAACAAATGGTCCAATCTCTTCTGTTGCCTTTTCTACTATGTGCCATCTGCAATTCCGATGTGTTGCATTTGGAAACATTGCTAGTATTGCAGATCGCATTGCACCATCTTGATCTGTTATTATGTTCAGTGGTGCTAGGCCATCCATAGCTAGCAAAAATGACTCAAAAAGCCATATGTAGCTCTCAGTTAGCTCATTCCTCAAGAAACCACATCCTAGTTGGATAGATTGTCCATGGTTGTTAATCCCAATGAATGGTGCAAACGGCATCTTGTATTTGTTTGTCAAGTATGTTGCATCAAATGATATGCAGTCATTGTAGTTTTTGTATGCTTTTCAAGATGCACCATCCACCCAAAACAAGTATTGCACCCTATCTTCATCATCAAGTTTGTACCTATAGTAGAAATCCTTGTCTTGCAGTTTCATTTGTTCGAAGTACTCCATTGTATCTTGCATATCTGTGAACTTGTTTTGAGCACGAAGTGTTGATCTGAAGTTGGCCATATCTTTAGGTGTGTATGGAACACCTTCCACTGACTCATACAGTTGTGCCATCACCTGCATCATTCTACTAGTTTCCATATTTACTGTGTGTAGCACCTTGATGAAATCCTTGTCTTCCTCTGGTATATGTCTGTGTGAGCGGAGAAAAGAAGTGAGCGACCACTTCTTAAAAATGGGGTGATTGTGTTCATCATTAAACTCAGTGACCACCCACTGTTTGTCTCGTAGTTTAACTAGCATCCTTGCAGGGCATTCTGTCCTAGAATTTGTACTTTTGTTCCTTTCTGCCACTACTGGTTTGGGTTTCTGTGTATCCTCTTTTTCCTTTGCTTGGTGACCTGCTTTGTGGCAAACCATTGCTGCCCTTATTATTTCTCCAGTCACTTCAGACTTCTTCCTGTAGTTGTACCTAATGCCAAAGCCTCTTTTATATGAAAAACTCAAGTAATGCCTGTGTGCATCCTCAAGTGTATCGAATGTCATGTTTGGAAAAGGTGCCTGTGGAGTCGAAACTGCTTCGGCATTCCTTGCATCTCTGTTGCTAGGCCCTGCCGGTGGTGTGTTAGCTGTACTTGACTGTTGTAGCGTCATCTCGGTGCATTCTAACTCAGCTGACATTGCCCTGGAGGTTGTGTTAGCTGTAATTGACTGTGGAAACATCATCTCGGTGCATTCTAGCTCAGCTGATAGTGCCATGGAGTTTGTTTCTTCAGTTTGTTTGCTCAAAGTCATATCTGTTCATTTTTGCAAATAGAAAACATTAGTACAAATGCAAATTCATAAGTATTCAGTTAAGGTAGCTACTGCATAATACTTTGTTGAAGTTCAGTAGGTAATTCTTTGGTAATTTGATTCAACATTTCTGGTAACTATATTCAGTAAACATGAAAAGTCTTTTCCATCTTTTTTTCAGTAAACATGGGAACTTTTTTGACTTGTAAAAATGTTGTATAAGCATTCTGGTAACTCTTTTTCAGTAAACTAGTCAAATTAACTATTTTGTATTTTCATTTAAGCATTCTGGTAACTCTTTTAAATAATTATGGAAACTTGATGTGTAATATTCACCTTGTTTGTTTGTAGCTGCTTGCACTTCACCTTGGTTGTTGTTAGCTGCTTGCACTTCACCTTGTGTTTTTGTAGCTGGTTGCAATGATACAGTTTGGTTATGCACATCCATCCACATGTGTTTGTCAGTATCCATATCTGCAACCTGTAAGAAATATCTTTTTGTAAGAATCTGGTAGTTGCTAATTTCGTTTCATGTTTTTGTATACAGCAAGAAGGTGTTGTCCAAGGAAAATTGATCAAGATAGGTTTGTTTATCCAAGGAAAGCTGATCAAGGGTTGGAGCATTCAAGCAATATTTTTGTAGCAATGATGGAGTTAGATTTCTGGGAAGAGGATCAAGTTCAAGATTCATGCTATGCATCTGGAACATGTGTCCACTCTTTTCTATTAGGATCAAGTTATCAGAATCTGCTAGAGTAGTATCCATATCAGAATCTAGGGATGTTGTGGAACAAGCTGTTTATGGCTACCAGAAATAGTAAGTTTTTGTTTTGGCTGATTCATGTTCCTATGTCTGGCTAGCAGAATTATACTATGACTACCAGATTCAGATGAGTTCCAGATGAGTTCTGTGTGCATACCTATAATCTTCTCTTTTTGAGATCTTGGTTTTCCTGTTCTTGCTCCAGTTCTTCTTTTTTCTGCTCCTTCTTCTCTCCTTCAACCACTGCAGAAGAGGACGTCTCGATCGAGATCTGTTTTGCTGTCTTGAGGAAGAAGAAGGTCAGCTGTTAAAAGGGTGGCATGGCACGTTAGCTTTTTGTCCTGTAGTTTACTAGGTGGTCTCCACTCGGGGCAGAGATATTTTGCTTGTCGATAATTTTTTTTGGCCCAATCATGTTACGTGGGCTTTTTTGGTTACTGGGCCGTATTTTTCGACGACGTGGACAGTTTTGGGCTGGAAGAGCACGTGCTGCGCTAAACGACAAGGTTCGCGGGACCACGCGTGCTGGTCAAGGACGGGTCGACGTGCGCGGGTCCACAGGCTGGCAGCCGCCGCACGAATCTAGTATCTGGAAAAATAATAGGCCATGTATAGTGGGCTGAATATTTGGGTTGGACTTTGGACCAGACCTCTCCTGTGCTACATGTTACCAACATTTCGAGAGCAAATGGATTTGAGAGGCCAGTCCTATTGGTCACAGCCCATGGGCCTCAGTCCTCCCATCCTAGGGTTTGCGCGTCCAATCCACTATATAATCTCAGCGCATCCCTCCTAACAACTCATCCTCAATACTTCCGCTGCTGCCTGTCGCCCCTTCCATGCGCCGTCTGAAATCGATCTAATTATTCTGCTTTTGTTTTGCTTTCCTTCTGTTTTTTCGTTGTATTACGTCTCGTGTCGTTGAATTTGTTCCATTTGGGGAGCACTGTCCCAAAGTCCGGCCGCCGCTCACTCGGTGGATCTGAATTTACAACGCTCCCGAGAGCTATTACGGTGGCGCTTAGAGCACAAATCCGACTAGATGGATCTTGGGTTACGCTCGCCTCCATATTCCAGTTTATTCTCTGCTTCTCTTTTGGTTCAGACTATGCCATATGGTATTGATTTTCTTTGATCGCTGATATTGTACTTTCGGTTGTGGTTTTGCTGGTGCGGTGATTATAAAACATTCCTCGTACTGATGGGAAATCCCCGAAGAACGACACCTATACACCCATAGAATCTGAGCACCAACAAACCATCTATGCCTTGTCCAATCGTCAATTATATTCTTTGCTTTTAGGTTTTATGGTCCGATCTATTACTTATGGATTCCTGGTTCTTTTGCTTACTGATTATATTGCTATTGAACATCCTTTATTGTGGTGGTGCAGTGATTATAAAACATTCCTCGTACTGATGGGTAATCCCCTAAGAACGACACCTATACACCCATAGAATCTGAGCACCAACAGACTATATATCCTTTATTTTACGTGTCTGCTCTTCTGGTTTGTTTGTTTCTTTTTCTTTTCCATTCAATTTCTTGATTTCTATATTTTGGTATTTCACTAATATGATTATTATCTGCAATATATTAACTGGGTAACGGGACTACTTGCTAAAGAACACCCTCTTAGGCGATCCTTTGAGCGGTCTCATCTATCAGTTGGTGTACCGGCAAAATGCTTTTTGAAGTCTAATAAGACCTTACCTAATGTTGTATAAAAAGAAACTATAATTTGAATCAAGGAGAATGATACAGAGAAGCGCCGCACGTTGCTCTCTCTGATGCGGCGGTGGGATGAGATGCGTGTAACAAAGCGATGGAGCAGCTTATCTGTTCTCTCTCCCCCACGAGCTCTTCCTAGCCACACACACATAATCCCCTCTCTTTTCTATCTCAGACTGCCACGCATAAAGCGGCGACGCGGGGAGGCCGCCGTCGTAGAGCACCTCGGCGGGAGGCCGCAGCCGTAGAGCACCGCCGCTGGAAGGCCACCGTGGGAAGGCGCCGCTCCAGGAGTGTCAAGAGCACGAGGCCGCAACCGCCACCGTCAGGCACCACCGCGGGGAGGCCGCCACCGTCGAGCACCACCGCGGGGAGGCCGCCGCTGTCCAGCACAGCCGCAGGTAGGCTGCCGCCTTCGAGCACCATCGTGAGGAAGCCGCCGAAACCGAGCGCTGCCGTGGGGAGCCGCCGTGTCCGGGAGGCGGCCGCCGCTGAGCACCTCCACGGGTAGGCGCTACGCCGGGGAGGTGGTCGAGCGTCGCCGCCGCCGAGCACAGCGCGGCGAGGAGCTGGAGTCGACTAGGTGCAGGCATGGGAGCGACATGGATTGATTTGATGCGGGAAGAGGAGAAATTTGGTGGAGTGTCCAGATTAACTAGGGCTAATTACCGAGTTAAATGCGAGTAATTGCACGATTAATTAGTGCCTTAGCAATTACCAGGTTCCTACTTACTAACCTCCAAACAATCACCCGATAATAAGTTACAATTACCAATTATTCCTAATTTAATCTGGCAATTAGTACAAATATGGCAACTAAGACTAAATTATTCTGGCAGTTATTCCAAATTTAATCTGATAATAAAGGAGCTAAGGTTTCTGCCAAAATTTTCGTCCAACTTTTCATTGGACCGTTTTACCCTCCCACCAAATTGCATACTACATGGAATTGCCCCGTACCGGTTCGTTTAGTTTAACCGTTTTGTTCCTCACCCTCCGCGTTTACAAATCGCCCTGCTCAGGCAATGCGACGCCTCGAAGGGAGGGAGGGAGATGGCCCATGGCGTGCCAGGCGGCCCTCGGACCTAGCGAGTTTGTCGGCCTTTGCTCCGCACATATCGCGTCGCTGGATCAGTAAACGGATATTTTATTTTAATAGTCCCACCTCGCTCGGACAGATCGAGTTCCACCAGTTTATATGCCTAAATTTCTTGGGTTAGAACGAGCCAACTTGGAAGAGCAAGCAGCAGCAAATATGTGGGTGAATTAAAGAAGGAATTGCAGGCTTGTGAAATAAAGTTCAATCCCTACATGAGAGGAATTGCACGCCCTGAGTCAGATTAAAGGAGGAATTGGGCCAGAAGAATGTGGGGAAAGAAGGGCTCAAGGTGGAAGACGACGGATGGGGGGCGAGCTCAGAAGAATTTGGGAAAACGAGATGGAGGTGGAATTGAGGGAGGAAGGAGGTCGGAGCACAGCACAACAAGGGGCCGACCTCTACAGCCGTCGTGCGCTGTGAGAGAGCGAGGGGGAAGACGAGGGCCTGAACTAACCAAGGAGAAAAAAGAGAGATGCGAGAGGGAGCGGTGGCGGCTGGTCATGGGAGACGCTCGCTTAGGGTTGGGAGTGGGCTGGCTAGAGGTGTGTGTTGCGTCATTGCGTGCGTGGGTGTACTGGAATGGGCCATGGGGTTAGTTGGGCTGCCTTGGGTTTGCCTTTTTAATCATTTTTTGTTCTACAAAAACAAATAAGAGCTTCTCAAAAACATAGAGGAACACAAAAATAGTGTTCTAGAAAAAAACGGTTCCAATTATTTTTAAAATTGCTATACTATTTTTCGCTCAGGTATGTTCAATAAAAGTTCACGAATTGTGCTCTACTAATCATGTGATACACGCATCACAACTGCATAGGGTCACGTGCAGAATTCTTGTTCATGCTTGAGTAGTTGCGTTTGCGGCTCACCCGCGCGACCTTGGATGTGCCTCACTCAGATATCGCAAATAAGTTCCTCGCTTTACTTCCAGATCTTTTAATTAGGTCACAAGCCCTAGGTGGCTCTTGGCAACAGCGACATGGCGACGACAACCGCCTCTCGCTGGCGGTCTCCCGAGACCGCATCCGGCTCGAGCTCGCATGCGTCCAAGTTGAAGAAAATGGCAAGATTTTCTTCCCATTAATCGAGATCTCTAGGTGCCCTTCAATTTGATGATAAATAAGAGGATAAATAAGCTACATTGCCACACTACACCAACTGCTTGTTGGCTCAATGGCATGATCTTATTTTTCTCGGGCGAAAAGTTGCATGTAAAGGTAATTTGTTGGTAATCGGCTAGGTGTGATCCGGCGTAAAGTTATAGGTAAAAGATAGTTCTCGATAATCTGTCGGCGAAGGACTAGGCAACACTGGTGTGCATACGCCATGCATCCACATCCTCTATTTATTCTTCTCGGCTTTCTCTACTCTTGAACTATTGGAAGATGAAGGTAGTCGGCTTGTCAGAATGTGAAGTGGCATGGCGATGGTGAGTGCTAACATATGGCTCTGCTGGTACTAGCCCACATGTATGGGTGGCCTCACTGAAGGAGCATGCAGAGGATGTAGTGGAACGCACGTGTGACCGCTGAGCGTCAAGGGGACACACTAAAGTTTGCTGGTTTTTACGGAATGCCACGGCTTTACTTAGGATAAGTCGCAACATAGATTTTTTTATCCGTTCGAAGCGATGCGAGGAGCTTATTTGCGACGACCAAACACCTATATGTAGAAACGCACCCATTGTATTCAACAACTAAGATCAAGAAATCATGGCCTGCTGGCTGTGTATAGTTTGTAATCAACACGAACTTTGAATCAAGTCGGGAACATGAACCCTCTTGGATTGCAATTGGGAAGGCGTGGTGGGCGTATCAAAGTTATTCTGTCCCGTGCCCGTTATTTAGTCGAACAAAGAACGTAGGCTTTGGGTGGAGTACAAATATGTTTTATACAAACGGGTGTATATGCACCCGGGACCACTTTTGAGCTTCGCCTATTTATTCTCCTTTAAACAAAGCTGCTCTCTTTCTCTTGAATTATCTGGTTATGCATTATGCAGGTGCAAGTGGATACTATATCTGAGCGTATAATATTTTAAACAATCACCATAGTGAGTTTATGCTAGAACATGTGTTTTTATTTTAGTATTTGTTTGAGTTGCCTACAACTTTTTACCATTTCGGTTGTAAACCATCGAACCTCCCTGTGCTATAACTAACCGACAAAGGAGGATACAATTTTAGGTGACTTATAGATTTACAAAATATGAAAATATAAACACTAGCTAAAAACAATTTAGACTCTTGAAAAGCAACGAAAACATATTCTCAAATATCAATGACGGTTGTTGCATTCTCGTAAAAGAATATTCAGTAAATCAAGCCGCCGCAACGCGCGGGCATGTTTCCTAGTTTAATCTGATAATTACTCCTAATTAGTTGAGAATTAGTAACACTACACACTGTTATGCAATATGAATGGTATATGGGTTGCATCTGTTTTACGAGAGCAACAAATGTTATACGGAGTTGTTGCAACAGATCGTAACAGCGAGAGTCTAATGATGAAGAAAATGCATAAGGCTTTTCTCGAAATAAAATAAAGAGAATTCGATGCTTTAAATTGCGGGATCTCACACTTCGGCCGAAGGGCCCATTAATACGCTTGCTTAGACGGGTAAAGCATAGGAGAGCCCCACGCCAACAGCCGCCGCACAGAATCGAGCAGATGCGGCGCCGCCGCGTAGTCAAATCCTTGAATCAAAGTAAGAAAAAGTGAGAATTATAATCCAGGTTTATTGACCATTAATAAAAAGTTCAGTTTCGTGGACATTGGCTCTAAGAGCATTAAAATCCACTTTTTTTTATCTCCTGTCACTTGATAATGTATTCTATAATGATAAAACTGTTGCTTCAAAGCATGTATATTTTATAATACTCCCTTTGTTTTATATTAATTTACTTTTGTAAGGACGGAAATGTATCTCAACATGTCTAGACACATCAATTTGAATAGAAGCGAGTATTAACATGAATTTAATAAAAAAAGTTGCGTGCATACATGTTTCAGTTTTGCATTAAAAAAGTTAGAAAATAACTTCCTCGTAAAAATGCATTCTCATTTGGAAAGTAGAAAAGTTAAAAAGGTATGTTAGTAGAGCTCTTATGGACTCCAGGGAAGGTAGTTATCCTGCTGTTTAATTTTTTTAAAAAATATATAAATATGTTTTAAAGTAATCTGAAAGTAAATCTAGACATAGTAAATGTCGTAACCTATCTTAAATAAAATTTTAATGTGAAATTCTAAATATTTTAGGCTACACAAAAAAGATAAAATCTTAAAAAATTGAGAGATTTGACATATGCATTCACAGATCCATGCATTTGTCATTTTTTTGTAGCCCAGAATATAAAATATTTTAAATTGAATTTTTACATGTTTGTGAGATAAATCATTGGCTAAAACATAATTTTTTTTCTAATTTTTTAAGGACTCATAAATGTGGTTTTTTTTGTTTTTGGAGCTGGTGCCTAGAGCCAAAAATCTCTGTCGAACTTTATTGGCATATAGAATGTCGAAATGTGCGGCCAATATATTTTGGCAACTTCTTTAAACATTTTAAAATGCATTCTCATTTGGAAAGTAGAAGCAAGCTATTTCACGCCCTCGATTGGATATGGAAAGCTTGGTGGGTGTGTTGTTGGACGTGGTTGCCTTCTTGCTTGATTTGTGGCTGCCATTTGGGTGGCTCGCTCGCTGTGGGCTGCGGCCATGCCTGAGTTTTTCTACCACAGCTGCTCTAGGAAGCATTAGTTATGCTTATTTGTAAAATAGATCCTAGTTTCTTACTATACTAAGATCTTAATAAACTCAAATGATACTTATTGCACCATGTATCCCAATCTGATGATACTCGGATACTTGTTAGAATGTGATACCATATCTTAAATCGGTAGTATTTAGATACTTCCACGACAAGTGATACCGCACACTAGTTAAAACTAATTAAATAATTAGTTAATATGCTGCCATGGATGAACCTTATAAATAGCTACTGCTTCACTTGGTTCCTGTATGGACTGAACATTGTATTTGCCACCTCTCAGTGTTGTTGGACAACATGCTCTAAGTTTATAAGATGATATACAACTCCCTCGTTCAGCACATGTGAAAGGGCATTTCTCCCATAATGTTGTTTTGTGTATTTGTTGACAACCTAAGGACATTTAACTGTGTGTTTTCATTTGTAAACCTTGTCAACCCCTCAAAAGTGAAAATAAGCTTGGCACCCGTAGCTGTGTGGTGAAGTGTCTGCATATGCCTAAGATTTAGTATAGGGGTTGGTGGTGAATTGTGTTGGAGAGGACCACAATATGTGTAGCGCTGCTGGAAGCCCCCAGTTTGGAGAATTCGTCCCTGCAAGCACCGGAGACTTTGGGGAAGTCCTCGGACCCCAAATTTTGAGTCCATGGCTCGTGTGCCTCACTCACGGTATAGGGGTCTAGAGTCTTTTCTGATAAGACCAGAGACTTCGGTAAAGTCTTCGGTCTCCTAGATTCTGAGAAGTTAGCAGATTGTCTCACTCTGAGTATGGGGGTTCGGACACTTGTCCGGTGTCGGGGGATGGCCCCCGGTAGGCCAAAGGCCTGACAAAGTTGCTTTGTTTATCTATCAAGATACCGGATTAAAGATTAATCCGGGTGACCAAGTTAATGTGGATCGTGCTAAGTTAAAATATACCGGTATCCCAAGAGGGGTATACCGGAATTCGGTAAACATAAGAGAGGCCGGAGTACCAGCATGGATTCAACTGTAGCCTGTCGGCTCTCTAGTCAAAGATTCCATCAAGGACTAGAGGACAAGGATGAGCGAAACACATCAGCTTTAATCGAAGCCCTAAAGCTAAAGAAGAAGGTGACGTAAAAGGTACCGGACGAGGTCATCGTTCCCTTATTAAAGACAAGACCGATGTCATCAAGGCCAAAGAAGCTTTATAAAGTAGCTTAGCTCATCAAAGATGTCATTAGGGTTTCTTCCCCTGTAAGCCACCCTCTCCTCTATATAAGGAGAGGGGCACACCCCTGCGCGGGACAGATCAATAGGAACACTGCTCGATAGAGAGAAGTAGAACATGATCTTGTAGCCTGTACGTTCTTCAACCTCTGGCCAAGGGCCAAGTTCATCAAATCTATACCGGAAAACCTTCCAAAATCCTTCCCCTTGTTACCAAAACCCTCCCCCGAATCCTCTAGCGCACATTCGGTCCCAACTTAAGCCATCCCATGGCATCGCTGCTCCACCACGACGCGTTGGCGCCCACCGTGGGGCCGCAGCTGCCGGAGTTTACATTCGGGCGGGCCTCCTCACCGTCTTCGGCGAGCGCGTGGTGTCTGGGCTCGTCCAGCGCCTCAGCTCGTTGGACTTCATTGATGACAACGCGGGCTGCTTCGCCAACGGCGGCAAGTTCCCCAAGAACGGCCGCATCATGGAGTTTGGCTCCCACCGCATCTACCTCGGCACCGTCCCGGAGCGCCAGTACCCTCACCGGTGCTGGTGGCGTCGGACCTGCCAAGATCTTCTGCTGCTCGTGGGCTGCGCACGGATGCGCCGCCGGCAGCGTGGAGGTGATGATGGCCGGCGCAGGAGGCGCTGGCAAGGAAACCGCGGGAGAGGGCGTTGGGCAGACCAAGTCCACGCGCGCGGCCAAGCAGCCGACCGAGCGCGACGAGGGCGTTGCCGGAGCTTCTTCCGCACCGCCAGAGGCGACCCCGTTGCAAGCGGCCATGAACGCGTTGGCCACGCCCATCGCGCACAACGCCGATGCCGCGGCCACCCAAGCTGAGCTGGAGGCGCAGCGGCAGAAGCTGCTCTCCGGTGGTGCGGATATCATCAAGGCACAGCGAGAGCTGAACCTAACCCTACGTGAGTACAACGCTGCCCATGGCTTTGCTTCTGTTAGCGCGCAACCTGTTAGAGCAGCAGAACACCGGCTTAAGGGTCCCAACCTAGATCAGGATTTGCACCGGGAGGTTCTTGCCGGTAAAAGTGCGTCGATCTTTGAGCGAAAAACCTAAGTATAGCAGTCGGATAAAACGATAAAAGCCAGGGCTGCTGTACGGATATGTGAGTCGCTTTCAGGAGGCTTTGGCAAAACAGCAAGATCGAGTAAGAGAGTTGCTTGACATGATCGAGGCACAAAACGCTGAGCTTGCTAGAATCAACAAAGCAGCTGTAGCATCAAAATCGGTTCGTGATGCGCGTAGATGTACACGTCCGTTGGGAACCCCAAGAGGAAGGTGTGATGCGCACAGCAGCAAGTTTTCCCTCAGAAAGAAACCAAGGTTATCGAACAGGAGCCAAGAAGCACGTGGAGGTTGTTGGTGGAGGAGTGTAGTGCGGCGCAACACCAGTGAAACCGGCGCCAACGTGGAACCTGCACAACACAATCAAAGTACTTTGCCCCAACGTAACAATGAGGTTGTCAATCTCAACGGCTTGCTGAAAACAAAGGATTAAACGTATCGAGTGGAAGATGGTGTTTGTTTGCAAAGAACAGTAAAAGCAATAGAATGTATTCAGATGTAAAGAATGGACCGGGTCCACAGTTCACTAGTGGTGTCTCTCCAATAAGATAACTAACATGCTGGGTGAACAAATTACGGGCAATTGACAAATAAAGATTCAATACATATCAACGATGATTACTATGTGATTTAATCAGGGAATTACGACAAAGTACATAGACCGCTATCCAGCATGCATCTATGCCTAAATAATCCATCTTCAGGTTATCATCCGAACCCCTTCCGTATTAAGTTGTAAACAACAGATAATTGCATTAAGTATGGTGCGTAATGTAATCAACACAAATATCCTTAGACAAAGCATCAATGTTTTATCCCTAGTAGCAACAACACATCCACAACCTTAGAACTTTCTGTCACTGTCCCAGATTTAATGGAGGCATGAACCCACTATCGAGCATAATTACTCCCTCTTGGAGTTACAAGTATCAACTTGGCCAGAGCCTCTACTAGCAACGGAGAGCATGCAAGAACATAAACAACACATATACGATAGATTGATAATCAACTTAACATAGTATTCTCTATTCATCGGATCTCGCCAAACAAAACATGTAGCATTACAAATAGATGATCTTGATCATGTTAGGTAGCTCACAAGATCTATAACAATGAAAGCACAAGCGGAGAAGACAACCATCTAGCTACTGCTATGGACCCATAGTCCAAGGATGAACTACTCACGCATCAATTCGGAGGCGGGCATGATGATGTAGAGCCCTTCGGTGATGATTCCCCTCTCCGGCAGGGTGCCGAGGCGATCTCCGAATCCCCGAGAGATGGGATTGCCGGCGGCTCTCGAATGTTTTTCGTATCGTGGCTCTCGCACAGGGGTTTCGCGACGAAGGCTATTTGTAGGAAGGGTAGGTCGTGGCGGCACGAGGGCCCCACACACCAGCCGGCGCGGCCGGGCTTGGGCCGCGCCGCCTGTGTCGGCGCCTCGTGGCCCCACTTCGTACCTCCCTCGGTCTCTGAAGCTTCGTGTAAAAATAGGCCCCTAGGCGTTGATTTCGTCCAATTCCGAGAATATTTCCTTACTAGGATTTCGAAACCAAAAACAGAAAACAAGAACGGCACTTCGGCATCTTGTTAATAGGTTAGTGCCAGAAAATGTATAATAATGCTGTAAAGTATGTATAAAACATAAAAGTATTGTCATAAAAGTAGCATGAAACATAAGAAATTATAGATACGTTTGCGACGTATCAAGCATCCCCAAGCTTAGTTCCTACTCGAGTAGGTAAACGATAACACAAATAATTTGAAGTGACATGCTACCAACATAATCTTGATCAACATTATTGTAAAGCATATGAGATGAATGGAGTGATCTGAACAAAAGATTGCTAACAAAGATAATGACTAAGCAAATGAATCATATAGCAAAACTTTTCATGAATAATAGTTTCAAGACAAGTATCAATAAGACTTGCATAAGAGCTAGCTCATAAGAAATAAATTCAAAGTAGAATGAATTGGAGCAACACAAAGGATGATTAAGTTTCAGCAATTGCTTTCAACTTGTAACATGTATATCTCATGGATATTTGTCAACATAGAGTAATATAACAGGTGCAATAAGTAAACATGTAAGAATCAATGCACACAGTTAACACAAGTGTTTGCTTCTAAGATAGAAAGAAGTGGGTAAACTGAATCAACAATAAAGTAAAAGATTGGCCCTTCGCAGAGGGAAGCATGGATTACTATTTTTGTGCTACAGCTTTTGTTTTGAAAACATAGAAACAATTTTGTCAACGGTAGTAATAATTCATATGTGCTATGCATAATACTTCCTACAAGTTGCATCTCTCATGCATGGAGTACTAATAGTGCTCGCACCTTGTCCTACTAACTCGGAAACACGGATTCTCATCGCATAACATATGCTTCAACCAAGTGTCACAAAGGGGTACCTCTATGCCGCCTGTACAAGTGTCTAAGGAGAAAGCACGCATTGGATTTCGCTTTTGATTATTCTCAACTTAGACATCCATACCGGGACAACATAGACAAGATAATGGACTCCTTTTAATGCTTAAGCATTCAACAATAGTTAATATTCTCATAAGAGATTGAGGTTGTATGTCCAAACTGAAACTTCCACCATGATACATGGCTTTAGTTAGCGGCCCAATGTTCTTCTCTAACATATGCATACTCAAACCATTTGATCACGAAGTCCACTTACTTCAGACAAGACGAACATGCATAGCATCTCACATGATATCCAACAAAGATAAAGTTGATGGCGTCCCCAGAAAACATGGTTACCGCTCAACAAGCAACTTATAAGAATTAAGACACATAACTACATATTCATCACCACAATAGTTTTTAAGCTATTTGTCCCATGAGCTATATATTGTAAAGGTAGAGGAATGAAATTTTAAAGGTAGCACTCAAGTAATTTACTCTCGAATGGCAGAAAAATACCACATAATAGGTAGATATGGTGGACACAAATGGCATGGAGTTTGGCTCAAGGTGTTTGGATGCACGAGAAGCATTTCCTCTCAGTACAAGGTTTGGGCTAGCAAGGTTGTTTGAAGCAAACACAAGTATGAACAGGTACAGCAAAACTCACACAAGAACATATTGCAAGTATTATAAGGCTCTACACTGTCTTCCTTGTTGTTCAAACACTTTACCCGAAAATATCTAGACTTAGAGAGAACAATCATGCAAACCAAATTAAACAAGCTCTACAGTAGTTCTTCATTAATAGATTAAACTCCATGATGCAAGAGCTTAAACATGATCTATGAGAGCTCAAACAATTGCCAAATTGCCAAACCATATGCAGCATTTTCCGATTCCAACCAAATAGAAATTTAACGAAGCAATTAGCTTTCGCCATGAACATTAAAGCACAATTAAGAACACAAGTGTTCCATATGAAAAAGCGGAGCGTAATATCTCCAATATAAGAATGGCGGGATCCAACTTTATTCAAACCAAAACAAAAATAAAAACAAACCGATGCTCCAAGTAAAGCACATATGAATGTGACGGAATAAAAATATAGTTTCACTAGAAGTGACCTGATAATGTTGTCGATGAAGAAGGGGATGCCTTGGGCATCCCCAAGCTTAGATGCTTGAGTCTTCTTAAAATATGCAGGGATGAACCACCGGGGCATCCCCAAGCTTAGACCTTTCACTCTTCTTGATCATAGTATATCATCCTCTTCTCTTGACCCTTGAAAACTTCCTTCACACAAACTCCAAGCAAACTCATTAGAGGGTTAGTGGATAACCACAAATTCACACATTCAGAGGTGACACAATCATTCTTAACACTTCTGGACATTGCACAAAGCTTCTGAAAGTTAATGGAACAAAGAAACTCATTCAACATAGCAAAAGCGGCAATGCGAAATAAAAGACAGAATCTGTCAAAAACAGAACAGTCCGTAAAGATGCATCTGGAAGGGGCACTTAACTTGCTCAAATGGAAAAACTCAAAACTAATGAAAGTTGTGTACATATCTGAGGATCACGCTCGTAAATTTGCAGATTTTTTCGATTTTTTTACAGAGACTTCTGCGAGAATTCGTGACAGACAGCAATGCTGTTTCTGCGCAGCGATCCCAAATATAGCATCAACTTTAGCATAGAAACTTTACTTGGCACAAAAACATGATAAGGAGAGGTTGCTACAGTAGTAAAAAACTTCCAAGACTCAACAATACAGTAAATAAAATGAAACATGGGTTATCTCCCAAGAAGTGCTTTTCTTTAACGCCTTTCAGCTAGGCGCAGAAAGTGCAAATCAAGTAACATCAAGAGAAGAAGCATCAACATCATAACTTGTTCTAATAATAGAATCAAAAGGCAACTTCATTCTATTTATAGGGAAGTGTTCCATACCTTTCTTGAGAGGAAATTGATATTTAATATTACCTTCCCTCATATCAATAACAACACCAACGGTTCGAAGAAAAGGTCTTCCCAACACAATAGGACAAGATGCATTGCATTCGATATCCAAGACGACAACAAAATCAATGGGGACAAGGTTATTGTTAAACGTAATGCGCACATTATCAATCCTCCCCAAAGGTTTCTTTTTAACATTATCGGCAAGATTAACATCCAAATAACAATTCTTCAATGGTGGCAAGTCAAGCATATCATAAATCTTTTTAGGCATAACAGAAATACTTGCACCAAGATCACATAAAGCATTACACTCAAAGTTATTAAATTTCATCTTACTGATGGGCTCCCAACCATCTTCTAACTTCCTAGGAATAGAAGCTTCAAGTTTTAATTTCTCTTCCCTAGCTTTAATGAGAGCATTTGTAATATGTTTTGTAAAGGCTAAATTTATAGCACTATCATTGGGATTTCTAGCAAGGTTTTGTAAGAACTTTATAACTTCAGTAATATGACAATCATCAAAATCTAAACCATTATGTTCTACAGCAATGGAATCATTGTCACCAATATTTTGAAAAATTTCAGCAGTTTTATCACAAACAGCAGTTTCAGGCAATTTTGTGCGCTTTGCACTAGGAGTAGAAACATTGCCAACACCAATTATTTTACCATTGATAGTAGGAGGTGCAGCAACATATGAAGAATCAACATTACTAGTGGTGGTAATAGTCCATACTTTAGCTATATTATTCTTTTTAGCAAGTTTTTCTTTTTCTTCTCTATCCCACCTAGCATGCAATTCAGCCAACAATCTAATATTATCATTAATTCGAACTTGGATGGCATTTGTTTTAGCAAACCTAGCATCTTGAACTTCCTCAGGCATAACTTTCAATTTTAAAAGATCAACATCAAGATCAAGACTATCAACCTTAGAAGCAAGAATATCAATTTTACCAAGCTTTTCTTCAACAGTTTTATTGAAAGCAGTTTGTGTACTAATAAATTTTTAAGCATCACTTCAAGACCAGAGGGTACACTCTTATTATTATTGTAAGAATTACCATAAGAATTACCATAACCATTACCATTATTAGAAGGATATGGCCTAAAGTTGTTGTTACCATAATTATTCCTATAAGCATTGTTGTTGAAATTATTGTTCTTAATGAAATTCACATCGACATTTTCTTCTTGAGCAACCAATGAAGCTAAAGGAACATTATTAGGATCAATATGAGATCTACCATTTGCAAGCATAGACATAATAGCATCAATCTTATCACCCAAAGAAGAGGTTTCTTCAACAGAATTTACCTTCTTACCTTGAGGAGTTCTTTCAGTGTGCCATTCAGAGTAATTGATCATCATATCATCAAGTAATTTAGTCGCGGCGCCAGGGTGATGGACATAAAAGTACCTCCAGCAGCTGAATCCAATAGGTTCCTCGAGGAAAAATTCAATCCTGCATAAAAGGTTTGGATGATCATCCAAGTAGTCAGTCCATGGGTTGGGCAATTCTTTACCAAAGATTTAATTCTCTCCCATGCTTGAGCAACATGTTCATTATCAAATTGTTTAAAATTCATTATGCTACTTCTCAAAGATATAATTTTAGCAGGAGGATAATATTTACTAATAAAAGCATCTTTGCATTTAGTCCATGAATCAATACTATTTTTAGGCAAAGATAGCAACCAATCTTTAGCTCTTCCTCTTAATGAGAAAGGAAACAATTTCAGTTTTATAATATCACCATGTATATCCTTATACTTTTGCATTTCACAAAGTTCAACAAAATTATTAAGATGGGCAGCAATCATCATCAGTACTAACACCAAAAAATTGCTCTCTCATAACAAGATTTAGTAAAGCAGGTTTAATTTCATAGAATTCTGCTATAGTAGCAGGTGGAGCAATAGGAGTACATATAAAATCATTATTATTTGTGCTAGTGAAGTCACACAACTTAGTATTTTAAGGAGTACCCATTATAACAGTAGTAAAAGTAACTAAGCAAATAAAGTAAAGACAAGTAACTAATTTTTTTGTGTTTTTGATATAGAGAACAAGACAGTAAATAAAGTAAAGCTAGCAACTAACTTTTTTGTGTTTTGTTTAAGTGCAGCAAACAAAGTAGTAAATAAAATAAAGCAAGACAAAAACAAAGTAAAGAGATTGGAAGTGGAGACTCCCTTGCAGCGTGTCTTGATCTCCCGGCAAGGCCAGAAAAAGAGCTTGATGCGCGTAATGTACACGTCCGTTGGGAACCCCAAGAAGAAGGTGTGATGCGCACAGCAGCAAGTTTTCCCTCAGAAAGAAACCAAGGTTATCGAACCAGTAGGAGCCAAGAAGCACGTGAAGGTTGTTGGTGGAGGAGTGTAGTGCGGCGCAACACCGTTGAAACCGCGCCAACGTGGAACCCACAACACAATCAAAGTACTTTGCCCCAACGTAAAAATGAGGTTGTCAATCTCACCGGCTTGCTGAAAACAAAGGATTAAACGTATCGAGTGGAAGATGGTGTTTGTTTGCAAAGAACAAGAAAAAGCAATAGAATGTATTCAGATGTAAAGAATGGACCGGGGTCCAGTTCACTAGTGGTGTCTCTCCAATAAGATAACTAACATGCTGGTGAACAAATTACAGAGGTAGCAATTGACAAATAAAGATTCAATACATATCAACGATGATTACTATGTGATTTAATCAGGGCATTACGACAAAGTACATAGACCGCTATCCAAAGATGCATCTATGCCTAAATAATCCACCTTCAAGTTATCATCCGAACCCCTTCCGTATTAAGTTGTAAACAATAGATAATTGCATTAAGTATGGCGCGTAATGTAATCAACACAAATATCCTTAGACAAAGCATCAATGTTTTATCCCTAGTAGCAACATCACATCCACAACCTTAGAACTTTCTCACTGTCCCAGATTTAATGGAGGCATGAACCCACTATCGAGCATAATTACTCCCTCTTGGAGTTACAAGTATCAACTTGGCCAGAGCCTCTACTAGCAACGGAGAGCATGCAAGAACATAAACAACACATATATGATAGATTGATAATCAACTTAACATAGTATTCTCTATTCATCGGATCTCGCCAAACACAACATGTAGCATTACAAATAGATGATCTTGATCATGTTAGGCAGCTCACAAGATCTATAACAATGAAAGCACAAGCGGAGAAGACAACCATCTAGCTGTGTGGACCCATAGTCCAAGGATGAACTACTCACGCATCAATCCGGAGGCGGGCATGATGATGTAGAGCCCCTCCGGTGATGATTCCCCTCCGGCAGGGTGCCGAGGCGATCTCCTGAATCCCCGAGTTGGGATTTGCGGCGGCGGCCACTCGGTAATGTTTTCCGTATCGTGGCTCTCTTACGGGGGTTTCGCGACGAAGGCAATTTGTAGGCGGAAGGGTAGGTTAGGTGGCGGCACGAGGGCCCCACACACCAGCCGGCGCGCCAGGCCGCCGGCGCCTGTTGTGTCGGCGCCTCGTGGCCCCACTTCGTACCTCTCGGTCTTCTGGAAGCTTCGTGTAAAAATAGGCCCCGGGCGTTGATTTCGTCCAATTCCGTGAATATTTCCTTACTAGGATTTCTGAAACCAAAAACAGCAAAAACAAAGAATGGCACTTCGCATCTTGTTAATAGGTTAGTGCCGAAAAATGTATAATAATGCTGTAAAGTATGTATAAAACATTCAAGTATTGTCATAAAAGTAGCATGGAACATAAGAAATTATAGATACGTTTGCGACGTATCAGTTCGCTCGGCAAAAAATGCCGGTAGGAAGTCACATGGGCAGGCATAGTTCCCCCATCCGGACAGAAGGAGAGAAAAAGATAGAAATGCACAACATATGACTGTGTACGATCCTGTTCTTGCCGGAAAACAACAAGCCGGGCAATATGATGCCGGTAGAAAAAGCCAAGGGGCAGGTCGTGGCTATGCCGGAAACGCTTATGCTGGTAAAGGTGAAACCGGGCAAAATTAACAAGCGGCCAGAGCAGCTTATGTTGATGAGATGCCACCACCAAGGTACCAGCGAGCAAGAGCCGCGATACCGGAAAGATACGATGAAGCCGATTCCGGAATGGAAAGAGGCGGGGCTTACCGGAACCCAATGGGGGAACGTGTAGGAGAAAGATGCCTGCTAGACCAGGATGCGAGGCACAGAGTGCATCTTTCCGAGATGATCGAAGCTGAGGGTCCGCCCGGTCCACAATGTTTTGGCCCGCGGATCATGAGAGAATAACCACCGGTACGCAACTTCCAGTTGCCCCGGGATACAAAAACATACGATGGCACGACTAAGCTGGAAGATTGGCTGGCTGATTATGTCACAGCGGTTTACGTCGCTGGTGGCGGAGGAACTGCGACCGGCGGAGGAAACCGGCGTTGGGCGGTGAGAATCATACCGTCCTTCCTAGTGGGACCGACACACATTTGGCTTAACAATTTGCCAAAGGGATGTATAAACGGCTGGCTGGACTTCGAAGAAGCATTTGTGAGCAACTTCAGCAGCACGTACCGGAGGCCAAACAGGCCGCAGCAGCTGGCTATGTGCCAGCAGCGTGAAAATGAAACAGACCGGGATTATCTGACCCGGTGGAATTCCACGAGAAATTCCTGTGAGGGTGTGATAGTGATACGTCTATTCTGTATCACTATTTTATATCATAATTTACTGTTATTCATTGATATATTTCATATATAGAGATGATAGTTATGTTATTTCACCTATTTTGCATGTTTCATGATTATTGGAGAATTATTCACGGGAGTGGATTCTGCTGGAAAAAGCACCATCAGGATACAATATTTCGAAGATCAACAATTGACGGAAAATACACCGAAGCTCCTATTTTCCGGATGACGGAGCCAGCCAAAGGGAGGCTGAGGAGGGGCCGCCATGGCCCCCATAGGCCGGCGCGGCCCTACCCTGCGCGCCGCCATGTGGGGAGGGGGCCCACGACCCCCCTCGACCATCTCTCATTCGCGTACTTCATCTCCCGAGAACCCTAAGGTACGGAGAGGCATCAAGAATAGACACAGCCGCCTCTGCGGGGCGGAAAAACACCAGAGAGGAAAGAGCTCTCCGGCGGGCAGAAATCCGCCGGGGAAATTCCCTCCGGAGGAGGAAATCGTCGCCATCGTCACCGTCATCGAGCTGGACTTCATTGGGATCATCATCATCATCGTCTCCAACATCGACACCGTCATCTCCACCGCTGCACCTCGTCTCCGCTGTAACATCTTGGGTTGAATCTTGGTTATTTCATAGGGGAAACTCTCCCGGTGTTGATTACTCCTTGTTATTGACGCTATTGAGTGAAACCATTGGATCAAGGATTATGTTCAGATTGTTATTCATCATCCTATCACCTCTGATTATGTTCCATATGATGTCTCGTGAGTAGTTCGTTTAGTTCTTGAGGACATGGGTGAAGTCTAAATGTTAGTAGTGAACTATGAGTAATATTTAATGGTTTGATATTTAAGTTGTGGTGTTATTCTTCTAGTGGTGTCATGGACCGACTACATGATACTTCACCTGGGAATACATCTTGTATTCGTTTGCTAATTGTGCATTGCCGGAGTGACAACCTGAACCCCGTTGGTATATCGATGCAGGAGGGATAGCAGGATCTCGAGTTTAAGGTCGTGGTTAGATTTATCTTAATTACTTTCTTGTATTTGCGGATGCTTGCAAGGAGTTTAATCACAAGTATGTATTAGTCCTAGGAAGGGCGGTGCATTAGCATAGGTTCACCCACACAACACTTATCAAAACAATGAAGATTAATCAAATATATGAAGCGAAAGAACTAGACTAAATTCCTGTGTGTCCTCAAGAGCGTTTGGTCATTATAAGTAAACAAACCGGCTTGTCCTTTGTGCTAAAAAGGATTGGGCCACTCGCTGCAATTATTACTCGCATTTTACTTACTTGTACTTTATTTGTCTGCTATATCAAAACCCCTAAAAACTTGTCTGTGAGCATTTACAGTGAATCTTTCATCAAACCGCTTGTCAACACCTTCGCTCCTCGTTGGGTTCGACACTCTTATTTATCGAAAGTACTACGATACACCCCCTATACTTGTGGGTCATCAAGACTATTTTCTGGCGCCGTTGTCGGGGAGTGAAGCGCTATTGTTAAGTGGAATTGGTAAGGAAAACTTTTACTGTACGTGCTATTTTTGTTTCTGCCTGCTGCTATAATTCATTATGGAGAGATCCTCTCTGAATTTCTATTTGGGAAATCTACTACTACTGCAAAGGTAGTGGATGAGGCCCCAGGTGAGGAAGTAATTCCGTATAAAATACCTATGAAAATTATTGAACGTGTTGTGGATAACTGCTATGCAGGGGATGGAACTGTCCATCCTGGAGATCATTTATTGTTCTTAAATGAATTATGCGGGTTATTCAAGTGTGCAGGTATTTCAATGGATGAAGTTAGGAAGAAATTATTCGCTATGTCGATGTCTGGTAAAGCGGCGCATTGGTATAAACTGCTGAAAGATGGGCATTCTCTTGATTGGAAGGATATTGTGCCTCTGTTTTATTCTAAATTCTACCCTCCAAGTGAAATTCACAAAGACCGAAACCGCATATATAATTTCTGGCCTCATGATGGAGAGAGTATTGCCCAAGCATGGGGGAGATTGAAGTCTTCAATGCTCAAATGCCCTATTCATGAGCTTCCTGGTAATATTATCATTGATAATTTCTATGCAAGACTTTCTTTCCAAGATAAAACCTTGCTGGATACTACTTGTTCTGGATCATTCACGCGCAACAAAGAAGAGTTTAAATGGGACCTTCTTGATCGGATTCAGGAGAATACTGAAGGATGGGAGAACGACAAAGGTAGAGAGTCGTATAAATTATGATTATGAATGCATTGAAACTTTTATGGATACTGATAAATTTCGTAATATGAGTTCTACTTATGGTCTTGACTCTCAAGTTGTTGCAAATTTTTATAAAGCTTTTGCCTCTCATTTTGAATTGCCTAGGAAGAATTTTAATAAGTATCATGAACCTTACAAAGATAAACCTGATTCACCTATAGGTAAATGTATTGAATCTAAAACTGTTGATAGCATTCTTCCTGAAGCCTATATCGAAAAAACTCCTTTTCCTGCTAAAATGAAGGAGTATTCTGTTATAACTAGTGTGGTTAATAAAAGTGCAAAGAAACCTATAGAACCTGAGGAGCAAATAAATGTTGAACCTGCTGTTGCAATAGTTAAAGACCTTGTGACTGAAAATTTAGAAGATGGTCACATCATTTTCTGTGAAGATGCTTATAATATTGTTTCACATCCTAGTAAGCCTAGGAAAGCTAGTGTTCCTATGCTCTCTGTTAGAATTGGTGATCATTGTTATTACGGTTTATGCGATATTGGTGCAAGTATTAGTGCCATTCCTTATGAGCTTTACAGAGAAATGATGCATGAAATTGGTTCTTTTGAACTTGAAGATATTGATGTGGTTATTAGGTTAGCTAATAGAGAAACTATCTCTCCTATTGGTATTGTTCGAGATGTTGAAGTTTTATGTGGTAAGATTAAATATCCTGCTGACTTTTTGGTACTTGGTTCTGCTGTTAGTAAGACTTGTCCTATCATTTTTGGTATACCTTTTCTAAATACTTGTGGAGCTATTATAGATTACAAGAAAGAAAAAATTGTGACTAAATTTGCTGGTGAATCTTATGAGTTTAACTTCTCTAAATTTGCCAAAACTCCTTATGAAGCTGAATAGCCTAATGATGATTTTAGAGTTGAACAGCTTGCATCTATTGCTCTTGCTCCTACTAATCCTTTGCAGCAACATTTGGAGGATCATGAGAGTGAAGTATTTAGGGAAGAAATGAATGAGCTTGATGAAATCTTCCTTCGTCAACCCATTCTTAAACATGACTTACCGGTCGAAGATCTATGTACAACACCGCCACCAAAGGAGGATCCCATTTTTGATTTGAAACCATTACCTGATAATCTTAAGTATGCTTATATTGATGATAAGAAAACATATCCTGTTATTATTAGTGCTAAGCTTTCAGATTTTGAGGAAGAAAGATTATTGGAAATATTGAAGAAACATCGAGGAGCTATTGGCTACACTCTTGATGACTTGAAGGGGATTTCTCCTCTATTTGCCAACATGCCATCAACATGGAAGATGATGCAAAGCTGTTGTTGAACATCAGCGTCGTCTAATTCCTAAGATGAAGGATGTGGTAAGGAATGAGGTATTGAAACTTCTTGAAGCTGGTATTATATATCCTATTGCTGATAGTAGATGGGTTAGTCCTGTACATTGTGTTCCTAAGAAAGGAGGAATAAGTTGTACCTAATGATAATGATGAGCTCATCCCTCAAAGAGTAGTTGTAGGGTATATAATGTGCATTGATTTTTGTAAGGTTAATAAAGTTACTAAGAAAGATCATTACCCTTTACCATTTATTGATCAAATGCTAGAAAGGTTATCTAAAAATACTCATTTCGCTTTCTTGATGGTTATTGGGTTTTCACAAATTGCTGTTAGAGCTAAAGATCAAGAGAAAACCACTTTCACTTGTCCCTATGGAACTTATGCTTATAGGCGTATGCCTTTTGGTTTATGTAATGCTCCTGCTACTTTTCAAACATGCATGTCTGCTATTTTTCATGGTTTTTGTGAAAAGATTGTAGAGGTTTTCATGGATGATTTTTCTGTCTATGGGAATTCTTTTGATAATTGTTTGCGAAACCTTGATAAAGTTTTGCAGAGATGTGAAGAAACTAACCTTGTTCTTAATTGGGAGAAATACCACTTTATGGTTAATGAAGGAATTGTATTGGGACATAAAATTTCTAAGAAAGGTATTGAAGTTGACAGAGCTAAAGTTGAAGCAATTCAGAAGATGCCCTATCCTAGGGATGTTAAAGGTATACGTAGTATTCTTGGTCATGCTGGTTTTTATAGGAGATTTATTAAAGATTTCTCTAAAATTTCAAAGCCTCTTACTAATCTTCTTCAAAAAGATGTACCTTTTGTTTTTGATGATGATTGTAAGAAAGCCTTTGAAACTCTAAAGAAGGCCTTAACAACTGCTCCTGTAGTTGAACCTCCTGATTGGAATTTACCTTTTGAAATTATGTGTGATGCTAGTGATTTTGATGTAGGTGCTGTTCTTGGACAGCGAGTAGATAAAAAATTAAATGTTATTCATTATGCTAGTAAGACTCTAGATGCTGCTCAAAGAAATTATGCTACAACTGAAAAAGAGTTATTAGCCGTAGTTTTTGCATGTGACAAGTTTAGACCTTATATTGTTGATTCAAAAGTCACAGTTCATACCAATCATGCTGCAATTAGGTACCTTATGGAAAAGAAAGACGCTAAGCCAAGGCTTATAAGATGGGTGCTTCTCTTGCAAGAATTTGATTTACATATTGTAGATATGAAATGTGCTGATAATCCTGTTGCTGATAATTTATCTAGATTGGAAAATATTGCTTATGATCCTATTCCTGTTAATGATAGCTTTCCAAATGAACAATTGGCTGTAATAAAGGTGAGCTTGCAAGATAGTCCTTGGTATGCTGATTATGCTAACTTTATTGTTTCGAAGTATTTGCCTCCGACCTTTTCAGCTCAGCAAAGGAGGAAATTCTTTTATGACTTGAGACATTATTTTTGGGATGACCCACACTTATATAAAGAAGGAGTGGATGGTATTATGCGAAGATGTGTCCCCGAATTTGAATAACGAGAAATATTGAGTAAGTGTCATGGTAGTGCTTATGGAGGACATCACGCCGGAGATAGAACCGCACAAAAGGTTCTACAATCGGGTTTTTATTGGCCAACTCTCTTCAAAGATGCAAGAAAGTTTATTTTGTCTTGTGATGAATGTCAAAGAGTTGGTAATATCTCTAGACGCAATGAAATGCCTATGAATTATACTCTTGTTATTGAACCATTTGATTGTTGGGATTTGACTTCATGGGTCCTTTCCCTTCTTCAGAAGGTAACACTAATATACTTGTCGCTGTTGATTATGTTACTAAATGGGTGGAAGCCATACCCACAAAAAGTTCTGATGGTGAGACCTCTCTCTAAAAATGCTTTTAGATGTTATCTTTCCTAGGTTTGGAGTACCTAGATATATTATGACTGATGGAGGTTCTCATTTTATTCATGGAGGTTTTAGAAAAACTCTTGCTAAATATGATATTAATCATAGAATTGCTTCAACCTATCATCCTCAAACTAGTGGGCAAGTAGAATTATCAAATAGAGAAATTAAATCTATCTTGCAAAAGACTGTTAATAAATCTAGAAAAAACTGGGCTAGTAAGTTAAATGAAGCATTGTGGGCTTATAGAACTGCTTATAAAAATCCTATGGGGATGTCTCCTTATAAAATGGTTTATGGAAAGGCTTGTCATTTACCCTTAGAACTAGAACACAAGGCTTATTGGGCTGTAAGAGAACTTAATAAAGATTTTAAACTTGCCGGTAAGAAAAGGTTGCTACAATTGAGTTCTTTAGATGAATGGAGAAGTGAAGCTTATGAAAATGCTAAACTTTTTAAGGAGAAAGTTAAGAAATGGCATGATAGAAGAATTATTAAAAGAGAATTTAATGTTGGAGATAAAGTCCTATTGTATCACTCTCGTCTAAGATTTTTTGTAGGGAAATTACTCTCAAAATGGGAAGGACCATATGTCATTGAGGAGGTGTATCGTTCAGGAGCAATTAAAATTGCCTCATTGAAAGATGATGCCACACAAGTGGTGAATGGACAAAGACTCAAGCATTATATTTCTGGAGATTCTTATAATGAAGATGTTGATGTTATTCAAGTGGTGACTCCGGAAGCTTTCGTCAAAGACCAAATTGACAGTTTTGCAGAGTTCGACTTTGAATAGGTAACAGTTTTAGTAGTAAAAAGTGCGTTTAACTTTCCGAACAATATTTCTGCTATTTTTGGAAAATATGAAAAATTACGAGATCGAAACGGAGTGGAGGAGACGCGCGAGGGCGCGTCCCCAGCCTTGCCGCGCCGCCCTATGGGGACGGCCCCTCGGAGTCCCGTTTCTACTTGTCTTCGACCTGGTACTTTCCTTTTGTCGTGAAAATATTTGCTATATAATCCCCGGACCCTCCGAGATCCGTATATCGTTTTCTCGTCGTGTTTTGTTTCGACCTGTTTCTGTTCAGATGTCGTCGCAAGGTTCATCCTCAGAAGATTATGCAACGCGTCGCAAGCGTGAGCTCCTCCAGGATCTAGATCAAGGAACTTTCGTTGGATGGGCGAAAGAGGAAAGGGTCGTGACAAGACGAAAAGAGATGGATGAAGGTGTCAATGAGGAAGTGAAGAATATGTCATCAGTAAAAAGAGAGCGGGAAGCTGTGGGGAGTAAGCCAATCTTAGTGGGATCGGTTAATGCTCGACGTTCTTTTTCTCATAACTTGCAGGGACCTTTACCACCTGCTCCTGACCTCAACTCTTTCCCTGCTGCGGAGGAACTTCTTCGGGTTACCGATGAGTTCTGTGATCAATACCGTGTTCTGAGAAGGGAAGTGGAGATTCTTCAGGATGAGAACAATCGACTTCGCAGAATGCTAGAGCGGTTCCTCACTCCCATCGGGGTCGTTCCACCATCACCACCGAAGGAGTAATTCATCATTGGTATTGGCATCCCCTTGGTTTGTTCCAAGCTTGGGGGAGTGCCGCGGTATCACATCATCACTATCTTTTACCTTTTACTATCAAGTAGTGTCATATCATGAGTAGGGAAGTTATCATATAAGATGGTTTGCAGTGTGGAAGTATCTCTCTTTTAGTTGGTTGTCTATGTATCCCTTGGTGTGAGTTATCGTTATGGAATATTAATGAGAAGTTTTATCATTTACTCTTTGCACACCTTATTTTAGTTTGCAATTTCTGTTATATGATTGATCTTGTTGTTAGTATTGATATCACTTTGGGAGCATCAAGTAAATCTATTTGGTTTTGGCAAACTTAGCATTGGTCAATAGCAACAATACTTTGAGTTCTAAGTAGAAAAGAGGGAAGTACATGTAGATATATTATTTCATTATCTTTCTTTCTTGTTAGCTAATGAGTTTAGTATTCTGAAGTTAAAATTGCTTGTGCTTACAAGGAAGATGCTTGATCGTTTCTATCACATGTATATTTGTTTGATTCCCTCAACTCTTATGTTCGCTAATCAACCTTGCTAGCCAAAGACCTGTACTGAGAGGGAATGCTTCTCATACATCCAAAACCTTAAACCAAATCCATGCCATTTGTGTCCACCATAACTACCTACTATGTGGTATTTTGTGCCACTCCAAGTAAATATTTCATGTGCTACCTTTAAACAATTCAAAAGCTATCATCTCTTAATTGTGTCAATGTTTTATAGCTCATGAGGAAGTATGTGGTGTTTTATCTTGTTGGGCGGACTTTCACCGATGGATTAGTGGCACATCCGCTTATCCAATAATTTTGCAAAAAGAGCTGGCAACGGGGTTCCCAGCCCCAATTAATAACTTTCATTAATAATTCTCTTCACATGTTTTGCCCTGATTTATCAGTAAGCAACTTAATTTTGAAATAGACACTCCTCCATGGTATGTGAAAGGTTTGAAGGCACCCGAGGATTCGGTTAGCCATGGCTTGTGAAAGCAAAGGTTGGGGGAGTGTCATCCATAAATAAAACTAAAGTACATGTGTAAACAAAAGAGAAGAGGGATGATCTACCTTGCTGGTAGAGATAACGTCCTTCATGGGAGCCGCTCTTAGAAAGTCTGTTTGACAAGGGGGTTAGAGTGCCCACTACCATTCGTTGACAACAACAAACACCTCTCAAAACCTTACTTTTATGCTCTCTATATGATTTCAAAACTTAAAAAGCTCTAGCACATGATTTAATCCCTGCTTCCCTCTGCGAAGGGCCTATCTTTTACTTTTATGTTGAGTCAAACCTATTTCCCTCTATCTCAAGCAAGCAATTGAGTTGTTGTGATCCAACCATTTATATTGTGAGCTATTTAATCATGTCTTTTATTCTTCCTTGTTTAGTATAAATTTTATCTGAATGAATATGACTTTGAAGGCTATCAATGATTATGAGGAGATTGTTATGATTGAGGATGTAAGTTCTGCCATATAAGTTCTAATATAAAGGCTTTTCTCGAAAGATAAGTACAATCTGTTAATAGTTCTTTGACCAAGAACAAAGTTTGCCATCACCAATTATGATTTCCTATGCACCTTTATTTGTGATTTCGCTTTACTTATTTCAAGTTGAGTTATATGAGGAAGATGTTTACTAGAATGTCTTGTGTGAATTAATAAATGTGATGCTTCTTGTCCGTATTTTATTTATCGACTCTTCACTCCATAAACATGTGGTCTTGTTTACTGAGTTCAATTTCGCTTGGGGACAAGCGAGGTCTAAGCTTGCGGGGAGTTGATACGTCCATTTTGCATCACTATTTTATATCATAATTTACTGTTATTCATTGATATATTTCATATATCCAAAATAGTGGGCTACCATGGTGGCTAGCTATGCACCCACATCCAACCAATGAATCGTCATATAGAGCAGTTTTGACCCTAGATCTAAGTTAACGTCGTTAGATTTTCTTTCTCACTACTGACCGAAACCAGAACCCACCTGCACGCCATCTCTCTCCCAGGAAACCACCACCCTCACGCCTCTCTCTCTCACACACATTTTCCCCACCACCTCCCAGGCCCGCTCCTGCATCTCTTCCATCCCCTCCAGGAAGCGCAGATACAGGGCACACGGCCGGCGCGGAAGCGGGTCCTCGGCCAACTCGGAGGCCGGCGGAGCACTGCCTCGTGGGCGGAGGGCTACCTCGGAGGTTGCTCGTCCTGGTGGGCTACCAGATCGGTTGCTCGTGGCCGCGGACAGGTCAAGGTTGGCCTCCCTCGACCTCCAACGCCTCCCCGAGAAGATCTCCGCCCCCGGCGATTTGACAGCACCCCCTCCCTCTCCTCCTTATGTGCCTCTACCTCGGCGGCTTCCGGGCCTTCCTTAAGGCGTGTCCGCCGATGGGCGCGCCCAGATTCGTTGACTTGCGAGCGAGCAGGTCGTGGCGCAAGCGGGTTCCTCCAGGGGGTCGCGGAGGACGATGAGAATGAGCAGCAAAGGAGATGCAACGTCGCTCGGAAGGGAACCGGGCGGCGGTGACTGACTTGGATTTGCATATTTTTCTGACCCCTTTTCCGATCTTGATTTGCCATATTTTCTCCCCGACGTGGATTTTGTTGTTTGTAATGTTAATATGTTAATAGAGTTGGATGTGTGGATCAGTGGTTGCATTCGAGATCCTAACCTCTGTATCCCTTTTTCTGTTCCCGGTGATGATTTTTCTAAATTCTTACACGAATTCTTGCACAAATTCTTACACGAATTTGTACACAAATTCTTGCACAAATTCTTACACGAATTCGAACACAAATTCTTGCACAAATTATTGTAGGCATTTTTAGAGGCATTCTCGAACGGATTCATAGAATTTTTGCAAATCTGCTCCCAATTTTGTCTACATCTTTGTTTATTTTTCTTTGGATGAGATTAAATTGGAAAGGTGCATCACAAGTGTATCAACTCAACTGTACATCCGGTGCTCTTTTTGGCGGTCGATTCGGAAACTATAGTGGAATTTATAGTGGAATTTCCAATGGAAACTACAGCGTAAAATAGGAGCTTCTGATACTAAATATGCCTTACCATCCAAACTTGTTCCAGCTTTAGTAATTTTGTATCCTAATGTGCTAGAGTATGAAAAAAAAGTATCTGTACATTTATGCGAGGATTTCGTGGTGAACTCGCTGAAGCTAAGTGCCTGATTGCAAGTCTGTATTTTTCTTCTTGAAGTTTTTTCTAGAGATTGCTAGTGCGGGTCATATCTATAACCGATTCAATTTTCCATGCATACATATTTTGCTCTCCTGACTGGCATGGAGAATATTTTAGGCGTGTGAGTGCGGCTGGTGATTAGTGATATTCATCCTCCAGTTCTTGAGATGAAGATTTTGGAGGACGATAGCCGGCTGTTGTATGGTTGATATCTGAAAGGTGAGCTTGTCGATGAGAGAGAGAGAGTTTTTTGTGGGGAAAGGAATCAGTCAATGGAGAGAAGGAACGAGAAAAAAAATACAGGGGTATTGGTCGGAAGATGCCTTAGCAGATAACAAATCCAGTTTGTTGTGCTGGCCACACTTTGGGATACTAGTTTAGGTGCACTTTAGGATACTGTTTTGACTGCACTTTGGAATGCCAGTTTAGCTGCACTTTGAGATGATGTTTCACCTGCATTGCGGTACGAACATTTGGGTGAGGAACGGAACATGTCTAACGGACGTTAAAATGCACGAATCACAAAGTAGGATCGGATGGCCAAAACAGCATGCGTAGCTAGCCACCATGGTAGCAAATCCGCGTCGTTTCATATATAGAGATGATACTTATGTTATTTAACCTATTTTGCATGTTTCATGATTATTGGAGAATTATTCACCGGAGTCAGAATTCTGCTGAAAAAAGCACCGTCAGGATACAATATTTCTGAAGATCAACAATTGACGGAAAATACACCGAAGCTCCTATTTTCCCAGATGACGGAGCCAGCCAAAAGGGGAGGCTGAGGAGGGCCGCCATGACCCCCCCATAGGCCGGCGCGGGCCCTACCCTAGCCGCGCCGCCATGTGGGGAGGGGGCCCACGACCCCCCTTGGCCATATCTCCTTCGCGTACTTCATCTCCCGAGAACCCTAAGGTACGGAGAGGCATCGAGAATAGACACAGCCGCCTCTGCGGGGCGGAAAAACACCAGAGAGAAAGAGCTCTCCGGCGGGCAGAAATCCTCCGGGGAAATTCCCTCCCGGAGGGGGAAATCGTCGCCATCGTCGAGCTGGACTTCATTGGGATCATCATCATCATAATCTCCACCATCGACACCGTCATCTCCACCGCTGCACCTCGTCTCCACTGTAACATCTTGGGTTGAATCTTGGTTATTTCATAGGGGAAACTCTCCCGGTGTTGATTACTCCTTGTTATTGATGCTATTGAGTGAAACCATTGGATGATGTCTCGTGAGTAGTTCGTTTAGTTCTTGAGGACATGGGTGAAGTCTAAATGTTAGTAGTGAACTATGTTGAGTAATATTTAATGGTTTGATATTTAAGTTGTGGTGTTATTCTTCTAGTGGTGTCATGTGAACGTCGACTACATGATACTTCACCTTTATGCGCCTAGGGGAATACATCTTGTATTCGTTTGCTAATTGTGGGGTTGCCGGAGTGACAGCAACCTGAACCCCCATTGGTATATCGATGCAGGAGGGATAGCAGGATCTCAGAGTTTAAGGCTATGGTTAGATTTATCTTAATTACTTTCTTGTATTTGCGGATGCTTGCAAGGAGTTTAATCACAAGTATGTATTAGTCCTAGGAAGGGCGGTGCATTAGCATAGGTTTGCCCACACAACACTTATCAAAACAATGAAGATTAATCAACTATATGAAGCGAAAGCACTAGACTCAATTCCCGTGTGTCCTCAAGAACGTTTGGTCATTATAAGTAAACAAACCGGCTTGTCCTTTGTGCTAAAAAGGATTGGGCCACTCGCTGCAATTATTACTCTCGAATTTTCCTTACTTGTACTTTATTTGTCTGCTATATCAAAACCCCATGAAAACTTGTCTGTGAGCATTTACAGTGAATCCTTCATCGAAACTGCTTGTCAACACCTTCTGCTCCTTGTTGGGTTCGACACTCTTATTTATCGAAAGTACTACGATACATCCCCTATACTTGTGGGTCATCAGATAGAAGCACAAGCGATTGCGTGGTTCTGCAATGGGTGCCGGAGAGGTTCCCCACTATGGCAAAAGCTACAAAGAAGCATGCCAACTACTCTGTCTGAGATGATCCGGGTAGCAGATAGCTACGCGTTGGGAGATCCAATGCAACCGGCAATCGCGAGCGATCCTTTGGAGGAGGTAGTCGCCGCCAGCGTTGAGGCCCAGCAGCTGGACCTGGAGGCGGCGGCGGAGGTGGAGGTTGCGGAGGCGGTGGCGGAGGCGGCAGAGCGCGCCGAAGGGCGCCTTGCGGTGACCAGGGCGGAGATCGCCAACGCCATGGCCGAGCTCGCTGACGCCAGGGCGGAGCTCGCAGAGGCGCGGGCGGCCCCTCCGGCGGCCCCACCAGCAGACGCCGCCATCCACGACATCGCGGACGACGACGCCCCCATCCCTGACCGCTTCGACTGCGCCGGCGACCAGCTCGTTCTGGTCGTCTCCTTCGAGACCCTCGCTGGGGACGCCCAGCGCCGCCAGGCGCGGTTGGCGGAGGAGGAAGCCAATAGCTATGCGATCGCCATGGCTAGGGGGTTACTCTGCTCCGACCGGGACTTGCTCCAACGTAGGGGCCCTTCTCCCGCACGGGTCGAGCAGGAGAACCGGGAGCTAGCGGTCGCCATCGCCGGGGACGAAGCGGCGGCGGAGGTGGCTAGGGACAGGGCCCGCTTTGTCACCCAGCTGGCGGGGTTGCAGGCGGCGTGCCAGGCGAAGGAGGAGGCGGCGGCGGAGGAGGCGGCGGCCCTGGCGACGGTAGAGGAGGCCAACTCCATGGCCATGACACTCCTGTGGGACTCCTCTCTGGCCGAGGCCCTCGAACGCCGTAGGCGGCAGGACGAGGTGTCCAATGTGCGGCGTGCGGAGTGTGCGAAGCGCTCGCGCTTCGACGACGGCGCCGGCCCTCCGGCGGCCAGTAGTAGGGCACGCGACTGCGAGTAACCGAGGCCGGTGTAGGCCACACGACGGCGAGTAGGTACGGCTGCTGTAGTTTTAAGTTAGTTTTAAGTTAACTCGACTAACCATCTATGTAAGGATGATCCTTTTGGCCAATCAATAGTAATGAAAAAACTTTTGCTTACCTAGTCACTGCCGATCGGGCCCGGATGCACCCAACGCGGACACTTTCCACGACCGCAGAGCGTCCGCGGAGACGCAAACTTGACGCATATTGGGCCAGGTTTGCGTCTCCGCGGACAGGCCGGTCACTTTGCGTCGCCCCGCTGGAGCAGGGTCCAGACGTATTTCCGGTCACGGCGGACGAAAACGGTTGCTTGGCGTCCGTTTGATTCGTGTCCGTTTGATTCGTGCCGCCGGAGATGCCCTCACTCTTGGAATATTACGACTAGGCCTAGCATGCACATGCAGCTAACTCGTTGCTTACATGCAGCCAACAGATTAACAACTCAAATACAAGATATCAAGATTAGTGCTAACAATGGCGGCCATCTCAGCTCCAGCTTCCCCTGTCCACGGCCATCTCCTCCTCCAGGACCTGCACCCTACACCCATCCCCTCCACCCTCCTGCGTCCTCCCCCTTCTCCCCAAAAACCTGAATCGAACCTATTTCTTCACTTCGCTCGCGGACCATCCCACGCCTTCAAATGCGGCGATTGAGGGCATGGTGAGAAGGCAGCACTCGGGCTGGAGTGCGGATGAGCCCGCTATGCGCCATCGCTCGAGGGCGGAGTTGGTGGCACCGTCGACGGCGGTGGACCAAACGATTGAGTGGTTGCCTCCTTGCTCGGGAACGGAGAGGGTGACACAAACACGGCATGCGACGCACGGACTATGGGCTAGCGACGCACGACATACCGTCCAATTGCAATTTAATAGTTATAAGATTTGCCATATGTCAAACATTCCATAGATTCACACCGTCCGATCAAAAATCCACGATTAAAAAATCAGTGTTCGAATATGCAGCATTTATAGAAGTATATTACGTACCAACAATGGAGATAGCCAAAATCACGGGATTTCATGAAAATGGAAAGCACATAACGTCACCCTACACTTGCCAAAACAACACTCACTATCATAAACGCTTACCAAATTAATTGCATCGCTAATCACGATCAGGTCGTCACCGCCCCTTTCCATACAACGCACAAGGGCGTGAAATCATCTCACAGCTGCTGCCCGTGTTCTCGCTCGCAGCTCCCAACTTTCCCCACCACCGCCTTGATCTTTCTAGCCTCGCCGTCATGCCGCCTCAAAATAGGCAAGAAAAAAGTTTGGGTGAGGGAAGCTGTAGGAGGAAGAGAGAAGATCGAGGCACCCGCACGCTTGCCCGAGCCGACACTTGCCTGCAGCGGTGGCGCTTTCTCTCACCTCGTGCCTCCCGCCTAGCTCTCTGTGATCTCCATTGGCGTCGATTTCGCTGTGCTTGTAGGAGTCGCCCGGTCTGTCGAGATCTGCACACACATCAGAGCGAATATTGAAGCCCGGTGGTGTTGCTGACATTTACAAGGAGATCGTTTTATGCTTGAAAATTTTATTGCTATTCTTTGTGCAGCTGAGTTCATGAGACAAACAGGTCAGCTTCAACTATATCAACGTAGTATTGTTTTCAAGCTGTACAGGCTTCCAGGGGTTAGTCAATTAAGTCTATTACTTGTGTGTACGAGATCACTACTAGCCAAACCTAGCGCGACCAACCGACCACGACAACGACATATGGGCAGCTGACGCGGAGGGACAAAGGTAGATTTCTACCCATCCTCTCACGTGCACCGTCTATGATCTCTCATCTCGTACACGGTGTGGTGACGACGAAGGGCCCGTGTTGGCCTGAGAGTTGACTGTGCGGGCTGGTGTCTATAGGCGCTGGGAGGGGTTGGGACTTGGGAGGATGGGTGACGATGCACGGGTCTGAATGGATGAGGCGGCTATTGCCCGATGTCACAGGCCGGTGCTGGCGGTGGCTGAACCGCAGCTCCTCTCTCCTCACCTTCTCAGATCTGATCCATGTTCTACTCAACATCTCTCTACATTCGTGCTCAGCGGCCAAATCGACCAAACCACGCGTGTTGATGCTCTCAATGTTCTACTTGAGAAGGTACCCATTCACGCCCATTTCGATCGATCTTTGGTCCAAAAGAAAGAAACAAAGGTTCTAAAGAATGAGGTTCATGTAATCAGAGTTGCAGTTGACAATGTCCGGAACAATTGCTGCCACAATGCAAGTTGTTGTGCTCGTTATAGTGGCACCTTGGTGTTTAGCTCATAGGCAATATGCTAAATTGTTTCTGCATTATGAATGCATTGATATTATGCATACATGTGTGATCAGAATAGTGGCGATATTGCTTATCTGTGATCAATACTGATTCTCCGCATTTTATGTTTCATCTACAAATATCTTTGTTACTTAAGTGGTGCTTCGTCTCATCTTTGATTGTGAACATTAAATGTATATTTAGCTCTTATTACCTTATGGCAAATCATACACGTTATGTAAAAACAAAGGGATTTGGTTCTTTCAAGTAAATGTTGATGAATCTTTTGAGAGGGATACCCGGTTAATGTAACAGGTCTTCTATTTGATCATCTTATTTGAAAATGTGCCTCTGGCTTAGTAATTTGGTTTCTTTACTAATTATATTGTCAAATGTGATCAACAGGAGGGCTAGGCCGGACTCATTTCTCAAGGAGAAGACGCGTGCAAAATGATGTCATGATACTTGCACTACGGGAAAAATAGGCGTCGCCGTGCAACCTTTCTTTGCCGTGTGTCCCCGCACGGCAAAGATTTTTTTGCCGTGCGCACAGATAAAAACGCACGGCAAAGATCTTGGCCACGGGAAAGATAGACACGAGCGCACGGCAAAGATACGATTCACGGCAACGATAGAAGAGGCCGCACGGCAAAGAAATATGCACGGCAATGGCCCAACACGCCGCACGGCAAAGATTCGGTGCACGGCAAAGCATCCTTTGCCTAGTGTTTTTAACAAACGCACGATAAAGAAGGCTTTGCCTAGTGTAAGCGCACGGCAAAGAAGAAAAATTTTTCTCATCTCAAAAGGTGTGGCGTGGTATAGTTATCAACAAACGAACACTTAGCCCCGGTGGTAAGGTCACATGCTTTCCCAACTCCTCGTCCTAGGTTCGATTCCTAGGCAAGCCAATTTGGGTGTTTTTTAGATAAAACATGTTTGGCACACGGCAAAGAAGCTATCTTTGCCGTGCGGCTTCGCACGGAAAAGCCTTTGCCGTGCAACGTTGGCGAGTCACACGGCAAAGAAGCCTTTGCCGTCAATGGCATTGCGTGAGACCTTTGCCCTGTGTCCCCGCACGGCAAAGCCTTTGCCGTGCAAATAGGGCCCTTTGCCGTGCAAATAGTTGCACGGCAAAGACATATTTTCCCGTAGTGTTGCAAAAAGAAAAGAATTGACTCTCAAGAAAAGTAGCTAAGCAATCATTTAAGAATTGCTCCCCCATTTCGTTTCTCACCTTATTCTTCACATAATTCATTGAATAAAACACTCTCTCCAGCGCAAATGTCGGCAGCGTGGGAGGTGGGAAGCACGCGTGGGCGGTCGGTAATGCGGAGGTCAGAGGCCGACGGGGAAGGGATGGTGGTCGGAGGGGAGAAGAGGGTGTGAACGTCAAGGGCGGCGAGTCGTTGGGGAACGGACTGGGCGGCCGCCACCTCCATGACGCGGTAGGAGTGGTAGGAGTGTCTGATAGAGTTGAAGTGAGAAAGATGGGACATCTGAACTCAAAATTACCGAAATATCCTTTTAGTAAAGAAAATTAATCAATATTTTTCCAGTACTTTACAGTATTATTTTCCATTACTTTCTAGTACTACTATTTTTCCACCGTTGGAATTGACTAGGTTGGACTGTTCCTTAAATCCCAACCATGATAAACTTGTATTAAATAAATGATTCGCCACTAAAGAGGTGCGGATTATTTAAAAATTCACGATTTAAAATGTTCACCAGGTAAAATGGTTCAACATGTTAAATGGTGCAACTTTAAAATATTCCTTTTTAAAAATTGTTCATGATTTTACAAGGCTCATATAAAAAAATATTCATTTGGAAAAAAGGTTCAGATTTAGAAAATTGTTCATAGAAAAGAAAGGTCCACATCTAAAAAATGTTTACTAGGAAAAAAGGTTCAGATTTTAAAAAGTCTTCATGATTTTAAAATGTTCATTCAAAAACTATGATTTTAAAATGGTTCAGATTTCCAATAGAAAAAATCATGACTGAAAAATGCTAAAAAAAATGTTTAGTGTTTCATACTCATATATCCATGTATTACCGAAAAATAAATGAGAAGGAGAAAAATAGAAATAAACAAATATATATAATAAAAAATAAAAAATGAAGAGTTTGAACGTACCATCACAAGGATCAAGAAACTAGTCAAAGGGTGGTCACCGAAAACTTTAAGCAGTGCTGCTAGAGAGACGCTAGTGAAAGCGATTTGCCAAGCTATCCCCACGTACTCAATGAGCTGCTTTAAATTGTCCAAGAAGCTTTGCAAAAAGATCACTAGTATTGTTGCTAGATTTTTGTGGGGAGGAGATGAGAAGAAGCGGAAGATACATTGGAGGAAATGGCAAGATATAGCCATACCAGAGTGTCATGGTGGACTAGGCGTTAGGGATTTCCAACTATTTAACCAAGCTATGCTGGCCAAACAAGGTTGGAGACTCCTAACTAAACCGGATTCATTATGTGCACGAGTGTTGAAAGGTAAATATTTCCCACATTCTGACTTTATGGAGGCGAGGAAGAAGAGGAATGCATCTCACATTTGGAATGCGATCTTATTTGGAAGAGAGGCACTGACAGATGGCCTAATCAAACGGCCAGGCGATGGTTCAACAATTTGGGTGTGGGACGACCCTTGGATCCCTAGCAACTATAACAAAAAGCCGTTAGCCCGGGCTCCTGGCGCTATGGTTACGATGGTCAGTGAGTTAATGGTCGATCAAGAGGCTAGCTGGAATACTGAAAAGCTTGAGGAGCTCTTTATCCCCTCGGACGTATTTTCCATTCAAGCGATACCCATCGGACGTTTCAGTGAAGATTTCCGGTCCTGGACGTTGGAGAGCTCGGGCAATTTCAGTGTACGATCGTGTTACCGGTCTATTGCTATGAAGTCGAGAGTGATTGCCAACACAGCTTCATCAGGTCAGGATGAGAATAGATACTGGAAAAAGTTGTGGAAACTCGAAGTTCCACCGAAGGTACGCAACTTCTGGTGGCGGGTCATTAATGGATATATACCATGCCGACAACTTCTTAAGAGGAGGCATATGGAGGAAATTGCACATTGTATCACATGTGGAGCGAAGGAAGAATCGATATTTCATGCGTTTTTTCAATGCACCTGGGCGAAACTGTTCTGGAAAGAGCTTAAGGAGGCAGCTCGGATTAAGATCCCAGACTTACACCCTGATTCGTGGGCTATTGATTTAATCGAAGGCTCAAGAATTTGCTTGGAGAGTGCCTCTGTCATTTTATGTGGGTGCTGGGCAATCTGGACGGAACAAAATTCAGTATGGCATGGAGAAAGTTCCCGTTCGGTGGCAGCATCAGTGAAATGGGCATTGGATATTACATATGATCTAGCTCAGCTGGGCAAGACCAACCCACCGACAGCACCTAAGGAGAAGCCGGTCTGGAAGAAACCGAGAGAAGGAATAGTAAAAATCAATGTGGATGCAGGATTTATCGAGATGGATAGACAAGGTACTACAGGGCTGGTTGTTCGAGATCACATGGGCCAATTGTTACTAGGCCAGGCGTTGTGGTACGAACATGCCGCTAATTCGTTGATTATGGAGGCTCTGGCGGTACGTGATGGGGTGCAACTCGCAATTGATCGTAATCTTGTATCGGTAGAGATTGAAACCGATGCCAAAGTGGTGTTGAACCAGTTGGAAGATCCTGGGGGAAGTAGATCAGAAATTACTTCTATTTGCCAGGAGATAAAGGAGCTTAGTGGGTTTATTTCTAGCATTAATTTTAAGTTCATTGGCAGACTAGCAAATGAGGCAGCTCATCTCTGCGCCAAGAGTGCTAGTAGTAATAGGAGAAGATGTTTGTGGATTAATTATAAGCCACCCTTCTTAGAGAATGTCCTGTCGAAAGATTGTAATCCCATTACTTAATCAATGAAGCTCCGTTTGATCGCAAAAAAAAAATGAAATGAAAATAGAAAACGAGAGAAAAAATCAAAGATAAAAAGATAAAAAGAGAAAACGAAACATAATATATGTGAAAGAAGAAAGAATCGCAAGAGAGAAGGAAAAAAAAACCCATGCCGGGGAACTCTGCAGGCGAGTCCTGTTCCCGCTCGCATTGAGCGAAAAATGGTGTTGTGATCGGTACCACTGAACGCTAAGGAGGGAAAAAACCTATTCTTCGCCCATTGGCGTGCGGTAATATGCCGCACATGCTAACGGGGCGACATGGGCCGCAACCCAATTGCGCCGGATTCTATGGATCACTTCGGTTTTGAAAAAAAAATCTATGTGATTTTTTCATTTTCTTTATATTTCTTCAGTTCAGCAGTTTTTATCGGTTTTTCTTTGGTTTTGGTTTTGGTTTTTTAGTTTTTTCTTTTCTTTTTCTATTTTCTTCTTTTTAGAATGTTTGTTAACATTTTAATTTTATTTAAACAATTTTGAAATATGAACATTATTATTTTTGAACACAAAAAGTTTTTGAACAATTATTGTTTTTGAGAAAATTTTGCTTTTGAACAAAAGAAAATTGGGAACAAATTTATTTTGAGCAAAACAATTTTTCGAACAAATTTTGTTTCTGAACAAAGAAAAAATGAACGATTTTTTTGGAACAATATTTGTTTCTGAAAAAAATTATGAACAATTTTTTAAAAGATTTTTCAAATGTAAACACCTAAAAACCTGAAGTTTTTCGAATTTGAAAATTTTCAAATAAAAAAGAAAAATATGGAGAAAAGGCTTTACCTGGGCCGACCCATCAGGGATCGAACGCGGGAGCTCTATGTGTGTGCGGTTATCCCGCACACACTGGAGCGATGTATAGGACGACCCCTACGGAGGAGGGTCCCCGAACCCCGACTGGACCAAGTTCTTCATAAGAATGGGAATGGATCGAGCTTGACCTGGCTTTGGCCCTTGCCCATGTGGCCACAAGGTTGCAATTGATATAAGGCGCATGGGTTGACCCATTTCAAAAACGAGTGGCCTTACTGGCTCAATGAGTATGTGGGGGTTGGTCCAAATTTTTGTAGATGGTTTTAGGCTAATGCTATAATTGTCCCATCCTTAACTACAGTGTTACCGGAACAGGTCGACAACAGCGATCACGTGCTTTTTGTGGAGAAACAATCGGCAGAAGCTCGCGTGAAAACCACAAGCTAGAAAATGTCAGTTCGATGTGCTTGACTTTGGTACGTGTCAGCCCCAGGTACCTACGAGTAAACAAAATTATTCAGCTCATGGTTGATTGCCTGATCGGTGTACTAAGCTAAGCTGATGGTTAATTGGTACATAAAGCTAGCTATATCTGCCGACTTGATCGATATGGTGCTATAGCACCAAGCAAGACGCCGAGCATGAGCATCACGAATTCATTCAATCGGTAGCGTCTCACTCTCACCAAAGCCTGCACAAACTGAAAGTGTCTCACTCTCACCAAAGCCTGCACAAACTGAAAGTATCCAGAGATGAAGCCGATGAAGAGGTGTCATATTATTCAGCTCATAGTTGATTGCCTGATTGGTGTACTAAGCTAGACTGATGGTTAATGGGTACATAAAGCTAGCTATATCTGTCGGCTTGATCGATATGGTGCTATAGTACTAAGCAAGAAGCTGAGCATGAGCATCAAGAAATCATCCAATCAAGTAGCGTCTCACCACCAAAGCCACAAACTGAAAGCATCCAGACATGAAGCTGACAAAGAGGTGTAAAATATTTTAGCTCATGGTTGATTGCCTGATCGGTGTTCTTAGATAAGCTGATGGTTATTTAGTACAGAAAGCTAGCTATATCTGTGGACTTGATCGATATGGTGCTATAGCACTAAGCAAGAAGCTGAGCATGAGCATCAAGAATCCATCCAATCAGCAGCGTCTCACCAAAGCCACAAACTGAAAGTATCCAAGATGAAGCTGACGAAGAGGTGTCAAAGGTCGGTCGGCCCTTGAACGCGCCGCCATGTTCGGCAACAGAAGCGGGAGCCACGCGGGTAGATGCTGACGAGCATGAGTCTGATGCCGACCCGACGCCCCGTCATGTTCAGATTCCCCGGTGTAAGAGCATCTCCAACAGGCGCGCTATATAGACCGCGTTGCAAAAAAACGGCCGGTATGCAGCTCGCGGGAGAAAAACAAGCGCTCTAGCAGACGCCGTAAACGGCTCGGCGGTGCAATTTTTTTTGGGCGCGCGGCGTTTTGCACAATCCGGAACGCCATATGTGACGCGTCGGCTACAGCGCGCGGCAACGCTCTGCGCACGCGCGAAAAGCCAACGGCAGGAAATTCCCCCCATCCCGCGCCCGCGCCCGCCGCCGCGCGTCGCCGCCGCCCGTCGATTCCGCTGCCGGCCCAGCTGCTGCGCGCCGCGGCGGCGTAGATCCGCCTCGCCCGCGCCTCCTCCCGGCAGCGGCGGCCGCTCCGCGGCACTGTGACGCCCGCGCCGCCGCCAGCGACGGGCAGTAGTCGCGCTCCTCCTCCATCTCCTCCTTCCCGGTGTCGTCGCGTTCTCCTCCGCGCCGCCGTCGCCATGTCGTCGTCGTCTTCGAGCTTGCTAACAACATGGCGTGAACATGGTGCTCGCCGATTTGCTCGCAAGGTATGCACATCCGCCGGCTGGCCTCTATTAACATATGATTTTTACTCGCCGATTAGGTACAATAGTTAGTTGTAGTTAAGTAATTTCATATGTATGTTTGTAGAGTTCATCATACGATTCATCGGATGACGAGTATGACCAAGAGGAAGAGGAGAACATATCACTACTATTAGCATACCGCGCCGTTAAGAAGCCAAAATTTGGTGGATCGGTGTTCGGCAGACATAAGTTGTGGAGAGAAAGGATTGAAGCGCATGAGAAGTTGATGCGGTCATATTTCAATGAGAATCCAATATTCCCCGAAAGCTATTTTTGGCTGCGTTTCCGGATGAGTCTCAACTTGTTCAAGCACATCGCAACGGAGGTGACCAACTATGATCGCTTCTTTGAGCAAAGGAGGAACGCCGCCAGAGAACTTGGTCATAGCACATATCAAAAGGTGACCGCCGCCTTGCGTATGTTGGCTTATGGTATACCGGCGGATCTTATTGATGATCATTTGGCCATGGGAGAGAGCACTTCTATCTTGTGTGTGAAGCGCTTTGTCGTTGCAATTGTGAATGCCTTTGGTTTCACATACTTGAGATTCCCCAATGCTCAAGACACGGCATGGCTTTTGGAGATCAACGCCAACCGGGGGTTTTCCAGTATGCTTGGTTCCATTGATTGTATGCATTGGAGTTGGAAGAATTGTCCAGCGGCATGGCATGGACAATTCAAAGGGTACAAGAAGGATGCCACCATAGTCCTTGAAGCGGTGGCCGACCAAGAAACTTGGATATGGCATGCTTTTTTTGGAATGCCCGGGTTTTGCAATGACATCAATGTTCTTCAATGGTCACCACTAATGACAAGACTTGCAATGCGGGAAGGTCCATTGGTGGAGTTTGAAGCAAATGGCCACAAGTACAACTATGGCTACTTCCTCGCCGACGGCATATATCCAAGGTGGCAAACATTTGTGAAGCCGATTATTCAACCAAGAGGTAAGAAGCAAACCCAATTCCACAATGCACAAGCGGCGGCTAGGAAAGATGTAGACTGAGCATTTGGAATTTTGCAAGCCCAATTTGTCATTGTTAGAGGACCGGCTAGATTTTGGGACCAAGAATGCCTTTGATATATCATGACCACGTGTGTCATCAGGCATGACATGATTATAGAGGATGATCGCGGGAAAGATGTCGATCATACCCACTACGACTTGATGGGGGTTCCGTGCAAGTGGGAGGTCCGCACATAGGATTGCTCGGTTCATTGCCTCATACCATGCCATTCGGTGCAACGACACACATGATGAGCTTCAAAAAGATCTCATGGAAGAATGGTGGAATTGGAATGGATAACAGTAGTTACATACTTGTTGTATTTGTTTAAAAACTATGTGTTGTATTGTCTCAAATTATGTTGTATTGTTATATGTTGGACGTGTTGTATTGTCTCAAAACTATGTTGTATTTGTTTGAACAATGTATTATATTTGGATGGTACATTTTATTTGTGAATTTTATATGGTTGTTTGATCTTGTTCGATGCATAGTTGTGTATGTTTGTGCCGCGCTGAATAGAGCCTCCGGCGAAGGTGCGCGCCAACGCGAGGGGAGCAGAGGGGGGGGGGAATCGCCCGCGTCCGGTTTACAGCGCGACATCAAAGTCGTATAGTGCGTCGAATTATAGTGCGCCTGTTGGAGGCCTCCAGGATCTAGCCGAAGCCAGTTGCCATTCGCTATCTTGAACATAATCACCAATCACCCCATCGGGAAAGAGATCACGTTGTTTCCTTCGTTATATCCATTATTAATCCACCAATCGGCATTGGATGTCATCAAGGAGGATGTCTTCAGAGCGATCCAACAATTGTATTCTATTGGTGATGAGGTTGCTATGTCTGGGCCGTTACGAATGGTGCCTGGAGCTGTCGTCGCCAGAGAGGTTTGCGATTTTCTCGCCACCTTGTCAGTTGCCTTTCCCGGAACCGCAATTGGTTGACGGGTGCCAGCCAGTGTCGTGGCTTGTCTTTTTCGGCACGGCATTGAGTCTCTCAAGTGTTTGTTTGTCGCTTTCGGTTTATGTGAGTGTGTTGGTTGTGTGGACTTGGCCCGTTGCTGTAGGTTTTCTCGGTTCTTACCTCTTCTCTTCTTATTAATTAATAAGGCTTTTGCCTCTTTTCAAAAAAAAACAATTGTATTCCTTGGGTTCTAAAGGCATACATCATCTCAACAACGCCCTGATGGTGCTCCTTCCCAAAAAGGATGGCGCGATGGACACGCGATGGTGCTCCTTCCGATCTGCTTAACGCACTACTTCGGGAAACTTTTTTTCCAAGCTCCTTGCGAGTTGCGAGCGTCACGCCACTGACCGGTAGGCAGAGGGGCGGGATGCCGGTTAGCTATTTGCACTACCGCTGGTTTTAATCTCCTCCAATCCGTGACTCTATTTGCTTTAGTTTTTTGTTTGCGGTATGTGGGATACTTGTCGGCGGATGCCGCGTTACAACCCTAGTTGCCGATGACGGTGGAGAAAAACCATTCAACTTTTGTCAAAGGGCGCTCCATCCACGATAACTTAAAAATGGTGCAACTCAAGACACAAAAGCTGCATATCAACCGAACCCCTTCCCTGCTCCTAAATGATGACATCACAAAGCCGTTTGACTCGGTGTTGTGGGTATACTTTATGGGTGCCAACGATATGGTCTAGATCCGGCAAACTCGGGTGATCCACATATGTTGGTAGGCATATGATCCACCGGGCGGTCCAGTTGCTGCTGATAGAAGATGGATAAAGTCCAGCCCAGAAACAGAAGCCAGATCCCAACCGACCTACGGAGTAGGCAGATCAATGGAGGCCCATGAAGTATCCGGATTCATGCGGCAAGCTAGATCTAGGTGGATCCTTGATGTACACGGGAATGTAATATTCCGTCGTTAGGTATCTTGTCTAGGACTCTCCGTCGAAACCTAGATCCGTGCGCATATATAAGCCGGATCCTGGGACCCCTAGAGGCACAACCATAACTTATTGTAACAACGCGAAAGCACCCAGATAATTCCAGACAAGCAGTAGTAGGCCCTATCCTCGAGCAGGTGTTCTCGAGCAGATGTTCCGAAGCTGGGTAAATAGCATACCACCGTCTTGAGGACTCTCCGCCCAATGGCCCGTACTTCTTCTCCCCTCTGTGAGGGTCCCTCCTCCGGAGCCCCGTCGAATAGGCAACGATAGTTGGCGCCCACCGTGGGGCCAGCTGCGTCTGGAGGCCGAAACCGGGAGGGTTCCGCCATGGGAAGCTTCAACGATTCCATCGCAGTGGGGTGTGTTCTGTACGCCGAGAACTTTCCGATCGTCCCTCAGGACCAGTGCTGGATTTCGGCCAAGACCGACCCCATCAAGCCCTCCATCGTCCCAATCGGCGACATCCACATCTTCATCGGTGAAACCGTCGATTTCGACGGAAACGCCCTGGTAAGTAACGCTGACGCGACCAACGCTGAGCAGGACGCAGTTGCCAAGATCCGATCTGAGTCGCGGGAGTTTCCTAAGGAAGATTCCGCCTTAGATCTGAAAAATTCAAAGCCCACCCAATCGACCCTAGAGCAGGAAACAGCGGTGGAAGACCAATGCAGACCCGCTTGGGTTTCCCAGGTGTTAGAAAATCAAAGGTGCCACTTCGTGCACTTCCTTGCACATACCGCAGGAACCGCCCCTCCAGAGGAGGGAGATGGACCCATGCAGGTTGATGATGTCGGAGACAATAACGCCCGGGACAGCAAGATGGTGCCGCAGATGACAACACTCTGGGTCAGCAAGATGATGCCGGAGACAACGAAGATTCGATCCTCAAAAACCTGAGCCCGCTTTCTGGCGATTCATCTTCCATGGACTCGGAAGAGTACAACCGTCTGATGAAAGAGTTAGAGGACGAGGAGAAAGTTGAGGCAGAATCCGCTCCGCCAAAGCAGGTCCTTGTGACCGTGACCGGGTTGGACGAAGGTACTGACTCAGAAACAACTCTGACCAACACTGGAATTCCGAGCCCGTCAGATCCAGGTGCTCCGCACCGGGTTCGTTCCCGCGCTACGCCGGAACCTAAACAAGGACGTGACCTTCACTTCGGTGAAGGGATGTCAATAGAGGAACTCACCAGGATAGCAGGCAAGTATGGCGAGAACATCACATATCCAGATACTATCATCAAACCAATAATAGCAGAAGAAGCCGCAGATCCAGAAGCTTTAGAAGCTAAAAGGAAAGAACTGCTGGCTGAAGCTAAAAAACTCACCAAGACCACAGCAGTAGTGCTGGCAGACAAGATGGAAACTGACGAGATGATGCAAGTGGTCGACAAACAAGAACGTAAGACCACGCAGTATCTGGACAAGGCCACTGAGCTCCAGGATAAGTGGAAGAAGATAGTCCATGATGCTAAAGAGGATGCTGAAAAGCTCCGTCAGGAAGCTATTTGCGCTGACCCAACATACCACTGCATGTTGTAGTATACAAGTCGTTGATATGATCTTCATGAAGGAACTTCTTCACAAATATCACAATCCTCAGAGGGGTACAACAGAAAAATTGCAGGTCATAACACCCTAGATTATATTACAAACATGGTCTTAACAAGTTGGTATTCTCACAGGTCCGATGAGAACACCCTACGATATTACTTAAGTACTCTTACAACTCAAACATAAAGAACATAACGAGCTCAACAACTTATTTAGGTAAGCTATACTACCCTGCTCGGCTCTAAGATATCTAGGGTAAGACTCTATTCCTCCGCCTCGGTGTTGTCAGTTCCGTAGACTATCCCATAGTCCACGTCTTCCACTCCTCCTGATAGATCAGGCTCCTCGTAGACCAGCTCTTAGTCCCCTTCTGGTGCTCCGGCATTGACCTCCTGTTCATTGTCACAGTCTAGCAAGGGTGTCAAAGGAAAGTGAGTACAGATGTACTCAGCAAGTTCAAAAGAGAAAAAGGTGTTTGATGCACTAGCTACGATCATTGATCAGAAAATCGTCAATGCATGTTTCGAAAATATTTCTTCAAAAGGTTTATTTTATTTGAAAACTATGCCCGTCAGTCTTCACATGTTGACTAGAACTTCACGGAGTTCCTTTCCTTCCGCGTTCGTAGTTCCCTTCCCGGAACAGGGAGTGACAAGCCACAATTTGATACACTCTGCAGAGGTGCGTTACTTTTCCCATAAGAGAACTTATTCTTGTTGCCAACCGGGTGTACCTTCCCGTCCACACTTCCTTGGTGTAAGGCCCAGTATAAGAACGAAGCCAACTTATTTTGCGGAGCCCTGGAGGATGCCACTCGCATATTTTTTCTTGCTCCCTAGCCATCTTTGATGGTCACTTCTGCATCAGTTGCTCAGGTGCAACTGGCACCTAGCAAACTTTGCCCAATTTCATGTAATCCTCTCATCCTTTACGGGTTTCAAACGTGGGCTTTGTGGACCACTCGTAATAAACTCACCATCGAAAAAAGGTGCTAAACCACCTTGCTAACTTAATCTATAAAATTTATATCTGTAGCTGTGAGTATCAAGTTTAAGGCACTAGAAAAGGAGGGCCTAAGCTGGATGGCGCGAGAGCTAAGGGAGCTGTACGCGGCCATGAAACTAAGAAGAGGAAATCTTTTTTTTGGGAGCAACCGGCAGGAGCATTGCCTCTTCATTAAGCAAGGGAGAAAACGAAACAAACTGTACATGAAGGCGTATGTTTAGATTATGGTGGTAACATAGCAAAACCCACCAAAAAGAAGAGAAAAACTAATTCAGCTCGGCCGGAATGGCCTGCCCGAAGGTGCGAAAGCGCGCTCACGCTGTCTAATGTCTTCCCTAGCAAGATCCGCAACCTCAGGGTAAGTGAGCCGAAGGCCGGTGAAGATACGGCGGTTCCTTTCCTTCCATGCGTTCCAAAAAACATAGAGAAAACGCCCGCTGATACGTCTTTGCTCTTTGTGAGGTTTGCCAGCAAGCAAGTCATCCCACTGATACGTCTCCAACGTATCGATAATTTCTTATGTTCCATGCTACATTATTGATGATATCTACATGTTTTATGCACATTATATGTCGTATTTACGCATTTTCTGGAACTAACCTATTAACAAGATGCCGAAGAGCCACTTTGCTGTTTTTGGTTTCAGAAATCCTAGTAAGGAAATATTCTCGGAATTGGACGAAATCAACGCCCAGGGTCCTATTTTTGCACGAAGCTTCCAGAAGACCGAAGAGGGAAGGAAGTGGGGCCACTGTAACACCCCAATTTTTGTAACCTTGTTTAGTTGTCCAGAGTGCAAAAATCAGGGGGAACAAACACTTTTTCTAAATGGTTTAGTAAGATGAATTGCCTTGATCTGTTTGCTATGATGAATTGCCTTGACTTGTTTATCAAGATGAATTGTCTTGATCTGCTTGTTTAGAATTTTCTCTTGAGCTACTTCAGGGAATAACCCCTCTCTAATAGAAACACCTTAGTCACTCACCACGTAAAACACATGTGTGGCTTAGGAAAGATTGCTCTCCTTTTTCACTACATCAATCCTCTCCACTATGGCAACATGAGTGTGCCTACTAAATTTTTTATCTTTGTGATATATTTTAGATCAAACCATCCTTGATTCAAAACTTGGGATCATCTACCCCTTAATATATCCTTCCCTTTTACCCTAGTCAAAAACCTTAAGACCTCAGAATTTTGGCCAAGTCCTAAAACTGTTATCAGGTTCTATTTTGAATCCTCTGGATTAAGCTACCCCTTCCCATCTAAGGAAATGCACTTGGTCCTAGACCTGCCTTGTCATGAGCACTTCTCCACCATGCATTCGCCTTGAACCAGCTCACTCATATACCCAATTATCCTTGATGGTTTTGAGGCCAAGTCAAAAATCTGTTTTTGGCACTATTAAAAAGCTCAAACTTTGACAGTTGTTTCCTAAGCACCCGCAACTGTTATAGGTGAAATCAAGGCATAGATATCATCTATGCAACCTCCTCTACAACTTCCACGTCTCGCATGTACCATGCTATTCTTACAACCCCTCTCTCCAACTTGATCTTATACCCTATACAATGTTTTAGCTCTAGATCCTTTTTTCCCACTCCATTCCTTCGTTTTTCTTAAATTCAAGTTATATCTTCACAAAACCCAGAGTGGATATGATGGCTCCATTATGTAGTAATCATCTACCCTTGAGAAAATATTTTTCCAAAATTGTTTTACCCAAAACCCTATTTTAAGATCCTTCTCTAATTCTCACTACAAAGCTATTTGTAGTTTTATCAAAACTTTTCAAGTTTTTGTTCTCAAACAAAATAGGGGATGTGGGTAGTATTTTATATCATCTCATTTCCACCAAAAAAATAATTTCTAGAAATTATTTTCTTTATTCTATTTTCTTTTTAACGGAATGCTTTTTAATGGTACATACGCCATTCCTTGTGTCTTATTAATGCGAGGAAAAATCTACTATGAAATGAGCAAAGTAGAAACTTTTTTAATTAAAAATATCCTCTTTCTATTCTCAAAATTTTCAAAATCTAGTTCATTTGGATTTCCTTCAAATTTGACTTAGCCCACCGTTAGTGATCCAATGTTGTGAAATGAAACCCCACATTGGCATGGCATCTCCAATTCATCTAACACTCCTCTCTGATCTATCTACTACCATACACCCTTTGGCAAACAAAATGGAAAAGAAGTAACAACATGATCCTTACTATCATCACACTCCGTTTCTAGCTCTATCTCCCTAAACATTTTCTAAGCATCATCAAGACCACCATTTTGGGCATCCATCACCAGCACTCAACCGTGGACAACTTGCACTAATCCTTGGATATTGCTTTGTCCATTTGTGCTCAGCTTTGGAGAGAGCCGGCCATGCCATGCATGTGATGCATATGATCACTTGAGTAACATCTCTCTTTCTATTCTAGCTTCTCTCTCCCTCCGTGGCCATCAAATGGAATGGCACGAGCCTGTTTTCAACCTGCATTTCTCTCTGGTCGACCATCCACTGTAGCGACAGTGGTGTTTTTGTTTGCTTGCTCTTGGAAACAAAGAAGGAGAGGGAGGTGGCCGGAGCATGTGTGTGTGTGCATGCACTGCCCTAGTGGCATCTCTCCCTCTCACCTCAAGCCAAATGAGAGGCTCTGCATCCTGCTCCCGTCCTGCACGCCCTAGCACTCTCCCCTGTCACCCTCGCCAACCGTATCGCCGCCATGCACGCCGGCATGGACACGTCCAGGCCACCCCGCACCCCCTGCCCTCTCTCGGTCGAGTTAGGCCACGCACGAGGATGCAGCAACACCCAAAACTCTCTTACGTGCTGTGCTGGCCTCCCCCTTTACCTCGGCACGCCGTGCTGACAGTCGCCCTCGACGCGTCGTTTCTTCAAGCACCTTGCAGGCGGACAGGACGGTTCGACGTCCACAACTTCCCACGCAGAGCCAGACATCAGATTCCGTCCATAAACGTCTCTCAAGTGCACAGACGCTCCTCCACCGCCTCCTGTGTCCAATGGCGAGGCCGTGCGCCCGTGCACCGGCCGCCCAGCTCTCGGTCCACCGTACACCGGCTCCGTCGGTATAAAAATCGGACCCGAGCTCTCCCACACCCTTTCGTCGCACTACTCCCTCTCCCGACCTCTCTCCATCGCACCCTCCCTATCTTGCTCTCAGAAGTGTTGGAGACAACTCCTCGCTTCGTTTCCTTCCTCACCAAAGAACCAGGCCGTCGCGAGATCGCCGAGCGGCACGCCGTGTGCATCACCACGTACGTCCCCCTCTCCTCCCTTATCTATGTTTCTTTACCACCCTGTTCGTCGCTCGTCGTTCGCCGTCGTCCTAACCCTGCCCTTTTCCGTGAACAGGCGCTCAGGAGGAGTTGCCGTCGTCAAGTTCGAGCCACTCGCTGCCGGGACCGTCCCAGCACCGTGCACGCCGTTGTCCGCGGTGACGCCCAGGCCTGCCGCTGCTCGTCCCCGGAGGTCGAGCAAGACCTCCGCGCATTCTGTCGCCCCTGCACCCCGCGACCTCAGCATGTACGACGCGTCGTCTCTGCCGTCGGAGCTCCATCCGCGCCAGAACACCGTCTCCGACCGCGCACGCGACCGTCGGCCTCGCCTCGCGTCCGTATCGGTCAAGCAGAGGAGCAGCACACCACTGCACCCTTCCCTGCACCGCCTCCGTCTCTGTCGAGTTCGTCTACGACGACTCCAGCCTTGGACGAAGCTCCTCTCGCCGCGTTGCCATCCGTTGGCCGGCCAGCTCGTTCGCGTCGGCCAAGTCGAGACTGCACAACGCCGCTCCACCCTCGCCGCACCGCCATCGCCCTCGGCGTCATCACGGTTAGCCTCCTTCTCCTCCCTGTCCCGCTCTCGTAGCTAGGGCGCAGGCACCGGCCGTTCGTGGCCGCCGCAGACGGGATCACGATCTTGTGCGTCCTCCTGGAAGCGTTAGCCGATGGACAAGCCCCCATGCTGGGCTCGTTTTCTTTTTTTTTCTTTCCGGCGGGCCATGGCAAAGCAGTGGGCAGGCCAAGGTCGGTGCAGCCCAAATAATTTAGATCTCAGCCAGGAAAGGTTTTAACTTATAAATCTGCTAAATAAACATGGCAGATCTGGGTTTGAAATAAATCCACCATATATTCTGTGATGCAGAAAATTTTCGGATTCAAATTGTGTACCGTATCCTAAGTAAATTCCTACCACCTAGAGCAAGCTCATGCCCTGACCCAGTACGAAATCCTCACAGTAATAAAAACCTTGAAAGCACGCAGTGGCAGTATCAATCCAATGTAAAACGTTTTAGACCACTTTTTGGAGCAAACTAAATTTTGGTGGAGACCTCTCTGCTTTTTCCACATTTTGGCATATGTGGTGATGCTCGTACCTGTTTATTTCTTCAAATGCATCATTTAGCAAAATCTGTCCCAGTTTGACTATGGTAAATTACTGTGAAAATATAATATACTATTTTGGAGTGAAACCAATTTTATAAGAACCAATGCACCTTTTTTTTCCAACTTATCCAGAGCACAAATGTTTAGAAGTATATGTGAATATATGAGGTTTTAATCTCCCTAACAGAAGTTAAAAGCAGTAAAAGATTTGTTAAAAATATTGTATAACTCCAAAGTTAGTAAATCCAATTTTAGTGAGTTTTTTTTAATAGCTACGCATTGGTGTGAACCTTGTTTGCATAAGTGTTATATTGTTCTGTGAGAAAAATAAGCAAGTTAAGTGGCCTTTGAGCTCTTAAAATTATTAAAAATAATTTGTTTTACATTGGGGCGCAAAACCACTTTGGTGTTTTATAATTTTTGTTAGCTAACAGTACATGTGTGGTTTACCACTTGAGGTGGAACAAACATGTTTTAACTATTAATTAGGGTCTATTTGCTTATCTAATAAGGATAAAATGGGCTTTTCTTTAAAATAAAAATAATTGCCTTGTGCCCTAGGTACTGTATGTTTATTTTATAGACAAATTAACCTCTGGTTGATGATTGTGTACTGAAGCTTGATAGTGTGTTTTGTTTGAGTATGGATAGGTTGTGTGGTTGATTGTTGCCTTTTTTTTGCGACGCTAGATACGAACGCCGCCGAAAAAGAAGATGGGAATCATTCCAGAGATTCGAAGATGAAGTCCAGGGACAAACAGCCAACCAAGGCAAGCCACCTCTTGATGCATCTCTGATCCTATATATCTTATTCTTGCATTATTACAGGTTTATAAAGTGCATGTCTTTTTATTTTCATTTCGGTGGTTAGTGCCACCCGGAGTTTTATTAATCCACCCTTAGGGTGCAGCCCTCGTTGGTACCTACTGAACACATCTCTATTAGTGATATGGTGCTTATCACCTTGTCGTCCTTGTCGCCATTTTTCGAAGAAGAATTGGACTATAGGTTGGGAGCCCTGGAAAAATGGTTACGAAAATGTTTTCCTGAAAAGAAGCTTTTCGAAAACCTTGGAATGGGGTAGCCCTGCCCAAGTGTGGTTTTTGGTGAAACACAAAAAGGTTTATGAAAGATATTGCTGGAGGCAAATGGAGATGAAAAATGGTTTTCGAAAAACCTTGGTGACCATAGTACGAAACCGGACCTAGCCACAACCACATTACCCTTTAGTGGGACGGGCGTAGTGTAGTAGTTTGTCTCGCCTTAGTTTGGGTCCTGCAAATGTAAGGGGTGGTCCGAGCATGGACACCTATCGACCGTGGCCTTCCCGACGAACTGGGAACGCCTTTCCATTGCGTATCGATGGGTACAACCTATGAGCTCCCATTGAATAATGCCCGCAGTTGGTCGCGGCATTCGGAGGGTCGAGCTGGTCGGGGAATTTGCTACTCCTGGGTAAACGGACTCTGGTGTTGGGAGGTACAACTCTAGGCGGCATGTCTTAGGCTAAGGCGAGCAGGCGAAAAACTACGATCGGGTACTTGTCGTGGCATATGTTTTTATGCAGGGATGACGCCCACACGATGAGTATTCGGATCTTGTGGGGAAAGTGTACAACCTCTGCAGAGTGTAACTCTATTCGAATAGCCGTGTCCGCGGTTATGGACATGGGAATGGCGGTACGTGGCATTAGAGGAAAGTGTTGTTTTCTCCAAATTGTTTTCGAAAGTGATTATTTCGGGAAGTTTATACCAGTGGGGCTGGTGAAAAAGTACCTGCGAGGTACGGTGGAAAGTTGGAAAGGAAATGGCCATATGGGATGGCTGGAATTAAATTGGGTCACCCTTACCTATTAGTCTGCAGACAAAATGGTTTACAAAAAAAGGTTTTCAACAAAGATATATATAGAGATGTCATACTCTCGAGAGGAACCACCTCTCGCTCCTTGTCGCCCTAGTATAGTGCCTGTTCCTTGCTACTGCCAAATTGCATATCCTTTACTTCTCTCTAAGGTGGTTTGCGAGTACAATTCATAATGTACTCATGGCTTTGTCCCTGGCTATTTACTTGGCCAGACTTGGTGGAAACCGACAGATGAAGAAGGAGTCGACGACGTCTATGCGAGCTAGGAACGTCTTCCCAGTCAGTTGTGTAGGGTTATGGCATGACTTGGGCCATGCGAACGCTTTGTCTGAAGTATTTCCGCTGTGTGATTGTTGATCTCCTGCCATTGCGGCTCTTATGTAAGTATTGGTCATGCGACCTGTTGTAACCTTTATTCGGTATTGTAATGGATGATGTATTTGATACCAGTTCGGTTATGCTTTCACGACACACTGATCATGGGATCGTGAATGGGTATGCATAACGGGTGTTTCGGACAGCTAGTCCGGGGCCCAAGAGCTGGTATCAGAGCCATCCTGACTGTAGGAGACCTTAGTTAGCATGGACGTTAGTTAGGAAAATTCTACTTTGGTAAAACTATTTACAAAACTTATTTTCCTAAATAACCAGAAGCTTAACTTGTATCTTTCTTACCTCTTCAAAAACTTCTCATTCTTACCTCGCTCTCTGATTTCTAAAGACTTTGGAAACTTCTTACTCTACTATCTCATCTTCTTCCAAAAATAGATTTTGGACGATGTCCCCAACTCAGACTCGGAGACTCGAAGTCAAAGATGGATCAACCCTTCAGGAAGTCTCAAGTATCTCCGACTGCAGCTACTGAAGATTGGATGCCGACTTAGCAGTACGTGTATAGGGATAATAAGAGCATGTATTTGGTTGTCACCAAAGTCTGTCAAGGAGTTGACCTTGTTCCCCCTTGGACTTGCACTTTTGCAGTCGTCAGGGATCAAGCCCTCATTTTCTTGACTAGTAATTTTTAGGTTCGTCGCGAAATTTTTTTGACTGTGGAGCTCTTCAGCAAATTAACCCTCCGAACACCTCACGTCCGAGGGATGTTGAGACCAGAAGTTCTACGTAGTTTTCACCTCCGCCTCAACATCGACGACTCAACATCAAGTCTACTTCACCACCAACTTCTACAAGAATCACTGTTGAAGTCAATATCAGCAAAATGAAGACGTCTGCATCTCTAACCAACCCAAGCCTATAGGATGGATAGGACAAACTCAATTTCTTTGATTGAGCTACCCCTGCGTATTTGGTATCCTTGGGTACTTGAAATACCTCGTGTGGTTTTCATGATTGTTTGTGGTGTTGTGAATTTGCTGCTTGAGTGATTGTGATTGCTTGTTGTGTGTATGCTTGCTCTAGCCTTTCGTCCTGAAAAACCCTTTTCGTGTGATAACCCAGTCTAGGAAACCCTCCCTAAGATGTTTTCCTCGCATCCGGTCAAAATTCTAGTAGAAATTCTAACCTTAGTTTACAAAGTTAACATAAAACTCTAACTCTAACTCTAACTTGGGTAACAACTTGATGCCAACCTGTTTCCCAAAATACCCAACTTCGGTATGACATTCAACCCAAGACACCATGCGACGCCAACGAAGCATAGGCCGGTACTTCAAGATTGACTGCAACGCCGCAAGAAGATGAAGCCTACTAACAGGGTCTAACCATAGGATAGAACCCCGCTAGCCTTAAAAAAAAACCATCTTAAGACCCAACCATAGGGTACCAACTACCCAGCAGAGCAGCGAAGCGAGAAGCCGTATTGAAGTCAAGATATCCTACATGGTGCATCTGGTCCTCATCAAGTGAAGCCTTTGAAGACAATTCAAGACTCAGGAATTGGAGTACTTTAATAAGCACCAACCCTAAAGTTGAAGATTGTTTTTAATGACTGCTGCTGCCTTATGTGAAGACCCACGTGGAGTTCCGCTGACTTACTAACTTAATGAGCGCCTTACAGAGTAGTAAACATTGTGTGTGCATCTTGGAGCTACGGACTGCACTTCGCCCATGAAGATTCTTCAACTCAAGACGGGAGATCGATGACTTCCTCAAGAGCGCTTGAAAGGACCCCATGGCTGAAGCTCGGAGTTTTCCGAACCCCCAATAAACAATCTTAAGGGTGGAAGACTTCTTCTTCCACTAAAATTTGAAACTAACCCTAAAACTTTTGACCTTTCAAAAGCACCGTTAAGATGCTCTAACTCTCCAAGGATCGCGGACCCCTCTAGTGTCATTAGGAAGCTACAGATCTAACACCGGCATGGAGAAGTCAACCTCTTCACGAAGCCTTCCCTCGGCAAAAATCTACCATGTCCCTCAGAAGGTGAAGCTGTGACTTTCCGTCAATGACACGTCTACCGGAGGATGGAGTCTAACTTAATTCAACTTCTAACAACTTCTCTAGTACTACTCTTAGTAATCTCGGGACGAGATTATTTTAAGGGTGGAAGGTCTGTAACACCCCAATTTTTGTAACCTTGTTTAGTTGTCCAGAGTGCAAAAATCAGGGGGAACAAACACTTTTTCTAAATGGTTTAGTAAGATGAATTGCCTTGATCTGTTTGCTATGATGAATTGCCTTGACTTGTTTATCAAGATGAATTGTCTTGATCTGCTTGTTTAGAATTTTCTCTTGAGCTACTTCAGGGAATAACCCCTCTCTAATAGAAACACCTTAGTCACTCACCACGTAAAACACATGTGTGGCTTAGGAAAGATTGCTCTCCTTTTTCACTACATCAATCCTCTCCACTATGGCAACATGAGTGTGCCTACTAAATTTTTTATCTTTGTGATATATTCTAGATCAAACCATCCTTGATTCAAAACTTGGGATCATCTACCCCTTAATATATCCTTCCCTTTTACCCTAGTCAAAAACCTTAAGACCTCAGAATTTTGGCCAAGTCCTAAAACTGTTATCAGGTTCTATTTTGAATCCTCTGGATTAAGCTACCCCTTCCCATCTAAGGAAATGCACTTGGTCCTAGACCTGCCTTGTCATGAGCACTTCTCCACCATGCATTCGCCTTGAACCAGCTCACTCATATACCCAATTATCCTTGATGGTTTTGAGGCCAAGTCAAAAATCTGTTTTTGGCACTATTAAAAAGCTCAAACTTTGACAGTTGTTTCCTAAGCACCCGCAACTGTTATAGGTGAAATCAAGGCATAGATATCATCTATGCAACCTCCTCTACAACTTCCACGTCTCGCATGTACCATGCTATTCTTACAACCCCTCTCTCCAACTTGATCTTATACCCTATACAATGTTTTAGCTCTAGATCCTTTTTTCCCACTCCATTCCTTCGTTTTTCTTAAATTCAAGTTATATCTTCACAAAACCCAGAGTGGATATGATGGCTCCATTATGTAGTAATCATCTACCCTTGAGAAAATATTTTTCCAAAATTGTTTTACCCAAAACCCTATTTTAAGATCCTTCTCTAATTCTCACTACAAAGCTATTTGTAGTTTTATCAAAACTTTTCAAGTTTTTGTTCTCAAACAAAATAGGGGATGTGGGTAGTATTTTATATCATCTCATTTCCACCAAAAAAATAATTTCTAGAAATTATTTTCTTTATTCTATTTTCTTTTTAACGGAATGCTTTTTAATGGTACATACGCCATTCCTTGTGTCTTATTAATGCGAGGAAAAATCTACTATGAAATGAGCAAAGTAGAAACTTTTTTAACTAAAAATATCCTCTTTCTATTCTCAAAATTTTCAAAATCTAGTTCATTTGGATTTCCTTCAAATTTGACTTAGCCCACCGTTAGTGATCCAATGTTGTGAAATGAAACCCCACATTGGCATGGCATCTCCAATTCATCTAACACTCCTCTCTGATCTATCTACTACCATACACCCTTTGGCAAACAAAATGGAAAAGAAGTAACAACATGATCCTTACTATCATCACACTCCGTTTCTAGCTCTATCTCCCTAAACATTTTCTAAGCATCATCAAGACCACCATTTTGGGCATCCATCACCAGCACTCAACCGTGGACAACTTGCACTAATCCTTGGATATTGCTTTGTCCATTTGTGCTCAGCTTTGGAGAGAGCCGGCCATGCCATGCATGTGATGCATATGATCACTTGAGTAACATCTCTCTTTCTATTCTAGCTTCTCTCTCCCTCCGTGGCCATCAAATGGAATGGCACGAGCCTGTTTTCAACCTGCATTTCTCTCTGGTCGACCATCCACTGTAGCGACAGTGGTGTTTTTGTTTGCTTGCTCTTGGAAACAAAGAAGGAGAGGGAGGTGGCCGGAGCATGTGTGTGTGTGCATGCACTGCCCTAGTGGCATCTCTCCCTCTCACCTCAAGCCAAATGAGAGGCTCTGCATCCTGCTCCCGTCCTGCACGCCCTAGCACTCTCCCCTGTCACCCTCGCCAACCGTATCGCCGCCATGCACGCCGGCATGGACACGTCCAGGCCACCCCGCACCCCCTGCCCTCTCTCGGTCGAGTTAGGCCACGCACGAGGATGCAGCAACACCCAAAACTCTCTTACGTGCTGTGCTGGCCTCCCCCTTTACCTCGGCACGCCGTGCTGACAGTCGCCCTCGACGCGTCGTTTCTTCAAGCACCTTGCAGGCGGACAGGACGGTTCGACGTCCACAACTTCCCACGCAGAGCCAGACATCAGATTCCGTCCATAAACGTCTCTCAAGTGCACAGACGCTCCTCCACCGCCTCCTGTGTCCAATGGCGAGGCCGTGCGCCCGTGCACCGGCCGCCCAGCTCTCGGTCCACCGTACACCGGCTCCGTCGGTATAAAAATCGGACCCGAGCTCTCCCACACCCTTTCGTCGCACTACTCCCTCTCCCGACCTCTCTCCATCGCACCCTCCCTATCTTGCTCTCAGAAGTGTTGGAGACAACTCCTCGCTTCGTTTCCTTCCTCACCAAAGAACCAGGCCGTCGCGAGATCGCCGAGCGGCACGCCGTGTGCATCACCACGTACGTCCCCCTCTCCTCCCTTATCTATGTTTCTTTACCACCCTGTTCGTCGCTCGTCGTTCGCCGTCGTCCTAACCCTGCCCTTTTCCGTGAACAGGCGCTCAGGAGGAGTTGCCGTCGTCAAGTTCGAGCCACTCGCTGCCGGGACCGTCCCAGCACCGTGCACGCCGTTGTCCGCGGTGACGCCCAGGCCTGCCGCTGCTCGTCCCCGGAGGTCGAGCAAGACCTCCGCGCATTCTGTCGCCCCTGCACCCCGCGACCTCAGCATGTACGACGCGTCGTCTCTGCCGTCGGAGCTCCATCCGCGCCAGAACACCGTCTCCGACCGCGCACGCGACCGTCGGCCTCGCCTCGCGTCCGTATCGGTCAAGCAGAGGAGCAGCACACCACTGCACCCTTCCCTGCACCGCCTCCGTCTCTGTCGAGTTCGTCTACGACGACTCCAGCCTTGGACGAAGCTCCTCTCGCCGCGTTGCCATCCGTTGGCCGGCCAGCTCGTTCGCGTCGGCCAAGTCGAGACTGCACAACGCCGCTCCACCCTCGCCGCACCGCCATCGCCCTCGGCGTCATCACGGTTAGCCTCCTTCTCCTCCCTGTCCCGCTCTCGTAGCTAGGGCGCAGGCACCGGCCGTTCGTGGCCGCCGCAGACGGGATCACGATCTTGTGCGTCCTCCTGGAAGCGTTAGCCGATGGACAAGCCCCCATGCTGGGCTCGTTTTCTTTTTTTTTCTTTCCGGCGGGCCATGGCAAAGCAGTGGGCAGGCCAAGGTCGGTGCAGCCCAAATAATTTAGATCTCAGCCAGGAAAGGTTTTAACTTATAAATCTGCTAAATAAACATGGCAGATCTGGGTTTGAAATAAATCCACCATATATTCTGTGATGCAGAAAATTTTCGGATTCAAATTGTGTACCGTATCCTAAGTAAATTCCTACCACCTAGAGCAAGCTCATGCCCTGACCCAGTACGAAATCCTCACAGTAATAAAAACCTTGAAAGCACGCAGTGGCAGTATCAATCCAATGTAAAACGTTTTAGACCACTTTTTGGAGCAAACTAAATTTTGGTGGAGACCTCTCTGCTTTTTCCACATTTTGGCATATGTGGCGATGCTCGTACCTGTTTATTTCTTCAAATGCATCATTTAGCAAAATCTGTCCCAGTTTGACTATGGTAAATTACTGTGAAAATATAATATACTATTTTGGAGTGAAACCAATTTTATAAGAACCAATGCACCTTTTTTTTCCAACTTATCCAGAGCACAAATGTTTAGAAGTATATGTGAATATATGAGGTTTTAATCTCCCTAACAGAAGTTAAAAGCAGTAAAAGATTTGTTAAAAATATTGTATAACTCCAAAGTTAGTAAATCCAATTTTAGTGAGTTTTTTTTAATAGCTACGCATTGGTGTGAACCTTGTTTGCATAAGTGTTATATTGTTCTGTGAGAAAAATAAGCAAGTTAAGTGGCCTTTGAGCTCTTAAAATTATTAAAAATAATTTGTTTTACATTGGGGCGCAAAACCACTTTGGTGTTTTATAATTTTTGTTAGCTAACAGTACATGTGTGGTTTACCACTTGAGGTGGAACAAACATGTTTTAACTATTAATTAGGGTCTATTTGCTTATCTAATAAGGATAAAATGGGCTTTTCTTTAAAATAAAAATAATTGCCTTGTGCCCTAGGTACTGTATGTTTATTTTATAGACAAATTAACCTCTGGTTGATGATTGTGTACTGAAGCTTGATAGTGTGTTTTGTTTGAGTATGGATAGGTTGTGTGGTTGATTGTTGCCTTTTTTTTGCGACGCTAGATACGAACGCCGCCGAAAAAGAAGATGGGAATCATTCCAGAGATTCGAAGATGAAGTCCAGGGACAAACAGCCAACCAAGGCAAGCCACCTCTTGATGCATCTCTGATCCTATATATCTTATTCTTGCATTATTACAGGTTTATAAAGTGCATGTCTTTTTATTTTCATTTCGGTGGTTAGTGCCACCCGGAGTTTTATTAATCCACCCTTAGGGTGCAGCCCTCGTTGGTACCTACTGAACACATCTCTATTAGTGATATGGTGCTTATCACCTTGTCGTCCTTGTCGCCATTTTTCGAAGAAGAATTGGACTATAGGTTGGGAGCCCTGGAAAAATGGTTACGAAAATGTTTTCCTGAAAAGAAGCTTTTCGAAAACCTTGGAATGGGGTAGCCCTGCCCAAGTGTGGTTTTTGGTGAAACACAAAAAGGTTTATGAAAGATATTGCTGGAGGCAAATGGAGATGAAAAATGGTTTTCGAAAAACCTTGGTGACCATAGTACGAAACCGGACCTAGCCAGTACAACCACATTACCCTTTAGTGGGACGGGGCGTAGTGTAGTAGTTTGTCTCGCCTTAGTTTGGGTCCTGCAAATGTAAGGGGTGGTCCGAGCATGGACACCTATCGACCGTGGCCTTCCCGACGAACTGGGAACGCCTTTCCATTGCGTATCGATGGCAGGGGTACAACCTATGAGCTCCCATTGAATAATGCCCCGCAGTTGGTCGCGGCATTCCGGAGGGTCGAGCTGGTCGGGGAATTTGCTACTCCTGGGTAAACGACCCCTCGGACTCTGGTGTTGGGAGGTACAACTCTAGGCGGCATGTCTTAGGCTAAGGCGAGCAGGCGAAAAACTACGATCGGGTACTTGTCGTGGCATATGTTTTATGCAGGGATGACGCCCACACGATGAGTATTCGGATCTTGTGGGGAAAGTGTACAACCTCTGCAGAGTGTAACTCTATTCGAATAGCCGTGTCCGCGGTTATGGACGTGGGAATGGCGGTACGTGGCATTAGAGGAAAGTGTTGTTTTCTCCAAATTGTTTTCGAAAGTGATTATTTCGGGAAGTTTATACCAGTGGGGCTGGTGAAAAAGTACCTGCGAGGTACGGTGGAAAGTTGGAAAGGAAATGGCCATATGGGATGGCTGGAATTAAATTGGGTCACCCTTACCTATTAGTCTGCAGACAAAATGGTTTACAAAAAGGTTTTCAACAAAGATATATATAGAGATGTCATACTCTCGAGAGGAACCACCTCTCGCTCCTTGTCGCCCTAGTATAGTGCCTTTTTAATGCCAAATTGCATATCCTTTACTTCTCTCTAAGGTGGTTTGCGAGTACAATTCATAATGTACTCATGGCTTTGTCCCTGGCTATTTACTTGGCCAGACTTGGTGGAAACCGACAGATGAAGAAGGAGTCGACGACGTCTATGCGAGCTAGGAACGTCTTCCCAGTCACCTGTAGGGTTATGGCATGACTTGGGCCATGCGAACGCTTTGGTCTGAAGTATTTCCGCTGTGTGATTGTTGATCTCCTGCCATTGCGGCTCTTATGTAAGTATTGGTCATGCGACCTGTTGTTTTTATTCGGTATTGTAATGGATGATGTATTTGATACCGTTCGGTTATGCTTTCACGACACACCGATCATGGGATCGTGAATTGTGTATGCATAACGGGTGTTTCGGACAGCTAGTCCGGGGCCCCCCACGAGGCGCCGCCACACTAGGCGCGGCGCGGCCCCGGCCGCGCCGATGGCGTGTGGGGCCCTCGTGGGCCCCCGTTGCCCTTTCGCCTACAAAGCCTCCGTCGCGAAACCCCCGGTGCAGAGTGGCACGATACGGAAAACCTTCCGAGACGCCGCCGCCGCGAATCCCATCTCGGGGATTCAGAGAGTCGCACCCTGCCGGAGAGGGGAATCATCTCCCGGAGGACTCTTCATCGCCATGATCGCCTCCGGAGTGATGAGTGAGTAGTTCACCCCTGGACTATGGGTCCATAGCAGTAGCTAGATGGTCGTCTTCTCCTAATTGTGCTTCATTGTTGGATCTTGTGAGCTGCCTAACATGATCAAGATCATCTATCTGTAATACTATATGTTGTGTTTGTCGGGATCCGATGGATAGAGAATACTATGTTATGGTGATTATCAATCTATTACTTATGTGTTGTTTATGATCTTGCATGCTCTCCGTTATTAGTAGAGGCTCTGGCCAAGTTTTTACTCTTAACTCCAAGAGGGAGTATTTATGCTCGATAGTGGGTTCATGCCTTCATTGATACCTGGGACAGTGACAGAAAGTTCTAAGGTTGTGTTGTGCTGTTGCCACTAGGGATAAAACATTGATTCTATGTCTAAGGATGTAGTTGTCGATTACATTACGCACCATACTTAATGCAATTGTCTGTTGCTTTGCAACTTAATACTGGATGGGGTTCGGATGATAACCGAAGGTGGACTTTTAGGCATAGATGCGGTTGGATGGCGGTCTATGTACTTTGTCGTAATGCCCAATTAAATCTCACTATATTTATCATATCATGTATATGCATTGTTATGCCCTTTTCTATTTGTCAATTGCCCGACTGTAATTTTCACCCAACATGCTTTTATCTTATGGGAGAGACACCTCTAGTGAACTGTGGACCCCGGTCCTATTCTTTACATCGCATACAATCTACTGCAATACTTGTTTTACTGTTTTCTTGCAAACAATCATCTTCCACACAATACGGTTAATCCTTTGTTACAAGCGGTGAGATTGACAACCTCACTGTTTCGTTGGGGCAAAGTACTTTGTTGTGCAGGTTCCACGTTGGTGCCGGAATCCCTGGTGTTGCGCCGCACTACATTTCGCCACCATCAACCTTCAACGTGCTTCTTGGCTCCTCCTGGTTCGATAAACCTTGGTTTCTTTCTGAGGGAAAACTTACTGATGTGCGCATCATACCTTCCTCTTGGGGTTCCCAACGAACGTGTGAGTTACATGTAATATCCCAGGTATTGGGGTTACAAAAATAGAGGAAACAGATGTGTGCATTGCATTCATGCATAGAAAATCCGGGGAATTTTCGCGCTTTAAAGTAAAACAGTCACAGTAACTGAAGTTTCACTTGATCTTGGTGGAATTGAAGTAGCTCATCAAGTCAAGCGCTATAAACCTCAATGTGACTTTGATAAAACCTTGTTTTGGGTAGAGGTGATTTGATCTAAGGGGTTAGATCAAATGAAAATAAAATCAACACAGGAACTTATTAATCAAGAATCAACTACTTGATCTTATTAAAGATCACAACATGATGTTCCTTGCCATAACATATGAACATCCATTTAATTGGAAATCAAGTAATAATAATTGGAGAAACTATTCTTCACTTATCTTCTCCATGTCTTAAACTAATCCATGCTCATAAACCCTATGATATCCATTCTACTTTAATCTTGGAAACATAACAAGGAGATTCACTCAAGAAGTATATATTCTTCTCTATTCCATATTATTATACATCTAACCTAGAGAGGTGAGGGTTCTATTATAATTACTAGAGAAGCATTAACAAACCTTGAGTTAAACCTTGGATATACATCCATGTACTCAAATCATCATCCTTAAGAGAAACCCTAGGATAGTATTCCAGCCATTTCCTAGAGAGAAACCATCTATGATAATTAGAGATATTGATGATCACATCATTCTCTATGAAGCATAACCTTAGGTTAGTATTAAAATCCTTCCCCAAATGAGAGAGCTCAAGCTTTGGTGTTATACTCAAGATAGATGAGGTAACAATTAAAATGAAGGGAGAGCACTATCCATATATCCTGATGATTATATCATCATACCTTGGAAAGAACCCTAAGTAATTATCTCAGGCATTCTCCTAGGATATAAATTATTGAGGCAACCATAGCAGTACTATCTCCAGAAAGTAAATTAGAAGTACTATACCCTAGTTGATCAATACAATGCTTGATCATGGAAGTAAGAAACTTATTTAATGAGAGATACCTTAGGAAGCCAAACCTTGATCATTATAAATTGAGTGATGATCATAAACCCTAAGTACTTGAGGTAGAGATATTAAGAACAAGTGGATTATGCCTAATCCATGATCATGCTCTTGAGGTATGTGAGGATAAGATAAACCCTAATAGTATAAGTAGATATCATTCCCCACCTGAAATCATAGGGAGGTAACTAGTAGGCAACCCTAGGCTTATATCCCAACCTTAACTTGTGAACCACTTGGTGATCATAAGTAGAATTCTACCATAGCTACATTCCACTTATTCTTCACCTAAGAAACATAAGAAAACCCTAGAGTAAAACTCCATACTTAACATGGTGAGAAACCATCCATTCATATGACCAAAGTTAACTATAAAAAGAACTATACCCACCTTAGTTACTTCAATGATAAATTAAGGATAATAATAGAAATTCTATTTGTATAAGATAAACTAACTCTCAAGTCCTTAGTAACTAAAGGAGAACAGAAACAATTAAGCAAGTAACCTTATTACCTTGGTTAGGAGAGATTAAAACCTAGCAGATGCAATATGATGCCACCTCACTTCTACAAACTAGAATTAAATCTCAACCCTAGTTTGAGTAGCACTTGGGTGATCACAACTAAACCCTAAACTACAATTAAGTTCCAATCCATGTATCATTAGATAAATAGCAATATAATCCTACAAGTGCACTCTAATTAAATCCTGTATTTAATTATGGAACATAAGATGAATCTAGTGTTAAGTCTTATATTTGAAACTAAATGGGTAGCTAACAACCACTTATTTCCATATATCAAAACCAAACCATGATGAGAGTAGTACCTACTCTAAATATTTTAAGGTGTTACTAAACTACCATATAAAGACTACACTTGGAAGTAATTCAAGTAGAATTTCCAAATTCATTATAACCTAGTTATGCCCATAAAATAATAGACAAGTAATAGCATTCTCAAATAATAGATAAAGCCCTTAGAAATATTTTAGTGCATGAAATCATATGCACATGACTAAATTCTCAAATAAGAATCAAGTCATAATAATAACCTATAAAGCACTTGGTGTACAAATTATCAACTCCAATCATTCAAAAGGGAGTTGTGTTCAAAATATAGAAGAAATGGGAAATTAAAATAAATACCTAAAATATTACCTAATTTAAACATTGTCATAAGGCTCACATATTGAATGTGATTCATAAAATAATGCAGCAATGCATGTATCCTTTTCTTAATCCTAAAGAACTTCAAATTATAAACTACCTGCCTGGTATAAAATTATTTAAGTTTAAATTAAAAATAGAATGTAAAATAGAAAAGGAAAACAGAAAATAAAACAGAAAAGAAATAAGAGAAGAGAGGAGAGGAGCTTACCTTGCCTGGCAGGCCATCACAGCCCAGCAGCAACCAACGACCAGGCCCAAGAACTAAGCCCGACACCAGCCCAGCCCAAACATACCCTCGACAGATATTTCACGAACAGAGGGAGTCATCGTCTTCCTCCGTTCTGGCAAGCAGCTCGCTGTCGAGCTCTCCTCGCTCGGCCGCGCCAAGATACTCGCCGCCGCCCCCGAACGTCTATAAAGACCGCCGTGCCGTCGCCTGAAACCCTAGCCCTCAATTTCCCTTTCTCTCTGCCTATTTCTCTCCAATTCTCGAAACCCTAGCCGCAGACCTCCGCTCGCCGCCGGCGATTGAGGCCACCCCGTGCCTCGCCGTGGATACTCCCATCACCACCGTATTCTCCTCGTTCTTCTCGTCGTCGCGTGCTTGCAGGGAGGGTCTGGGGATGAAGAATTTGGCCCTCTTCTCCGACTACTGCCGCCACGGCCATGGACGACATCGTCGCCGTCCGGCCACCTCTGCACCAACGGAGCACACCATCACGCTCGTGGTAAGCTGGGGTTCCTCCTGAGCTTCCTAGTGCATCGATTCGACGACCGTAGCCTCCTAACGCCGTGTCCCTGTCCCCGCCGCCGCGGCACCTCGCCGCCGGTCACTCTCTGGTGACCTATTCGGGGCAAGTGTTAGATAAGGTGGAGTTGCCATAGATAGTACCCGGGATTTACTGAAGGCCCACTATCCGAAGAATAAGAAGATTCGGGAGCCCAAGATATATTAAGGAAAGCTAGAGTTGTAATAGGAAGTATTATTTGTAATCTGCGGGACGAGTTACAAACCGTCCCGGACTCTGTAACTTGTACAATACGAAACCCTCGACTCCACCTCCTATATAAGGGGGAGTCGAGGGACAAAGAAAGGATCGAATCTACTGTCAACATAACCCTAGTTTTCATAATCGCCGAGTACTTTTCGCCTAAACCTTCGAGATCTACTTGCCCTCTACTTCTAGCAAAACCCTAGTCTACAATCTGTAGGCATTGACAAGTTAATCCTTTGTCAATTGGCGCCGTCTGTGGGAATTAGAGGCTGCAAGGATCCGATCTCGATGGCATGTTCAAGATCTTCGACTTCATCGACAGCAAGCAACGCGATGGATCGAGGTAACAAGGGAAAAACTGATCTATTCAATTTTATTCCTCACCCGCCCTCCCGTATGGATGCATGTGCCTATCTGGAGGAGCCCATCATCATGACGTTCGGAGAATTCCGATTTGGCGTCAACAAGGAAGGATCCTACCGTCTCGAAGTTCCGATCTCGGAATTTTCAGCGGTCGATTCTAACTTTTCGTCGAGTGACGAGGAGTTTTCGTCGACATACTTCGTCGACAATAAGGCAAGCGGAAAGCTCGCCAAGATCTTCAGCAACACATCCTTCGAGTCATCTGCGGACTCCTTTATAAGCAGCGACTCCGACAGCGTCGACAGCTTCAACTTCATCGACAAATCTGTTGCCATCGGAAAGGTCTTCACCACTCTATATGATGGTGTCACCAATCCCGACAAAAATCAATGCACAAAATATCATCAGATCTATGTGGTAGAAGGGGCAGGCACATCAGACCCGCAAACATCAGAGGCTTTCGACGAATTGGGAAATCCATACGTCGATCCCGCTGATCTCAGACATGGTCTAGGCACCAAATATCCTGGATCCACAACTCGTGCAAGAGTACAGCTCCCGCAAAGCGCGTGGGATAGGGCCGCGAAAGCCATGGATGGTTCAGAACCTATGACCACCATCGCTACGCACAAGAACTTCAAGCATATCAATATAGACTTGCTCGAGTAAGCAGAGAGTTGGAAAAATAGACAGCATCCCCGAATAGGAGAAAAGAAGCGCTTCTGCAAGCGACGCCGAGCGGATTTAAGTCGACAATCTAGAACTTCGGGAGATAGTCACAGAGAAGCTCGGAGGAGAGCAATGTCTCGGCTGCAAAACATACCCGAAGCAGAGAGAGGAAACATAATCCAAAATCTCGACATGTCCTTTATGTCGATCGATGAAAGAGGAAATATCATCCCAAAAACGCCAGGCAGGTTACATGGCAACACAAGCTTATATCTTGGCATCCAGACCACTTCCCGGAGACCCGAGAGAACCATTGTTCAATATGGCGATGGCTGGAGTAGGAGTTATGGGAACAGCGTTTGCAACAACGCCTCCCGAAGAAAATCCTAGGCAAAATAGTCCACGACCCGCTGCAGCAGTTCAAGACCCACCAAGAGCAAGTGGAGCAAGAGACACAGCAGTCCAAGTAAGGGTGGACAGAGCGCGACAAGAAAGGAGGGACCGTCAGCACTCGCCAAAACTTGCCGACGAAGATATGTGTGGGCTCCCGTGCTTTACGAGAAGAGTTCGAAAAACTCGAGTCCCAAAAGGGTTCAAGTTACCCGAGAATTTCAAGAAGTTCGACGGCCTGCAAGATCCCGAGGATTGGCTCGTGGATTATCTCGAGATGGTAAAACTGGTAGGAGGAACCAGAGCAACAGCTATGTAAAGTATCCAAGTTCACCTGAGCGGTGCCGCAAGATCTTGGATAAAGAAACTCCCCTTGAACTCCATCGACAGCTGGGAAACCTTTGAGGACATCTTCGTGAAGAACTTCCGATCCACCTGCAAGAAACCTGCGTCGTTGGAAGAATTACGGGCGTGTCGACAAAAACATGACGAGTCGATGAGAAAATATATACAGCGGTGGAACATCATCAAGAACTCGGCAGAAGACATATCTGACGAGAGGGCAATAGATGCGTTCGTAGCAGGAATCCGACGAGCAGACTTCGTCGAGGACTTGGGGAGAACTAATCCCAAGACAATCTCAGCGTTGATGGAAATAGCTAACAAGTGGGCAGATGGAGAAGACGCAATATACAACAAACGACAGGTCGCCAGAAGAGGATCGTAGTCGAAATTATCAAAATAGAAGGCGATTTTCTCGCCAGTTCTACAACAACGATGCTCCCGGCCACATATCGGCTGGTTTTCGAGGAAATCCTGGTGGAAATAGTCGAGATGATTATCAAAGGAGCAATGAGCAACAAGGCGACAATAGAGGTGATTTTCGCGGCAACAGACAAAATAGTGGACCAAGGATTCGAGACCTTACGTGTCTCCCGAAGAGATGATGAACGGTCCGTGTCAAATGCACTTTTACCTCGACAACAATGGAAAGAGAGTCAGGACATCTCCGAAAGACGCCGAAATTTTCAGGCAATGCTGCGAGCCGCAGAATCGCAAATGCCCAAGCAAATAACAGAAACGGGAGCCAAGGAGCGAGATTCACCTTCCACCTCCTCCCGCATAACCGAAGAAAATCGACACCTTAGAATTGCGGCAGCACCACATCCACCTCCATATGTTGACCCCAACTCTAACGGTGTGGTCTCGATGATTCAGAAAGCTAGGCCGTCCAACAGGGCGCAGAAGGTAATATCCCGACAAGTGTTCATGGCGAAAAGATGCCTCCACCAACAGTTGAGTACTTAAATTGGTCGGGCAAGATATCGGCTTCACGATCGCACCATCCGCAGCAAGTCCCTCGACCGGACAATCGGCGCTCATCTTACCCGCATCGCTGGTTTCGACGTGTCGAGAGTTTTCATATATGGCGGCAGCAGCTTAAACCTCATGTACGCAGATACATTGAGGAAGATGAACATATCCCTAGCAAATCAACAACCGACACACGTCCACGGGATTACACCGAGAAGCCAAGTTACCCACGGCAAGATCAACCTCGACGTTCGTTTGGAACCCGAGAAAACAGGATAGAGAATTTAGAGTTTGAAGTGGTGGATTTCCCGTCGCAATATCACGCTTTGTTGGGACGACCAGCGTCATGGCAGTGTCGCATTATACATATCATTGTGGAGGTTGCCTGGGCCTAAGGGACCTATCACAATCAAAGGAAGCTTTGCACTGTCCGATAAATGCGACAAGGATTTTCATCGACTGTCAGGGATGCAAGCAGAATATGCGGCACCTAGGTTCACCGATTATGATGTGCTGCCTGAGGTAGGAAGACCTTCTAAGGAGCCAACTTTCAATATAAATAAAGATTCAAAAGAGGTACAGATCCACCCGACAGGATCCAAAGAAAACGACGTCCATCGCCGCAAACATGGATGTCGCATAGGAAAGCGCGCTGTCGAGTTCCTCCGTGAGCACCGGAAAATCTTCGCATGGTGTCCAGCCGACATGCCAGGAGTACCCAGGGAACTTGCCGAGCACCACCTCAATTTGGATCCTCTCGCACGACCAGTAAAGCACCTTTGCGGCGTTTTTCGGAACCTAGCCGCAAAGCCATGTTATCGAAATAGATCGACTCAAAGATGCCGGGTTCATCAGAGAAATATCTACAGAAGCCACATGGGTAGCTAACCCAGTGATGGTGCCGAAGAAACACACAATAGTCCTTCGCATGTGCGTCGACTTTACGTGTCTCAATAAACATTGTCCCAAGGATCACTTTCCCCTCCCAAAGATCGATCAAATCATCGACTCCACGGCAGGATGCGAACGTCTTTCCTTCCTGGACGCATATTCTGGTTATAACCAGATCAGATTAAAAGAAGAAGATGAAGCCAAGACAGCGTTCATCACACCTTATGGCGTGTTTTGCTACAAAACAATGCCCTTTGGTCTGAAAAACGCGGGAGCAACATATCACGGATGATGCAGAAGTGCCTAGCAACACAGATCGGGAAAATGTACAAGTCTACATCGACGATGTCGTAATAACATCAAAGAAAGGGTCAACGTTGATCGAAGATTTGAAGGAAACCTTCGACAACCTCGATAAGTTCTGCCTCAAGCTGAACCCGACAAAATGCTCTTTTGGAGTTCCCGCAGGAGAACTTCTCGGGTTCTTGGTATCAGCAAGGGGATTGAAGCTAATCCCGAAAAAATACAGGCTATCGTTACTATGAGAAAGCCAACAAAGTTGAAAGAAATACAACAGCTAACGGGACGAGTCGCAGCTTTAAGCAGATTCGTCGCCAGGCTAGGAGAAAAGGCGCTACCGTTTTATGCGTTGATCAAGCAAGGGGAAAAATTTCAATGGAACGAGGAAGCATGAGCTTTCGAGAATCTCAAGCGAGCAATTTCGACACCACCGATATTGGTGGCGCCAAAAGAAAAGAACCTCTCCTCTGTATATTGCAGCCACACCAGGTAGTTAGCACGGCCTTAGTAGTCGAAAGGGAAGAAGAAGGCAAGCTTCATGGAGTCCAAAGGCCAGTATATTTCATCAGCATCACGCCAAACAAAGTACCCGCAATATCAAAAGCTAGCATATGGAGTATTCACGACAGCAAGAAAATTGCGGCACTATTTTTCGGCTCACCCGATAATAGTGGTCAATGAAGCTTCCTTATCAAATATACCGAACAATCCAGAAGCTACTCGTGTCTCCCCTTGGGGAATAGAACTTTCCCTCGGGACATCACGTATGAAAAAGAAAAGCAATAAAGTCGCAGGTCTTACCAGACTTCATTGCAGAGTGGATGGAGCTACAAAACACGGGACCCCCAGATTTATCGAGGACTTGGACCATGAACTTCGACGGATCCAAGAGATTGGAAGGTGCTGGAGCAGGCGTGATATTAGTCTCACCCGAAGGCGACAAGTTAAAGTATGTTCTGCGGATGACGTTTCCAAACGCATCTAACAATGAAGCAGAATATGAAGCTCTCATACACGGGATGAAGATGGCGAAAGCGGTGCAACCCGACTGAAAATTTTCGGCGACAGTTGGTAGCACAGCAAGTAATGAACCAATGCGACGCAGTCAACGAAAGTATGATAGCATACAAGGAGGTGTACAATGAGCTGGAGAAGCTATTCGATGGTTGTGAAGTAAACCACATTAGCAGGATGAGTAATGATGAAGCCGACGTTCTCGCAAACATCGGGTCACAATGCCTCGCAATCCCTCCAGGTGTGTTCTGGGAAGAGATTAGCGAGAGATCAACAAAACCAAAGAAAATAAAGGAGAAAAAGAGAAACCCGAGTATCGCCAAAAACATAGCAGAAGAAGAAGAAGAAGAGCAAGAGCTAGTCATGATGGTGCAAGTCCCTTGGATGCAGGCTTACATATCCTATATCCTAAGGAAAACGTTACCCGACGATCCAGTTGAAGCAAGGCGAATAATCGAGATCAAAAGCTTTACTGTGGTAAAAGGGGAACCGTACAAACGCAGTATTTGGGTGTGTTACAACGGTGTGTTACACCCGAAGAAGGAAGGATCATCTTAAAGGACGTGCATGAAGGAATATGCGGGCATCACGCAAGTAGCCGAGCCATCGCGGCTAAGGTTTTCAGAGCAGGATTTTACTGGCTCACAGCAATCGAGGATGCGAAGGAAATAGTGCGAACCTGCGATGCGTGCCAAAGATTTGCGGCAAGACCTCACTCGCCAGCAGCAGAACTTATGTCCATCCCACTATCTTGGCCCTTTGCTCAATGGGGTCTCGACATGGTGGGTAAATTGCACAAAGCTTCACCAGGAGGATATGAGTACTGTGGTGTTCGACAAATTTACCAAGTGGATAGAGGCGAAGCCAATAAACTCACCAGATGCAGCATCCGCAATAAAGTTTGTGAAGAGCATCGTCTTTCGCTTTGGAGTACCTCACAGCATCGTCACAGACAACGGCAGTAACTTTACTTCCAAGGAGTTCAAAGCATATTGCGCAGAAGTGGGCATAAAACTAAGTTTTGCATCCGTCGCACATCCAAGACCAATGGTCAAGTCGAAAAGGCCAATGGCATCATCTGCAACGGCATCAAGAAGCGCCCGCTAGGACCTTTGGAAAAAGCTAGGCATACTTGGCCGAGGAGCTACCAAGTGTTTTGTGGAGTATTCGAACAACACCAAAATACAACACGCAGAAACACCGTTCTTTCTGGTCCACGGAGCTGAAGCAGTCTTGCCGATAGAAATAGAGCACGACTCTCCACGAGTCGCAGAGTATGACGAAGAAACTTCGAGAAAAGCTTTGGAAGATGATGTTGACGCACTCGATGAAGCTCGAGACGAAGTCCTGTCGCGAGTCGCCAAATATCAGCAGGACCTGAAAAACTATCACAGTCGACGATTGCGGCCAAGATCTTTCAAAGTTGGTGACCTGGTTTTACGACTAAATCAAAAAAGCCATGAAAAACTCGAGTCACCGTGGCTAGGACCATATATCGTCACAGAAGTAATAGAAGGAGGAGCATACAGAATCAAAGACAAGAAGACAGGACGAGCCAAATCCCTGGAACGTGGCACAGCTAGGCGTTTCTACGCCTAGGTGTCGAAATATAGTCCTCCTTGTAAAGCTTCAATGTACCGAAACGCCACGAGTTTAGACGCACTCTTTCCTTTTCGGGGCACCGAGTGGGGCCGAAAGGTTTTTAATGAGGCGGGTGGTGCTGCAATATAATAAAGATAGTGGAATTATATATCTTCTTCTCGACAAGATCAGGGGTTTTCCCTACATGATACAATATATATATATAAACACAGTATCGACAAATGCAAAAGAAGCATCCGGCCTTGGTAAAAATACCTCGCCAAAACAAAAAGAGATATAGACAAAATAATGATCAACAAAAGACTCGGGGGCTCGCACCCACAAAAATAGTACATTGTATATTATCTTGCCTTGGTTAAAAAACCTCGCATTATACAAATACAGCGGATAGCCACCGAAAATACTCGGGGGCTAGACAAATATAGAAATATACTGTTTGCTTCACAATAGAATCACAACCATGATTCACAAAAAGAAAATTATCTACCAAAGGAAAGTACTTAGCCTTGATTCAATATATCGTCAAGAGTAACTCTGTTTTCCTCAGGAGCAGCACCAAGAAAATCAGCATAATGACCGTCTGCAAAAAAGTCGGCATCCATCCGAAGGAGGTCTTCAATCATTTCTTCGGCTATGGGTGAAACCTTCGTGTTAATACGATCAATACCAACTTTTCGGCGCCGAACCTTCTCGTGAACCTTCTCAACAACTTGGGTCAGATCAAGTTTTGAATGGCAGATCTGAAGCATTATGAGGGCAAATCTGGCGCCAGCTACCAGTTGAGCTCTGACAAAGTGATGGATCTTATGAGCATCCTTGAACTTCTCCATTAACTCGGGAAGAGTTTTTGGTTGAATATTCCGAGGAAACATTGAGTTATACACCATAGAGAGGGTCTTGGTACAAAAGTCAAGATACCCGCGAACCTGAAGCGCGCGATCTTGAAACCTCACGATTTGGCGAGTACGTTCAGGCGTGCCCCAGAAAGTCGATCCATGAGTATGTGCAAGTCGAAGAAGGACATTGGAACGAGCCTCGACACGTTCATTTTCAGTTGCAGTATCCAAAAAAGCACCTATTGTTCATAAAACAAATCAGAGAAGAGTAAAAAGGCAAGCAGCAAAGGAAAAGAAGAAGCAAGACGAAGATAATGAAACTTACCCGCCATATCCAAACTAGCATCTATTAATAGTTGGAGCATGGAATTTTCTCGAGACGTAGCTGCAGCAGCTTCAGCAACAGCAGCGTCCTTTTCAGCTATGGCATCCTGAACTTGTTGAAGCGCAACTTTCTCCCTTTGAGAAGATTCTCGAGATTGTTCCATCAGCATAAGCGATTGTTTCTTCAAGGATGAAGTTGTTGTCGAAGTTCTTGCAAGTCTTCCGACAAAGGTATGCTGGAAGACCCCTCAAGGAAATTGTCGTTGTTTCTTACTTTCTTCGACAAAGAAGACGCGGGAGCAGCATCGGGAGGAGAAGAATTTGTTGAGTAATTGTCAAATATCAACTGGAAAAGAAAATTCTCGAATCAAAGATAGCATCAAAAGGAATTTCATTGATTGTAGAAAATTTACATGGCCATTACAAAAGGAGTTCTCCTAAAGGACTAGCTGGAAACTTGTCGCCAAGACTAGAATGGCGACAAAAAGCAAAGGAAAGAAAGAAAGCAAAAACTAGACCTCCGGCCTTGAAGAGCTAGGAGTCGAAGATGGCTTGATCCCAAGATAGGCAAGGATCTTCTTCGTGTTAAGCTTTGCCGCCTTAATCAAGGATCGCCATTTTGATTGCTCTATCTGCTCCGTGTCGCCAACTTTTGCCCAATCAATAGTTTGTTGACTATCAGCGACTAAGGCAACAGTGCTTTCCACGGCAATCTTCATGTTCTCATGGCGCAACTTCAGACCAAGATCTTCGGGAGGATTGAAGCACTTGGCAAGGCCAAGGAAAGTTGCAGGCTCCTCTTTCTTCGGGAAGAAATAGGGGAAAAGCTTCGACAACCCCGCCCTGGCTTCATCCATGCCTTCACGCGCTTCCGACCCATGAAACTCAAGAAATGAGACGGCGTCCAGAAGAGCATCGTTGTCAGGATCTTCAAGCTCAAATTCTTGTGAGGTCCTATCTGACAAAATAAAAATAGAAATTTGTGTCAACAAACAAGTGCAAAAAAGGAAAACCCAAAGGGTATGCAATGGTGCAAAGGCTTACCGACAAATCGACGACTCTGCGTCTTTATGCGTTTGGTGATCGCCGTTTCGCGAGCAGATTGCGCAGTTATGTGATCACTGAGTGAAGTCTCCGTGTCATGCAGACGTTTACGGAGATCTTCGACACTAGCAGCATCAGCCTTCGCCTTGTCGGCTTCTTGCCTAGCCTCAACTGCATCTGATTCGGCCTTCTTACGAGCCTCTTCACATTGCTCTAACTTTAGAGCAAGCGTGTCAGCACGTTCGTTGGCTTCTATCAATTTCTCTGAAAAAAGGAAGACAGGATTAGCTATAAACATCGACAAGTCATGCAGAAAGGAAGCAAAAAATAGTCGAGCATTACCTTCAGTCTGGCGTAATCACGGTACCCAATGAATTGGGCACCGATGCGAAGAAGCTCTTTGATCATCGGCTGTTAGAGAGAAACAAAGAAAGAAAACGTTGGCATGAGGAAAATGGCGACATATAGAGTAACCAGAGAAAATATAAACAACGACAAGACTGTTAGCAACTTACATCATCCAAGAGGGGGTTAGAAGAGCTACTCGATTGAAGGGTGAACTCGGGATTTATTTCAACCCTTGCCCTTTTTGGCGAAGGGACAAGGGGGCTTGCCGGAGGAGTAGCAACGCCGACATTCTGCCGAGAAGGCGACGTTTCTTCTCTCTCGACCGGCGTATCCGAGGCAACTAATGTATGTGACGCGCTCGTGCGAGCAGCCACAACAGCAGCTGGTACTTCTTCTTCATCATCACTACGAGCAAGTGTCGACAATATAAAAAGCAAGATAGACAAAAAATTTTGAGTATAAGTAAACAAGAAAAAAAGATACTTACGAACTGATGAGAGACTCGAGGTATGGATCATAGCCTGCCTTCTGGGGCGAAGGAACAGCCTTGTCGACTTTGGAGGTGCCGGAATCTTCGACATCATCCCTTTTCCTTTTGTTCCTTGGAGAAACAGCGGGAGGAAGAGATTGTGCCGACGCAGTGGCTTCAGAGACATCCTCTTTTTCGTCGGACCCCGCAGATCTTCGAGATTCTGCGGGTTCATTTGTAAAGGAGGGGGCATCTGGGTTATCATCGGAGATAACAGCCCTTTCTTCGACCTCTCCACCTTCAGGAAGGGGAGGAAGTGAAACAAGGTTTGGATGATCCTGTATAAAAAGAGGCAAAGTTTGTCAGAAGTGAATAATAACACAAAAAAAAAGCAAGGCAATAGAGAAATTATACAACAATATTTACCTTGGGAAGCGCATGGGCGGCGCTGTATGGTTTTACGCGACAAGTGGAAGGGATGGAATCTTTCTTCTTAAGAGATGAAATTCTACGGATAAGTCTATCCAAATCCTTGACTTCCAAATTCGTCGACAGGCGATCTGCGTCTTCATCGCCAGAATAATTCCAGAAAGGGTTTTTGCGAGCCTGAAGAGGCTGCACCCTAGTCCTAAGGAAATACGCCGTAATCTGGATGCCTGATAATTCTTTTCCACGAGTATTTTGCAACTCGTGGATACGAGTCATCAGGGCCTCTGTCGAAGTCCTTTCTTCCTCGTAGCTTCTGCGTCCCAAGAACGGCGGCGAAGGATTTTCTCGGCACCGTCAAAAGGAGGAATGTTATCCTCGAGGCAGCCATCGTTTTCTTCGCGAATATACAACCACTTCTTGCGCCATCCTTGAACGGAGTCGGGGAGTTTGACATCGAAATAATTGACAGAGGAGCGAACAGAGATAACAACGCCGCCTATATTATAGGCGACATTGGCAGAGCCATTACGGCGACAAAAGAAAATGCGCTTCCATAATGCCCAGTTAGGCTGGACACCAAGGAAGGCCTCGCAAAGAGTGATAAAGATAGAAATGTGAAGGATAGAGTTGGGTGTAAGGTGGTGAAGTTGGAGACCATAAACATAAAGAAGTCCCCGAAGAAAAGGATGAATGGGGGCGAAAAGACCACGGATGAGATGATCAACGAAACTTACCCGATACCCCATTGGAGGGGATGGGTAGCTCTCTTCACTAGGAAAGCAAACAGCTTTGGGCTTCTTGGTAATACCCAGTTTCTTCATCAGGTTGAGGTCTTGGTTGGTGATCTTGGACCTCTCCCACTCCGCCGCTCCCAGATCCGCGGCAGCCATCGATGAGTCAGGTGTGCTGTGCCTGGTTAGACGACGCGGTGGCATCAACAATGGCAATGAAGAGCAACTGCGAAGAGAAAAGCTTTGGGAGCAGTGGAGCGCAAGGGGAGATTTCGCAGAAGAGAGAGAACGGCGCGAGCGGAAGTGCTCAAGGAAGAAGAAGGGGATCTTATATAGAGGTGCGGTGAAGCGACGGAACCGTTGGATGAAGAAAGAATGCAGGAGATGATTACCACGTGGCAACAAGGGCAAATTAGTATTTCAACATTGACGAGGTTACAGAACGTGCGCCAGGAAAAGCGGAGGACGTGTGTCCCCCACTTGCACGACGTGTCAACGTGGTGAGAAAAATGGACCCACAAAGCAGAAAAATTTCGACTATTCATAGAGGTGAAGAGATTTTGACAAGGGAAAGTTTGTCGACAAGAAAAATAAAAAAAGAGAGAGAATGGCGACAGGACAAATCATTTGAATACTTCTGGAGCCTTTGATCAAACACAAGTTTTTGCCCAAATGCTCGGGGGCTACTTTGGAAAAATAGAAAATTTCGAGTATGACAATATAGAAATGGCGAGAGCCTATGACCAAATCCAAGAATTTGTTCATAGCCTCGGGGGCTACTCCCATCGGGAGCGCTGGTCGCGCACCCGATAAATATAAAAATATCGAGAAGGATCATAAATATAGCGGCAAAGGATGCTAATTTGTGGAGCCTACACCCAAGCACAAGTTCTTGGATGTAGCCTCGGGGGCTACTCCCATCGGGAACGCTGTTCGCGTGCCCGATGAATTTGATCGAAATAGAGAAAAAGAAGTGAGTATATTTCGAGTTACACAAATAACTCTACATATACTCCCATCGGGAAGACAAAATAAAGTCATCAAATATGACTCAATAAAATGTGCTATTCCAAAGGCGAAAAGCACTCGACAATATATTCTCGAACGCCAAAGTTGCGATCAATTTCTGAATGCCGCAAATTTGCGAAGGTAAGACCCCGGATCCGTTCTGCTGGGCGTGGCATCGCCAAAGACTGCGCTCTGCTACTTTTATCCGTATCAACAGATACGAAGAAAATCCTAACGGACGCGTTAGGTACCCGATAATATGACTGGGACTCGACAGAATGGTAAGACCTTAAGCGGCACCTGTCGAAGTTTACACCAGTATCCCGAGATCATGTCCAGGGACGTGATCTTGAAGTAGGTTTTTGCGGATTGCCACTAGAGCAGGTTAACTAGTACCTGATCCGTCAGATGAACTAGCCCCAACTACCATTATCCCTGTACAATATAGAATTTTATGTGAAGGAGTATGAATAAAAGCTCTCGAACAAAAATAAACGGGAGAGATTTTCCCGACTCTACGATTCAAGCAAAATCTCGGGGGCTACTGACATAGGCACCCCAAATGGGCCTGCCATAGATAGTACCCGGGATTTACTGAAGGCCCACTATCCGAAGAATAAGAAGATTCGGGAGCCCAAGATATATTAAGGAAAGCTAGAGTTGTAATAGGAAGTATTATTTGTAATCTGGCGGGACGAGTTACAAACCGTCCCGGACTCTGTAACTTGTACAATACGAAACCCTCGACTCCACCTCCTATATAAGGGGGAGTCGAGGGACAAAGAAAGGATCGAATCTACGTCAACATAACCCTAGTTTTCATAATCGCCGAGTACTTTTCGCCTAAACCTTCGAGATCTACTTGCCCTCTACTTCTAGCAAAACCCTAGTCTACAATCTGTAGGCATTGACAAGTTAATCCTTTGTCAGGCGCCGCCACCGAAATGCTCACCGTGTCGCCCTGAGTCGAACCCGCTTGGTTCCCAGTCCGCGCGAGTCCGGGATCGACGGCGATCGCCGACTCCCGCCGGCCACTGTGAGCTCGTGGACATGGTTTCTATTTTGACCAGTCCACGCTCACGTGGCAGTCCACGTGGACCACTGGCCCACTGGTCAGTCTCTACGTGTAAGTTAGCCCGGGTGCTTTTAGCAGTTCCCTTCGTTTTAATTTAAATTCAATAATCTCTGCAACTTCAAATAATTATAGAAAATTCATTTTAACTCAGAAAAATATAAGTGAGATATTAAAATTCTTATAAAAATAAAATCTATCCAATAAAAATATAAAATGAAATTTATTTTTTAAATAGAAATTCAATTATTTAATACATGTTATTTAAGCCTTAATTATTAATTCTAAATTCAATTAAAATTCAATAATTAGGAAAACTTTCCAAATTAAATAAAAACCAGTAAATAAATAAAGAAAACACTAAAACTAATTTTCTTTATTTGTTAATTTGGTAAATCATTATTAGAGAGAATTTAAAAGCCTAGATAATAATTATCTTAATTATTAATTCATTAAAAATAATAAAATGCCAAATTTAATATTATTTTTGTTTCAAAGTTATTAATAACTTCAACATTATAATGAAGTTATTATCTTAAGCACTATATGGTAGATTAGGAAACCCTAGTTCCATATTGAATAAATTTAAACCTCATAATTTATGTGGAACCCTAACACCCTCATTCATTTAGGAACCCTAGGTCCATTCCTTCTTATGAACCCTAAATTGTTACCAAACCTAAACCTCAAGTTAACATGTGATCATGTTACTCCAATAGTAGTTATAAAACCATAATAGCAATTAAATATTTGCCATGACCACATCAAATGTAAAACCCTATCACTAGCAAATTAGTACTCCATGTATGCATACCATCCAACCAAGATGATCAAATAGGATCCACTAAGTCTGAACCCTAGTTCCTATCATCCCAATTACTATTAACCTTAATAATCCATGCTTAGCATCACACCATTGTGATGAACCCTAGCAGCAACCATACCAATTATTTAACATTACCTGACCATATTCCATTAAACCCTACTAGTGTTGGACACTTATCAACCATCCTATTTAGGAGCCAATTATTCCTTACTTAATAGGACCAACAGTAAAACCTAGACTACCTAAACCCTAATTAATATACTTCTTATTATTTAAGAAGTATGTTCTTCAAAAGTTATTCTTTTGAAGTAAATAAAGAATTATCATCAACCTTACCTAATAGGGTCTATAAACCCTAGCAAGCTATCACCAGCAAGATATACCAACCTTGATAGCAACCATATGCAATTAATTGCTTAAGATGCTTATGCTTAAGTAAAACCATACAAGCCCTAGTTAGTGATGAATCCAACTTTGTTGTGATCCATCTAATCCTTACTCCATAAACTATTTGGAACTATAGTAAACCATAGAACTCCACAACCCTAACTATCATACATGTTCTTTGATAAAGAACATGTTCTTCAAAAGCTATTCTTTTGAATTATATAATAAGTAATCATCAACCATGCATTATAGGACTTAACATTGACAACTGCTCTTGACTTATTATACAACTACTATTCATTGAGTGTGTATGATTATTATTATGCATTATACCACTTGTTTATGCTTCTAAGACAACAAAACCCTAATAAGAACCTTGTTTGTGGAATCACTCTAAAAGTGCAACACACCCTAAACAAATCACTACAACTCACTAATCTTAAATCATCGGGGTTAGGTCACGTTTAGAATGATTGCATCTCATACTTATGCATTACTACATCCTTGCCAATTTTAAACATCGTCCTTACCGGACGATGATGCTATTTCATAATTTGGAGTTATTGCGTGTCGAAGGCCTTGACTGCATAATCTTGCAGTCAAGAAAGGCAAGTTCATCGCTTGCTCATGTCATTTGAGTATTTTTACCAAATTACTTGCAAAGTACTATGTTTATCACTATTGCATAAAAAGCAAAACCACTATTTTCATAACTATGAATATGACTATGTGGTGGGCAATGGAACCATGGATTGTGTTGATATGGTGGAGGTTCCATTGCAAGGGTTTATATCCATCTAGGATTAAACAACAAATGTCGTCCAGTGATTCTTGTGCCGTAATACCCGTGTTAACCATAAGATCCGGAATGGGACGGAGTAGTCAAAAGTGTTTCCACCTCTCGTACATCAACGGACGCGCTTTACCGTAGACACTTGTATCTGTCGGGGGCAAGCGGTAGGCTGGGGAAGCCTTAAGTCCCCACGGCATAGTCCGTAGACACTTGTCGCCCGAAGAACAAGCGGTAGGCTGGGGAAGCCTTAAGTTCCCCACGGTATTGCGGTCTATGATGGGTTGCAGCTACCGGCGAAGGAGTTTGGTTCGATCCCAAACTGTTGTCGTGGTCGGGGTCCACCCGTGAGTGGGAATAATGGGACCGACGAGGACCCAGGGTCGGGGTATGCAACAAAGGGTGGGTGTTCGAGGTAGCGGAGGAACATGATTGACTAGGACCTTATACCGGGCCTCACACCAAAGGAAGTGTGGACGGGTTGCGCGCCCGGTTGGCACCAAGGTTAAGATCTCTTATGGGTAAAGCAACACACCTCTGCAGAGTGTAACGAACGTGACCAGTCACTCCCTGTTCGGATATGGAAGCGAACGCGGCCGGAAAGGAACTCCATGAAGTTCTAGTCAACCGGTGAAGGCTGACGGACATAGCTCTTCAGAATAAAATCAACCTTTTGAAGAAATGTTTACAAAAACTTGCATTGCCTATGACTTTCTGGTCTATGGCTGTAGCTAGTGCATTAAACACCTCTTCCCTATAATGAACTTGTTGAGTACGCTCGTACTCATCCCACTCTTAAATCCCCTGCTTAGATTTGGAGGCATCGAAGGAGGATCTACAGTGCAACTCGAAGGCCGAGGAGTCAACAACTACTTCAAAGGACAGGACCATGTCAGGAGAGTCAGATACCACATTCAACAAAGAGAAAACCTAGACTAGCAATAGAAGGAACTAGCTTCCTAAACCTAGCTCCTATTTAGCTAGAATCTATTCTTAGCCTCTATAGCTAGTTAAATACTCTATAAATAGAGTTCGTGATAGGATTAGACTACGAGTCGTTCTTTTGGAGCTTATTTGAAGATTTACCTCATTGTAAAGTAGGAGGCTATGCTGATCTTTTGTAACAGAGTCTGTTTGTAAATCTATAGACATGCCTTGGACCCGCATATGTTTCTGTTGTACCACTCTGAGCGATGTAATGCTAGTGGAACGGTGTTTCATTGGTGTTATATCAGACTTGCATACTACACCATGCAGTGGTATGCCGGGTCACCACAGTTGGTATCAGAGCAAATGCTTTGACCTTAGGATTAAAACCCTTTAAAGGAGACCTATAGGATTGGTAGTGTCTATAGGAAGTTGTCTTAGCTAAACCAAATACTTCTTATGACTTGAGATGGATATTCACTTGAGAATAATCCTGACACACTTGAGTCAAACTTTCTTACCTACCTTTCTTAAGTGAAATTAGTTAGCTAATCCCAAGTATGTAGAACATCATTAAGTTCTTAAAACAATAGAGGAGTAGATCACAGTTGGTATACAATACATGGTAGTCCAAAGAGAGGATACAACCATAAGGAAGATATCCTATTGGAAGATGTGTACCAACACATGTTATGGTTAAGTAAGAGTTATCCAGACCTATTATAATATAGGAGTAATATCAAGTGATGAAGATAAGTAAGATATCTTACTAGAAGATTTATGCCAAGACAAGTAATGGGTAAGTGAAATCTATCCAAACTTGTCAAACAACTGATAGTAAGTGATAAAAATATAAGTTATATGAGGTAGGATAGACCATGATGAGTCAATCATGGGAGAAAGGAAGAGTGATAGGAATAAAATATGTCTATCTACATGGTAGAGATAGTAATCATATAAGATTCACCTGAGAATCATTATGTGATGAAGTAGAACATCATAAATATTTAGTAGGAGAACAATAAGAAGCCAGTTGTTCAACAATAGTGCAAGAATTGTGTTCCAAAACCATGGGAAGTGTGCCAAGCACATCATGACCATAGTCTTATGATAGAAACACTTGGAAGTATAGGAGTTATATCATAATAAATATGTATTCAGAGTAGTCATGTTAGAACTAAATGTATCATAGGAAGTAGTCCTCAATAGCACGTATATATGATATACTATTTAGTTAGTACTTCCAAACAAAACTAGGTTAACTTCAACTATTCCAGACCACTTTGTTTCAAATTTATCTCATTGCAATTGTGCAATTAAGGTAAATTTTGAGACAAATAGTAGAATGCCCTATATTCATGCTAAGTATCATGATATAAACCTATATTATGTGGTGTTATATACTACACATCAGAGCCTGATGTTTAGAGATGTCTTACTCAACTATTATATTCAGGCTTATGATGGTGTGTAATATAAGCACAAAGCTGAATCTTCTTGGATTTTTATTGGATTTCCATTGATTGACTAGATCCATACATAAAGTTTGACTTTGATATGCAAATGCATGTTGCAATATCAAGTTCTTACTTGATGCTATAGATTTAGAGGGTAATGGTAAACGTGTGAGGAAGTGACGAATTCTGAAGATCTTGAAGACAAGATGGAGGTACATCACACAAAGGAAGAAAAGTTGTGGGAAGTAACCACAATACTCTGAAGGAAGTACCAATCCAAAAATCATGCTTTACCTCAACAGAGGAGTACTTTAGTACATAAGAAGCATGAAGGTGAGAAATATGGTGATTATGGAGAAGTAGAAGTAGAACCATAATCATTATAGAAGAGGGAATGCATGGGAAATCACTTTGGATACTATATTCATAGTGGTTTTCTTGCAAAATAAACCCTGAAGAAAGGAAGATGATATATGAAATCATAGCAGATATAAGAAGATCACAATAGGTATTAGAAGACCACAGTTGGTATAGGAACAAAACAACGAGATAAAGTAGAAGATGTCCCGACCAATTGGTCAAAACCTATAATAGAGTCCATTTTTAGATAACAAAGAGCCACAGTTGGTATCAAGTAGTCCGTAACTAGATTATTTGTACCAAGAGGTGGTTACAAATAAAAATTTATCAGCCAAATAATTGTGACATATAAACATTCATTCGAAGGATTCATGTTGGTTGTCCACGATTGTGTGGATATGCCACAAAGATTCTTCGTGAGACTTTTAGAAAGGTACAAATCATAAGTTAGACCTAGACCAATATTCTAACCATCAATCCAATTGCTGGAAGAAAATGAGTTGAAGACCATAAGAAAACTCTAAGGGGTAGAGTAAAATATTGAGTTGGATGTACAATGACTCAATACTTTGAGTAAGATGGAGAAGAAGGTCTGAACTGAGAGGAAGTTCGATCTTATTTTCATAAGATTGTTGAACACTACTTTCAGAAGGATGTCAAACCAGAAGCCGAGGTTCATACCTCGAGGAAGTAATAATTGGACTATAACTTGAGAATGTGAGTAGTATTTACTCAGAAGTACGAGAGCTTAAGTAATCCAAGCTTAATGAAGTTGGATGAAGAAAATACCATAGACCAAATACAACTCAATAATGCCAAAGACCGAAGGAAATTGACCATACCGAAACCACGGACTAATAGAATGATTCCTTTCATGGAACCTAAATAACCAAAATAGTTATAGGTATCAACTATAAACCATGATTGGATAGGCTAAATTAGTCTAACCTTCTTAGTAAAAGAAACCGTAAAAACCATTTCTATGGTAAGTACCTTACTAAGTACCATTATTGCAGTTTTGGTGGTAAGGGAAAACAAATACCCATTTTCCCAATTAGGAATAGGTTCTCAAATGAGTCTTCAGTTAAGACTAGCAGCACTAGAAGGAGTTTCAATCATTGAATCTTCAATGAGAAAGAAAACAAGCTTATAGAGTTGGAAGAAATCAAAGAATCAAAGTAAGAACCATGGTTCAGAGACAAACCATAAGGGATTCCAGGAAGAATCTGGACAAGGGATATATTCAATTATATTCAGTAAGGTCAATACGGAGTTCGGAAAAAGTTGTAGTCTGCACAAGTCAGATCCACACTCCGAAACGTGAGAGAGTTCAAACTTCGAGGACGAAGTTTAGTTTAAGGGGTAGAGACTGTAATATCCCAGGTATTGGGGTTACAAAAATAGAGGAAACAGATGTGTGCATTGCATTCATGCATAGAAAATCCGGGGAATTTTCGCGCTTTAAAGTAAAACAGTCACAGTAACTGAAGTTTCACTTGATCTTGGTGGAATTGAAGTAGCTCATCAAGTCAAGCGCTATAAACCTCAATGTGACTTTGATAAAACCTTGTTTTGGGTAGAGGTGATTTGATCTAAGGGGTTAGATCAAATGAAAATAAAATCAACACAGGAACTTATTAATCAAGAATCAACTACTTGATCTTATTAAAGATCACAACATGATGTTCCTTGCCATAACATATGAACATCCATTTAATTGGAAATCAAGTAATAATAATTGGAGAAACTATTCTTCACTTATCTTCTCCATGTCTTAAACTAATCCATGCTCATAAACCCTATGATATCCATTCTACTTTAATCTTGGAAACATAACAAGGAGATTCACTCAAGAAGTATATATTCTTCTCTATTCCATATTATTATACATCTAACCTAGAGAGGTGAGGGTTCTATTATAATTACTAGAGAAGCATTAACAAACCTTGAGTTAAACCTTGGATATACATCCATGTACTCAAATCATCATCCTTAAGAGAAACCCTAGGATAGTATTCCAGCCATTTCCTAGAGAGAAACCATCTATGATAATTAGAGATATTGATGATCACATCATTCTCTATGAAGCATAACCTTAGGTTAGTATTAAAATCCTTCCCCAAATGAGAGAGCTCAAGCTTTGGTGTTATACTCAAGATAGATGAGGTAACAATTAAAATGAAGGGAGAGCACTATCCATATATCCTGATGATTATATCATCATACCTTGGAAAGAACCCTAAGTAATTATCTCAGGCATTCTCCTAGGATATAAATTATTGAGGCAACCATAGCAGTACTATCTCCAGAAAGTAAATTAGAAGTACTATACCCTAGTTGATCAATACAATGCTTGATCATGGAAGTAAGAAACTTATTTAATGAGAGATACCTTAGGAAGCCAAACCTTGATCATTATAAATTGAGTGATGATCATAAACCCTAAGTACTTGAGGTAGAGATATTAAGAACAAGTGGATTATGCCTAATCCATGATCATGCTCTTGAGGTATGTGAGGATAAGATAAACCCTAATAGTATAAGTAGATATCATTCCCCACCTGAAATCATAGGGAGGTAACTAGTAGGCAACCCTAGGCTTATATCCCAACCTTAACTTGTGAACCACTTGGTGATCATAAGTAGAATTCTACCATAGCTACATTCCACTTATTCTTCACCTAAGAAACATAAGAAAACCCTAGAGTAAAACTCCATACTTAACATGGTGAGAAACCATCCATTCATATGACCAAAGTTAACTATAAAAAGAACTATACCCACCTTAGTTACTTCAATGATAAATTAAGGATAATAATAGAAATTCTATTTGTATAAGATAAACTAACTCTCAAGTCCTTAGTAACTAAAGGAGAACAGAAACAATTAAGCAAGTAACCTTATTACCTTGGTTAGGAGAGATTAAAACCTAGCAGATGCAATATGATGCCACCTCACTTCTACAAACTAGAATTAAATCTCAACCCTAGTTTGAGTAGCACTTGGGTGATCACAACTAAACCCTAAACTACAATTAAGTTCCAATCCATGTATCATTAGATAAATAGCAATATAATCCTACAAGTGCACTCTAATTAAATCCTGTATTTAATTATGGAACATAAGATGAATCTAGTGTTAAGTCTTATATTTGAAACTAAATGGGTAGCTAACAACCACTTATTTCCATATATCAAAACCAAACCATGATGAGAGTAGTACCTACTCTAAATATTTTAAGGTGTTACTAAACTACCATATAAAGACTACACTTGGAAGTAATTCAAGTAGAATTTCCAAATTCATTATAACCTAGTTATGCCCATAAAATAATAGACAAGTAATAGCATTCTCAAATAATAGATAAAGCCCTTAGAAATATTTTAGTGCATGAAATCATATGCACATGACTAAATTCTCAAATAAGAATCAAGTCATAATAATAACCTATAAAGCACTTGGTGTACAAATTATCAACTCCAATCATTCAAAAGGGAGTTGTGTTCCAAATATAGAAGAAATGGGAAATTAAAATAAATACCTAAAATATTACCTAATTTAAACATTGTCATAAGGCTCACATATTGAATGTGATTCATAAAATAATGCAGCAATGCATGTATCCTTTTCTTAATCCTAAAGAACTTCAAATTATAAACTACCTGCCTGGTATAAAATTATTTAAGTTTAAATTAAAAATAGAATGTAAAATAGAAAAGGAAAACAGAAAATAAAACAGAAAAGAAATAAGAGAAGAGAGGAGAGGAGCTTACCTTGCCTGGCAGGCCATCACAGCCCAGCAGCAACCAACGACCAGGCCCAAGAACTAAGCCCGACACCAGCCCAGCCCAAACATACCCTCGACAGATATTTCACGAACAGAGGGAGTCATCGTCTTCCTCCGTTCTGGCAAGCAGCTCGCTGTCGAGCTCTCCTCGCTCGGCCGCGCCAAGATACTCGCCGCCGCCCCCGAACGTCTATAAAGACCGCCGTGCCGTCGCCTGAAACCCTAGCCCTCAATTCCCCTTTCTCTCTGCCTATTTCTCTCCAATTCTCGAAACCCTAGCCGCAGACCTCCGCTCGCCGCCGGCGATTGAGGCCACCCCGTGCCTCGCCGTGGATACTCCCATCACCACCGTATTCTCCTCGTTCTTCTCGTCGTCGCGTGCTTGCAGGGAGGGTTTGGGGATGAAGAATTTGGCCCTCTTCTCCGACTACTGCCGCCACGGCCATGGACGACATCGTCGCCGTCCGGCCACCTCTGCACCAACGGAGCACACCATCACGCTCGTGGTAAGCTGGGGTTCCTCCTGAGCTTCCTAGTGCATCGATTCGACGACCGTAGCCTCCTAACGCCGTGTCCCTGTCCCCGCCGCCGCGGCACCTCGCCGCCGGTCACTCTCTGGTGACCTATTCGGGGCGGCGCCGCCACCGAAATGCTCACCGTGTCGCCCTGAGTCGAACCCGCTTGGTTCCCAGTCCGCGCGAGTCCGGGATCGACGGCGATCGCCGACTCCCGCCGGCCACTGTGAGCTCGTGGACATGGTTTCTATTTTGACCAGTCCACGCTCACGTGGCAGTCCACGTGGACCACTGGCCCACTGGTCAGTCTCTACGTGTAAGTTAGCCCGGGTGCTTTTAGCAGTTCCCTTCGTTTTAATTTAAATTCAATAATCTCTGCAACTTCAAATAATTATAGAAAATTCATTTTAACTCAGAAAAATATAAGTGAGATATTAAAATTCTTATAAAAATAAAATCTATCCAATAAAAATATAAAATGAAATTTATTTTTTAAATAGAAATTCAATTATTTAATACATGTTATTTAAGCCTTAATTATTAATTCTAAATTCAATTAAAATTCAATAATTAGGAAAACTTTCCAAATTAAATAAAAACCAGTAAATAAATAAAGAAAACACTAAAACTAATTTTCTTTATTTGTTAATTTGGTAAATCATTATTAGAGAGAATTTAAAAGCCTAGATAATAATTATCTTAATTATTAATTCATTAAAAATAATAAAATGCCAAATTTAATATTATTTTTGTTTCAAAGTTATTAATAACTTCAACATTATAATGAAGTTATTATCTTAAGCACTATATGGTAGATTAGGAAACCCTAGTTCCATATTGAATAAATTTAAACCTCATAATTTATGTGGAACCCTAACACCCTCATTCATTTAGGAACCCTAGGTCCATTCCTTCTTATGAACCCTAAATTGTTACCAAACCTAAACCTCAAGTTAACATGTGATCATGTTACTCCAATAGTAGTTATAAAACCATAATAGCAATTAAATATTTGCCATGACCACATCAAATGTAAAACCCTATCACTAGCAAATTAGTACTCCATGTATGCATACCATCCAACCAAGATGATCAAATAGGATCCACTAAGTCTGAACCCTAGTTCCTATCATCCCAATTACTATTAACCTTAACAATCCATGCTTAGCATCACACCATTGTGATGAACCCTAGCAGCAACCATACCAATTATTTAACATTACCTGACCATATTCCATTAAACCCTACTAGTGTTGGACACTTATCAACCATCCTATTTAGGAGCCAATTATTCCTTACTTAATAGGACCAACAGTAAAACCTAGACTACCTAAACCCTAATTAATATACTTCTTATTATTTAAGAAGTATGTTCTTCAAAAGTTATTCTTTTGAAGTAAATAAAGAATTATCATCAACCTTACCTAATAGGGTCTATAAACCCTAGCAAGCTATCACCAGCAAGATATACCAACCTTGATAGCAACCATATGCAATTAATTGCTTAAGATGCTTATGCTTAAGTAAAACCATACAAGCCCTAGTTAGTGATGAATCCAACTTTGTTGTGATCCATCTAATCCTTACTCCATAAACTATTTGGAACTATAGTAAACCATAGAACTCCACAACCCTAACTATCATACATGTTCTTTGATAAAGAACATGTTCTTCAAAAGCTATTCTTTTGAATTATATAATAAGTAATCATCAACCATGCATTATAGGACTTAACATTGACAACTGCTCTTGACTTATTATACAACTACTATTCATTGAGTGTGTATGATTATTATTATGCATTATACCACTTGTTTATGCTTCTAAGACAACAAAACCCTAATAAGAACCTTGTTTGTGGAATCACTCTAAAAGTGCAACACACCCTAAACAAATCACTACAACTCACTAATCTTAAATCATCGGGGTTAGGTCACGTTTAGAACGATTGCATCTCATACTTATGCATTACTACATCCTTGCCAATCTTTTAAACATCGTCCTTACCGGACGATGATGCTATTTCAGAATTTGGAGTTATTGCGTATCGAAGGCCTTGACTGCATAATCTTGCAGTCAAGAAAGGCAAGTTCATCGCTTGCTCATGTCATTTGAGTATTTTTACCAAATTACTTGCAAAGTACTATGTTTATCACTATTGCATAAAAAAGCAAAACCACTATTTTCATAACTATGAATATGACTATGTGGTGGGCAATGGAACCATGGATTGTGTTGATATGGTGGAGGTTCCATTGCAAGGGTTTATATCCATCTAGGATTAAACAACAAATGTCGTCCAGTGATTCTTGTGCCGTAATACCCGTGTTAACCATAAGATCTGGAATGGGACGGAGTAGTCAAAAGTGTTTCCACCTCTCGTACATCAACGGACGCGCTTTACCGTAGACACTTGTATCTGGGGCAAGCGGTAGGCTGGGGAAGCCTTAAGTCCCCACGGCATAGTCCGTAGACACTTGTCGCCCGAAGAACAAGCGGTAGGCTGGGGAAGCCTTAAGTTCCCCACGGTATTGCGGTCTATGATGGGTTGCGGCTACCGGCGAAGGAGTTTGGTTCGATCCCAAACTGTTGTCGTGGTCGGGGTCCACCCGTGAGTGGGAATAATGGGACCGACGAGGACCCAGGGTCGGGGTATGCAACAAAGGGTGGGTGTTCGAGGTAGCGGAGGAACATGATTGACTAGGACCTTATACCGGGCCTCACACCAAAGGAAGTGTGGACGGGTTGCGCGCCCGGTTGGCACCAAGGTTAAGATCTCTTATGGGTAAAGCAACACACCTCTGCGAGTGTAACGAACGTGACCAGTCACTCCCTGTTCGGGATATGGAACTGCGAACGCGGCCGGAAAGGAACTCCATGAAGTTCTAGTCAACCGGTGAAGGCTGACGGACATAGCTCTTCAGAATAAAATCAACCTTTTGAAGAAATGTTTACAAAAACTTGCATTGCCTATGACTTTCTGGTCTATGGCTGTAGCTAGTGCATTAAACACCTCTTCCCTATAATGAACTTGTTGAGTACGCTCGTACTCATCCCACTCTTAAATCCCCTGCTTAGATTTGGAGGCATCGAAGGAGGATCTACAGTGCAACTCGAAGGCCGAGGAGTCAACAACTACTTCAAAGGACAGGACCATGTCAGGAGAGTCAGATACCACATTCAACAAAGAGAAAACCTAGACTAGCAATAGAAGGAACTAGCTTCCTAAACCTAGCTCCTATTTAGCTAGAATCTATTCTTAGCCTCTATAGCTAGTTAAATACTCTATAAATAGAGTTCGTGATAGGATTAGACTACGAGTCGTTCTTTTGGAGCTTATTTGAAGATTTACCTCATTGTAAAGTAGGAGGCTATGCTGATCTTTTGTAACAGAGTCTGTTTGTAAATCTATAGACATGCCTTGGACCCGCATATGTTTCTGTTGTACCACTCTGAGCGATGTAATGCTAGTGGAACGGTGTTTCATTGGTGTTATATCAGACTTACATACTACACCATGCAGTGGTATGCCGGGTCACCACATTACACGCCATCACCCACCAATCAGAAATGGAGATGAAGGAGGTTCTGGAGTCGGCGGAAGTATCATTATCCCAAGATTTGGCCATATTCCAGATGCCCGCTGTGAACGGGCAGTCTTTGCAAAGATGCACAGCCGTCTCGGGTGCCCGTCGACAGAGTGGGCAAACAGGGTCATGGGTCCAACCTCGGATGGCTAACATGTCAGCGGTGAGGAGCTTTCCGTGGAGCGCAAGCCACGCAAACAGTTTGCACTTTGGCTTCGCATGCGCCGACCAGATCTTTTGCGCAACGAAGCTGGGATGGGTACCGAGGAATTGTGCCTTGTAGGCCGAACTGGCGCTGTAATTCCCGTCCGTGGTCAAAATCCAGGAGATGGAGTCCAGACGCAACGGGTCGAGGATGGTAGTCTGAACAATGTTCCAAATCTCCAAATATTGCGTTAACTGTATAGGGGAGTTGATCCTTGCGACGGAACGGATCCAGTTGTTGTCACGTATCTCCTTTGCAACTGAATGGTTTTTCCTAGTTGCAATGGAGTAAAGGTCAGGGGCCCAGGAGGCGAGAGGTCCGCGTGCGCACCAGTTATCATGCCAGAAAGATGCAGTTTCTCCGTCACCGATCTCAATCCTTGTAGAGGCCCTGAATAGGGACAAATCCTTTTCGTCACACGGAAGTTTGGAGCCGGCCCAGGTGCGTTCCGGCTCTGTCCAGTTTAACCACGGACATCGAAGGCGGAGAGCGCGCCCCGTTCTCTCGAGATCAGGCATCCCAAGGCCACCGAGCCCCTTAGGTTTGCAGACGGTCTTCCAGTTGACCAGCGCTTTTCCTTGTGCCACGTGCTCGCCGTCGTCGCCAGCCCAAATGAAGTTCCAGGCAATCCTATTAATCTTGTCCCTTGCCCATTTAGACAACGGTATGGCGGTGGCATGATAGATCCCGGTCGCCATGAGAACCGACTTTGCGAGAGTTACCCTTTCAGGTCGTGCCAGATTTTTGCCCATCCAACCCTGCAATTTTCCAGCAATCTTGTCAATGAGAGGTTGGAGGTCAATCTTTCGTAGGCAGCGGAAGTGAAGAGGAAGGCCGAGGTACCTTCCAGGAAAGGTTCCAATTTTTGCGGGTAGATCAGCGAGAATATCAGTGAGATCAATCTGTTCGCAGCGTACCGGAAAAACCTCAGTCTTGCTCATGTTGGTGATGAGGCCACTCGCTTTGCCGAAACAGTCAAGGATGGAGGAAATGGCATGTAGTTCGTCCTTGAGAGGATTCACGAAGATGACAACGTCGTCAGCGTATAGCGATATGCGACATCTAGTAGTCCGCGAGCGAATGGGGCTCAAAATGCCATGGAGGGTCGCTTTAGACAGAATGCGCTGCATGGGATCAATGGCGAGGATGAAGAGCATAGGGGACAGAGGGTCGCCCTGACGTAGGCCCCTCCTATGGCTGAAAGGGCGGCCTGTGTCCCCGTTTAGGAGAACTCGTGACGTGGCCGAAGCTAAAGAAAGAGAGATCCAATCTCTCCAAATTTGTCCGAAGCCCAGAGCCATTAGAACTTCGAGGAGGTAGGCCCATCCAACTGTGTCAAAAGCCTTGGAGATGTCAAGCTTGAGGAAAAGGCAAGGCGTTTTGGAGGAATATAGCTCCTTGATGAGGTTCTGAACGTGGAGGAAGTTGTCGTGAATGCTCCTTTTCTTCACAAAAGCGCTCTGGCACTTCGAAACGATGTCGGGCAGAATCAGCAGTCTTCATCGTTATTCTGTTGTCTTGCGTTCTATCCTTTGCGGCGTGTTAGTGGGGTGGCCGCCCTTGTTAGTTTTTCATGTTCCCGCGTTTGCCCTCCTCTCCTCTGCAGGGAGTGGTTTGGTGCTGTGTGCTTGTAAACTCGTTAAACCTCTGACTTTATTAATTTAAAGTTAGACATATAATATCTTTTATTTAAAAAAATCTAGCGACCCAGAACCGTGCCTAATATCCTCCCACTAATCCCGTGTAGCTGCAGACAACTATGGCTTCACTAAAGATAACTTCCTTTGCCTCACAGAAACAGGGCATCGCTGCCTCCGCCCTGCACCACACCCACGACCCTTCCCGCCGGCGTCGCCGCGACTCACCATCCAGAATCACTCCGGGCGTTCGGGAAATCCCGAAAGTTCGGGACGGGAAATTCGGGAAAAAACAAATTCGGGATCTACAAAGTGACACCCGAAAATGTAGCATAATATTTGCCTCCCGATAATTCGGGTACCCGAAAATTCGGGTTCGGGATCGGGAAATTCCTGAATAGCCCGACATACATCAATCAACAGCATTTCTGCGTTTTTGACAGCAACAAGAATAAATCAAAAATTTGACAGCATTTCCGCTTGTACACGCGCGCTGGAGGTGCAGCTTGCCGCATCTCCACAAAGACGTAGACGAGGATACAAGTCGGAGAATCGGAGGCGTCCGGTCGAGCGGCGGAAGACGACAGTGGCGACTTGCGAGCGGAGGCGACCCCGACGAGCTCGATCTGCGTCCGGTCGAGCGGCGAAATACGGCAGTGGCGACTTGCGAGCGGCGGCGACGCCGGCGAGTTCGATCTACGGCCTCCTCCAGTCCGCCCTTTGTGTGAGACTGTGAGTGTGAGTTGTGGCGGCTGGCCGGCTGGGGATGGGGACGGGAGTGGGGAATTGGGGACTGAGTAGAGAAACTGGACGCTGCGCTTTCTTGATGTCTAAGGTTGGGAAATTGGGCTGGGCCGCTGGGCTTTTTTGATGTGATGGGCTCTACTTCGGGATACTCGGGATTTTCGGGTGTTGAGACCACAGGCCCGAATTTCCTGAAGTAAATTCGGGAAATTGAAACATCTTCCCGAATACATGATCGTGATTTTCGGGTTCGGGATATACGGGTTCGGGATCGGGATATTCGGGTTCGGGATTCGGGATTCGTGTTTTATGTCCGGAGTGGATCCAGAACTACAAAATCTTACCCTTAGGGCATGTACAATCGTTCAGACGATAGCAGTCTGTAGTACGTGTACATGTCAGCTCCAAACGGCGCTGCAGACGACTCGTACAATAGGTTGTTGGTTCAGTTGTCTGCAAGAGCCTGAAACTCGTAACTGCACCAAATTAAAAGATTTGTTTATTAGCGCTAAACACGGTGGGACCATCACGATCAGAGGAGCAGATTTGCTTTGAGGTTACACAGGTTATCGACGCCATCTATACAACGGGACTGGAGCCGTCGCTAAGCTACCGAAAAAAACGGAAATCGACCGTCTGCATGATTACCGACGACCCCTCCTTCTCTCACCTCTAACCGACCGAAAATCCTTGATGGCATACGTTACAGACAGCTGACATGGCACCATTGTACATGCCCACCGCCGGCGTCGTACGGCTGTCTTCGACCCCAAGCCCGCGCTTTCGTTCATAGCCTGCCTTGGCACACATCCGCGCGTCCGCGACCGTCGTCCTCGCGTCAGGTTCGTCGGGTCGTCCCGCTCCTCTCCGCGTGACGAGGCAAGTCCCTCAGTGCTCACCCGCGCCGCCAGGAACGTCCCTCCACACGCGTCAAAACCCATCACGCCGAGACCAGAGCCGTCGATGCGGGAGTCGCCAAACTTGTAACTGCTCGCGCCTCGGGCCAGAACTGCCGCCCGCCGTACTGCACCTCCTCGCGCCTGCGGCTGATGTAGTATGGCGTGCTGCATTCCATTTCATGAATCCTTCCTCCGTCATAGGTGAGTTAGAACGATGTCACTTGCATTTAGGTGTTCGCTGTTTTTCCCATGAGGCTAAAAGTCTGTTATGTCATTTGACTCTTGTTCAGTTTTTCTTTGCGTTAACAGATAAGGATAATAGTTTAGCATTTCTTTGTCAATGGCCCGCATTATTTAGCTCTTTTAAATGATCGATCCAGTCTTTGAAAGTTTGGCCTAGAATATAATTTCAGTTTGTCTAGATGCAGGCCGTAGCATTCTTTTTTTTCGATAAAGGAAATATAGTAATATCGAGAGATACCAATTACACCCAGCCTCTGCAACAACGCAATACCTTAATGGCAGTACGGATGCACACAGCCAAAAAAAGAAAAGAAAACTAAGAAAATAAAAATCCCGCTACGGTATTCCAGCCTTAGCAGCAACAGGACATCCACCACCAAGACAACACCTGGATCTCAGGCTCTCCAAAAAGCGACGCCTCCAAGAAGGGAACAGTGCACAAGCACCGTCGTCGCCCGATCAAAAATCTTAGGTTTTCACCCTGGAGATAGTCCCCGCTCTCAAAACAATGCCTCCAACAAGGTCATTGCCAGGCACAACCAATTAAGGCCAGACCTTGGATTTTCATCCTGAAAGGCAAGACTCTGAACTTCACCTGTGTTGCCGCCCCCACTTCCATACTGCTGCTGCGAAAATCAGAACACCAAGCAAGTCCCTCAACAGCGCAGAGATTTGAACCTCCATTGCTAGTCCTCTACTCCGGCCCTCATGGTATTCTCCGCCTCTAACTTCGCCATGGAGCAAATGTCTCCATATGGCAAGAAAGAACAGAGCTTCACGCCGCTCCCTCCAGAACCAAACGGCCGGAATAAAAGCATGGATGCGCACGACCGAATACCACCGATCCAGCAAACTCCAGGCATAAAGTGTGTTGTTACATTCGCCGGCGGAGCCTTCCGGAACTCACCACTCCGGCCAGATCAAGAGGGACCAGCCTTAGGAAAGTCTTCATCTTCGCACAAGAAGGACCCTAGGATCGCCACCTTTATTCTTCGATGCAGATGAGCAGGCCCCCACGCCGCCATCCGCTGGCCAACGACGACGAAGAAGGAATCGGTGGACAAACAGCAGCCGAGACCCACGCGACCCAAATCAGGTCCGTGCTGCCCAGAAACGAGCCTCACGTTCCAAATCGGGCCTGCCCGGCGGACGCCGGCGAAGCCGCGCCGCCACGCCACGTGGTCCTGGGCATGCCGACGAGCAACTGGGCAGCAACCGCGAGCGGAGATACGGGAGTGGGCGAGCCGATTTGGCTGCAGCAACTAGGCGCAACCGCCGCGTCCACCAGCCCAGATCGGGCTCAGATGGTCGCCGACCTCCGCATCCGAGCGTCGCGCCGTCGTGCTGCACGCCACGAACCGCTGCTCCGCCGCGAATCCATCCCGCCGCCGTGCCAGAACGGCCGCCGCACCCTGCGTGACCCGCTGAATCCTCTCCTCCGCGTGAAGAGAAGGGACCTGGGTGCGCCATCCTTGCCCTGCCGCCTTCGACGGCCTGGGCGCCGCCACCACCGCCGGAGCCGGCAGCAGCAGCGGCCAGAGGATGCAGGTCGGGAGGGCTTCTCGACGAAGATTAGATCGCCCCGGGGTCGCCTCACGCGAGCGACCCGGAGGCTCCGTTTCTATTCCACCTGGCCGTAGCATTCTATCCTAATTATCGATATATATGAGACATTGTAGCAGATTGAATTCTAGCATTTGACGGTAATCTCATGTTAGACCCAAATAAATACTACAGGGACCTCCTCATTCCTATGTACATAAGCAGATATAACCCCCCATGCTTCAGGGCTTAAAGTTGTGGTCTTAGATCCAACTTTAATTTTGTAGACTCATACTCACTGTAGTAAAACTACAAGTCATATGGTTTCTGTTATTCAATATTCCTAGAATATACATGACGCTGTATCTAAGTTACATTGCAATTTTGCTACGTTTCCGATCTATTCACCTATGATCTGTATATATCGTCATATTTATTTGGAATCTTCAAATAGTGGAAACTGATGTCAGTCACTACATATATTATAAGATAGTTAGGCAATTCGGGTATACAGCGTAGCCTCAAATTCTACTTCTAAGATCCTTTCTACAGATACTATTGATTGTGTATCTATTTTTATTTGATTTCTAGGAGAATTATTTGCAAACTTGTACATATAAGAAATATCATCCAGGAATATAGGATTAATCCTTCAGACCTTTTTGAGTTATCAGGTTTATTCTTCTCTACGGAAAGTTCAATACTTCAGTTTATCTGTCACCATTTCGTACGTGCAGTTTATAATTTCGAATGTGTAAATTTGTTGCTATTTTAAATATGATTGCAAACTAGCAGTAATTCAGTTGTCGTTTCAGCCGATATATGTGGCATCCACTAGCACCGTCCCTCTTCTGACTCAAACAAACATGCAACATAATAGTACTACTTCCCGTTCGGGATCATAAGTCCAGCGCGTATACCTAGATCGTTAATTTAACCAACATAATATGAATTGTACAAAACAAAAATTATATCATTAGAAGGTAGAACATCTAAACTTTCTAATGATATATATGCTGAAATATATATCTTGTATTACATTGGTTAAATTTACGACCTAGGAATGCGTGTGGATGTTATAATCCCGAACAGAGGAAGTACAAGACTGTTCAGTTTGCTAACACAACATAAGAAGCGCGATGTCGTAGTTGTCGGCACCACTCACTCGCCCGTCCTAGGTTTTGTGTTTGACTTCCATGCGTCGCAATTTGTTTTGCACCATTTAAACAATGGGAAGTATATGACAGGCGGGTTCAATATATAACTTTGTGTTTCTAATAATTTTTAAAAAGTATATGACACATGGCCCCCGGATTTATCTGGTTTGTAACAATTTGAAATAAAAATGAAAAATAAATGACATGTGGATCCTACATGTAAGCGTACGTGATGTTGCAGATTTTTTTTTTGAAAAAGTAGGTCAAACATACCTAGAATGGACCTTTCCACGCTCAAAATATTGACATGTGACAGTTTTTATCATGACAAATATCTTAAAACTCCGTGGATAATTGGGATACGGGCCCTCCCAATGGGCCATGATGAATCCGTGAAGTTTTCCACGACGAATTTGCTGTACTTTCATGGAAGTATGGGCTTTTGAGGGCCTCACGTAGCTCGCGATGAAATGGCCCAAAATGTTACATATCTGTGAAATTTCTGGCGATGAAATTAGTAGCGTCATAGACCACCACTAGTAGAGAAGAGGCATTCACACACGGGGCTAAAATAACCTGTCACACACCGTAAACCTTTCTATCACTATGCAAGGGTGGACGAAACTCATCTAGAGCGCACACGGTTTATTAAACTATTTTTTACGGGTCTCCAATCGCACATGTTTTATTTCCACAAATCGTTTGCGATGTGAAGACCCATCACAAACGTTATTTCATAGTCTATCGTGTGCATTTTTGCTGATCGTAAACGACGTGTATTGTTTCGTCGTACGTGTTCTATTCTATTGACACACTTTTTTTTCTTTCAACTGGCAATATGTTGATTGCTTATATAGCATAAATTTTTTACCTGCAGAAGCATATGCATGCCCAGCTGAACAATAAATTCAAATACAGTAGCACATCTCCATTGTATTTGACTGGAAATTTGATACATCATGTATACATATATTTGCGACATAGCTTCAGTTGTGAGCTATGCAAACAAGAAAGGTATATAAAAGAAGAGAATGTGTAGATTTTTTGGTTCCGTCATTGTCTTCTCTATGATACTAAGTTTTTCCGTTTTGCAGTAAGAAGACATGACTCGAAATAACTGTCTTCGCAAGCTTAGAGGTTTCTCAACTTATCATTGTGAAGACATGACGGAGGAGTCAAAAGGAAGGCCTTGAGACAATTCAGCCCTCACTGCAAGATGAACACATCTTTATTTTGTGATGGTGGGGCAGCAGCTTGAACATCATGTCGCACACCATTTCCTCCCTTTATTTTATGCAGCATCACAAAATAAGATTCATATTTTTAAGTATATAAAAAAAGAGATGGAGTAAACTATGCTTACACACAAATAACAATACTATATAAATCAAGCTAGTTAAGAGTGCTTACACAACAGATCTTACCACACACAAATAACATGGATCTAACTCATGATTAAAACTAGTTACAAGAATGATCTACATATAAATGAAGGCCTCATAATACCAATCACACCTAATGACACACTTCATCCTATGGAACCAAGTATATACTATGCACAATGAGGACTGTTTGTGCAAAGCGCAAGGTTCCATATAATCAGTATGGCAGTAATATGGTCAGGCCCTGAATATGGTGCATAAGGTTGGATAGAATAATTCTTTTGTGATAATCAATTTAATCACTGGCCTCATACACCAAATCACACACTCGTATTAACATAGCATTCTCAAGGATGTAGCAACCAAAATAGAGTAAAACATGAATCTAACTCATTATATAATCCAGTCGCCACCAAAACTGTCGGTGCTTAGAGTAGATCGGAGCTGTAAATAGAACGTAAACATGCAAAGTCATCCTTATGTGCTAATAATTTGGCCTCATACACCAAATCACATACTTGTATTAACGGAGCATTCCCCAGAGATGTAGCAACCTAATAGAGCAAAACATGGATCTAACTCACTATATAATCCAATCTTGCCACCAAAAGAACCAGTGCTTAGAGTAGATCCGAGGTATAAATAGAAAGTAAACATTAACAATGTAAACATGCGGGAGGGAGAGGGTGCACTCTCGAGCCGTCTTAGCGACGGTGGAGGTCGAGGACGAGTCGGCTTGATCAGAGGTATCAAAGGTGGATCCGGCCTCCGAAAACGTGGATCGACGTGACTCCACGGCCAACGTGCCGCATGTGAGTACATCGGCACCGTAGGGAGGAAGGTATTTGGCTAGAAGCTTGCTTCCACCTCGCCGGCTAGGTGCTTTTCCAGGGACTAGGTCATCCTAGTGGTTCTAAAGAAGGGGGCGGTTGTGGTCTATGGATAGGAGTGAGAACGGATAAGGACGATGTTGGCCCTAATTTATGCAAGATAGTGGCAAGGGTTACGACTGTCCGACAAGACGGGCCCACATAACACATATGTTTAGCTAGAACTGGCCGTTTGCGTTTTAGGATTATTACATACGGAGTGTTATAGAATAATTCTTTGCAGCTCTCTTTGTTTAAATTATTTCTACTTTTTAGCCAACATGATGGCTTGTAAATCTATACTACTTTAACGTACATAAACATAAAAGTACTGAAGGAAATGATACATACCACACACGATTATACACAATGCATAACCGTGTGCGATTTACAATGGTGTGCTGACAATTTATAGTACAAAGTACATGGTTTTTGTAAAAATCTGTGTGCGATGTACAAAGTAATGCTTACTTTCTGTAAGACATAACACACGGTTGTGCTATGAGATGTATAATGTAGTTCTACATTACAAGGAAGTAAAAAATGCATACATTTTAAATATAAAAACAATATTCATAATTCAATCCAAATATATAACTTCATTCCATAGAAGGATGGTCCATTACATCATTGAGCCGATCCCTAACGCTATTGTAGTTATATCGAAGCCGAGGCGAGCATCCGGAGCGGCATAGTTGATATGCTCAAAGGACAATGGAAACATGGACCAGTTGTCACATCTAATGGAATTCCAATCCTTCTTCGCAAGCTCTGTCCCAGTGTAATGGTTGCACAGAGCATACATAGAAGGAGGATAGTTGGTCATCGGGTTCGGGATCATCCTCTGGAAGTTGTGCGCCTCTGAAATGGCTACAATGACGTAGTGCTCTATCATGTTCACATTGTTGCCAATAGTAGGGCCATAGAAGTTGATAGAATGATCGCCAAGGAATTCCCTTAGGGCTTCCAGCACTGCATCGACGTGCACAATCTGTGAGAAGAGGACCTCATTGGCGACGCAGAGTTGGAGGACGACGGCGCGCTGCCTCTCCTTCAGTGGAAGCTTCTTATGGCTACCAGACTTCGCGAGGGTGGACTCACAGTCCATCTCAACGCACTTGGTCGGAGTGGCGTCTAGGTAGTGCTCCTCACGCGGCGGATCCACCTCTCCACTCGTATGCACAGAGGGTGAAGGTCACGTAGCAGAACAAGTCCTCACTACAAGAAAAGTTCCGATACACAACGTCCCAAAATCGTCCACTAAGGGCCATTTTTCGTCGCCTATGGGCCTAACCCGACGATATGGGTTCTGTGGTCGAAACTGCGCCAGGCAAAGTCCTACCACGGTTTTTCGGTCCGTCGCTATCGGGCGCCCTTACGCCACGGAAAATCAGACCGTTGCAGAAGTGTTTTCGGGAGCCCGTTGACTGCTGACGTCATGCAACCGACACGTGGCGACGCCGACCGCGTTAACGCCGTTAACCTTGAAACCCCGTGGTAGATAGTAGGCCCACACGAGGCCTGCCACGCCTTAAGCGGGCCGGCCCATTTAGTTTGCAGGCCGGGCCAGCTTACTTAGTTTGACCGGTCAACTATTTAGCTGGGCTTGTCCATTAGGTACGTGGGCCGGGCCTAACCTCTAAGGTTGACTGGTCAAAATATAAATGGGCCGGCCCACTGAGCATGTGGGCCGGGCCGAATGCACTCGTTTGACCGGTCAACAGGTAAAAGGGCCGGCCCACTAAGCATGCGGGGCCCACTTTCTTTTTACCGGGTCGGCCAAGAAGGTAGTGCGCCGGCCCAATTAGCATGTGGCCTCGCTTTCCTGTTATCGGGCCGGCCCATTTACTAAGTGTGGTCCACCATAGATCAAACGGGTGGCCCACCAAGCTAGTGGGCCGGCCAAAAAACACAGTGGGTCCCACTTTTCTGTTAAAGGGCCGGCCAGTATGTGGGGTCCGCCATATAGCAAGTGGGCTGGCCCAACAAGATAGTGGGCCGGCCCAATAAACAGGTGGGTCCCACTTTCATGTAACCGGGCCGACCCTTTTAGTAAGTGGGGTCCACCGTAAAGCAAGTGGGCTGGCCCAACAGGTTAGCGGGCCGGCCCAATAAGCATGTGGGGCCCAATTTACCGACGGGCCGTTAGTAGTGGGGCCCACAACAAAAGCAATTGGGCTGGCCCAACAAGTCGTGGGCCGGCCTAATAAGCTGTGGGGGCCACTATCGTGCAACGGCCGACCCGCTTAGTATGTGGGGTCCATCGTAAAGCGTGGGCTGGCCCAGCAACTTAGGCGGCCCATAAGCTTGTGGGGCCCATTTTCCCTGCTACGGCCGCCTGGCAAATGGGCTGGCCCGATAAGCACGTGGCCCACTTTTGTTACAGGCCGGCCCGGTTGTGGGTGGGGTCCACCTTAAAGTAAGTGGGCCAGCCCGTTTAGTTGCTGTTTATATGACGGCATGATAGGCGCTTTAGGATTTTGGGGGCCGGCACATATGTGATTTCGCTTAATTGGGTCGTTTAAGGGATGGGAATTTGTGATTTAGATTGCGCAGAACATAGAAAGATAGTGAGAATATTTACGCAGCACATGATTTCTGTCGGATAGCCTCACTTACCACAAGCACCATAGAAAAAATGCGCGAAAGAACTATAAAAACTAACTAAATATTACATCAGCTGCAAGGCTTTGAAAAAATATTACAGAACCCAGAGAAATTGAATGGTAATTAAACCTAGCAATACAATGAAGCGATTTGGCAATCTTTTAAGTTGTCCATGCACCACCTTTATCTGAAACAAAGACATCATCATTTCATCGTTATAACAAGATCATTGTAATACACACAATAAGCAAACAAAGAGTGCATGCCGCATACCAACAGCCAATATAACAGAGCACGTTAGAATGAAACAACAGACTTACTACTGTCGAGTCCCATGCAAACCAACATGTTCAGGGAGTACAAAATTGGCATGAACAACATAGTAGCAGGCTATAAATTTTGTAACAACGACTGAGCAAGATGAAGTTATGATGGCTACATCTACAGAGCAGGGAATGTAAACCAAAAATAGAAGTTACAATGGCAAAAGCTAAAGAGGAGGGAATGTGAACCAACATGTGCCAAGTGCAATTACTTCAAATTGGCCGTGAACTAAATAATACTCCTGAACTTATAGTGAAGGGGATGCAAATCAAGATGCTTCTATTCTTGTAGACAGTGTTGGGCCTCCAAGAGCAGAGGTTTGTAGAACAGCAGCAAGTTTCCCTTAAGTGGATTACCCAAGGTTTATCGAACTCAGGGAGGAAGAGGTCAAAGATATCCCTCTCAAGCAACCCCGCAACCACAAAGCAAGAAGTCTCTTGTGTCCCCAACACACCTAATAGGTGTACTAGTTCGGCGAAGAGATAGTGAAATACAAGTGGTATGAATGAATATGAGCAGTAGTATGGCGCCAGAAAATAGCTTGCTGGCGTGCAGTTGATGGTAGTAATATTGCGGGAAGTAAACATGCAGTAGTAACACAGTAGTAGTAAAACAGTAAACAAGCAGCGATAGCAGTATTTAGGAACAAGGCCTAGGAATTAGACTTTCACTAGTGGACACTCTCAACATTGATCACATAACAGAATAGATAAATGCATACTCTACACTCTCTTGTTGGATGATGAACACATTGCGTAGGATTACACGAACCCTCAATGCCGGAGTTAACAAGCTCCACAATTAAATGTTCATATTTAAATAACCTTAGAGTGCAAGAAAGATCGAAACGACTAAACCAAGTACTAACATAGCATGCACACTGTCACCTTCACGCCAGTAGGAGGAATAGATCACATCAATACCATCATAGTAATAGTTAACTTCATAATCTACAAGAGATCATAATCATAGCCTACGCCAAGTACTAACACGAGTGCACACACTGTCACCATTACACCGTGTAGGAGGAATAAAACTACTTTAATAACATTGCTAGAGTAGCACATAGATAAATTGTGATACAAAACATATTGCAATCATAAAGAGATATAAATAAGCACTTCACTATGCCATTCATAACAGTGAATAAGTATTCTGTGAAATATAGCCTAAGAGACCCACACGGTGCACACACTGTCACCTTTACACACGTGGGACAAGGAGTCTCCGGAGATCACATAAGTAAAACTCACTTGACTAGCATAATGACATCTAGATTACAAGCATCATCATATGAATCTCAATCATGTAAGGCAACTCATGAGATTATTGTATTGAAGCACATAGGAGAGAGATGAACCACATAGCTACCGGTACAGCCCCGAGCCTCGATGGAGAACTACTCCCTCCTCATGGGAGCAGCAGCGGTGATGAAGATGGCGGTGGAGATGGCGCGGTGTCGATGGAGAAGCCTTCCGGGCACTTCCCCGTCCGGCAGGTGCCGAACAGACTCCTGTCCCCGGATCTTGGCTTCGCGATGGCGGCGGCTGGAAGGTTTCGTACCGTGGCTTCTTCCGTCGGGGTTTTTAGGTCAGGACCTTTAAATAGGCGAAAGGGGAGCCTCGAGGGGCCTCGGGCCACCACACCATAGGGCGGCGCGCCCCCCTCTCGCCGCGCCAGGGTGTGGGGTGGGGCCCTGGGCTCCTCCGCGGCTCTCGGGTGTTCTGGATGGTTCCGGAAAAATAGGAACTGGGCGTTGATTTCGTCCGATTCGAGAATATTTCGTTACTAGGATTTCTGAAACCAAACAGCAGAAACAGAATCGGCACTTCGGCATCTTGTTAATAGGTTAGTTCCAGAAAATGCGTAAATACGACATATAATGTGCATAAAACATGTAGGTATCATCAATAAAGTAGCATGGAACATAAGAAATTATCGATACGTTGGAGACGTATCAGCATCCCCAAGCTTAGTTCTGCTCGTCCCGCGGGTAAAACGATAACAAAGATAATTTCTGAAGTGACATGCCATCATAATCTTGATCATACTATTTGTAAACATATGTAATGAATGCAGCGATCAAAACAAAAGTAATGACATGAGTAAACAAGTGAATCATAAAGCAAAGACTTTTCATGAATAGTACTTCAAGACAAGCATCAATAAGTCTTGCATAAGAGTTAACTCATAAAGCAATAAATCAAAGTAAAGGTATTGAAGCAACACAAAGGAAGATTAAATTTCAGCGGTTGCTTTCAACTTATAACATGTATATCTCATGGATATTGTCAACATAGAGTAATATAACAAGGGCAATATGCAAGTATGTAGGAATCAATGCACAGTTCACACAAGTGTTTGCTTCTTGAGATGGAGAGAGATAGGTGAACTGACTCAACATAAAAGTAAAAGATAGGTCCTTCAAAGAGGAAAGCATCGATTGCTGTATTTGTGCTAGAGCTTTTATTTTGAAAACATAAAGAGAGCATAAAAATAAAGTTTTGAGAGGTGTTTGTTGTTGTCAACGAATGGTAGCGGGTACTCTAACTACCTCATCAACCAGACTTTCAAGAGCGGCTCCCATGAAGGACGTTATCTCTACCAAGGTAGATCATCCCTCTTCTCTTTTGTTTACACATGGCTAACCGAATCCTTCGGGTGCCGTCCAACAATCACATACCATGGAGGAGTGTCTATTTTTGTTAATTAATTTGGGACTGGGAATCCCATTGCCAGCTCTTTTTGCAAAATTATTGGATAAGCGGATGAAGCCACTAGTCCATTGGTGAAAGTTGCCCAACAAGATTGAAAGATAAACACCACATACTTCCTCATGAGCTATAAAACATTGACACAAATAAGAGGTGATAAATTTTGAATGGTTTAAAGGTAGCACTCAAGCAATTTACTTTGGAATGGCGGAGAAATACCATGTAGTAGGTAGGTATGGTGGACACAAATGGCATGAATATTGGCTCAAGTATTTGGATGCATGAGAAGTATTCCCTCTCGATACAAGGTTTAGGCTAGCAAGGTTATTTGAAACAAACACAAGGATGAACCGGTGCAGCAAAACTCACATAAAAGACATATTGTAAATATTATAAGACTTTACACCGTCTTCCTTGTTGTTCAACCCAATACTAGAAATTATCTAGACCTTAGAGAGACCAATTATGCAAACCAAATTTTAGCAAGCTCTATGTATTTCTTCATTAATGGGTGCAAAGTATATGATGCAAGAGCTTAAACATGAGCACAACAATTGCCAAGTATCACATTATCCAAGACATTTTACCAATTACTACATGTAGCATTTTCCAATTCCAACCATATAACAATTTAACGAAGAGGAAACTTCGCCATGAATATTATGAGCTAAGAACACATGTGTTCATACGAACCAGCGGAGCGTGTCTCTCTCCCACACAAGGATGAACTTATTCAGAGAACTAAGATAACAAAACAAAAATAAAAGCACACACAAACGCTCCAAGTAAAGTACATAAGATGTGACCGAATAAAAATATAGTTTCAAGAGAAGGAACATGATACTTTGTCGATGAAGAAGGGGATGCCTTGGGCATCCCCAAGCTTAGACGCTTGAGTCTTCTTGAAATATGCAGGGATGAACCACGGGGGCATCCCCAAGCTTAGAGCTTTCACTCCTCTTGATCATAGTATATCATACTCCTCTCTTGACCCTTGAAAACTTCCTTCACACCAAACTTCAAGCAAACTCATTAGAGGGTTAGTGCATAATCAAAAATTCAAATGTTCAGAGGTGACACAATCATTCTTAACACTTCTGGATATTGCACAAAACTTCTGAAAGTTAATGGAACAAAGAAACTCATTCAACTTAACAAAAGCGGCAATGCGAAATAAAAGGCAGAATCTGTCAAAAACAGAACAGTCCGTAAAGACGAATTTTAAAATGGCACCAGACTTGCTCAAATGGAAAAACTCAAAACTAATGAAAGTTGCGTACATATCTGAGGATCACGCTCGTAAATTGGCAGATTTTTTCGAATTTTCTACAGAGACTTAGGCCCAGATTCGTGACAGACAGCAATGTTGTTTCTGCGCAGCGATCCCAAATATAACATCAACTTTAACATAGAAACTTTACTTGGCACAAAAACATGATAAGGAGAGGTTGCTACAGTAGTAAACAACTTCCAAGACACAAATATAAAACAAAGTACTGTAGTAAAAAACACATGGGTTATCTCCCAAGAAGTTCTTTCTTTATAGCCATTAAGATGGGCTCAGCAGTTTTAATGATGCACTTGCAAGAAATAGAAGTTGAAGCAAAAGAGAGCATCAAGAGGCAAATTCAAAACACATTTAAGTCTAACATGCTTCCTATGCATAGGAATCTTGTAAATAAACAAGTTCATGAAGAGCAAAGTAACAAGCATAGGAAGATAGAACAAGTGTAGCTTCAAAAATTTCAGCACATAGAGAGGTGTTTTAGTAACATGAAAATTTTTACAACCATATTTTCCTCTCTCATAATAACTTTCAGTAGCAACATGAGCAAACTCAACAATATAACTATCACATAAAGCATTCTTATCATGAGTCTCATGCATAAAATAATTACTACTCCCAACATAAGCATAGTCATTCTTATTAATTGTAGTGGGAGCAAATTCAACAAAGTAGCTATCAAATATAGGAGGTATATTGTAATCATAATCAAATTTATCCTCCATAACAGGTGGTAACAAAAGACTACTATCATTATAATCATCATAAATGGGAGGCAAAGTATCATCAAAGTAAATTTTCTCCTCAATGCTTGGGGGACTAAAAATATCATGCTCATCAAAGCCAGCTTCCCCAAGCTTAGAATTTTCCATAGCATTAGCAACAATAGTGTTCAAAGCATTCATATTAATATGTTCCATGGGTTTTTTAATTTTCGCATCAAACCATCCATGTCTTAAATCAGGAAATAGAATAAGAAGGTCATTGTTGTCCATTATGCCTAACTAGTGTAAACAAGAAACCAAATGTCGCAATTGCAGAGTCTAAAGGAAATAGCTTCGAGTACACACACAATGGCGCCAGAAAAGTACTTACCTGGAACCGAAGTATGAGTGCCTTTTACCTTTCCTCCCCGGCAACGGCGCCAGAAAAGTGCTTGATGTCTACGGGTGCTTCTATTCTTGTAGACAGTGTTGGGCCTCCAAGAGCAGAGGTTTGTAGAACAGCAGCAAGTTTCCCTTAAGTGGATTACCCAAGGTTTATCGAACTCAGGGAGGAAGAGGTCAAAGATATCCCTCTCAAGCAACCCTGCAACCACAAAGCAAGAAGTCTCTTGTGTCCCCAACACACCTAATAGGTGTACTAGTTCGGCGAAGAGATAGTGAAATACAAGTGGTATGAATGAATATGAGCAGTATGGCGCCAGAAAATAGCTTGCTGGCGTGCAGTTGATGGTAGTAATATTGCGGAAGTAAACATGCAGTAGTAACGCAGCGTAGTAACGAGTAAAACAAAACAAGCAGCGATAGCAGTATTTAGGAACAAGGCCTAGGGATTAGACTTTCACTAGTGGACACTCTCAACATTGATCACATAACAGAATAGATAAATGCATACTCTACACTCTCTTGTTGGATGATGAACACATTGCGTAGGATTACACGAACCCTCAATGCCGGAGTTAACAAGCTCCACAATTAAATGTTCATATTTAAATAACCTTAGAGTGCAAGAAAGATCGAAACGACTAAACCAAGTACTAACATAGCATGCACACTATCACCTTCACGCCAGTTAGGAGGAATAGATCACATCAATACCATCATAGTAATAGTTAACTTCATAATCTACGAGAGATCATAATCATAGCCTACGCCAAGTACTAACACGAGTGCACACACTGTCACCATTACACCGTGTAGGAGGAATAAAACTACTTTAATAACATTGCTAGAGTAGCACATAGATAAATTGTGATACAAAACATATTGCAATCATAAAGAGATATAAATAAGCACTTCACTATGCCATTCATAACAGTGAATAAGTATTCTGTGAAATATAGCCTAAGAGACCCACACGGTGCACACACTATCACCTTTACACACGTGGGACAAGGAGTCTCCGGAGATCACATAAGTAAAACTCACTTGACTAGCATAATGACATCTAGATTACAAGCATCATCATATGAATCTCAATCATGTAAGGCAGCTCATGAGATTATTGTATTGAAGCACATAGGAGAGAGATGAACCACATAGCTACCGGTACAGCCCCGAGCCTCGATGGAGAACTACTCCCTCCTCATGGGAGCAGCAGCGGTGATGAAGATGGCGGTGGAGATGGCAGCGGTGTTGATGGAGAAGCCTTCCGGGGGCACTTCCCCGTCCGGCAGGGTGCCGGAACAGAGACTCCTGTCCCCAGATCTTGGCTTCGCGATGGCGGCGGCTCTGGAAGGTTTCGCGTACCGTGGCTTCCGTCGGGGTTTTTAGGTCAGGACCTTTAAATAGGCGAAAGGGGAGCCTCGGGGGCCTCGGGCCACCACACCATAGGGCGGCGCGCCCCCCTCGGCCGCGCCAGGGTGTGGTGTGGGGCCCCCGGGCTTCCTCCGGCGGCTCTCGGGTGTTCTGGATGGTTCCGGGAAAAATAGAAACCGGGCGTTGATTTCGTCCGATTCGAGAATATTCGTTACTAGGATTTCGAAACCAAAAACAGCAGAAAAACAGAATCGCACTTCGGCATCTTGTTAATAGGTTAGTTCCGAAAATGCGTAAATACGACATATAATGTGCATAAAACATGTAGGTATCATCAATAAAGTAGCATGGAACATAAGAAATTATCGATACGTTGGAGACGTATCAGCATCCCCAAGCTTAGTTCTGCTCGTCCCGAGCAGGTAAAACGATAACAAAGATAATTTCTGAAGTGACATGCCATCATAATCTTGATCATACTATTTGTAAACATATGTAATGAATGCAGCGATCAAAACAAAAGTAATGACATGAGTAAACAAGTGAATCATAAAGCAAAGACTTTTCATGAATAGTACTTCAAGACAAGCATCAATAAGTCTTGCGTCCCTGGTAGGTTTCGCGTACCGTGGCTTCTTCCGTCGGGGTTTTTAGGTCAGGACCTTTAAATAGGCGAAAGGGGAGCCTCGGAGGGGCTCGGGGCCACCACACCATAGGGCGGCGCGGCCCCTCTCGGCTGCGCTGTGGGTGGGGCCCCCAGGGCTTCTCCGGCGGCTCTCGGGTGTTCTGGATGGTTCCGGGAAAATAGGAACCTGGGCGTTGATTTCGTCCGATTCCGAGAATATTTCGTTACTGGATTTCTGAAACCAAAACAGCAGAAAACAGCAACCGGCTCTTCGGCATCTTGTTAATAGGTTAGTTCCAGAAAATGCGTAAATACGACATATAATGTGCATAAAACATGTAGGTATCATCAATAAAGTAGCATGGAACATAAGAAATTATCGATACGTTGGAGACGGATGCAAATCAAGATGTTTCGGGATATAAACTTGTAATGAGCAACACATAGAGGATAGTTAATGCTGGAGCTTAGGATGGACCAGATACAGAATATAGTGGGATCACCTGTGAACTTGTATAAGAGGGAATGCAAACCAATATGTTCAGCATTCCATATGTGAGCGTCATGCCAAGTCAGAGAAACAAGTCAATAATGCAGCTTTTGAAGAACAAGATGGCACACAAAATTATTATCTAGTAGTATGACAAGTTTATTTGTACTACAGGCTAGATAGCAGAGTGATAGCATGCCAAACTAAGTCCTTACTTTGTTAGCTTACAATGAACTAGATACAAAACAATGGCATCACATACAGGGAATGCAAGCCAACATGTTCATGGAGTAAAAAATTGGCACAAACAACATAGTAGCAGGCCATAATTTTTGTAACAACAACTGAGCAAGATAAAGTTATGATGGCTAGATCTACAGAGCAGGGAATGTAAACCAAATATAGAAGTTACGATGCCAAAAGCTATAGAGCAGGGAATGCGAACCAACATGTGCAATTACTTAAAATTGGCCATGAACTAAATAATAGCAGGATGTTACTATAATAGCTAGGAATAAAACAGATAGGAGTTATAATGGCATCACTCATAAACTTGTAGATAAGGGAAACAAATCAATTTGTTTCTGGATATAAAGTTGTAATGAGCAACACATAAGGATAGTTAATGCTACGGCTTTTGAAGAAGAGGGAATGCACACCAATATGTTTACCATTCTATATGTGAGCGCCATGCCAATTAAGAGAAACAAGTTAATATTGCAGCTTTTGAAGAATCAGATGGCAGACAAAATTATAATGGAAGTAGCTGCTGTGACGAGTTCAAATAAATTTGTACTGCAGGATGGCAGAGCGATAGCATGCAGGAACTAATAGCAGGCAGTTACTTTGTTAGCTTACGACGAAGTAGATAGAAATAACAATGGCATCACCTGTAGTACAGGGAATGCAAACCAACATGTTCAGGGAGAACAAGATTGGCATGAACAAAATAGTAGCAGCCTATAATTTTTGTAACAACGACTGAGCAAGATAGAAGTTATGATGGCTACATCTACAGAGCAGGGAATGCAAACCAAAATATTCAATCGCTTAAAGTTAGCAATGAAGTAGAAAATAGCAAGGTGTTACGGTCATAGCTAGGAATGAACTAAAAGAGCTTCAGACAAACAAGCATCTGAACCCAGAACATGGCGCTAAAACAAGGGACTTACATTAGGAGAAGCACTCTGTGGGAGTCACAACAGATCTTCCTGGGGTTGATAGATCCGGTGATGAAGTACACTACATGTGCTACTTGGGGTTGGAGAGACGGCCATTACACTTCATGGTTACTCATCTCATCTGCAAAAACGTAACGGCGCGTCGTTAGCACAAACAGGTTCCCCCAATATTAAACAAGAACTTGCAGGCAAGCAATAGAAAAGCGACAGTAGAAGAGTTTAGATCATGCACGGCGCCGGTGAAGCAGATCCGGTTCATGCACAGCGGTGTCGGTGAGCAAGATCCGATGCGGTGGACGACGGATCCGGCGAAGTGGCTCCGGTGGGGTGGACGATTCCGCAGCTGAAGTGACTACGGTAGACTGCTGGATGAGCACATGGTTTCGAGGTTCGGCGGGGATGATCCGGTCCGGTTGATGACGGTGTCGATGAAGCGGCTCCGGCAGGCAGCCGGATGATGAGGATCGCGAGGCCTCGGGTAGGCCAGGGAAGTCCGGCGGGGATGTTCCGGTGCGGTGGTCGTGGAGGTGGTAGAGAGAGGGACTTGAGAAGTTCCGGTGGGTGGTCTCAGATGAGAGACTGAGGGAAATGATTTTTTTTGGGAGGGTTTCCGGGCTAGGGAGGTGGTGATCGAAAAAATGACGGGCAAACCCCTCACCAACCGACTTTGCTGTCATCTCCACAGGGGTAGAATGGGAATTTGGAAGCGTGTGAAATATTTTGTATTTTGTGGGCGGGAAGTTTTGCCGCTATGAGATTTTGAATTTGGCCACCGTCCAAGTATAATGATAAAAAATTGTGACACCGTACTAGTACCTCTGTTCAAGGCCGAGTGCAAAATCAAATCATCATCACGTTGAATATAGGTCACTACCATGATCATGATCTATCTTCTTAATCCCATTCAAAAATGCGTTTGAAATATTTCAGGATTGGTGGGAGATTTTGCCGCCCGACAGAGATTAAATTAAACCACACGTTCGACAATTCAAACTTGAGACCTTGGCTATGATACCATTTAAGTTCGAACTGATTCAAAAAAGGCTAGGCAATTAATTTATATAACATCCACAGGAACAACTACCAAGTTGATCCCAACCGCAGATAAATGCATCCACCAACAAAAGTATGAACGGTGCCTTAATCTAAGGAAACATTTCACAAGACCAATGTACTCACTATGTTAGTGTTCATCTCCAATTATCTATGGCATTTTCTTAGTCTTTGGGAGATTATAACGAACTTGATTGGCCTCGTGCAGTAGGGCATCACAGCTTCTCAACGTTTCAAAGGCATGAGATCGAAAGAAAAGGCAAGTGACCAAATATCAGGAGCCAAAAATAATCCAAGAAATGAAACTTTATTGTACATAGAGGATGACATGCAGGTCTCATTTTGCAGCAGCGGTCTCAACGTTTCAAATGCGGCTTGAGATCAAACGAAAAAGAAAGTAACCAGAAATTAGGGGGTAAAAAAAATAGAAAAAAAGAAAGTTGATTGTACATAGAGGATGACATGCGGGTCCCATGAGTCAGCAGCTTACTCAACAGGCGGCAGGGGATCAAAAGAAAAGGAAATAGCCAAACATCAGAGGGTGAAAAAATCCAATAAAAGAAACTTTTATAGTACATAGAGGATGACATGCGGGTCCCATGAGCCAGCAGGTTCCTCAACGTTTTCAAAGGCCGCTGGGGATCGAAATAAAAAGGCAAATAGCCAGAAATTAGGGGTAAAAAATAAATCCTACAAAGGAAAGGTTTATTATTCATAGAGGCTGACATGTGGGATCCATGAGCCAGCAGCGTCCTCAATTTCAAAGGCGGCACATGATCGAAAGAAAAAGGCAAGTGACGAAAAATCAGGGGGTACAAAAAATCCAAGAAGAGAAACTTTATTGTACATAGAGGATGACATGCGGGTCCCATGAGCCAGCACCTTACTCAACGTTTCAGAGGCGGCATGAGATCGAAAGAAAAAGGAAAGTGACCAAATATCAAGAGAAAAAATAATCCAAGAAAAGAAACTTTTATTGTACATAGAGGATGACATATGGGTCCCACTAATACAAGCTCTTTCGCTCCAAGATCTTGCAAGTTGATTGTACATAGAGGATGACATGCGGGCCCCATGTGTCAGTGATACATTTCTTCGACTCGATGCCTCCTCATTTGCTCCCATTCCCATATTAATAAAAGAATTAGGGAAATGCGAGGGAAAAAAATGCCAAAAGCATTTAGCAATTTTACTGGGATTCATTTTAGAACTAAGCTTTACTTTCTTTGCGTGCCTTCACAAGGTTATCCCGCGCTATCCACGTCCAATTTGCATCACTATTTTATATCATAATTTGCTGTTATTCATTGATATATTTCATATTGGGACACAATACTTATGTTATTTCATCTATTTTGCATATTTCATGATTATTGGAGGATCAAGCGCCGGAGCCAGGATTCTGCTGGAAAAAGCACCGTCAGAACGCAATATTTCGGAAGATCAACTGTGGAAGGAAATTATACCAAAAATCCTATTTTTCCAGATGACGAAGGAAGCCAGAAGGGGGAGCTGACCCAAGGTGGGCCCAGACCATAGGCGGCGCGGCCCATGGCCTGGCCGCGCCACCTTGTGGTGTGGGGGCCCCACAGCCCCTTTCGCCTCCTTTTCTTCGCGAAATCCTTCGTCCCGAAAACCTAAGCCACGAGGGTACCTCACGAAGAGTTACAGCCGCCTCTGCGGGGCGGAGAACACCAGAGAGAAAAGAGCTCTCCGGCGGGCATCCGCCGGGAAATTCCCTCCCGGAGGGGGAAATCGACGCCATCGCCATCGTCATCGAGCTGGACATCATCTCCATCATCATCATCATCTCCACCATCTACACCGCCATCACCACCGCTGCACCTCGTCACCGCTGTAACGATTTGGGTTGGATCTTGATTGTTTGATAGGGGAAACTCTCCCGGTGTTGATTTCTACTTGTTATTGATGCTATTGAGTGAAACCATTGAACCAAGGTTTATGTTCAGATTGTTATTCATCATCATATCACCTCTGATTGTATTCCATATGATGTCTCGTGAGTAGTTCGTTTAGTTCTTGAGGACATGGGTGAAGTCTAAATGTTAGTAGTGAACTATGGTTGAGTAATATTCAATGTTATGATATTTAAGTTGTGGTGTCATTCTTCTAGTGGTGTTGTGTGAACGTCGACTACACGATACTTCACCATTTATGGGCCTAGGGGAGTGCATCTTGTATTCGGTTGCTAATTGCGGGGTTGCGGAGTGACAAACCTGAGCCCCCGTAGGATCTCAGAGTTTAAGGCTGTGGTTAGATTTATCTTAATTACTTTCTTGTAGTTGCAGATGCTTGCAAGGGGTATAATCACAAGTATGTATTAGTCCTAGGAAGGGCGGTGCATTAGCATAGGTTCACCCACACAACACTTCTACAAAAAATGACGAAGTTGAAGTCGCGCCGTGGTTGCTGGTGTACCATGGCCGACGATTTTGGTCCCTCCGTGGTGCATGTCAAAACTTTTTTTTCTCGTTTTTGAGGCCACCTAGCCCGACGAAAGCGGCCAAAACGTGGCGTATGGTGGCCCGGGACGTGGTGCATCTCGAAATCTCGGGTTCGCCGGCCGAGTCAACGCAAATCCGCACCACCGAGGGATGTAGGGCCCAGATGGCAGCCTCTCTGGCATTGTTTTTTTCTAGATCGCGCCATCTCGTTCAACGTTCTCCGATCGAGCCGTTTACGATGCAGGATCATGGGTCCCGCATGTCATCCTCTATGAACCAAAATTCTTTCTATTCTTGGATTTTTTTGACCCCCTGATTTCTGGCTACTTCCTTTTTCTTTTGATCCCTTGCCGCCTTGGAAACGTTGAGACCGCTGCTGCTAAATGGGACCTGCATGTCATCCTCTATGTGCAATCAACTTTCTTTTCTTGGAGTTTTTTTGGCACCTCAAATTTGGTCACTTGCCTTTTTCTTTCGATCCCCTGCCGCCTCTCAAACGGTGATACCGCTGCTGCTAACTGGGACCCGCATGTCATCCTCTATGTACTATAAAACTTTCTTTTCTTGAATTATTTTTGGCACCTCATATTTGGTCACTTACCTTTTTCTTTCGATCCCCTGCCGCCTCTCAAACGGTGATACCGCTGCTGCTAAATGGGACCCGCATGTCATCCTCTATGTACTATAAAACTTTATTTTCTTGGATTTTTTGGCACCTCATATTTGGTCACTTGACTTTTTCTTTCGATCACCTGCTGCCTCTCAAACGGTGATACCGCTGCTGCTAAATGGGACCCGCATGTCATCCTCTATGTACTATAAAACTTTCTTTTCTAGGATTTTTTTGGCACCTCATATTTGGTCACTTGACTTTTTCTTTCGATCACCTGCTGCCTCTCAAATAGTGATACCGCTGCTGCTAAATGGGACCCGCATGTCATCCTCTATGTACTATAAAACTTTCTTTTCTTGGATTTTTTTGGCACCTCATATTTGGTCACTTGACTTTTTCTTTCGATCCCCGCCGCCTCTCAAACGGTGATACCGCTGCTGCTAAATGGGACCCGCATGTCATCCTCTATGTACTATAAAACTTTCTTTTCTTGAATTATTTTTGGCTCCTGATATTTTTTCACTTGCCTTTTTCTTTCGATCTCATGCCACGTTTCAAACGTTGAGGAACCTGCAGGCTCATGGGACCCGCATGTCATCCTCTATGTACTATAAAAGTTCATTTTCTTGGTTTTTTTTCACCATCTGATTTTTGGCAATTTCTTTTTTCTTTTGATCCCCTGCCGCCTCTCAAACGGTGATACCGCTGCTGCTAAATGGGACCCGCATGTCATCCTCTATGTACTATAAAACTTTCTTTTCTTGAATTATTTTTGGCTCCTCATATTTGGTCACTTGCCTTTTTCTTTCGATCTCATGCCAAGTTTGAAACGTTGAGGAACCTGCTGGCTCATGGGACCCGCATGTCATCCTCTATGTACTATAAAAGTTTATTTTTATTTTTTTTCACCCTCTGATTTTTGGCTATTTCCTTTTTCTTTTGATCCCTGCCGCCTTGGAAACGTTGAGTAAGCTGCTTACTCATGGGACCCGCATGTCATCCTCTATGTACAATCAAGTTTCCTTGAATTATTTTTGGCTCCTGATATTTCGTCACTTGCCTTTTTCTTTCGATCTCATGCCACGTTTGAAACGTTGAGGAACCTGCTGGCTCATGGGACCCGCATGTCATCCTCTACGAACAATAAAAGTTTCCTTTATTGGAGTTATTTTTGACCCCTAATTTCTGGCTATTTGCCTTTTCTTTTGATCCCCTGCCCCCTTTGAAACGATGAGGACGCTGTTGGCAGGTCGGTCCCATATGTCATCCTCTATGAACAATACAAGTTTCCTTTGGTGGATTTATTTTTTACCCCTAATTAATTTCTGGCTATTTCCTTTTTTTCTTTGATCCCCGCCGCCTTGGAAACGTTGAGGATGCTGCTGCCTCATCGGTCCCGCGTGTCATCCTCTCAGAACGATAAATGTTTTCTTTTCTTGGATTTTTTTACCAACTGATTTTTGGTTTTTTTATTTTCGATCCCCTGCCGCCTTTGAAACGTTGACGACCCTGCTGGCTCATGGGTCCTGATGTCAGCCTCCCCGTACAAGAAACATGTGATATCTTGATTATTTTGCAGACAATAAACAGTGTATTTCGCTCTGAGCTATTGCAAACGGATAAATTAAATCTTTATTTTTACAACATATATCTTGAATCTCCTTGTTTTTTGTTTTGGTGAAGCATAGGACTTTCCTGTTTTTTTTTTGAGAAAAATCCGAACTATCATGTTCTGGAGTGGGCTGAAATTGTACGTGTCAAAAGGCCCGAAGGATAGTTCGAAGGCCCAGATGTCCGATGCAGCCCAATTGAAATCTTTCTTTTCTTGGATTTTTTTCACCCCTGATTTCTGGCTACTTCATTTTTCTTTTGGTCCTATGCCGCCTTGGAAACGTTTAGACCGCTGCTGCAAAATGGGACCCGCATGTCATCCTCTATGTACAATAAAGTTTCTTTTCTTGGATTATTTTTGGCTCCGATATTTGGTCACTTGCCTTTTTCTTTCGATCTCATGCCACGTTTGAAACGTTGAGGAATCTGCTGGCTCATGGGACCCGCATGTCATCCTCTATGTACAATAAAAGTTTGATTTCTTGGATTTTTTTCACCCTCTGATTTTTGGCTATTTCCTTTTTCTTTTGATCCCCGCCGCCTTTGAAACGTTAAGCTGCTGGCTCATAGGTCCCACATGTCAGCCTGTATGAACGATAAAGCTTTCCTTTCTTGGAGTTTTTTTGACCCCCTAATTTCTGGCTACTTTCTTTTTCTTTTGATCTCAAGCCGCATTTGAAACATTGGGACCGCTGCTGCAAAATGGGACCCGCATGTCATCCTCTATGTACAATAAAGTTTCTTTTCTTGGATTATTTTTGGCTCCTGATATTTGGTCACTTGCCTTTTTCCTTCGATCCCATGCCACGTTTGAAACGTTGAGGAACCTGCTGGCTCATGGGACCCGCATGTCATCCTCTATGTACTACAAAAGTTTATTTTCTTGGGTTTTTTTTCACTCTCTGATTTTTGGCTATTTCCTTTTTCTTTTGATCCCCTGCCGCCTTGGAAACGTTGAGTAAGCTGCAAACTCGTGGGACCCGCATGTCATCCTCTATGTACAATCAATTTTCTTTTTTTTTTTTACCCCCTAATTTCTGGCTACTTTCTTTTTCTTTTGATCTCAAGCCGCATTTGAAACATTGGGACAGCATGTCATCCTCTATGTACAATAAAAGTTTCTTTTTTGGATTATTTTTCACCCTCTGATTTTTGGTCACTTGCCTTTTTCTTTCGATCTCATGCCGCCCTTGAAAACGTTGAGGAACCTGCTGGCCCATGGGACCCACATGTCATCCTCTATGTACTATAAAAGTTTCTTTTCTTTGATTTTTTTCACCCTCTGATCTTTGGCTATTTCCTTTTTCTTTTCATCCCCTGCCGCCTTGGAAACGTTAGTAAGCTGCTGACTGGTGGGACCCGCATGTCATCCTCTATGTACAATCAAGTCTCTTTTCTTGGATTTTTTTACCCCCTTATTTTTGGTCACTTGCCTTTTTCTTTCGATCTCATGCAGCCTCTGAAACGTTGAGAAGCTGCTGGCTCATGGGACCCACATGTCATCCTCGATACTATAAAAGTTTCTTTTCTTGGATTTTTTCACCCTCTTATTTTTGGCTGTTTCCTTTTTCTTTTGATCCCCTGCCGCCTTGGAAACATTGATTAAGCTGCTGACACAAGGGGCCCGCATGTCATCCTCTATGTACAATCAACTTGCAAGATCTTGGGGCGGAAGAGCTTGTATAAGTGGGACCCATATGTCATCCTCTATGTACAATAAAAGTTTCTTTTTCTTGGATTATTTTTTGCTCCTGGTATTTGGTCTCTTTCCTTTTTCTTTCGATCTCATGCCGCCTCTGAAACGTTGAGTAAGGTGCTGGGTCATGGGACCCGCATGCCATCCTCTATGTACAATCAACTTTCTTTTCTGGGAGTTTTTTTACCCCTAATTTCTGGCTACTCTTTTTCTTTTGATCTCAAGCCGCATTTGAAACGTTGACACCGCTGCTGCAAAATGGGACCCGCATGTCATCTTTTATGTACAATAAAGTTTCTTTTCTTGGATTATTTTTGGCTCCTGATATTTGGTCACTTGTCTTTTTCTTTCGATCTCATGCCCCCTTTGAAACGTTGAGGAAGCTGCTAGCGCATGGGTCCCGCATGTCATACTCTATGAACAATAAAAGTTTCCTTCCTTGGAGTTATTGTTTACCGCTAATTTCTGGCTACTTCCTTTTTTCTTTTGATCCCCTGCCGCCTTGGAAACGTTGAGTAAGCTGCTGACACAAGGGGCCCGCATGTCATCCTCTATGTACAATCAACTTGCAAGATCTTGGAGCGAAAGAGCTTGTATAAGTGGGACCCATATGTCATCATCTATGTACAATAAAAGTTTCTTTTCTTGGATTATTTTTTGCTCCTGATATTTGGTCACTTTCCTTTTTCTTTCTATCTCATGCCGCCACTGAAACGTTGAGTAAGGTGCTGGCTCATGGGACTGTACAATAAAGTTTCATTTCTTAGATTTTTTTTACCCACTGATTTTTGCTAACTTGCCTTTTTCTTTTCGATCATATGCCGCCTTTGAAATTGAGGTCGCCGCTGGCTCATGGGTCCCACAAGTCAGCCTCTATGAACAATAAACCTTTCCTTTGTTGTATTTTTTTACCCCTAATTTCTGGCTATTTGCCTTTTTCTTTTGATCCCCTGCGGCCTTTGAAACGATGAGGACGCTGCTGGCAGGTCGGTCCCACATGTCATCCTCTATGAAGAATATAAGTTTCCTTTTTGGATTTATTTTTGACCCCTAATTTCTGGCTATTTGCCTTTTTCTTCTGATCCCTGCCGACTTCGAAATGATGAGGATGCAGCTGGCAGATCGGTCCCACATGTCAGCCTCTATGAACTATAAATGTTTCCTTTGTAGGATTTATTTTTTACCCCTATTTTCGGGCTACTTGCCTTTTTCTTTGAAACGTTGAGGACGGTACTGTCTCATGGGTCCCACATGGCATCCTCTCTGAACGATAAACCTTCATTTCTTGTTAACGACAGGTTTATCAGTATTATTTTCGCAGACTAATACAAGCTCTTTGGCTCCAAGATCTTGCAAGTTGATAGATTAAATCAAGGAATTATTAGGATATGTTTTAAATTTCAAATCCACTTTATGAATTTTTAAAAATACCGTTATCCATGTGGGTATGGAGCGATCAAGGATTTTCATATTGGGCATGAGCAGTTTCAAAAATTGGAACCCTATAATTCAAAATAAATAAAAACAACTTTTATGTAGAATCTCCGTGTATTTTTTTTTGCCAATCATAGGATCTGTGTTTCATTAGAAAAGGGCCGAAATTGCATGAGCAGAAAGGCCCATTTGAAGTTATTGGGCTTCGACGGCCGGATCAAGTAGACCGATAACAATTACCATGTAGATGTTCCTTGGCAACCCAAAAGTGAAATATTGGGCCCAACAGGGGAAGGTTGAACAGTACTTTTTCTATTGGGAAGGTGGTACATGGGGTTATCCTGACAAAAAAAATGGAACATGGGTTACTGAAGGTTGCCCATTTGTGCCTAATATGTTTGTCAGCAGGAGCTTTACCTTCCGCCGCCGCCGCTCCGCTTCCGCCGCCGCCGCCATGCCTCGTCGCGGGTCGAGCTACCGGTACGGCGGCGTCTCGAGCTCGGGGTACAGCAGCGTCCGCGCGCGCCCCAAATTAAGGTACTTCCTCCTCGGGACGGCACCTACGATAGGCTCGGCTGGCCTTGGGGCATTTACCCCTAGCCTCTTCCATGCTCAAGTTTTTGAAATGTTTCTGGCTCTGTTCAACACTGGATCAAATTTGTCAACATGACCATTCTTATGGAGTAGCAACGAGTTGAATCTCTCAAAACTCTTTAAGTTCTGCAATATAACGACTAATTGGTACTACCTTATACAAAATGATTACATATCCTTATTTTGGAAGCAAGCAATCACACACTTATAGTTTGCTAGTCAGCTGCACGTAACGTTAAAAATCGGCAATTATAATGAATAAACCTGTAATTTTCACTTAAAATGCATTAAGGAGCATCAAATTTGACAAATCAAACCATGTCGTACTGAAAATTGACATGTCTTTCTCATGCAGAAATGTAAAATTATCCATGCATGTGCGTTTATACAGGTTAAGTTTTGCACGTATTATTTTTTGTAACTTTTCTGACTACCTTCAAAGCTCCAATCCTTCTTCATCATCTTTGTTGTACCGCACTGATGCAAGTGAATGCGAGCTGCTCGCCAGACGCGACTTCGTGTCCGATATGTGTACTATGCCTTCTCCATCTAGTGCTAGTTACGCCTCTGTGCTAATTAATTCAGCACAAACCTCTGTCATTGCAGCTGTGACTCACCTCGACCATTGGAGCCCAATCACAAGAGCGAGCTCAGTCTCAACCAGAGAGGCATGTGTCTCATGGTTAGCTATCTACAACTTGCTGTCTTACTAAAACCGTGCCTATCATATAGAGATCACCTCGCTGGTGTAGCAATGGCTGCAAGTAGCTGCTAGCATGAGCGAAGGGGATAAGGAAGAAAAGATTAAAAAAATGGGGTGGGGCCAACAAGCAGGAAAGCTATCTACTAGCTTTATGGATGTTTCTGGAATTGGGTAGAAAATAGTACTCGATGACACTGTAGCAGCGAATCCCAGAGACCAAAGGCCGTTGGATGATGTCTAATGAACGGCAGAACAAAATCGGCGAAATTAGCTTGAATTTTGATAATAAATCTTGGGCATTTTCCCTCGAACATGATTTATCAACTTTGGGTAGTCTCTGGACTAGTCTCCCTCGTCCACCAATTATTATCATAAACTACTGCGGAAAGTTGAGGGCAGTCCCTAGTCCCGAGCACTTCGCCCACTTCCCCTGGCCTCATCCCAGAGATCTCACACCAACCACCTCACCGTCGACTAGCCGCCAGTCTACAGCCCTCCGAAGAATCCCCAATGGCGGCGACGCCCCTACTAGAGCGCTCCTCACGCGAGCGCATCATCGAGTCTGGCCCACATGTCTTCCGTGCCTGCCGTGTGTCGGCAAGCACGACCGACTTCTCCGTCGGCGAGCCGCCGGCCGTGGGCGAGGGCGAGGCGTCCCCGTACACTATGACAGTGCACATCTTCTTCTCGAGGACGTACGAGCTCAGGAGGATGGCCGGCCCCCTCCCTGCCCCACTGGATGAGGACGATATCACCACTACACCCTGCGAAGAGGTGGTGCTGGATCTTGGCTTGCCTCCGAGGAAGCTGCGTAGTGGGGGCAATGTCGTGCGAACTATGCGCGAGATTCTTGCCCGTGTATGGCTGCTCAAGAACCTGAACCTCACGGAGGAGGAGTGGGACATCATCATGCCTTACGATGTTATGCACCTGATGTGGCAGCAGGCGTGTCGTCGGCTCGGTGGCCTCCACTTCGACCTCACCCTTAGGGTGGACCACCGGCTCATCGTCAACTTGCCGGCGCTGCAGGACAGTTGGGTCCTAGTTGCGCCGGAGGACGGCCACTGCAGCATATGCATGCTGGGGCTGTCGCAGCGCACAACGGTGCGTCTCCGGGGATGCAAACACCCGTTCCATAGGAAGTGCATCTTCTCCTGGTTTGTAACGAACGCCAGCTGCCCTATCTGCCGCGATAAAGTGCTGACCCATCTTATTTTCGATTTGTAGCATAGTATGAATAAAAACCCTGTATGATAGGGATGCCATGCCAACTTGAATCCTATGTCAAGAGAAATTCTATTTGATTGTGGTTATAAGATATTCTGCATTAGTTTGATCTATTATCATTCTATTTTCCTATGGGATATGACCCTATGAATCAAACAGCATGGGATTACTTCCACACAATTAAGTTTGACCAACTTTTAGTAGGACAACAAACATAAATAATTAGTCATCATGGGATTACAATCCAACAGATAATTGTCTTCAGGACTCATACATTTTCCAAATAGAAAAATCAAAACAAATCATGGTTCTTCATCTCACAGCATGATACAGAGACAAGAGTCTAATCATCATCATCATCATCATCATCATCATCATCATCATCATCATCATCATCATCATCACCTCCGTCTTCATTCTGATATTCGTGCATGGTCTCATCCTGCTCGTCCTGTCCATTCTCCTCCTGAGATTCACCAGGTAGCTTCAGTTTATCCATCTCTTTGTCGACTATGCTAACCTCAACAGTGAAATCTACTTCTCCATCATGTGCAGGGATACCTGTATCCAACGAGGTTTCATCAATGTCAGCAACTTTAGTTTGCATACAACCAGCGAAATCATCTTGCTGGGCACCAATTATTGGATCCGCATTCTCATCCAAATCATATATGTTCCTTGCCACAAACTTTTGCACATACTGCCATCCTTTTCTAGATCTGTCTTCCAAGAAAAGTACCTTGGCCGCTTGAGGTACCAAAATATAAGGATCATCCTTGTACCACTGAGCAGTAGTATCGACTGATATGAAATACCCATCATTTCTGGCACCTTTGCCCTTGTTTGGATCTTGGTTGTACCAATAACACTTAAATAGAACCACAGATCGGACAGTAACCTTATCACTATAGAACAACTGAATAACCTCTTCTATGTGACCATAATGGTCAAATGACTCTGATCTCTTTTTTCTGGTTGTCAAGTGATCTCCACTGGTTGTGATGCCACTATTTCGTGTCTTCAAATGTTGTTCACGCTCATAGGAGCTGTAATGGACACCATTGGCATTGCAAGCTGCAGCTACCAACACCCTCTTATCTGGACCACGTGATAGGACAAGGAGATCAGCACTAACAGCGCCTGGATTCTCCGCATGGAGTTTCGAGATCTACGATTACAAAATAGACAAGAGGTCATCTCATGTGAAAACACATAGACAAGTCAGAGTGCAATTGAACATCTTACATATTTCTCAAACCAGTCCTGAAACCCACTCCCACGTGCCGATAGCTTTCCATTCGTTTCCATGTACAACCTGCAAAACATAGCCAAGTCAGCTGAATATATTTCATTTTGATACAAGTTCATAGTATATGCGAGGAACTGAGTAGTTCGTGTGCATAGTACTCACTTAACATATTCATCAGCCTCTGTAGCATTATTCAGCACATACCAAGACAGCTGTTCAAATTCAGACTGCTCTAATGTTTTTTCGGTCCTCTTTCCTATTAGCTCAACACCATGTTTAAAAACAGATCCTCCAACTTCCAAAATTCTGCGACCCCGATTGAATCTGGTCTCAATATCAGGAATATATCTTGAGGCAAATGTATATGCTTCAGCAGCAATATACGCCACTGCAATGCAAGCCTCCGGTCTAGCTTTGTTCCTAACTGTATTCTTGAAAGTGCACAGTCGACGTTCTATAGGGTACATCCATCCATACTGTACCGGACCTCTTAAAAGTGCCTCATCAGGTAGATGAACAGCCAAATGCACCATCACATCAAAGAAGGCTGGAGGATATATCAGCTCCAGCTTGCACAGGATTACTGCTATGTCCACCTTAAGACGTTCTACAACAGCTCTGCTTAGAGTTTTACTACATATTTCCCTAAAGAACCTTCCCAACTCTGCAATCACGTTGTACATATTTGGCTTCACTAAATCTTTAATGCCAATAGCTAAAAGCCTTTGCAGCAGGATGTGACAATCGTGAGTTTTCAACCCTTGGAGCTTGTTTCCTTCAGCATTGAGACAATTTGCAATGTTGGAAGCAAATCCGAACGGGAACATCACACCTCGGAGGTACTCACAAAATAATCTCCTTTTAGGCATCGGCAATGTGAATTCCGCGCCTCGAAATTTATAATGTTTTTCCTTGCCTTTGTTCACTTTGTCATTACGATCCAGTTGCAAGTGCCTGTTAACATTCAATGTTGCACAATCAATCCTAGCATTTGAGCTATCTTTTGTCTTGGATGGAATGTTGAGTAATGTGCCGACAATGCTGTCACATATATTCTTCTCCATGTGCATGATATCAATATTATGCCGAAGCTTCTTACCAGCCCAATACGGCAAGTCCCAAAGAGTGGTCCTGCGCTTATAAAATATTCTCGGTCTATCATTTTCCATTTCCTTCCTCTTGGTACGTGCTGCTATTTCACCTCCCATCTTCCTTTTGGTAGCTGCTAGACTCAGTTCATCTCGTCTCTTCTTCCTTTTTCTATCTGCTACTACTGCTGCTGCATCTTCTGTATTCTTCTCTGCTGTACCTGCTGTGGCGGCTGGTGGTTTTCCTGGTTTAACATTTCTGACCGCTTCTAGGTGCGCCTCCAACTCGTGACTCTTAAAGTGCTGCGGTTTAGTCTTTTTACAGGCCTGATCACCAATAAATTGCAATTTTTTTCTATTTTTTCGGAAACTGTGATCTAATGGAAGGAAACGGCGATGGCCCATATAGCATATCTTGTTTATTATCCTCACTGCCAGCTGATCAGTATCACAGTGAACACATGCATTATAACCTGATGTTACTCTGCCTGACATAGTGCCCAAAGCTGGATAATCATGGGTGCAATACAGTACAGCAGCACGTAATAGAAAATTTTGTTCTTTAGGTTGACACACATCCCGTGTAGGGACACCCTCCCATAATGTTTGCAAGTCTCTAATAAGAGGCTGCATGAACACATCAAAATCCTTCCCAGGAGATTTGGGACCTGGGATGAGTAAGGCCATCATACAGTTCGACTGATCGGTGCATGTCCAGGGAGCCTGGTTGTAAGGTGTAACTAGTACTGGCCACATGCTATACGAGTTGCTCATGTTGCCAAATGGGTTGAATCCATCTGTAGCAAGGCCAAGTCTCAGGTTCCTTGGATCTGCAGCAAAATCTGGATGATCCAGGTCGAATTGCTTCCATTCATCGCCATCAGCAGGATGCCTCAGTAAATCAGGGTCGGGCGTGAGAATCTCTTTGTGCCATCTTGTTTCCCGAGATGTTTGTTCTGAAGCAAACAACCTCTGCAATCTTTGTACAAGTGGAAAGTATCTCAGAACCTTCCAAGGAATCTTTTTCTTACCACCAGCTCCATCATGTTTCCATCTTGATTCCTTACATACTGGACATTCATCGAGGTCATTATACTCCATCCAAAACAGTGCACAGTTATTTTTGCAAAAATCAATCTTCTCATATCCAAGTCCCAGTACCTTGATGTACTGCTTCACCTCATAAAAGGATTTTGGCAGTCCAGCCCCAGGGAGTGCATCGCTGTATGTCTTCGCAACTGCATTGAACGCTTTATTGGTAATCCCCTGGTATGACTTGTCATGAAGTAATTTCACAATTAATTCGAATCTTGACACAACAGAACCAGGGGCCACTAAGCGCTTAGCATCTTCTATCAGGTCATGGAAAAGAGGCTTTTTGTGATAACCATGGGGCTGTTGGCTTGCATATGGATACAGATCCCGTAACAAATTAGCAGTAGCCTCATCCTGGACGAGATCTTCAGGCTGATAACCATCAGAATAAAGAGGATCAATAATGTCAGGCTGATCATAGTGTTCACCATGGTTAATCCACCTGATATATGTCTGGTCCATCCCATAAACGAATAAATGATCTGAGACTACATGTTGAGGCTTGGACCCAATATTCAAACATACGCGGCATGGACAAATCACTTCCTTTGTCTTGTCGCCGTCAGTAAAATCACTAACGTGCTTCATGAAGTCTTCAATACCACTCAAATATGTTGGTGTGGTTAATGAGTCAAATAATATCCAAGTTCTGTCCATCTGTTGAGGAGATAGATGGTCAGAGAAGCGATAAGCTATTTCAACAAACAGGTCACCTACGAATGTAAGCAAGCATACCTGAGCAAACAGGTCGAATATAAAACTATAAATGCTACATTATTTGAGCCGATTTCAGCAAACAAACTGAGTGCAAAACTACGGCTACCTAGCGAACAGATTTTTTTAGGCTGACCACTGGGTTTCCCCACTTATTATTTTTTTATTAATAAAAAGAGGGAAATATGTACAAAAGTTGCTGGAGAGCAGCAACTAAAAGGATCATAGATCCCAAGCAGCAAAATATATATATAATGTTCTACCCATGATATGATTTCCTCTTTGCCTTATGAACAAGGAGAGCAATTTCATCCTTGAATCTCTTGTGCCATCTATAAATGCTTGGGGGGGAGGGGCGAACAGATCTATCGAAAGCAATACAATACCAACACATTCTTTCTTCTTTTTTGCCGTAATTCCGCCGATCTATTAGCAGTGCAAAGAAGCCAAAAGTAATAAGATTACATACAGGTTCATAGACCACCAGGGCCGTACCTGAGAATACGGAGGGCCTGAGCAAAACAAGAAATAGAGGCCCTCAACATGATCATTGGCAACTAAAATGATTTTATATATACTACTCACTCCATTTCAATAAACAATGCACCCTTGTTTTTCGTATTTTATCTTCGAAAAAATATTAATCTATATCTCTCTATTTAAAAATGATGTTTCAATTTTATGTAGATATACATGTATTTAGATGAGTTTAGTTTGCAGATACATGCAAGTTTTGATGAAGTTGAAACATATTTTTCAGGATGAAGTATATAAAAAAATTGATATAAAACTGGTATCATTAGAAAGTATTTTCCAACACGATTCTAACAATGCTGCTTATGTATTATATGATCGTGATATTGTTGTCCTATTTATTTGGTCAAGGTTCACATTGAAATGTGGTAAAATAAATTAAAAGAAGTGCATCGTGTGAAAAGGCAATCTAAGAATTCAAAAGTGCTAATTGTTAGTCGAAACATGACATCATTGAGACAAAATATTAATATTCATTGGAAGACTAACTGAATTAGCTGCACTCGCGATGAAAGAGAAAGAGAAGATACGGGTAAGAGCAAGTACAATAAGGTACAGTCTTTTTGTTTGTTTGTTTGGGTTGCTCATCAAGCTTATCGCTCGATACAATAAGGTACAGTCAGCGGGAGTGGTGTTTGGAACATGGGTGCATAGTGGGTGGTATCATAGAGTACTATCATAGATATGCTATATTTATTATAGTGGAGTATTGAGGGAAAATCGGCTAAATCAATTTGAAGAAAATCGACAAAGTCAAATTAGAGGAAATTCTTCATCGATGATCAGATTTCTTACATAGAAGAGCTGATTGCCCTCAAAAGGAAGAATCTATCCATCTTCATTGATTTAAAAGGGGATTTCTTACAAGGAGAAGCTGATTGCTCAACAAAAGGGGAACAGATTGCTACGGCTAGTCTTATGCTAGTAAATCCCTACTCTAAGGGCTGTTGCCGTCTTCGTCGTCGCTGGGGTAGCTGCCGTCATTGCTACTGTCGACGAATTCCTCGTCGCTGCTACTGTGACCTTCAGCGGAGGCCTCTTCCTCTTCATCATCATCCTCCTCATCGGACCAGGCCCAGCCACGGATGCGCTTTGGTGGCGGTTCATCGGAGGAGGTGTCGTCCTCTGGTTCCTTCTTCGTGTCGGAGGAGATGTCTTCGTCTTCGTCGTCCTCTTCTTCTTCTTCTTCTTCTTTGGTGGAGGAAGTGAATTTACCCCGGAAGAGAGGGTCGTCGTCGTCGCTCTCCGCCTCCAGTTCTCCGTCAATCAGGAATCGGAGGTCATCTTCCCCGTCAGTCAGGGGCATGTCGCCATCCGACCAGACGAGGTCCTCGGGTCGACCCTCTGGTACGAAGTCGAAGTCGAACTCTTGCTCGTCCCAATGCTTGGGAGCGCGCCTATTGTACGCTTCCATCTGGCTGACCTCTGGCTCCAGCTCACTCGAGGAAAAGGATTGGGAGGAGGAAGAGGAAGACATGGTTACAGAGGAGGAGGGTTTTTGGGCCGATGGCTGGTTTGAAGCAGGAGGATGAAGAAGTGAACTGTTCGATGCGGTTAAATAAAAAGAGACATGTGGTGGTCATGTGGCAAATAATAGACACTTTTAAGAAAAGTGTGGCAAATCATAAAATATTCAAAACTGTCAAATCGTGCAGAGAAGTTGAGAAGGCAAGGCGTCATGATGAAGAATACTGCGACGGTTCTGCTCTGCCACGACATGACCCCTCGAAGGAAAAACAGATGGTTTTGATATTATCATTACCAAAACCAGGGGGGCATGTGTTATCACCGGATTTTGGCCAAATCAATCGGATGTCTAATCAATCGGTTACATGCACTAGCTCAGTGTTCGCATGGCTGCACGCCACATGTATTAGCACCGCATGTATACATATACATCACTCATCTTGATTAATTGCTCAGCTCATTAAACTATCAAAGATCTTGCACGGCTTGGACGCAGGGTATGCCGTGGCATATACGGCATACCCTGTAGATCCGCCACCGCAAACAAGGAGAGCCATTTCATCCTTGAATCTCTTGCGGCTTCTGTAAAAGCTTGGGGGCGAACAGATCAATCGAAAGCAATATAATACCAACAAATTCTTTCTTCTTTTTGGCCGTAAATCCACCGATGTATTAGCAGTGCAAAGAACCCAGAAGTAATAAGATTACAAACAGGTCCATAGAGGACTGGCACCAAGCGACGACTACAGACATTGGGCAATGGTGAGCAGTACAGTGTACAGTACGAACGAATTCGAGCAAATAGGTAAAGCGGAAAACAATGTCAAACAAACACATCGAGAGGAAAACAATATCAACCGATCGATTCGAACGAACTAACGAACTTATAAGGGCTGGGCGACGGCGACTGACTTCGATTGAGCTATAATGAATCGTACTTGCCCAGGCCTGAAGATAGCATGCATACCGTGAGGATCTACCAGCTGACCGCGCCTGCCGGTGCGGCTGGAGAAGAACGGCGCCACCAGCAGTCGCCGGCTGACGCGGCTGATAGACAGCGTGGGGAAGTTTTGGTGCGCGGCCTGGTTCACCGAGGGTGTGTCTAGAGAAGAACAGGGCGCCGAAGGAGGTGTCTAGAGAAGAACAAGGTGGGCTGGGTGCTGAGTTAAAGGCGAGCGTTCGAAATATTGGGCGCGCGTTCGAAAGTTTAGGTGCGCGAGGGAGGTGTCTGCTGTGCTGAGTTAAAGGCGAGCGTTCGAAATTTCCCCGTCCTCTTCTTTTTTGGGCTAATCTATCTATACCTCTATTCTATCTACATGTTTTTTATTTTTTTTCTATTCTATACATGAGTTTTTGAAATTGAATTTTTTCACTCTGTCAGCCTTCCGGCCAATGCTCATTTGAAGTAATTGAAGCTGTTGATTTGCAGCTTAGAGGTGCTATCTACCGCTCATCATACAAGGACTCTTCAGATCTAAACGGCTGTGAATGCACGGATTCGTCACCCATCCTTCCCTTGGACTGGCGATGCTGAAAGCCTGAAACACTGGAACCCTCTAGATACTTCGGGATACCTCACTGCCCCACATTATTAGACAGGCCTTTTCCGACACGGGAAGTCAAAAGTTGGGGGCTCCATGCAGTACATATGAATACTCGCTAGCTGCATGGTCTAGAAGCAGACTAGAGTAAATCATCAATTCGTCAAATCAATTGGTGTATAATTTTTTTTAGGAGCTAAGACGCCGGCATGAACCATTTTATCAACTTGAATGCTTACTACATGACATAAGAAGACTATGTACTTTGGTTTTTCATTTTTCTGATTTTTTAAATTTTGTGCCCATTTGAATCTTGGTCAAATCCTAGGTTTGACCAAGATTAAACAAGTTTAAAACATGAAAATGAAAAGGTAATCATGGATCCTTCTTAGTCACTCTAAAATGAAGCTTTTGGGATGTTCTTGAAATTTCCATGTTTGAAACCCAAAACGACTTCTCTTCATGCTTGACTTCATAAGACAGAGTTTAGGGGTTAGGGGGTAGATACATGATTTGTCTAGTTTGCATATGTCTAGACCTTTTTTGTCAACTTTAATGCTTACTATATGACATAAGAAGATTATGTGCTTTGGTTTTTCATTTTTCTATTTTTTTTGAATTTTATGCCCATATATTTGAATCTTTGTCAAATCCTAGGTTTGACCAGGATTTAAACAAGTTTAAAACATGAAAATGAAAAGGTAAGCCTGGATCCTTCTTAGTCACTCTAAAATGAAGCTTTTGGGAGGTTCTTGAAATTTCCATGTTTGAAACCCAAAACTCAAGCTAGTTGATAAACAAAGTCTAGACATATTCAAACCAGAAAAATCATGTATCTACCCCTAACCCTAAACTTTGTCTTAATTATGAAGTCAAGCACGAAGAGAAGTCGTTTTGGGTTTCAAACATGGACATTTCAAAAACCCTCCCAAAAGCATTGTGGTGTGACGTACTAAGAAGGATACATGCTTACATTTTCAACAACCCCCCTAAAAGCTTCATTATAGAGTGACTAAGAAGGATCCAGTCTGGCGGGCTTACCTTTTATTTTCTTGTTTTAAACTTGTTCAAATCTCGGTCAAACCTAGGATTTGACCAAGATTCAAAATGTGCATCAAAATTTAAAAAAATAAAAACCAAATTAAAGCACATAGTGTTCTTATGTCATATAGTAAGCATTAAAGTTGATAAACAAGGTCTAGACACATATTCAAACAAGACAAATCATGTATCTATACCCCTAACCCCTAAACTCTATCTTATGAAGTCAACAACATGAAGAGAAGTGGTTTTGGGTTTCAAACATGGAAATTTCAAAAACCTCCCAAAAGCTTCATTTTAGAGTGACTAATATATATAAGAAGGATCCATGCCTGCTTACCACCTTTTCATTTTCATATTTTAAACTTGTTTAAATCCGTGTCAAATTAAACCAAGGATTTGACCAAAAGATTCAAATGGGCATAAAATTTAAAAAAAATCAGAAAAATGAAAAACAAAAGCATATAGTCTTCTTATGTCATATAGTAAGCATTCAAGTTGATAAACAAGGTTTGGACATGCATATTCAAACCTAGGCAAATCATGTATCTATCCCCTAGCCCCTAAACTCTATCTTATGAAGTCAAGCATGAAGAGAAGTGGTTTTGGGTTTCAAACATGAAAATTTCAAGAACATCCCAAAAACTTCATTTTAGAGTGACTAAGAAAGGATACAGGCTTCCCCTTTTCATTTTCATGTTTTATACTTGTTTAAATCTTGGTCAAACCTAGGATTTGACAAAGATTCAAATGTGCATCAAAATAAAAAAATCAGAAAAATTAAAAACCAAAGCACATAGTTTTCTTATGTCATATAGTTAGCATTAAAGTTGATATAAACAAGGTCTAGATATATTCAAACAAGAAAAATCATGTATCTACCCCTAACCCTAAACTCTGTCTTATGTAGTCAAGCATGAAGAAAAGTGGTTTTGGGTTTCAAACTTGGAAATTTCAAGAACCCCCCAAAAGCTTCATTTTAGAGTGACTAAAGGATCCAGGTTGGGCTTACCTTTTATTTTCATGTTTTAAAATTGTTCAAATCTTGGTCAAACCGTACCTAGGATTTGATCAAGATTCAAATGGGCATAAAATTTCAAAAAAATGAAAAACCAAAGCATATAGCCTTCTTATGTCATATAGTAAGCACTCAAGTTGGTAAACAAGGTCTAGACATATTCAAACCAGAAAAATCATGTTTCTACCCCTAGCCCTAAACTTTGTCTTATGAAGTCAAGCACGAAGAGAAGTCGTTTTGGATTTCAAACATGGAAATTTCAAAAACCTTCCCAAAAGCTTCATTTTGGAGTGACTAAGAAGGATACAGGCTTACCTTTTCATTTTCATGTTTTAAACTTGTTTAAATATTGGTTAAGCCTAGGATTTGACCAAGATCAAATGGGCATAAAAATTCAGAAAAAATCAAAAAAAAATGAAAACCAAAGCACATAGTATTATTATGTCATATAGTAAGCATTATATTCAAGTTGATAAACAAGGTCTAAACAACAAACTAGACAAATCATGTATCTACCCCCTAACCCTAAACTCTGTCTTATGAAGTCAAGCATGAAGAGAAGTGGTTTTGGGTTTGAAACATGGAAATTTCAAAAAACTCCCAAAAGCTTCTCATTTTTGAGTGACTAAGAAGGATTCAGGCTTACCTTTTCATTTTCATGTTTTAAACTTGTTCAAATCTTGGTCAAACTTAGGATTTGACCAAGATTCAAATGGGCATAAAAATTGGGAGGAAGGGTATGAATTACAATTCAAAAAAACAAGGTAACTTAAATACTTGGATGCCCCAAAGATGTGTGGAAGCCCAGAACAATGGCAAAACATGTGCGCACGCTGCATCCAATTCAAGTAGAACACATAGTAGGCATCGATAGTTTGACCTAAATTTGAAATCAAAGAGAAGGTGGTTAGAAAAAATCGAAATTGGCAAAGCAAAGCATGAAATCATAAATTTGTGATGCACTATAGCTATGAAAAGTATCAAACAATGCATACCAAAATGATTTTTTAGAGGAATACTAGTTCAACTTATTTTAATTTTATATTAGTAGCCCAAAATCGAACTAGTAGTTGGATATTTTTGAACTTGATCTGTAGTAGTGGGCAAAACCCTAGTTTAACCTATTTAATCATAGATTCGTAGGTCGATTTTTCTACTTTTTTATTATTACTATGCAGCACATGTGTGTTTGCCCGTCGAGTGAAACTCGGAGGAAGAGGGATCACTCGGAAGGAGAGAAGAAGGGAGAGAATTATGGTGTCTCCCCTTTTTCGGGTGATGATGTTGACTTTTGTGCAGGGTTTGTCAGTGAGCAGGAGGTGCGAGCGAGCGAGCGAGTCGAGCGAGGCCGAGAATGAGAGAGATTTGTTTTTTTTGTGAGAGGGACAACCGAAGGATCCAGAAGGACCCACATACTTCCAATACGCATCCTGATGCGTCTTCTCTTGACAAAGAAAATGGCTGGGAGTTTGCGTACCTATTGCACGTGACTTGTGCTCACTGAAGTGTGGGACCTCACGCATGGGCACCACACGTAAGTGACAGACCTGTTGATGTAAAAACTCGGTTGATTATTATACTACTACATTTATACAAAGTTTCCTATGGATTCAAGGGTACGAAAGCCAAGTTAAATCATTTACATGACATTATTTTTTCCATGAAGCCAAGTTAACTCATTTATCAATTGGTACATTTTGGAGTGACTAAGAAGGATCCAGGCTTACCTTTTCATTTTCATGTTTTAAACATGTTTAAATCTTGGTCAAACCTATGACTTGACCAAGATTCAAATGGGCATAAAAATTCAAAAAAAAGAAAAACAAAAGCACACCGTCTTCCTATGTCATATATCAAGGTGATAAACAAGGTCTGACATATTCAAACCACAAAAATCATGTATCTACCCCCTAACCCTAAACAAGGATCCAGGCTTACCCTTTTCATTTTCATGTTTTTAAACTTGTTCAAATCTTGGTCAAACTTAGGATTTGACGAAGATTCAAATGGGCGTAAAAATACTTAGAAAAATCATGTACGTATCTACCCCAAACCCTAAACTCTATCTTACGAAGCCAAGCATGAAGAGAAGTGGTTTTGGGTTTCAAACATGGAAATTTCAAAAACCTCAAACTATAGGCCGGGTTAGCATCTAGTGCAGTATGTGTGAGAATGTATGCACTATGTGTGCTATAACTTGTGTGTCTTTCAAATTTGAACCAAATTTGAATAAGTTTGAAATATTTGAAATGGGGCTTTTGGCTTAAACGTTTGAAACCCAAAACGACTTCTCCTCATGCTAGACTTCATAAGACCGAGTTTAGGGTTAGGGGGTAGATACATGATTTGTCTGGTTTGAATATGTCTAAACCTTGTTTATCAACTTGAATGCTTACTATATGACATAAGAAGACCATGTGCTTTTGTTTTTCATTTTTCTATTTTTTTTAAGAATTTTATGCACATTTGATTCTGGTCAAATCCTAGGTTCAACCAAGATTTAAACAAGTTTCAAGCATGAAAATGAAAACGTAAGCCAAGATCCTTCTTAATTAGTCACTCTAAAATATATGAAGCTTTTGGGACGTACTTGAAATTTCCATGTTTGAAACCCAAAACCAATTCTCTTCATGATTGACTTCATAAGACAGAGTTTAGGGTTAGGGGTAGATATACACATGATTTTTCTGGTTTGAATATGTCTAGACCTAGCTTGTTTATCAACTTGAGTGTTTACTATATGACATAATTAAGAAGGCTATGTGCTTTGGTTTTTCATTCTTTAGATTTTTTGTCTGAATTTTTATGCCCATTTGAATCTTGGTCAAATCCTAGCTAGGTTTGACCAAGATTTAAATAAGTTTAAAACATGGAAATGAAAAGGTAAGCATCGATCCTTCTTAGTCGCTCTAAAATGAAGCTGAATTTTGGGAGGTTTTTGAAATTTCCATGTTTGAAACCCAAAACCACTTCTCTTCATGCTTGACTTCATAAGACGAAGTTTAGGGTCGATAGGGGGTAGATACATGATTTGTCTTGTTTGAATATGTCTAGACCTTGTTTATCAACTTGAATGCTTACTTTATGACTTATAAGAGGACTATGTGCATTGGTATTTCATTTTTTGATTTTTATGCCCATTTGAGAATCTTGGTAAAATCCTAGGTTTGTTGAGCAAGATTTAAACAAGTTTAACATGTGAAAATGATAAGGTAATTAAGTCTGGATCTTTCTCTTAGTAACTCTAAAATGAAGCTTTTGGGAGGTTCTTGAATTTACCATGTTTGAAACCCAAAACCACCGTACTTCTGTTCATGCTTGACTTCATAAGACAGAGTTTAGGGTTAGGGGTAGATACATGATTTTTCTGGTTTGAATATGTCTAGACCATGTTTATCAATTTGAATGCTTACTATATGACATAAGAAGGCTATGTGCTTTTGTTTTTCATTCTTTCGATTTTTTTCTGAATTGTTATGCCCATTTGAATCTTGGTCAAATCCTAGGTTCGACCAAGATTTAAACAAGTTTAAAACATGACAATGAAAAGGTAATTAATCATGGATCCTTCTTAATTAACCAGCCGGTCTAATTAAAATGAAGCTTTTTGGGAGGTTTTTGAAATTTCCATGTTTGAAACCCAAAACCACACTTCTCTGCTTCATGCTTGACTTCATATATAATTAAGACAAAGTTTAGGGTTAGGGGGTACATGATTTGTCTGGTTTGAATATGTCTAGACCTTGTTTATGAACTTTTGAATGCTTACTATATGACATAAGAAGAATATGTGCTTTGGTTTTTTATTTTATCTATTTTTTTATTTTATGCCCATTTGAATATTGGTCAAATCCTAGGTTTGACCAAGATTTAAACAAGTTTAAAACATGAAAATGAAAAGGTAAGCCTGGATCCTTCTTAACTAGTCACTCTAAAACGAAGCTTTAATTTTGGGAGGTTTTTGAAATTTCCATGTTTGAAACCAAAAACCACTTCTCTTCATGCTTGACTTCATAAGACAGAGTTATTTATGGTTTTAGAGGGGTAGATACATGATTTGTCTTATTTGAATATGTCTAGCTAGACCTTGTTTATCAACTTTTGAATGCTTACTATATATATGTATGTGACATAAGAAAACTATGTGCTTTGGTTTTTCATTTTTCTGATTTTTTTTGGAATTTTGATGCACATTTGAATCTTGGTCAAATCCTAGGTTTGACCAAGATTTAAACAAGTATAGATCATGAAAATGAAAATGGAAGCCTGTATCCTTCTTAGTCACCCTAAAATGAAGTTTTTGGGAGGTTTTTGAAATTTCCATGTTTGAAACCCAAAACCACTTATCTTCATGCTTGACTTCGTCATAAGACAGAGTTTAGGGGTTAGGGGGTAGATACATGATTTGTCTAGCTAGTTTGAATATGTCCAGACCTTGTTTATCAACTTTAATGCTTACTATATGACATATAAGAAGACTATGTGCGCTTTGGTTTTTCATTTTTCTGTTTTTTTATTTTATGCCCATTTGAATCTTTGTCAAATCCTAGAGATTGACTTCACAAGACAGAGTTTAGGGTTAGGGGTAGATATACACATGATTTTTCTGGTTTGAATATGTCTAGACCTTGTTTATCAACTTGAGTGTTTACTATATGACATAATTAAGAAGGCTATGTGCTTTGGTTTTTCATTCTTTAGATTTTTTGTCTGAATTTTTATGCCCATTTGAATCTTGGTCAAATCCTAGCTAGGTTTGACCAAGATTTAAATAAGTTTAAAACATGGAAATGAAAAGGTAAGCATCGATCCTTCTTAGTCGCTCTAAAATGAAGCTGAATTTTGGGAGGTTTTTGAAATTTCCATGTTTGAAACCCAAAACCACTTCTCTTCATGCTTGACTTCATAAGACGAAGTTTAGGGTCGATAGGGGGTAGATATATCTAGACCTTGTTTATCAACTTGAATGCTTACGATATGACATAAGAACACTATGTGCTTTTTTTTTTTTTTTGTGCCCATTTGAATCTTGGTCAAATCATAGGTTTGACCAAGATTTAAACAAGTATAGAACATGAAAATGAAAAGGGAAGCCTGTATCCTTCTTAGTCACCCTAAAATGAAGTTTTGGGAGGTTTTTGAAATTTCCATGTTTGAAACCCAAAACCACTTCTCTTCATTCTTGACTTCTTAAGACATAGTTTAGGGGTTAGCGGGTAGATACATGATTTGTATGGTTTGAATATGTCTAGACCTTGTTTATCAACTTTAATGCTTACTACATGACATAAGAAGACTATGTGCTTTGGTTTTTCATTTTTCTGTTTTTTTTTGAATTTTCTGCCAATTTTGTTTGACCAAGATTTAGACAAGTTTTACACGTGAAAACGAATAAGTAAGCCTGGATCCTTCTTAGTCACTCCAAAATGTACCAATTGATAGGTGCGTTAACTTTGCTTCATGGAAAAAATAATGTCATGTAAATGAGTTAACTTGGATTTCCTACCCTTGAATCCATAGGAAACTTTGTTCTAATGCACTATAATAATCAACCGAGTTTTTACACCAACAGGTCTGTCACTTACGTGTGGTGCCCATGCGTGAGGTCCCACACTTCAGTGAGCACAAGTCACGTGCAATAGGTACGCAAACTCCCAGACATTTTCTTTGTCAAGAGAAGACGATCAGGATGCGTATTGGAAGTCTGTGGGTCCTTCTGGATCCTTCGGTCGTCCCTCTAAAAAAAAACAAATCTCTCTCATTCTCGGCTCGACTCGCTCGCTCGCTCGCTCGCACCTCCTGCTCACTGACAAACCCTGCACAAAAGTCAACATCATCACCCGAAAAAGGGGAGACACCATAATTCTCTCCCTTCTTCTCTCCTTCCGAGTGATCCCTCTTCCTCCGAGTTTCACTCGACGGGCAAACACACATGTGCTGCATAGTAATAATAAAAAGGTAGAAAAATCGACCTACGAATCTATAATTAAATAGGTTAAACTAGGGTTTTGCCCAGTACTACAGATCAAGGTTCAAAAAATCCAACTACGGGGTTCGAACAACCCCATTTCTAATCCAAGATTTTTTTCGACCTCATCCAATGGCCTCAAACTATAGGCCGGGTTAGCATCTAGTGCAGTATGTGTGAGAATGTATGCACTATGTGTGCTATAACTTGTGTGTCTTTCAAATTTGAACCAAATTTGAATAAGTTTGAAATATTTGAAATGGGGCTTTTGGCTTAAACGTTTGAAACCCAAAACGACTTCTCCTCATGCTAGACTTCATAAGACCGAGTTTAGGGTTAGGGGGTAGATACATGATTTGTCTGGTTTGAATATGTCTAAACCTTGTTTATCAACTTGAATGCTTACTATATGACATAAGAAGACCATGTGCTTTTGTTTTTCATTTTTCTATTTTTTTAAAGAATTTTATGCACATTTGATTCTGGTCAAATCCTAGGTTCAACCAAGATTTAAACAAGTTTCAAGCATGAAAATGAAAACGTAAGCCAAGATCCTTCTTAATTAGTCACTCTAAAATATATGAAGCTTTTGGGACGTACTTGAAATTTCCATGTTTGAAACCCAAAACCAATTCTCTTCATGATTGACTTCATAAGACAGAGTTTAGGGTTAGGGGTAGATATACACATGATTTTTCTGGTTTGAATATGTCTAGACCTAGCTTGTTTATCAACTTGAGTGTTTACTATATGACATAATTAAGAAGGCTATGTGCTTTGGTTTTTCATTCTTTAGATTTTTTGTCTGAATTTTTATGCCCATTTGAATCTTGGTCAAATCCTAGCTAGGTTTGACCAAGATTTAAATAAGTTTAAAACATGGAAATGAAAAGGTAAGCATCGATCCTTCTTAGTCGCTCTAAAATGAAGCTGAATTTTGGGAGGTTTTTGAAATTTCCATGTTTGAAACCCAAAACCACTTCTCTTCATGCTTGACTTCATAAGACGAAGTTTAGGGTCGATAGGGGGTAGATACATGATTTGTCTTGTTTGAATATGTCTAGACCTTGTTTATCAACTTGAATGCTTACTTTATGACTTATAAGAGGACTATGTGCATTGGTATTTCATTTTTTGATTTTTATGCCCATTTGAGAATCTTGGTAAAATCCTAGGTTTGTTGAGCAAGATTTAAACAAGTTTAACATGTGAAAATGATAAGGTAATTAAGTCTGGATCTTTCTCTTAGTAACTCTAAAATGAAGCTTTTGGGAGGTTCTTGAATTTACCATGTTTGAAACCCAAAACCACCGTACTTCTGTTCATGCTTGACTTCATAAGACAGAGTTTAGGGTTAGGGGTAGATACATGATTTTTCTGGTTTGAATATGTCTAGACCATGTTTATCAATTTGAATGCTTACTATATGACATAAGAAGGCTATGTGCTTTTGTTTTTCATTCTTTCGATTTTTTTCTGAATTGTTATGCCCATTTGAATCTTGGTCAAATCCTAGGTTCGACCAAGATTTAAACAAGTTTAAAACATGACAATGAAAAGGTAATTAATCATGGATCCTTCTTAATTAACCAGCCGGTCTAATTAAAATGAAGCTTTTTGGGAGGTTTTTGAAATTTCCATGTTTGAAACCCAAAACCACACTTCTCTGCTTCATGCTTGACTTCATATATAATTAAGACAAAGTTTAGGGTTAGGGGGTACATGATTTGTCTGGTTTGAATATGTCTAGACCTTGTTTATGAACTTTTGAATGCTTACTCTATGACATAAGAAGAATATGTGCTTTGGTTTTTTATTTTATCTATTTTTTTATTTTATGCCCATTTGAATATTGGTCAAATCCTAGGTTTGACCAAGATTTAAACAAGTTTAAAACATGAAAATGAAAAGGTAAGCCTGGATCCTTCTTAACTAGTCACTCTAAAACGAAGCTTTAATTTTGGGAGGTTTTTGAAATTTCCATGTTTGAAACCAAAAACCACTTCTCTTCATGCTTGACTTCATAAGACAGAGTTATTTATGGTTTTAGAGGGGTAGATACATGATTTGTCTTATTTGAATATGTCTAGCTAGACCTTGTTTATCAACTTTTGAATGCTTACTATATATATGTATGTGACATAAGAAAACTATGTGCTTTGGTTTTTCGTTTTTCTGATTTTTTTGGAATTTTGATGCACATTTGAATCTTGGTCAAATCCTAGGTTTGACCAAGATTTAAACAAGTATAGATCATGAAAATGAAAATGGAAGCCTGTATCCTTCTTAGTCACCCTAAAATGAAGTTTTTGGGAGGTTTTTGAAATTTCCATGTTTGAAACCCAAAACCACTTATCTTCATGCTTGACTTCGTCATAAGACAGAGTTTAGGGGTTAGGGGGTAGATACATGATTTGTCTAGCTAGTTTGAATATGTCCAGACCTTGTTTATCAACTTTAATGCTTACTATATGACATATAAGAAGACTATGTGCGCTTTGGTTTTTCATTTTTCTGTTTTTTTATTTTATGCCCATTTGAATCTTGGTCAAATCCTAGAGATTGACTTCACAAGACAGAGTTTAGGGTTAGGGGTAGATATACACATGATTTTTCTGGTTTGAATATGTCTAGACCTTGTTTATCAACTTGAGTGTTTACTATATGACATAATTAAGAAGGCTATGTGCTTTGGTTTTTCATTCTTTAGATTTTTTGTCTGAATTTTTATGCCCATTTGAATCTTGGTCAAATCCTAGCTAGGTTTGACCAAGATTTAAATAAGTTTAAAACATGGAAATGAAAAGGTAAGCATCGATCCTTCTTAGTCGCTCTAAAATGAAGCTGAATTTTGGGAGGTTTTTGAAATTTCCATGTTTGAAACCCAAAACCACTTCTCTTCATGCTTGACTTCATAAGACGAAGTTTAGGGTCGATAGGGGGTAGATATATCTAGACCTTGTTTATCAACTTGAATGCTTACGATATGACATAAGAACACTATGTGCTTTTTTTATTTTTTTGTGCCCATTTGAATCTTGGTCAAATCATAGGTTTGACCAAGATTTAAACAAGTATAGAACATGAAAATGAAAAGGGAAGCCTGTATCCTTCTTAGTCACCCTAAAATGAAGTTTTGGGAGGTTTTTGAAATTTCCATGTTTGAAACCCAAAACCACTTCTCTTCATTCTTGACTTCTTAAGACATAGTTTAGGGGTTAGCGGGTAGATACATGATTTGTATGGTTTGAATATGTCTAGACCTTGTTTATCAACTTTAATGCTTACTACATGACATAAGAAGACTATGTGCTTTGGTTTTTCATTTTTCTGTTTTTTTTTTGAATTTTCTGCCAATTTTGTTTGACCAAGATTTAGACAAGTTTTACACGTGAAAACGAATAAGTAAGCCTGGATCCTTCTTAGTCACTCCAAAATGTACCAATTGATAGGTGCGTTAACTTTGCTTCATGGAAAAAATAATGTCATGTAAATGAGTTAACTTGGATTTCCTACCCTTGAATCCATAGGAAACTTTGTTCTAATGCACTATAATAATCAACCGAGTTTTTACACCAACAGGTCTGTCACTTACGTGTGGTGCCCATGCGTGAGGTCCCACACTTCAGTGAGCACAAGTCACGTGCAATAGGTACGCAAACTCCCAGACATTTTCTTTGTCAAGAGAAGACGCATCAGGATGCGTATTGGAAGTCTGTGGGTCCTTCTGGATCCTTCGGTCGTCCCTCTCAAAAAAAACAAATCTCTCTCATTCTCGGCCTCGCTCGACTCGCTCGCTCGCTCGCACCTCCTGCTCACTGACAAACCCTGCACAAAAGTCAACATCATCACCCGAAAAAGGGGAGACACCATAATTCTCTCCCTTCTTCTCTCCTTCCGAGTGATCCCTCTTCCTCCGAGTTTCACTCGACGGGCAAACACACATGTGCTGCATAGTAATAATAAAAAGGTAGAAAAATCGACCTACGAATCTATAATTAAATAGGTTAAACTAGGGCTTTGCCCAGTACTACAGATCAAGGTTCAAAAAATCCAACTACGGGGTTCGAACAACCCCATTTCTAATCCAAGATTTTTTTCGACCTCATCCAATGGCCTCAAACTATAGGCCGGGTTAGCATCTAGTGCAGTATGTGTGAGAATGTATGCACTATGTGTGCTATAACTTGTGTGTCTTTCAAATTTGAACCAAATTTGAATAAGTTTGAAATATTTGAAATGGGGCTTTTGGCTTAAACGTTTGAAACCCAAAACGACTTCTCCTCATGCTAGACTTCATAAGACCGAGTTTAGGGTTAGGGGTAGATACATGATTTGTCTGGTTTGAATATGTCTAAACCTTGTTTATCAACTTGAATGCTTACTATATGACATAAGAAGACCATGTGCTTTTGTTTTTCATTTTTCTATTTTTTTTTAAGAATTTTATGCACATTTGATTCTGGTCAAATCCTAGGTTCAACCAAGATTTAAACAAGTTTCAAGCATGAAAATGAAAACGTAAGCCAAGATCCTTCTTAATTAGTCACTCTAAAATATATGAAGCTTTTGGGACGTACTTGAAATTTCCATGTTTGAAACCCAAAACCAATTCTCTTCATGATTGACTTCATAAGACAGAGTTTAGGGTTAGGGGTAGATATACACATGATTTTTCTGGTTTGAATATGTCTAGACCTAGCTTGTTTATCAACTTGAGTGTTTACTATATGACATAATTAAGAAGGCTATGTGCTTTGGTTTTTCATTCTTTAGATTTTTTGTCTGAATTTTTATGCCCATTTGAATCTTGGTCAAATCCTAGCTAGGTTTGACCAAGATTTAAATAAGTTTAAAACATGGAAATGAAAAGGTAAGCATCGATCCTTCTTAGTCGCTCTAAAATGAAGCTGAATTTTGGGAGGTTTTTGAAATTTCCATGTTTGAAACCCAAAACCACTTCTCTTCATGCTTGACTTCATAAGACGAAGTTTAGGGTCGATAGGGGGTAGATATATCTAGACCTTGTTTATCAACTTGAATGCTTACGATATGACATAAGAACACTATGTGCTTTTTTTATTTTTTGTGCCCATTTGAATCTTGGTCAAATCATAGGTTTGACCAAGATTTAAACAAGTATAGAACATGAAAATGAAAAGGGAAGCCTGTATCCTTCTTAGTCACCCTAAAATGAAGTTTTGGGAGGTTTTTGAAATTTCCATGTTTGAAACCCAAAACCACTTCTCTTCATTCTTGACTTCTTAAGACATAGTTTAGGGGTTAGCGGGTAGATACATGATTTGTATGGTTTGAATATGTCTAGACCTTGTTTATCAACTTTAATGCTTACTACATGACATAAGAAGACTATGTGCTTTGGTTTTTCATTTTTCTGTTTTTTTTTGAATTTTCTGCCAATTTTGTTTGACCAAGATTTAGACAAGTTTTACACGTGAAAACGAATAAGTAAGCCTGGATCCTTCTTAGTCACTCCAAAATGTACCAATTGATAGGTGCGTTAACTTTGCTTCATGGAAAAAATAATGTCATGTAAATGAGTTAACTTGGATTTCCTACCCTTGAATCCATAGGAAACTTTGTTCTAATGCACTATAATAATCAACCGAGTTTTTACACCAACAGGTCTGTCACTTACGTGTGGTGCCCATGCGTGAGGTCCCACACTTCAGTGAGCACAAGTCACGTGCAATAGGTACGCAAACTCCCAGACATTTTCTTTGTCAAGAGAAGACGCATCAGATGCGTATTGGAAGTCTGTGGGTCCTTCTGGATCCTTCGGTCGTCCCTCTCAAAAAAAAAACAAATCTCTCTCATTCTCGGCCTCGCTCGACTCGCTCGCTCGCTCGCTCGCACCTCCTGCTCACTGACAAACCCTGCACAAAAGTCAACATCATCACCCGAAAAGGGGAGACACCATAATTCTCTCCCTTCTTCTCTCCTTCCGAGTGATCCCTCTTCCTCCGAGTTTCACTCGACGGGCAAACACACATGTGCTGCATAGTAATAATAAAAAGGTAGAAAAATCGACCTACGAATCTATAATTAAATAGGTTAAACTAGGGCTTTGCCCAGTACTACAGATCAAGGTTCAAAAAATCCAACTACGGGGTTCGAACAACCCCATTTCTAATCCAAGATTTTTTTCGACCTCATCCAATGGCCTCAAACTATAGGCCGGGTTAGCATCTAGTGCAGTATGTGTGAGAATGTATGCACTATGTGTGCTATAACTTGTGTGTCTTTCAAATTTGAACCAATTTTGAATAAGTTTGAAATATTTGAAATGGGGCTTTTGGCTTAAACGTTTGAAACCCAAAACGACTTCTCCTCATGCTAGACTTCATAAGACCGAGGTTAGGGTTAGGGGGTAGATACATGATTTGTCTGGTTTGAATATGTCTAAACCTTGTTTATCAACTTGAATGCTTACTATGACATAAGAAGACCATGTGCTTTTGTTTTTCATTTTTCTATTTTGTTTAAGAATTTTATGCACATTTGATTCTGGTCAAATCCTAGGTTCAACCAAGATTTAAACAAGTTTCAAGCATGAAAATGAAAACGTAAGCCAAGATCCTTCTTAATTAGTCACTCTAAAATATATGAAGCTTTTGGGACGTACTTGAAATTTCCATGTTTGAAACCCAAAACCAATTCTCTTCATGATTGACTTCATAAGACAGAGTTTAGGGTTAGGGGTAGATATACACATGATTTTTCTGGTTTGAATATGTCTAGACCTAGCTTGTTTATCAACTTGAGTGTTTACTATATGACATAATTAAGAAGGCTATGTGCTTTGGTTTTTCATTCTTTAGATTTTTTGTCTGAATTTTTATGCCCATTTGAATCTTGGTCAAATCCTAGCTAGGTTTGACCAAGATTTAAATAAGTTTAAAACATGGAAATGAAAAGGTAAGCATCGATCCTTCTTAGTCGCTCTAAAATGAAGCTGAATTTTGGGAGGTTTTTGAAATTTCCATGTTTGAAACCCAAAACCACTTCTCTTCATGCTTGACTTCATAAGACGAAGTTTAGGGTCGATAGGGGGTAGATACATGATTTGTCTTGTTTGAATATGTCTAGACCTTGTTTATCAACTTGAATGCTTACTTTATGACTTATAAGAGGACTATGTGCATTGGTATTTCATTTTTTGATTTTTATGCCCATTTGAGAATCTTGGTAAAATCCTAGGTTTGTTGAGCAAGATTTAAACAAGTTTAACATGTGAAAATGATAAGGTAATTAAGTCTGGATCTTTCTCTTAGTAACTCTAAAATGAAGCTTTTGGGAGGTTCTTGAATTTACCATGTTTGAAACCCAAAACCACCGTACTTCTGTTCATGCTTGACTTCATAAGACAGAGTTTAGGGTTAGGGGTAGATACATGATTTTTCTGGTTTGAATATGTCTAGACCATGTTTATCAATTTGAATGCTTACTATATGACATAAGAAGGCTATGTGCTTTTGTTTTTCATTCTTTCGATTTTTTTCTGAATTGTTATGCCCATTTGAATCTTGGTCAAATCCTAGGTTCGACCAAGATTTAAACAAGTTTAAAACATGACAATGAAAAGGTAATTAATCATGGATCCTTCTTAATTAACCAGCCGGTCTAATTAAAATGAAGCTTTTTGGGAGGTTTTTGAAATTTCCATGTTTGAAACCCAAAACCACACTTCTCTGCTTCATGCTTGACTTCATATATAATTAAGACAAAGTTTAGGGTTAGGGGGTACATGATTTGTCTGGTTTGAATATGTCTAGACCTTGTTTATGAACTTTTGAATGCTTACTCTATGACATAAGAAGAATATGTGCTTTGGTTTTTTATTTTATCTATTTTTTATTTTATGCCCATTTGAATATTGGTCAAATCCTAGGTTTGACCAAGATTTAAAGAAGTTTAAAACATGAAAATGAAAAGGTAAGCCTGGATCCTTCTTAACTAGTCACTCTAAAACGAAGCTTTAATTTTGGGAGGTTTTTGAAATTTCCATGTTTGAAACCAAAAACCACTTCTCTTCATGCTTGACTTCATAAGACAGAGTTATTTATGGTTTTAGAGGGGTAGATACATGATTTGTCTTATTTGAATATGTCTAGCTAGACCTTGTTTATCAACTTTTGAATGCTTACTATATATATGTATGTGACATAAGAAAACTATGTGCTTTGGTTTTTCATTTTTCTGATTTTTTTGGAATTTTGATGCAAATTTGAATCTTGGTCAAATCCTAGGTTTGACCAAGATTTAAACAAGTATAGATCATGAAAATGAAAATGGAAGCCTGTATCCTTCTTAGTCACCCTAAAATGAAGTTTTTGGGAGGTTTTTGAAATTTCCATGTTTGAAACCCAAAACCACTTATCTTCATGCTTGACTTCGTCATAAGACAGAGTTTAGGGGTTAGGGGGTAGATACATGATTTGTCTAGCTAGTTTGAATATGTCCAGACCTTGTTTATCAACTTAATGCTTACTATATGACATATAAGAAGACTATGTGCGCTTTGGTTTTTCATTTTTCTGTTTTTTTATTTTATGCCCATTTGAATCTTTGTCAAATCCTAGAGATTGACTTCACAAGACAGAGTTTAGGGTTAGGGGTAGATATACACATGATTTTTCTGGTTTGAATATGTCTAGACCTTGTTTATCAACTTGAGTGTTTACTATATGACATAATTAAGAAGGCTATGTGCTTTGGTTTTTCATTCTTTAGATTTTTTGTCTGAATTTTTATGCCCATTTGAATCTTGGTCAAATCCTAGCTAGGTTTGACCAAGATTTAAATAAGTTTAAAACATGGAAATGAAAAGGTAAGCATCGATCCTTCTTAGTCGCTCTAAAATGAAGCTGAATTTTGGGAGGTTTTTGAAATTTCCATGTTTGAAACCCAAAACCACTTCTCTTCATGCTTGACTTCATAAGACGAAGTTTAGGGTCGATAGGGGTAGATATATCTAGACCTTGTTTATCAACTTGAATGCTTACGATATGACATAAGAACACTATGTGCTTTTTTTTATTTTTTTGTGCCCATTTGAATCTTGGTCAAATCATAGGTTTGACCAAGATTTAAACAAGTATAGAACATGAAAATGAAAAGGGAAGCCTGTATCCTTCTTAGTCACCCTAAAATGAAGTTTTGGGAGGTTTTTGAAATTTCCATGTTTGAAACCCAAAACCACTTCTCTTCATTCTTGACTTCTTAAGACATAGTTTAGGGGTTAGCGGGTAGATACATGATTTGTATGGTTTGAATATGTCTAGACCTTGTTTATCAACTTTAATGCTTACTACATGACATAAGAAGACTATGTGCTTTGGTTTTTCATTTTTCTGTTTTTTTTTGAATTTTCTGCCAATTTTGTTTGACCAAGATTTAGACAAGTTTTACACGTGAAAACGAATAAGTAAGCCTGGATCCTTCTTAGTCACTCCAAAATGTACCAATTGATAGGTGCGTTAACTTTGCTTCATGGAAAAAATAATGTCATGTAAATGAGTTAACTTGGATTTCCTACCCTTGAATCCATAGGAAACTTTGTTCTAATGCACTATAATAATCAACCGAGTTTTTACACCAACAGGTCTGTCACTTACGTGTGGTGCCCATGCGTGAGGTCCCACACTTCATGAGCACAAGTCACGTGCAATAGGTACGCAAACTCCCGACATTTTCTTTGTCAAGAGAAGACGCATCAGATGCGTATTGGAAGTCTGGGTCCTTCTGGATCCTTCGGTCGTCCCTCTCAAAAAAAAAACAAATCTCTCTCATTCTCGGCCCGCCGACTCGCTCGCGCTCGCCGCTCGCACCTCCTGCTCACCGACAAACCCCGCACAAAAGTCAACATCATCACCCGAAAAAGGGGAGACACCATAATTCTCTCCCTTCTTCTCTCCTTCCGAGTGATCCCTCTTCCTCCGAGTTTCACTCGACGGGCAAACACACATGTGCTGCATAGTAATAATAAAAAGGTAGAAAAATCGACCTACGAATCTATAATTAAATAGGTTAAACTAGGGTTTTGCCCAGTACTACAGATCAAGGTTCAAAAATCCAACTACGGGGTTCGAACAACCCCATTTCTAATCCAAGATTTTTTCGACCTCATCCAATGGCCTCAAACTATAGGCCGGGTTAGCATCTAGTGCAGTATGTGTGAGAATGTATGCACTATGTGTGCTATAACTTGTGTGTCTTTCAAATTTGAACCAAATTTGAATAAGTTTGAAATATTTGAAATGGGGCTTTTGGCTTAAACGTTTGAAACCCAAAACGACTTCTCCTCATGCTAGACTTCATAAGACCGAGGTTAGGGTTAGGGGGTAGATACATGATTTGTCTGGTTTGAATATGTCTAAACCTTGTTTATCAACTTGAATGCTTACTATATGACATAAGAAGACCATGTGCTTTTGTTTTTCATTTTTCTATTTTTTTTAAAGAATTTTATGCACATTTGATTCTGGTCAAATCCTAGGTTCAACCAAGATTTAAACAAGTTTCAAGCATGAAAATGAAAACGTAAGCCAAGATCCTTCTTAATTAGTCACTCTAAAATATATGAAGCTTTTGGGACGTACTTGAAATTTCCATGTTTGAAACCCAAAACCAATTCTCTTCATGATTGACTTCATAAGACAGAGTTTAGGGTTAGGGGTAGATATACACATGATTTTTCTGGTTTGAATATGTCTAGACCTAGCTTGTTTATCAACTTGAGTGTTTACTATATGACATAATTAAGAAGGCTATGTGCTTTGGTTTTTCATTCTTTAGATTTTTTGTCTGAATTTTTATGCCCATTTGAATCTTGGTCAAATCCTAGCTAGGTTTGACCAAGATTTAAATAAGTTTAAAACATGGAAATGAAAAGGTAAGCATCGATCCTTCTTAGTCGCTCTAAAATGAAGCTGAATTTTGGGAGGTTTTTGAAATTTCCATGTTTGAAACCCCCACTTCTCTTCATGCTTGACTTCATAAGACGAAGTTTAGGGTCGATAGGGGGTAGATACATGATTTGTCTTGTTTGAATATGTCTAGACCTTGTTTATCAACTTGAATGCTTACTTTATGACTTATAAGAGGACTATGTGCATTGGTATTTCATTTTTTAATTTTTATGCCCATTTGAGAATCTTGGTAAAATCCTAGGTTTGTTGAGCAAGATTTAAACAAGTTTAACATGTGAAAATGATAAGGTAATTAAGTCTGGATCTTTCTCTTAGTAACTCTAAAATGAAGCTTTTGGGAGGTTCTTGAATTTACCATGTTTGAAACCCAAAACCACCTTCTGTTCATGCTTGACTTCATAAGACAGAGTTTAGGGTTAGGGGTAGATACATGATTTTTCTGGTTTGAATATGTCTAGACCATGTTTATCAATTTGAATGCTTACTATATGACATAAGAAGGCTATGTGCTTTTGTTTTTCATTCTTTCGATTTTTTTCTGAATTGTTATGCCCATTTGTGTGGGGCCCCGGACTGGCTGTCCGAAACACCCGTTATGCATACACATTCACGATCCCATGATCAGTGTGTCGTGAAAGCATAACCGAACTGGTATCAAATACATTATGCATTACAGTACCAAATAAAAAGATTACAACAGGTCACATGACCAATACTTACATAAGAGCCGCAATGGCAGGAGATCAACAATCACACAGCGGAAATACTTCAGACAAAAGCGTTCGCATGGCCCAAGTCATGCCATAACCCTACAGGCAACTGACTGGGAAGACGTTCCTAGCTCGCATAGACGTCGTCGACTCCTTCTTCATCTGTCGGATTCCACCAAGTCTGGCCAAGTAAATAGCCAGGGACAAAGCCATGAGTACATTATGAATTGTACTCGCAAACCACCTTAGAGAGAAGTAAAGGATATGCAATTTGGCAGTAGCAAGGAACAAGCACTAAACTAGGGCGACAAGGAGCGAGAGGTGGTTCCTCTCGGAAATATGACATCTCAATATCTTTGTTGAAAACCTTTTTGAAAACAAAATTTTCTTTTGAAGACTAATAGGTAAGGGTGACCCATTTTCCTTCCCGGCCATCTCATATGGCCAAAGCAACCTTTTCAACTTTCCACCGTACCTCCCAGGTACATCTTTACCAGTCCCACTGGTACCATTTCCCAAACTCATTTTGGAAAAACTCTTTTTATAAACCAAAAGTTCTTCAATGCCAAGCAGCTTCCATTCCCACGTCCATAACCGCGGACACGGCTATTCGAATAGATTTACACTCTGCAGAGGTTGTACACTTTCCCCACAAGATCCGATAAATCCGCCGGGATCATCCCTGGTTCACCAAGCGTCAAAACGCGAGGCTCGGATAACCGATCGCAGTTTTTCGCTTGCTCGCCTTAGCCTAAGACATGCCGCCTAGAGTTGTACCTCCCAACACCAGAGTCCGAGGGGTCGTTTACCCAGGAGTAGCAAATTCCCCGACCAGCTCGACCCTCCGGAATGCCGCGACCAACTGCGGGGCATTATTCAATGGGAGCTCATAGGTTGTACCCCTGCCATCTAAAAAGAAGGAAAGGCGTCCCCAGTACGTCGGGAAGGCCCGGTCGATAGGTGTCCATGATCGGACTACCCCTTACATTTGCAGGACCCAAACTAAGGCGAGACAAACTACTACGCTACGCCCCGTCCCACTAAAGGGTAATGTGGTTGTACTGGCTAGGTCCGGTTTCGTACTCAGTCACCAAAGGTTTTCGAAAACAATTTTCTCCACTTGCCTCCAGCAACTTTTCTTCCCGGAAACCTTTTCCTTTTCATAAACTCACACTTGGGTAGGGCTACCCCATTCCAAGGTTTTCGAAACACTTCTTTTCTTGAAAACCTTTTTCATAAGCCTTTTTAAAGAGGGCTCCCAACCTATAGTCCGACTTTTCTTTGAAAAGCGGCAACAAGAATGATAAGGTGTTAAGCACCATATCTCTAGCAAGTGTTGGATCAGTAGGTATCACGAGGGCTGCACCCGTAAGGGTGGAATAATAAAACTCCGAGTGGCATGACCACTCACATAAATAAATAAACAATGCAATTTATAAAACTGGTATTAATGCAAGAGTAAGATAATTAGGACAAGGTATGCATCAAGAGGTGGCTTGCCTTGGTTGGCTATTTGTCCCTGGACTTCATCTTCATGAACCATCTGCTTTTCCTTCCTCTTCGAAGTCCTCACCATGATCCTCTCCTTCCTCTCCGATAGTACTCGCATTCTAACGTCGCAAAATAAAAGAGAAGGCAATCAATCCCTAGGCATAGCATCAAACCACACAACAACACACAACAGCAAACCACTAAATCAGAGACACTAAACACATCAAATAACAACACCTAGGGCAAAATGGTTATTTTATTTATAAAAGGACTAGTTTTATCGTTACTAGAAAAGACCTTGACAAAATATTCATTTGGTAAAAAGGCTATTTTCTCTCATCAAAGCATAAACTACACAAACACTAGTAGGTAATGACCTTTAGAAACCACCAGAATGGGTCTGATGCCATTGTTCATTACAAAATATTTTAAACAACATCAACCAAATTTTCCTAATGGTAAATATGCCTAGAATCCTAATTAATTAGCCAAAACCCCTCAGTACCAAACAAGTGGGTAAACATTATACCTATAGGTTGGTATGATCGGAGAGAGTTCAACCAAACTGGTTTTGGTTCAAAAACAATTATATATATTTCTAAACATCTTCATAAAACCAGAAATGTTTAACCTAGTTTATTTGTCACACAGAACAATATACAATTCCAGCAAACAAACTTTATACCACACGATAGGTATTAAAAGAAGGGTTCATACAAAATTGGTTTCACACTTTTCTGAGTAGTAGAATAATTACTGGCATTTTTCTACTGAAAAGGGCTCTGTTTTCCTTTCAAAAATTCCTAGGAATCATCTAGAGCTAAAAAAAATATATTCCTTCTGGCACAAAGATAGCATAATGTGATATCAATCAATGGGACTTGGCCTTGTTGTAAAATCACTACTATTTGTCAAAATAAAACTCACACAAGACCCTACTGAACAGATCTAACTTTCTAGGCAACATAAATCCCAGGAAGCTCATGCATGGGAAACCAATCCAAAATAAAGTTACTGACTTGTGTTTTACCACAAAATTGGCCTCACTGCAAAAATATTTACAAGGGTACCTCTATAAATTAATTACTGTTGGAGTTGCATGGTAGATCTGGAGATGATACTTAGTCTACGTGATAGATAACTCATCCAGGGACGTGAGGAAATTGGAATCAGCGCATGTTGAACATCACAGAATATTTGACGAATTAGTAGAGTAGATCTCTCAGCAGGATTTAATTTCAGAATAAAGGAAAGTGACTATGGACCGGTTTGAACAGATCGGACCACGTCCAGAGCGGACCGAAACTGACAGGCAACACACTACTGCGACAGGCTGGTCCAAGAAAATCATGCAACCTTCAGATGGGAATCGAGCGGCCCTGGGCGAGCTCTTCCGCGACAACCCAGAACGAGCGGCTCGGCCGCGATCTAGCAACGGAGACGAAACAAACAGGAGCTCACCGTGGGGTGGTCTGGAGGCGACGGAGATGAGGTGGAGACGGCGCGAGAGACGGCGTGGACGCTGAGCCGGACTGGGGTGGCTCGGAGCAGCAAGTCGCAACGCAGCAGCCGGCCGAGTCGCGCGCCCAGCATGCACGCTCCCTGGCGATCGAGAGGACACGAGCAACTCGACACCGGCGACCTCACGGACGGACGTCGTCAACGGCGACCATCCGAGGCGCTACCTGCACGCAGAGAAGGTTAGGGGCGACAGACAGGCCAGCGCAGGGGCTCGACGCGGACATGCAGACGAGGTCAAGGCCGGAGGCTGGACGGGGTTGGCACCAGGGACAGTCGTGGGCGGATAGAAGAGGCCGAGGACGAAGTGAAGGCTCGTGGCTGTGCAGGAGAGCTCGTATCTTCTACATGCAGCGACCAACGACGGTGCCGGCGGCGATGTCCAGGTCGGAAACATGACGGTGGCGACGGCGTCAGGGGTCCCTAGGACAAGAGAGAGGATGCGTTAGATACAGCTCGACCAGGTGCATGCAGTGAGTGAAGAGATAGGAGAAGAAGTGCTTTCCATCGACGGCAACCTTCACCATGCTGCGGGGGTGCTCAGCTCACCGGCGAGCACGAGCAGCAGGGAGAGAGGTGGCCTCTTTCCGTCAGGTCGTGATCTGAGTAGTGGGAGGGAAGTCTGATGCTGAAGGGAAAGCTCTCAAGAGGGTCTGGATCGGAGGTTTATATCCACCGCGACGCGTCCATGGTGAGCCAGGAGCACGCGCGGACATAGGGATGGTGCGGCAGCTCGTGACTGGGCGAGAGGGGCGGCAAGGGGTGGCGCTGCGGTGTCTCCAGACCATGCAGACCATTTTGGAGCGAGGTGAGTGTCGGGGCTGCGAGGGAAAGGGCGTGCACCGAGGTGTCCCGTCTGCCTGCGACCTGTTCGGGAAAATGACGTGACGGGAGGACGACCAGGACGGCCGCTAGGAGGACGTAGGGAGGCTAGGCTGGTACTTAAAATATGCTGGAGTAGTGCCTTGCGACGGCTCATAGCCGCAACCGGCCGAGAACGGAGATGGGGTGCGAGACACCTAGGTGTACTGGGCGCTGGTCACCACGGTCGGGGTGCACGGTGGTGCAAAGGCTAGTGGTGCTGCACTGCTGCATGGATTCGAGTTGGAGGGTGTCAGGTGGAAGTGTGGTGGTGCAAAGCATCGCCGATGACCACTGGTTGGTTGAGCCAGGCATAGAGGAGAGAGGGAGAGTTGGGCGCCGAACCTCAAGAAGGAAACATATGCTCGTTCTCTCACTGCCCGTTGTGTGATGGCCACCGGCAAAGATGAGATTGAAAAGGGATAGGGCAGTGGCTGCAGCTCGAGCCACAGGAAGGTGGGGTAGTAGTGCTGAGTTGGAGAGGGTCTGGATGGAGATAGGGGGTTGGCATCAGTGAGAGAGGTGAGAGGTGCGGCAGCCATAGGCAAGGTTTTTGCATCGGAACTCCCACTCCGGCTCTCCAACAGGAAACCGACAAGGTACAGCAGCAGCTGAATTTCGTCCAAAGAGAGGGAAGCGTGCTGGTAAGATTAGGATGTCTTGGTCAAGCTTCGGCTTTGGAAGTGATTTGTCATCCCCTTCCAAGAACGTGCAAGGTCAAGAGGACGTGAAAGAGTGCTGAAGTTGTTGGACATAGCCCTACAAGATTTTCGAAAATTCTAGCGTTTAGAAGATGACTATTTTGGTTTTCTTGTAAAGATTTGATGAAATTCGGTTTAGGCAAGTCTTTTAACTTTTCGAAAATAGCATTCAAGATTTTTGGGTCCAAAAAGGTTTTGCATGCATAAGAAAGCTTTGTAGAATTTTCCCACCTTTATTTGATAGAATAAAGTGCAAGAAAAAGCAAGGAAAGGCATATGTACTAGTTACATGCACTTTGGTAAAAACAAAGTAGAGTGAAGAAAATATATTTCTAGAAGAAAATTATTTTGGAAAGGAAATGAGGAGACACAAACATATCATTCCCATTCCTAGTTTTATTTTTGAAAATATTTTGGAATGGTCTGATAAAACTAGAATTAGTTTTGTTACAAAGGTAGAGAGCAAAATGGAATTTTACTGTTGTTGGGAAATTTAGAGGTAAACTCCAATTTTTGAAAGCTTGATTTGTGGCAATAGGGCATTGATTTTCCTTTAAGGATAAGGTTCTAAGAGTGGGATCAAGACAAGATGATATAGAGAAGGTGATTAGGATATAAGATGATTTGGCCAAAAATAATTCTTGAGTAGAGTTGGATGATCTTGGAGGGGTAGAGATGCAGGTGGAGATTAATCATTTGTTGGCCAAATGATCATCTACCGAAATCATGACTAGATGAAGTGGGGATGTCAAATGATAGGTCAATGAGACATATTAGTGGCAAGAAAAATGCCAAGGATATTTGATCATATATCAAATAGTCCTCTAACTATTTTTGGTGTCTATGGATCTTATTTGATTTAAAAAAAATAAAAAGTTTAAGTGAAACCTTTGAGATGAGAGAGGGTTTTTCAAAGAGTAGGATGATCCATAGTATAATTAGAATAAAATATGGATCACTCCATTTTTACCTTTGGAAAAAAAATGTGCATATAAAAGTTTTTATAAAATTTTGAAGTTACACAAAGTAAGGGTAAGACATTTGGCAAATACTTTATTGTCAGAATAAAATAACTTTAGAAACCCTTTTTTGTGATGCTATGCTATGAGGTGACCATGGCCACTTTAAAATAAAACGTTTTTGGCAATATCTTTTGAAACAAAAACCTTGAGTCATAAGACAAAACAAGAGAGGTTTTTGTTAGACATAAGGTTCAAATGTTTTTGAAGAGAGGAGACTAAGGTGATACAAGAGTGGCCATAGAATGAGTGTTCTCTCGAGAAAAGAAGATGTGGGTTGAGGTGTTTCACTTAACATTATTCGTCAAACATCACTCATCAAGTAAAGTCAGACAATACTTCAGTCAAACACATGACAGCACAAGCAAAACTTAAAAAGTTTTTGTTCCCCTGATTTTTGCACTTTGGACACTTAAACAAGGTTACAAAAGTTGGGGTGTTACAAACCTTCCACCCTTAAAATAATCTCGTCCCGAGATTACTAAGCGTAGTACTAGAGAAGTTGTTAGAAGTTAAATTAAGTTAGGCTCCATCCTGTTGTAGACGTGTCGTAGTCGGAAAGACACAGCTGCAGCTTCGGAGAGACAAGATAGATTTTCGTCGAGGGAAAGCTTTGTGAAGAGGTTGAATTATCTATGCTGGTGTTAGATCTATAGCTTCCTAACGATACTAGAGGGGTCCACGATCCTTGGAGAGTTTGAGCATCCTAACGGTCCTTTCTAAGGGTCGAAAGTTTTAGGGTTAGCTTCAGATTTTAGTGGAAGACGAAGTCTTCCACCCTTAAGATTGTTCATCGGGGTTCAGGAAAAGTCAGAGCTTCTGCCATGGGGTCCTGTCGGGCGCTTTTGAAGAAGTCATCGATCTCCCGTCTTGAGTTGGAGAATCTTCAGGGGCGATGTGCAGTCTGCAGCTTCAAGAGTCACACGCGGTGTTTATTGTTTTGTAAGGTGCTCATTAAGTTAGTAAGTCAGCGGGACTCCGGGTCAGTCTCCACATGAAACAACAACTTGTCGAAAATAGTCTTCAGCCTTCGGGTTGGCGACTCCTATCAGTTCAGGATTGAGCAGGTAAAGTACCCCTAGTCTTGAAGCTTGAATTCTCTTCATAGGCTTCAATTGATGATAACCAGATGGACCTTGTAGAATAACTTGGCTTCGAGGCCAGCGCTCACTTAGCTCGTTAGAGGGCGGTTTTTAAGAAGATACCTCGAGGTTAGCGCGATTATGCTCTACAGTTTGACAAAATTAGTAGGGCTTCATCTTCTCGTGGAGTTGCAGTCGATCTTGAAGGTACTGGCTTCTTCTTCGTTGGCATCGCAAGATGTCTTGAGTTGATTGTCATACTGGAGTTGGGCATCTCGGGAAAACAAGGTGGCATCTAGTTGTGTTACCCAAGTTAGAGTTAGGATTTTCCGTTAGCTTTTCAAACTAACAATTAGAATTTATACCCGAACATTGCCCCGATGCGTGGAAAACATCTTAGGGAGGGTTTCCTAGACAGGGTTACTACACAAAAAGGGGGTTTTCGGGCCGAAAGGCCAAAACAAGCATATACACAACAAGCAATCACAAGCACTCAAGCAGCAAATTTAGAAAACCACAAGCAATCATGAAAACTGCACGAGGTATTTTAAGTACCCAGGGTACCAAATACGCGGGGTAGCTCAATCGAAGCAATTGAGTTTGTCCTATCCATCCTATAGGCTTGGGTTGGTCAGAGATGCAGACGTCTTCATTTTGCTGATATTGACTTCAACATTGATTCTTGTAGTAGTTGGTGGTGAAGTAGACCTGATGTTGAGCCGTCGATGTTGAGTCGGAGGCGAAAGCTGCATAGGATCTTCTGGTCTCAATTCGGAGGGGTAATTGCTGAGGTGCTCCCAAAGTTGAGATATTCATGCGGCTAGCCTAAAATTTACTAGTCAAGAATTGAGGACTTGATCCTTGACGACTGCGAAAGTGCAAGTCCATGGAGGAACAAGGTCAACTCCTTGACAGACTTTGGTGACAACCAAAGACAAGCTATTATTATTATCCCTATGCGCGTACTGCTAAGTCGACGTCCATCTTCAATAGCTGCAGTCGGAGATACTTGAGACTTCCAGAAGGGTTGATCCATCTTCGACTTCGAGACTCCGAGTCTGATTTGGGGACATCATCCAATATGTTGGTTTGCAAGAGGATGAGATAGTAGAATAAAAACCTTTCGAAGTATTTGGAAATCGGAGAGCAGGGTAAGAATGCGAAGTTTTGAAGAGATAAGAAAATTACAAGCTATTCTTCCGTTTACTAAAGAAAGGGTTTGTTTGGTAAATAATTTTTCCCAAAGTACTTGTTTCCTAACTAACGTCCATGCTAACTAGGGTCTCCTACAGTCAGGATGGCTCTGATACCAGCTCTGTGGGGCCCCGGACTGGCTGTCCGAAACACCCGTTATGCATACACATTCACGATCCCATGATCAGTGTGTCGTGAAAGCATAACCGAACTGGTATCAAATACATTATGCATTACAGTACCAAATAAAAAGATTACAACAGGTCACATGACCAATACTTACATAAGAGCCGCAATGGCAGGAGATCCACAATCACACAGCGGAAATATTTCAGACAAAAGCGTTCGCATGGCCCAAGTCATGCCATAACCCCTACAGGCGCTGGGAAGACGTTCCTAGCTCGCATAGACGTCGTCGACTCCTTCTTCATCTGTCGGATTCCACCAAGTCTGGCCAAGTAAATAGCCAGGGACAAAGCCATGAGTACATTATGAATTGTACTCGCAAACCACCTTAGAGAGAAGTAAAGGATATGCAATTTGGCAGTAGCAAGGAACAAGCACTAAACTAGGGCGACAAGGAGCGAGAGGTGGTTCCTCTCGGAAATATGACATCTCAATATCTTTGTTGAAAACCTTTTTGAAAACAAAATTTTCTTTTGAAGACTAATAGGTAAGGGTGACCCATTTTCCTTCCCGGCCATCTCATATGGCCAAAGCAACCTTTTCAACTTTCCACCGTACCTCCCAGGTACATCTTTACCAGTCCCACTGGTACCATTTCCCAAACTCATTTTGGAAAAACTCTTTTTATAAACCAAAAGTTCTTCAATGCCAAGCAGCTTCCATTCCCACGTCCATAACCGCGGACACGGCTATTCGAATAGATTTACACTCTGCAGAGGTTGTACACTTTCCCCACAAGATCCGATAAATCCGCCGGGATCATCCCTGGTTCACCAAGCGTCAAAACGCGAGGCTCGGATAACCGATCGCAGTTTTTCGCTTGCTCGCCTTAGCCTAAGACATGCCGCCTAGAGTTGTACCTCCCAACACCAGAGTCCGAGGGGTCGTTTACCCAGGAGTAGCAAATTCCCCGACCAGCTCGACCCTCCGGAATGCGCGACCAACTGCGGGGCATTATTCAATGGGAGCTCATAGGTTGTACCCCTGCCATCTAAAAAGAAGGAAAGGCGTCCCAGTACGTCGGGAAGGCCCGGTCGATAGGTGTCCATGATCGGACTACCCCTTACATTTGCAGGACCCAAACTAAGGCGAGACAAACTACTACGCTACGCCCCGTCCCACTAAAGGGTAATGTGGTTGTACTGGCTAGGTCCGGTTCAGGTACTCAGTCACCAAAGGTTTTCGAAAACAATTTTCTCCACTTGCCTCCAGCAACTTTTCTTCCCGGAAACCTTTTCCTTTTCATAAACTCACACTTGGGTAGGGCTACCCCATTCCAAGGTTTTCGAAACACTTCTTTTCTTGAAAACCTTTTTCATAAGCCTTTTTAAAGAGGGCTCCCAACCTATAGTCCGACTTTTCTTTGAAAAGCGGCAACAAGAATGATAAGGTGTTAAGCACCATATCTCTAGCAAGTGTTGGATCAGTAGGTATCACGAGGGTTGCACCCGTAAGGGTGGAATAATAAAACTCCGAGTGGCATGACCACTCACATAAATAAATAAACAATGCAATTTATAAAACTGGTATTAATGCAAGAGTAAGATAATTAGGACAAGGTATGCATCAAGAGGTGGCTTGCCTTGGTTGGCTATTTGTCCCTGGACTCCATCTTCACGAACCATCTGCTCTTCCTTCCTCTTCGAAGTCCTCACCATGATCCTATCCTTCCTCTCCGATAGTGCTCGCATTCTAACGTCGCAAAATAAAAGAGAAGGCAATCAATCCCTAGGCATACCATCAAACCACACAACAACACACAACAGCAAACCACTAAATCAGAGACACTAAACACATCAAATAACAACACCTAGGGCAAAATGGTTATTTTATTTATAAAAGGACTAGTTTTATCGTTACTAGAAAAGACCTTGACAAAATATTCATTTGGTAAAAAGGCTATTTTCTCACATCAAAGCATAAACTACACAAGCACTAGTAGGTAATGACCTTTGGAAACCACCAGAATGGGTCTGATGCCATTGTTCATTACAAAATATTTTAAACAACATCAACCAAATTTTCCTAATGGTAAATATGCCTAGAATCCTAATTAATTAGCCAAAACCCCTCAGTACCAAACAAGTGGGTAAACATTATACCTATAGGTTGGTATGATCGGAGAGAGTTCAACCAAACTGGTTTTGGTTCAAAAACAATTATATATATTTCTAAACATCTTCATAAAACCAGAAATGTTTAACCTAGTTTATTTGTCACACAGAACAATATACAATTCCAGCAAACAAACTTTATACCACACGATAGGTATTAAAAGAAGGGTTCATACAAAATTGGTTTCACACTTTTCTGAGTAGTAGAATAATTACTGGCATTTTTCTACTGAAAAGGGCTCTGTTTTCCTTTCAAAAATTCCTAGGAATCATCTAGAGCTAAAAAAAATATATTCCTTCTGGCACAAAGATAGCATAATGTGATATCAATCAATGGGACTTGGCCTTGTTGTAAAATCACTACTATTTGTCAAAATAAAACTCACACAAGACCCTACTGAACAGATCTAACTTTCTAGGCAACATAAATCCCAGGAAGCTCATGCATGGGAAACCAATCCAAAATAAAGTTACTGACTTGTGTTTTACCACAAAATTGGCCTCACTGCAAAAATATTTACAAGGGTACCTCTATAAATTAATTACTGTTGGAGTTGCATGGTAGATCTGGAGATGATACTTAGTCTACGTGATAGATAACTCATCCAGGGACGTGAGGAAATTGGAATCAGCGCATGTTGAACATCACAGAATATTTGACGAATTAGTAGAGTAGATCTCTCAGCAGGATTTAATTTCAGAATAAAGGAAAGTGACTATGGACCGGTTTGAACAGATCGGACCACGTCCAGAGCGGACCGAAACTGACAGGCAACACACTACTGCGACAGGCTGGTCCAAGAAAATCATGCAACCTTCAGATGGGAATCGAGCGGCCCTGGGCGAGCTCTTCCGCGACAACCCAGAACGAGCGGCTCGGCCGCGATCTAGCAACGGAGACGAAACAAACAGGAGCTCACCGTGGGGTGGTCTGGAGGCGACGGAGATGAGGTGGAGACGGCACGAGAGACGGCGTGGACGCTGAGCCGGACTGGGGTGGCTCGGAGCAGCAAGTCGCAACGCAGCAGCCGGCCGAGTCGCGCGCCCAGCATGCACGCTCCCTGGCGATCGAGAGGACACGAGCAACTCGACACCGGCGACCTCACGGACGGACGTCGTCAACGGCGACCATCCGAGGCGCTACCTGCACGCAGAGAAGGTTAGGGGCGACAGACAGGCCAGCGCAGGGGCTCGACGCGGACATGCAGACGAGGTCAAGGCCGGAGGCTGGACGGGGTTGGCACCAGGGACAGTCGTGGGCGGATAGAAGAGGCCGAGGACGAAGTGAAGGCTCGTGGCTGTGCAGGAGAGCTCGTATCTTCTACATGCAGCGACCAACGACGGTGCCGGCGGCGATGTCCAGGTCGGAAACATGACGGTGGCGACGGCGTCAGGGGTCCCTAGGACAAGAGAGAGGATGCGTTAGATACAGCTCGACCAGGTGCATGCAGTGAGTGAAGAGATAGGAGAAGAAGTGCTTTCCATCGACGGCAACCTTCACCATGCTGCGGGGGTGCTCAGCTCACCGGCGAGCACGAGCAGCAGGGAGAGAGGTGGCCTCTTTCCGTCAGGTCGTGATCTGAGTAGTGGGAGGGAAGTCTGATGCTGAAGGGAAAGCTCTCAAGAGGGTCTGGATCGGAGGTTTATATCCACCGCGACGCGTCCATGGTGAGCCAGGAGCACGCGCGGACATAGGGATGGTGCGGCAGCTCGTGACTGGGCGAGAGGGGCGGCAAGGGGTGGCGCTGCGGTGTCTCCAGACCATGCAGACCATTTTGGAGCGAGGTGAGTGTCGGGGCTGCGAGGGAAAGGGCGTGCACCGAGGTGTCCCGTCTGCCTGCGACCTGTTCGGGAAAATGACGTGACGGGAGGACGACCAGGACGGCCGCTAGGAGGACGTAGGGAGGCTAGGCTGGTACTTAAAATATGCTGGAGTAGTGCCTTGCGACGGCTCATAGCCGCAACCGGCCGAGAACGGAGATGGGGTGCGAGACACCTAGGTGTACTGGGCGCTGGTCACCACGGTCGGGGTGCACGGTGGTGCAAAGGCTAGTGGTGCTGCACTGCTGCATGGATTCGAGTTGGAGGGTGTCAGGTGGAAGTGTGGTGGTGCAAAGCATCGCCGATGACCACTGGTTGGTTGAGCCAGGCATAGAGGAGAGAGGGAGAGTTGGGCGCCGAACCTCAAGAAGGAAACATATGCTCGTTCTCTCACTGCCCGTTGTGTGATGGCCACCGGCAAAGATGAGATTGAAAAGGGATAGGGCAGTGGCTGCAGCTCGAGCCACAGGAAGGTGGGGTAGTAGTGCTGAGTTGGAGAGGGTCTGGATGGAGATAGGGGGTTGGCATCAGTGAGAGAGGTGAGAGGTGCGGCAGCCATAGGCAAGGTTTTTGCATCGGAACTCCCACTCCGGCTCTCCAACAGGAAACCGACAAGGTACAGCAGCAGCTGAATTTCGTCCAAAGAGAGGGAAGCGTGCTGGTAAGATTAGGATGTCTTGGTCAAGCTTCGGCTTTGGAAGTGATTTGTCATCCCCTTCCAAGAACGTGCAAGGTCAAGAGGACGTGAAAGAGTGCTGAAGTTGTTGGACATAGCCCTACAAGATTTTCGAAAATTCTAGCGTTTAGAAGATGACTATTTTGGTTTTCTTGTAAAGATTTGATGAAATTCGGTTTAGGCAAGTCTTTTAACTTTTCGAAAATAGCATTCAAGATTTTTGGGTCCAAAAAGGTTTTGCATGCATAAGAAAGCTTTGTAGAATTTTCCCACCTTTATTTGATAGAATAAAGTGCAAGAAAAAGCAAGGAAAGGCATATGTACTAGTTACATGCACTTTGGTAAAAACAAAGTAGAGTGAAGAAAATATATTTCTAGAAGAAAATTATTTTGGAAAGGAAATGAGGAGACACAAACATATCATTCCCATTCCTAGTTTTATTTTTGAAAATATTTTGGAATGGTCTGATAAAACTAGAATTAGTTTTGTTACAAAGGTAGAGAGCAAAATGGGATTTTACTGTTGTTGGGAAATTTAGAGGTAAACTCCAATTTTTGAAAGCTTGATTTGTGGCAATAGGGCATTGATTTTCCTTTAAGGATAAGGTTCTAAGAGTGGGATCAAGACAAGATGATATAGAGAAGGTGATTAGGATATAAGATGATTTGGCCAAAAATAATTCTTGAGTAGAGTTGGATGATCTTGGAGGGGTAGAGATGCAGGTGGAGATTAATCATTTGTTGGCCAAATGATCATCTACCGAAATCATGACTAGATGAAGTGGGGATGTCAAATGATAGGTCAATGAGACATATTAGTGGCAAGAAAAATGCCAAGGATATTTGATCATATATCAAATAGTCCTCTAACTATTTTTGGTGTCTATGGATCTTATTTGATTTAAAAAAAATAAAAGTTTAAGTGAAACCTTTGAGATGAGAGAGGGTTTTTCAAAGAGTAGGATGATCTATAGTATAATTAGAATAAAATATGGATCACTCCATTTTTACCTTTGGAAAAAAAATGTGCATATAAAAGTTTTTATAAAATTTTGAAGTTACACAAAGTAAGGGTAAGACATTTGGCAAATACTTTATTGTCAGAATAAAATAACTTTAGAAACCCTTTTTTGTGATGCTATGCTATGAGGTGACCATGGCCACTTTAAAATAAAACGTTTTTGGCAATATCTTTTGAAACAAAAACCTTGAGTCATAAGACAAAACAAGAGAGGTTTTTGTTAGACATAAGGTTCAAATGTTTTTGAAGAGAGGAGACTAAGGTGATACAAGAGTGGCCATAGAATGAGTGTTCTCTCGAGAAAAGAAGATGTGGGTTGAGGTGTTTCACTTAACATTATTCGTCAAACATCACTCATCAAGTAAAGTCAGACAATACTTCAGTCAAACACATGACAGCACAAGCAAAACTTAAAAAGTTTTTGTTCCCCTGATTTTTGCACTTTGGACACTTAAACAAGGTTACAAAAGTTGGGGTGTTACAATTTGAATCTTGGTCAAATCCTAGGTTCGACCAAGATTTAAACAAGTTTAAAACATGACAATGAAAAGGTAATTAATCATGGATCCTTCTTAATTAACCAGCCAGTCTAATTAAAATGAAGCTTTTTGGGAGGTTTTTGAAATTTCCATGTTTGAAACCCAAAACCACACTTCTCTGCTTCATGCTTGACTTCATATATAATTAAGACAAAGTTTAGGGTTAGGGGGTACATGATTTGTCTGGTTTGAATATGTCTAGACCTTGTTTATGAACTTTTGAATGCTTACTCTATGACATAAGAAGAATATGTGCTTTGGTTTTTTATTTTATCTATTTTTTTATTTTATGCCCATTTGAATATTGGTCAAATCCTAGGTTTGACCAAGATTTAAACAAGTTTAAAACATGAAAATGAAAAGGTAAGCCTGGATCCTTCTTAACTAGTCACTCTAAAACGAAGCTTTAATTTTGGGAGGTTTTTGAAATTTCCATGTTTGAAACCAAAAACCACTTCTCTTCATGCTTGACTTCATAAGACAGAGTTATTTATGGTTTTAGATGGGTAGATACATGATTTGTCTTATTTGAATATGTCTAGCTAGACCTTGTTTATCAACTTTTGAATGCTTACTATATATATGTATGTGACATAAGAAAACTATGTGCTTTGGTTTTTCGTTTTCTGATTTTTTTTGGAATTTTGATGCACATTTGAATCTTGGTCAAATCCTAGGTTTGACCAAGATTTAAACAAGTATAGATCATGAAAATGAAAATGGAAGCCTGTATCCTTCTTAGTCACCCTAAAATGAAGTTTTTGGGAGGTTTTTGAAATTTCCATGTTTGAAACCCAAAACCACTTATCTTCATGCTTGACTTCGTCATAAGACAGAGTTTAGGGGTTAGGGGGTAGATACATGATTTGTCTAGCTAGTTTGAATATGTCCAGACCTTGTTTATCAACTTTAATGCTTACTATATGACATATAAGAAGACTATGTGCGCTTTGGTTTTTCATTTTTCTGTTTTTTTATTTTATGCCCATTTGAATCTTGGTCAAATCCTAGAGATTGACTTCACAAGACAGAGTTTAGGGTTAGGGGTAGATATACACATGATTTTTCTGGTTTGAATATGTCTAGACCTTGTTTATCAACTTGAGTGTTTACTATATGACATAATTAAGAAGGCTATGTGCTTTGGTTTTTAATTCTTTAGATTTTTTGTCTGAATTTTTATGCCCATTTGAATCTTGGTCAAATCCTAGCTAGGTTTGACCAAGATTTAAATAAGTTTAAAACATGGAAATGAAAAGGTAAGCATCGATCCTTCTTAGTCGCTCTAAAATGAAGCTGAATTTTGGGAGGTTTTTGAAATTTCCATGTTTGAAACCCAAAACCACTTCTCTTCATGCTTGACTTCATAAGACGAAGTTTAGGGTCGATAGGGGTAGATATATCTAGACCTTGTTTATCAACTTGAATGCTTACGATATGACATAAGAACACTATGTGCTTTTTTATTTTTTTGTGCCCATTTGAATCTTGGTCAAATCATAGGTTTGACCAAGATTTAAACAAGTATAGAACATGAAAATGAAAAGGGAAGCCTGTATCCTTCTTAGTCACCCTAAAATGAAGTTTTGGGAGGTTTTTGAAATTTCCATGTTTGAAACCCAAAACCACTTCTCTTCATTCTTGACTTCTTAAGACATAGTTTAGGGGTTAGCGGGTAGATACATGATTTGTATGGTTTGAATATGTCTAGACCTTGTTTATCAACTTTAATGCTTACTACATGACACTAGTTGAATGCCCGTGCGTTGCTACGGCTTGAAAAAATAGCAGTATGTATTTCACACGTGTATATATAAGATACACAAAAACCGCCAATTCTCTATGTTCGAACTGAATGCATCCTCCGTGTCACCATGATAGAGAGACAACACATTGGCCGATTTGGCCGATAGTTGGTATGGTGTACCGCGTGAGATCGAGCATATCATTGCCACATGTTCTTATCATCATCATCATCATCATCATCATGGTAGCATAATAATACGGCTTGTAAGGCGGCGGAAAATAGGCAGAGGGCACGATGGGCGGCGAAATATAGGCTGCTGGGTGGAGGAATGACGGAGTTGAGGCAACCCGCCGGCGGATTGGCGAGGGTGGTGCCGACGGCGAGAGAGCAACATGAGGGGAGGAGGAATTTGCGTCGACAAAGTGGTGGGGTTCATCTGTTCTCTCGCCGATAGAGGGGGTCCGTCCCTGCTTTTCTCTCGTCCGGAGTCCCCGAGCGCAACCCGGGGGTCGGGGATGGCCTGGGCTCTCCGGACGGATGAAAGGCCTGATCCGGACGAAAACGAGGAGCCGAAGCCGCGACTGGGCCGTTTTCGTCCATCCGGATGAAAAAAAGAAGTCCTGGGGGTCTCGTCGGGGAGACGGCTGGAGATGCTCTTACTCTTAAAAACATAGAGTATGATGGATTTTGTACACATATGGGTGTGAGTGCGTTTTGGACCGCCGATTTATTTCTTGAGATTTCTGCTTGCTTCTCTCTCCTCCTTTATTTCATCCGTTCATAAAATAATATCGGAGTTTTTTCTAAATTCTAATATATGTATACGTGATAGAGTATCTACATACATATAAATTTAAACAAACTTGCCACAATGAACATATGTAATACAAAATTTAAAAAGATTTCATATGTAAACATAATTAAATAGAGTGAAAATAGTATGGAAATTGTACGTCTACACAGTACAGTGAGAGTATGAGACTTATGAAGTCTACACGCTGCCATCTAAATAGCATGAAGGTACTCAATTCTGTTTTCGTGTCTTACCAACATGTAAAATAATGCAAAGCGAAACGTGTAACAAAGAGGCCAGGCCTCTCCCTTTCTACTCTTCCCCCTAACTCACTCACTTTGCCAAATCTTCACCTTTTCTGCTCAAGATCCCACCGCGTTGGGTCGATTCCGGCGGCCGCTCCCTCTCTGGTACTCTTCCGCGACCCCTCCCTCCACATCCTCCTCTTTCGATCACTCCGGCGCATCCTCCGACAACCCACTGCCGACCTCGAGCCCACCCAGCCGTGTGCTCTGACGGCCACCTCCGGCAAGTTCCGAGCCGTCCGTTCCTGCTCGAGCCCGCTTCCATGGAGAGGAGACCGAGCATCTGCGCTCCCCTCTCGGCTCCGGCCACCAGCGCCGGCCCTGCAGCGTGCTGCCGAAGAGGCGGACATACCCGATCCAGGCGGGCAGCATCGAGGCACGGACGTCGGCCCCCACGACAACGCCGTCCTCCGCGCCGTCCTCTCCTCCACCGCCGCCATCTCGATGAGCAGATATTGAAAGGTGAAGAGCATGCGACTGGTTGGAGATATTGGTGAGTCAAGCATTTTGCTGCTTGAATTCTAGCAGTGTTAGTCGAGAATAGCTTTGTTGCTGTACAACATGAATTGGATGATGCTCCTGTAGACTGAAGTGAAAATAGCATCAGTACACTTCATTTTGATATGCGAATCAGAGTGTTTTATGTATCTGCTACTTTCTGATAAGCTGAATCAGTGTAGCATCTATCAACTTGCAGGTCAACTTGCTATGTGCTAGTGCGTAACTGATTGTTAGTTGTCATCTTGGATCAAGTATGTGCTTTGGAGAATGCAGAAAATATTCTGATCATTATGATTATTTAAATAGATGATTTAATCTCTGCGGTTGGTATTCATATGATTGAACCAAACACTTTATTTTGTTTTTCAGGACACTGTAATGGAGAGGTTTTCAACTAAGGTTAAAGTTCAGGAGCTAAATTGAACCGTTGCATTTCAAGTTCGGAAGTCTGGCATGACTTAGGCAGTCTAAAACAACTCTTCCTTACTCTTCGGGTACCAGGGAGTAGAACGTTGTATATGACTACCTGCTTAATCACGACAAGGTACGGTTTATATTCGCTCTCCATGGGATCTGGGCGTCGACCAGATGGCTAGCTGCGTGCGGTTAAGCTGCACACGCTGCCCGCGACCCGCGTTCGAGCCCCCGCTCCGCAGGTGTTGTGCCCCTGATTGTTATAGCTTACTTTGCTATGATGCAATAATTTGGAATTCCTTTACTCGATTTATTTTTAGTTCTGCACCAGAATAGATGAGATTTTTTTCAATAATTTTAAATTTGAAAAGTAAGTTGCTACTGAATTTACTCACTAATAGTTACTGCTTGCTTTTTCATTTCATTGTGTATACATTGCCTTCACTTAGTTGAATTTTTTTTTGCTAAAAACAAAACATGCATGTATAACCGAAAATACAAACTGAACCAATTAGTTACTTCTGCATAAAAAACAATATGCTATGTTGCCTTATTTTTACTATCATATTTCCTTCTTTACATGCATAATTTTCGGAGCCATTTTGAACATAAGTAAATTAACACTAAGAAAAATAAATTGTGGGATAAGGAGATGTGGCAAGACAGCACAAATATTATAGTATTTAGCAACACTTCACAACCATTACATTTTGAAAGCTGCTCAAATCTTCAAATGTTAAGAACTTCCTTGTAGACTATGTTCAAAGTGGTGGTTACTAAGGACTCGGTTCTTTTTCTTTTCTTTGAATTCTTGGTTTTGTCATTTCCATCGTCCTTGATGGCGAGAATCTTGATGTTACTTTTTGCGGTGGCTCTGGACAAGGCGACGTAAAGCTGGCCATGAGAAAACACCGGCTCCGGTAGGTACACGCCTACAGTTGGGATGGTCTGGCCTTGTGCCTTGTTGATTGTCATGGCAAAGCTGAGCCTGATGGGGAACTGCTTCCTCTTGAATCTGAACGGGAACATGTCATTGTCGGATGGGCATAGAGGTATCCGAGGAAGAAACACCCTCTCTCCTGCATGCTGCCCCACGACAATCTCTGCGTCGATGGCGTTACTCTGGAACCCACGGACCACAAGCCTAGTGCCGTTACATAGCCCGTTAGCTGGGTCGATATTCCTCAACAGTATAACAGGGCAATTTATCTTCAGTTTAAGTGCGTGCGGGGGAAGCCCATTAGGAGTTAGGTCATTCAGGAACTCTTGAGGATAGTAGCCGTGTGGATCATCCTCCGCGCTATCGAAGCTATAGTAGATCCTCTCCTCGCCCTGAAAACGCTCAATCATGTGCATGTTTATTCCATCGACGTTGTCGTTTCTTGTGGAGAGGATCGCTCGAGAAGTCATGTAATTAGGATTTTCCATGTTGTGTTCTAGGGCAGGGAACACGTGGTCGATCAGCTTCATTATATCTGCTGTGTCATTGCCTGTAGATGACACACATATATCTTCGGGTAGCCGGATGTTTCCGTCATCGTCGGTTTCCTCGGTGCCGTTACCCACCCTCAGGAGGTAATCCGCGAACCACTTGTCGCTTTGTGCCCTCATGTTCTTGACGAGCCTTAGCTGGCGCATGCCCTTCCAGAGGTTTGAGCTCCGCAGACTTGCGTCGATTATCTGACCCCGTGACCCTTTCCTCACTACAGGAAGCACCTGCCTGAAGTCCCCACCAAACACGACGGTCTTGCCCCCGAAAGGTCGGTTTGGGCATTCCATGATGTCTCGCATGCTTCTGTCTAACGCCTCAATTGCCTGCCGTTTTGTCATGGTTGCCTCGTCCCATAGAATGAGTGAAGCCATCCTCAGGAGCTTCGCTGTCCCACTCTGTTTAGTGAAGCTGCATGATTTTCCTTCTTCAAGGTTTAGTGGGATCTTGAACCTCGAGTGGGCTGTCCTGCCTCCTGGCATGATGGAAGCGGCGACTCCTGACGTCGCTGTGGCCAGCGCGATCTTTCTCTCGCCTCGAACCCTAGCGAGCAGTGCCCTGTAAAGGTAGGTCTTCCCTGTGCCTCCTGGGCCATCCACGAAGAATACGCCCCCATCTCCGCCATCAACCGCCGCTAGTATTTCGTCATAGGCAAGCCTCTGCTCGTGGTTTAGTGATGTCGCTAGAGAAGCGTCTTCCTTGTCTACTTGGATATTGGTTTCCTCAATGACCTCCCTGGCCTCGCCCTCTGTGTTGTCATAGGTATCGTCGATGTCCGGTAGAGGGAACGATTTTATGTCTTTGCCCATGGACTGCAGCATGCCCCTGATATCAAGCAACACCTTCTGTTCCACTGTTTTTGGGCATGTGTGTTCGCGCCGGTAGTCATCGGACATCGCCTCAAGGTGCCTATCCCAAAGGCCGCGCACATCTCCAGGCTCGCAGAATACCAAGATCGTTGCGAAGAGCCTCCTAAGTGAGGCTGGCATGGCGAACTGCTCTGACTCGGTAAGACACTCGTCGAGCGTGTTGTCGGCCTCGATGAGACCCCTCCTCTCGGCGGCCTCACGAAAGCTATCACATAGCACACCGTCCACTGTTTTGAGATCTTCGAAGGACCTTGAGCCTGGTACGTGATTTAGAAGCACCCTTAGAAAGTATCTGTCTCCCTCGGCAGGATGGGCTGATACGATTCGGCCTACTTGTTGACCCTTGTCCCTTTCTTTCCAGTACTTTGCTTTTTGCCATGTGAATCTTCTCGGAAAATCTTTGTAAAGAATATCTCTAGCCCACGCGTGCTTCTCATTAGCCACGAAATACTCCGTCAGCATGGATGGGTTTTGTCTGGCGGCGACGTCTTTTAGGTTGTCTCCCGCTTTGAACGTGACCATTTGCATATTTTCGAGATGAAGCGGCAGCGGTAGGACCGACGGGTGGTTCTCACAGAGCTTGAAGCCGAATATCCTCCACATGGCCTCCGGTGGAGTAACCCACCTTGCGTCAACGAATCTCTTGATCTCGTCTATGTTACCTTCGGCGTCGGGCTTCTCGATATTGAACGAAGTCTGATCGTGGCCCTTGTACACGTACTTATATAGGTACTTGACGGCCTTTATGCTGGAGCACACCTCCACGTTGATGTGGCAGTCAAACATCCGCAAGAGGTACGGGTTGTAAGGCACAACCCATCTATTATCTAGCGTATGGCCTCGGACCTTTGCACAACGGTCGTCCTTCCGTCTCCGATAAATGGGATATGAGTCCTTTCCCTGTACGGTGGTGTCGTTGAACGCCCGAGGGTACCTACACTTGCACGACCCATCTTGCATGCACACGTTGCTTGGCTTTAAGACACCACATGGGCCGTGCATCATATGCTTCACGACCATGGTGTATAGCTCCGGGTACTTATTCTTGTCCGGTAGCTCAGCGGATATAACGCGGTCATACTGCTCTGGCACAATGAGCTTATATTTTGAATCCATGATCAACAGAAAATGGGCATGCGGGAGGCCCCTCTTCTGGAACTCGACCACGTAGACGTAGGCCTTCACAACGCCCAGGATATGCTTCTTGGTCAGCATCTCTTTCATCGTCTCCAGCTTGGCCCTAAACACTCGAACCACAATGTCTGGTCGGTCCTGTGGGGTTTGTCCTGGAAGCAGTGCATCATGTATCTCCTGCCAGTTAGGGTTGCAGGTCATCGTCAGAAAGATGTCAGGCTTGCCGTACGTCTGCACCAACGCCATGGCGTCCATATGTCTACGCTTCATGTCTCGGAAGCCCCCCTGGAACTTCCATGGGAGAACAATCCTTGTGCCAACAGCGCTTGCGCGAGTCTCTCCGGCTGTGATGCTATCCACAATGCCTTTGTATAGATCGGCACGTATCTCCGACTGGTGCTCCCTGAACCAATTCAACCTGCAACCCTCAATCTTTATGTACATGTCAACCGCAAACTGTTGGAACAGACGCCCGCCATGTAGTATGGGGTTGAATATAGCCGGACGCGTTTGTAGTCGGTAACAGTAGTAATCCCTGACGGAGACACATATATTGCCACCTCCATCTATGTGAAAGACATAAAAACAAGGTTAGGCAAAATACGAAAAGGATAGTCAAAAAATGCAGAAGTGTCTTGAACAGCCGAACCTTCATCGTCACGGTCCTCTCTTGACTTCTGCGCGACGTGCCAAGGTGTATCACGTTTAGGGAGATTTGGATGCCAGCTGAGCTCCCCCTTGGGGAAAAAAAGGGGGTACGAGAGCGGGTCATAGCATCCTTGTGTGGCCTGTATACTATGCCTCTCGTTGTTGTCACCATAGAGGATAATGCTGCGCTTGAATCTATTTGCTAGGTCGCTCCCCTCGACCCAGATTGCAGCCACCTCGGACGACACCGGTAAATTATATCTCCGTTGGTCTAGCTTCTTGTCGGTGTTCAGTTCTATACGGTAGTTCTCGAGGTTTTCCTTGTAGGCGCCCAAACTCCTAAACTGCTCGGAGTAGGGGTTTCCTCTTAGTATGTCCACAACCTTCCGAACGACCTCTTGGTCCAGGTCCTTGGTGGCTTCCTTGCGATGTATCAGGCTAGGATCATCATCGTAGAAGTAGAGTTGTAGATGTTCCGGGCGAGAGTTTGGCCCGAAGGAATGCATGTTGTGGTATAATTTGCCTTGCGCACGGAATGTGTACACCCCGGACCTCATGTTGGTACAGCTGTTGTCTAGGCTGACGCCGAGAGTTGTGAATGAGAAGTGGCCGTTGAAGAATCGTATGCTCTCCCGAAAATGCCGAGAGTCCGCATCCGCGCTAGACCATAGCCTCATCAGCTCCGGGATAGGCTCTGGTTCAGCTAGCTTTATATTTCCGTTTCTACAACAGAAACCGTCAGTCTCACGCTCAAATTTCTTGGCATGACAGTGTTCGCAGTCCGGTTCTGGCTTCAGGATGTGCGTGCTTTTTGGGAGGTTCGAGTAGACAAAGTCAAAAGGATCGATTGATTCCGCGCTGGATGAGTTTGTCGGTGTATCGAGGTCCACATCAACGTCGTAACCTACATGTATAGGATGTCACATCAGTATCTTCATATATATATTTAGTTGTAGCAGGGACGGTCGATTGAAATGCTGGCATAAGTACCTTCACGGGCATACATGCAACACTCCTCATCCATGAGGTCGTCATTCTCATCCATGATACCACTAAGGAAGTCCTCCATGTCGCCTACAATATTCTCAATCTGGTAAGTACAGTGCTTTAATGCACCATGACATAAATATAATAAATAAATAAAGGATGTAAAGAGCGTGTGTTACCGTCGGTTCTGATTGTATACTCGGGCGTGCTTGTTGAAGGGGAGGCAGGAGGTGAAGCAGTCCCCCCTCTAGCTGAAGATGCATGTGTGGTCAATGGTAAAGCTATTGCATTTGGGCAGGGCATCGCGATGGATTCAGCGCAAGGGGTGTTCCTCCTAGCTGCATCTTTTGACCTGCGCTGAGCTAGCAATGTCGCCCTCTTCTCATCAGTTATGGTTTGCGTAGATGCACGTTGTCGGGCTGCTCTTCTACGTGCATTAATATCTTTCTTTTGTTCATCTGTTAAACTACTTCGTTTAGTTCTATCTTCGGCTCTTCTACGTGCATTAATCTCCTCTTTTTGCTCAGTTGTCAATCTATTTCTTCGAGCTCTGTCACGTTCACGTCTTGCTTGATTTCTACCTTTTGAAATGTTTGGAATTGGTTTCCTTTGATCTGCAATGGTTGCTTGATCGTTGTGATCCATTCTGCAATGACAACAAAAAATAAAAGGTAGAAACGTGTTGTCAGTCGGAGAGGTATTTGACAATTTCAAATATTTGACTGTTTTTCTTGAACAGCGCTTGTTTCTTGGACGGAAAAGCAAGAGATCAAAAGGTATGAAAAGGTAATCAGTCATGTATGTATGGTTTATTAAACATCCCATACTTAAATTAGTGGTAAATTATTTAGTTTAACATCCCATACTCTAATTCTTCAAATAGTGTAGTTGTAGATTATTTCACAGGAGTAACGACTTCCAATAATATTGTATTGGCAGAGCATAGTGTGTTTTTTAGTAATATTTAACGATGAACTGTGCTTCTTTGTAAATTTAGCGATCAACCATCATTATAGTAGCATATTGGGCTACTTAACCTGATCCTGAAAGTAATTTGTGTATTGATGGTTTGAAGTTTTTCTTGCTGTGAATTTGTACAGTTTTACATCAAGATCATGGTTTGCTGTGTTTAAGTTATTTATTCTCGTTTTGTAGCACGGGTGGAAGTCGGAGTTTTGGATGGACGTCGGAGTTTTGGTGATACGGCAGAGACAACATACCTTGGTTGTAGCACAGGTGGACGTTGAAGTTCTGGCCAGACAGCAGCGATAGAGACAATAGCAGATGTTTGCTGAGTTGTGAGATTGTGAGATTGGGACGGCGGTGTTCTGGCGAGAAGGCAGCAAGGTTTCGTGGTCGTCCAAATTTCTGTCGAAACTGTTTTTTTCTGGTGGAGGTAGGCTGGTTCTTTTTATGCGGCCTGGATTGGTGGTCGTCTAAATTTGTGTATGGTATCAGAGTACGTATGGTAGTCGACTTGTGTTTTTTTATTTGTCCTGGACTTCGTATCTGATGCGTGGTCTTCCAAATTTGTTTCGGAGAAGTAATGCGATCGTATGGTATCAGAGTAGGTATCGTAGTGGACTTGCTCCTGGACTTGTCTTGTTGGACTTGTTTTCGTGGACTTTTTTTGTGGGCTAAATGTTGTTTTCCGTGAGGGACGGCGCGGCCCATGTGTTGGAGCGAGCGAGGTGATTAGCGATCGAGGCTAGCACGTACGTACGTACCAACGGATTCAGATTTAATAGTTAAGACTAGCTGAATACCCGTGCGTTGCTACGGATTATACTTTTAAAAATATTATCAATGCTATATCTGACATGTAAACATAAAATGAACACAAAAATTCAGCCGACCTTCGTATAAAATGGTTCAGTCTAGTTATTCTAGTTCTTCTCCCGTACGTTGTTGCCTCCAATCCGACAGTTAACTTTTATTAGTGTCCCAACCCGATGCATCGCTGGTTCGAATGCACCAAAAAGACCACCCCTTCGATGTTTACCACAACGTTGTGCGGTTCCAATTGAAAAGGTTTTTTTTTCCTTTGTCACTATAGTTTTTGCAAAGCTTTTTCTCCTTTAGCTCTGCATTTTTTCCCATAACTCGGTTTTTTTTATGAATACATATGTTGCAAAACAATGAGATACCTAGCGGAGGTTCCCATAATCCCATAGCAACAACAGTGCAAGACTATGCAAATGAGTCAAGGCCGCGTCATCAATTGTTGATCATCTCCTAATTGCAGCCGTTCGGCAAAAAATGTGCAGACCTAAGACAATGCCTAAAAATAAGATCAGGTAAGGACCATATCTAGGAAGATGGTTTGATTGGATTTGAACCACCAGGCTCTCGTTAGCGTACCAGCTCACTGCTCACGGCTTCTTGTGCCGGCGGATGAGCTCGCTTCGGCTGATGAGGGTGTAGCTCCAATCGAGTCGAGCAGCCCAGCGCCTGTGCTTGCCCATCTTCCGGCCTAGGCAAGTGGTGCTTGGCTCATGCTGTATAAGTTCAGTAATATTCAGAAATATTCAGAGAAGAGAGATGGAAGGCAACATCCCCAATAACACCAGGAGAGAACAAGCCATGTCTAGAGCAGTCGGTTCGATGTTGGCCGTCCAGTTGCAGACACGCATGGGCCTGTTGAGGAGAAAGGGCGGCGCGGAGATATACAGCGGCGGAACTGGGGGCAGCGCCGATGATCTCCCCGTCGACGGTGGCCTCGGGGCAGAGGTGTGGCGCGAAGGACTTCCTGCTTGGAGGCGGACGTGGGGCATAGCGGTGGGGCGGAGGCCCTCCTGGCCTGTTGTAAACGCAGGGCACACGAGCGGCACCAAGGACATCCTGCTCGGGCGCTCGGCGGCTGACGCCAGGACGAAGGAGGAAGGAGATGGGACACGGCACGTTTCAGGATGGGATCGTATTTTTTTTTTCTTTCATGGCCGCGTTTTGGATAGGTAATAAGACGCACGACGTACGGGTCGTTTTGCCGTTAGCGATCGAGAGCGACGTACGTACCAACGGATTGAGATTTAATAGTAAAGATACGAAGACTATGTGGGCTTTGGTTTTTCATTTTTCTGTTTTTTTTTTGAATTTTCTGCCAATTTTGTTTGACCAAGATTTAGACAAGTTTTACATGTGAAAACGAATAAAGTAAGCCTGGATCCTTCTTAGTCACTCCAAAATGTACCAATTGATAGGTGCGTTAACTTTGCTTCATGGAAAAAATAATGTCATGTAAATGAGTTAACTTGGATTTCCTACCCTTGAATCCATAGGAAACTTTGTTCTAATGCACTATAATAATCAACCGAGTTTTTACACCAACAGGTCTGTCACTTACGTGTGGTGCCCATGCGTGAGGTCCCACACTTCAGTGAGCACAAGTCACGTGCAATAGGTACGCAAACTCCCAGACATTTTCTTTGTCAAGAGAAGACGCATCAGGATGCGTATTGGAAGTCTGTGGGTCCTTCTGGATCCTTCGGTCGTCCCTCTCAAAAAAAAAACAAATCTCTCTCATTCTCGGCCCGCTCGACTCGCTCGCTCGCACCTCCTGCTCACTGACAAACCCTGCACAAAAGTCAACATCATCACCCGAAAAGGGGAGACACCATAATTCTCTCCCTTCTTCTCTCCTTCCGAGTGATCCCTCTTCCTCCGAGTTTCACTCGACGGGCAAACACACATGTGCTGCATAGTAATAATAAAAAGGTAGAAAAATCGACCTACGAATATATAATTAAATAGGTTAAACTAGGGTTTTGCCCAGTACTACAGATCAAGGTTCAAAAAATCCAACTACGGGGTTCGAACAACCCCATTTCTAATCCAAGATTTTTTTCGACCTCATCCAATGGCCTCAAACTATAGGCCGGGTTAGCATCTAGTGCAGTATGTGTGAGAATGTATGCACTATGTGTGCTATAACTTGTGTGTCTTTCAAATTTGAACCAAATTTGAATAAGTTTGAAATATTTGAAATGGGGCTTTTGGCTTAAACGTTTGAAACCCAAAACGACTTCTTCTCATGCTAGACTTCATAAGACCGAGTTTAGGGTTAGGGGGTAGATACATGATTTGTCTGGTTTGAATATGTCTAAACCTTGTTTATCAACTTGAATGCTTACTATATGACATAAGAAGACCATGTGCTTTTGTTTTTCATTTTTCTATTTTTTTAAGAATTTTATGCACATTTGATTCTGGTCAAATCCTAGGTTCAACCAAGATTTAAACAAGTTTCAAGCATGAAAATGAAAACGTAAGCCAAGATCCTTCTTAATTAGTCACTCTAAAATATATGAAGCTTTTGGGACGTACTTGAAATTTCCATGTTTGAAACCCAAAACCAATTCTCTTCATGATTGACTTCATAAGACAGAGTTTAGGGTTAGGGGTAGATATACACATGATTTTTCTGGTTTGAATATGTCTAGACCTAGCTTGTTTATCAACTTGAGTGTTTACTATATGACATAATTAAGAAGGCTATGTGCTTTGGTTTTTCATTCTTTAGATTTTTTGTCTGAATTTTTATTCCCATTTGAATCTTGGTCAAATCCTAGCTAGGTTTGACCAAGATTTAAATAAGTTTAAAACATGGAAATGAAAAGGTAAGCATCGATCCTTCTTAGTCGCTCTAAAATGAAGCTGAATTTTGGGAGGTTTTGAAATTTCCATGTTTGAAACCCAAAACCACTTCTCTTCATGCTTGACTTCATAAGACGAAGTTTAGGGTCGATAGGGGGTAGATACATGATTTGTCTTGTTTGAATATGTCTAGACCTTGTTTATCAACTTGAATGCTTACTTTATGACTTAAGAGGACTATGTGCATTGGTATTTCATTTTTTGATTTTTATGCCCATTTGAGAATCTTGGTAAAATCCTAGGTTTGTTGAGCAAGATTTAAACAAGTTTAACATGTGAAAATGATAAGGTAATTAAGTCCGGATCTTTCTCTTAGTAACTCTAAAATGAAGCTTTTGGGAGGTTCTTGAATTTACCATGTTTGAAACCCAAAACCACCGTACTTCTGTTCATGCTTGACTTCATAAGACAGAGTTTAGGGTTAGGGGTAGATACATGATTTTTCTGGTTTGAATATGTCTAGACCATGTTTATCAATTTGAATGCTTACTATATGACATAAGAAGGCTATGTGCTTTGGTTTTTCATTCTTTCGATTTTTTCTGAATTTTTATGCCCATTTGAATCTTGGTCAAATCCTAGGTTCGACCAAGATTTAAACAAGTTTAAAACATGACAATGAAAAGGTAATTAATCATGGATCCTTCTTAATTAACCAGCCAGTCTAATTAAAATGAAGCTTTTTGGGAGGTTTTTGAAATTTCCATGTTTGAAACCCAAAACCACACTTCTCTGCTTCATGCTTGACTTCATATATAATTAAGACAAAGTTTAGGGTTAGGGGGTACATGATTTGTCTGGTTTGAATATGTCTAGACCTTGTTCATGAACTTGAATGCTTACTATATGACATAAGAAGACTATGTGCTTTGGTTTTTTATTTTATTTATTTTTTATTTTATGCCCATTTGAATATTGGTCAAATCCTAGGTTTGAACAAGATTTAAACAAGTTTAAAACATGAAAATGAAAAGGTAAGCCTGGATCCTTCTTAACTAGTCACTCTAAATGAAGCTTTAATTTTGGGAGGTTTTTGAAATTTCCATGTTTGAAACCCAAAACCACTTCTCTTCATGCTTGACTTCATAAGACGTAGTTTAGGGTCGATAGGGGGTAGATACATGATTTGTCTGGTTTGAATATGTCTAGACCATGTCTATCAAATCCTAGGTTTGACCAAGATTTAAACAAGTTTAAAACATGAAAATGAAAAGGGAAGCATGTATCCTTCTTAGTCACTCTAAAATGAAGTTTTTGGGCGGTTTTTGAAATTTCCATGTTTGAAACCCAAAACCACTTCTCTTCATGCTTGACTTCATAAGACATAGTTTAGGGGTTAGGGGTAGATACATGATTTGTATGGTTTGAATATGTCTAGACCATGTTTATCAACTTTAATGCTTACTATATGACATAAGAAGACTATGTGCTTTGGTTTTTCATTTTTCTGATTTTTTTAGAATTTTGATGCACATTTGAATCTTGGTCAAATCCTAGGTTTGACCAAGATTTAAACAAGTATATATAGAACATGAAAATGAAAAGGGAAGCCTGTATCCTTCTTAGTCACCCTAAAATGAAGTTTTTGGGAGGTTTTTGAAATTTCCATGTTTGAAACCCAAAACCACTTATCTTCATGCTTGAGCAAGATTTGACCAAGATTTAAACAAGTTTAATTCATGAAAATGGAAAGGTAAGCCTGGATCCTTCTTAGTCGCTCTAAAATGAAGCTTTTGGGATGTTCTTGAAATTTCCATGTTTGAAACCCGGCCAAAACGACTTTTCTTCATGCTAGACTTCATAAGATCGACACGGGGTACATATATACATGATTTGTCTGGTTTGGATATATCTAGACCTTGTTTATCAACTTGAATGCTTACGATATGACATAAGAACACTTTGTGCTTTTTGTTTTTCATTTTTTGTGCCTATTTGTATCTTGGTCAAATCCTAGGTTTGACCAAGATTTAAACAAGTTTAAAACATGAAAATGAAAAGGGAAACATGTATCCTTCTTAGTCACTCTAAAATGAAGTTTTTGGGAGGTTTTTGAAATTTCCATGTTTGAAACCTAAAACCACTTCTCTTCATGCTTGACTTCATAAGACAGAGTTTAGGGTTAGAGGGGTAGATACATGATTTGTCTTATTTGAATATGTCTAGCTAGACCTTGTTTATCAACTTTTGAATGCTTACTATATATATATGTGACATAAGAAGACTATGTGCTTTTGTTTTTCATTTTTCCGATTTTTTAATTTTATGCCCATTTAAATCTTGGTCAAATCCTAGGTTTGACAATGATTTAAACAAGTTTCAAATATGAAAATGAAAAGGCAAGCATGGATCCTTCTTAGTCACTCTAAAATGAAGCTTTTGATAGGTTTTTGAAATTTCCATATTTGAAACCCAAAACCACTTCTCTTCATGCTTGACTACATAAGACAAAGTTTAGGGTTAGGGGGTAGATACATGATTTTTCTTGTTTGAATATGTCTAGACCCTTGTTTATCAACTTTAATGCTTACTATATGACATAAGAAAACTATGTGCTTTGGTTTTTCATTTTTCTGATTTTTGGAATTTTGATGCACATTTGAATCTTGGTCAAATCCTAGGTTTGACCAAGATTTAAACAAGTATAGAACATGAAAATGAAAAGGGAAGCCTGTATCCTTCTTAGTCACCCTAAAATGAAGTTTTTGGGAGGTTTTCAAAATTTCCATGTTTGAAACCCAAAACCACTTAATCTTCATGCTTGACTTCGTCATAAGATAGAGTTTAGGGGTTAGGGGGTAGATACATGATTTGTCTAGTTTGAATATGTCTAGACCTTGTTTACCAACTTTAATGCTTACTATATGACAATTTAAAACATGAAAATGGAAAGGTAAGCCTGGATCCTTCTTAGTCGCTCTAAAATGAAGCTTTTGGGATGATTTTGAAATTTCCATGTTTGAAACCCAAAACCAATTCTCTTCATGCATGCTTGACTTCATAAGACAGAGTTTAGGGTTAGGGGGTTAGATACATTATTTGTCTAGTTTGAATATGTCTAGACTTTGTATATCAACTTGAATATATTATTGTACCATGTCTCCACACAGCCCAAAATGCACATATTTTCAAAAGTTTTCATGCATTTTTTCTTGTAACTAGTAAAAATAGAAAGTAAAAATAGGAACCCCATGTATGAAGGATACTAAAAAGAACTCTTTCACATTTTTTGGTATAGATTATGAGTTTGCTTGGCTTCATACACAAGTGAGTACATGTCATGCAAAAATTAACACGAAATTTAGTTATCATGACCCATTTTTGGCAGGCATTGTGCATATCGCCTTGAGAAACATCTTTGCGAGCTAGTGTATTAAACGTTTATTCACATATAATGGATTTTTTACTTTATTAGTGCACACAATGACAGAATCGGCCAAATGTGTATGATTTTTGTGAAGGTGCTAGAAAAACAAGATGCACTACGATGAAGCATGAAAGGAGGCAAGGGGAGGGATAGTGAAGAGGTGGGAGAGACCGAGAGATGAACCGCAAGGTAATTAAAAAATTGGGGCCAAAACGATTCCAACTTCCTAGGCATTGACCAACTTTGCCCCTCTTAACCCAACGTGGCAGTGAACCCGTATAAGCAACAACTTCCTCTTACTCCGCTTCTCCGAAATGGTAAGAGAACCTCTCCAGCTTAAGTGACCAATCGACATATCTATGGCCTTCCGACTTGGCTCTGGTCGCCGCGCGCGTAGTCCTACCACCGACGAGGAAGCGGAGCATCAGCGCCGCCTTCGCTTCGTCCATCGCGCACCAAGGCATAACCCGCCCGCTCTGCACTGGCCGGTTGTTCAGCCCGCGGCGGCGGCGCTGGCCGTGGAGCCCCTCGCCAGCCGCTTCCCGTGCGGGCCGATGGATGCAGAGGCAGGGATCTCCCACGCAACCCCGCATGCGACGCCCGCTCGGCCCTGGCCGGCTTTTCCGCCCGCGCATGCCGCATGGTTTTCTTTGCCAGCAGGTGAGATCCCCTTCCCGGCCGGCGCGAACGATGCGGAGGCAGGGAGCTCCCGTGGCCAGCCGCCTAATCCGACCGCACTTCAGGCGGTGCCGGCCGTGGAGCCAGGCCGTTCTTTCGAAGCGCATCACGGCGACGCCCTTTGCAGGAGCAACACCGCCAAGGAGCTCGTATATAACGTGATGTTCCCGGCACTCTATAGATGCCGGGATGCTCTGCAAGCTTTCGTGCAGGCTAAGAATGCGGCGGCTGCAAATCCCAGGGACGCAGCATTGCAGCGGCGCGCCGATGAGGCTAAGGTGGCGCACGCTTTCCACCAGGCGTGCCTCGACAGGCTTAACATCCAGCACGGCTTCGTGCAACCGCCAAACGCCGCTCCAGCTAAGATCCAAAAATACTCCGGTGAGCATATCACTCCGGAGTAGAACAATCCAATTTCTAGTACTGTAGGAGTACTTTATTAGTGCACAAACCTGGCGAAATTAAAGGTGTGTTCTTTGTGTGTGATGTAAATCTAAAAATTTGAAGGTTCTAGCAAAAACATTTCTTCAGAAATATTCGATGTGTTTGCTTGGCCTTATCTATATATCCGGTGAGCATATATGGATGCCAAATCCTTTACAAACTTTATATTTTTTAAGTGATCGATGTGCATGCATCTATCTCGCCATGGTAAATTAATGAAACAAGTTGCATATTTGCCAGAATTCCAAACTTCGTGAGCAGTATAGAGATCGAGACCTTAATTAATTATTATGAGTAGGATGCATGCATGCATGGCCATTTTCTAGGGTTTTAAAGGATACTAGAGCTTTTCTAGGTTAATTTGCAACTATATGTATATTTGTTTTCTAGTTCTGGGCTGATCATTAAACTCAACGTTGAGTTGTAGATTATGTGAAATTAGTACATGCCATAAAATATAGTATAATTTTTTATGTACCCTACGAGGCAGTACGTGTGGTGTACCCTTAATTATTAATTGGTAGACATGTACCGTTGGCATGTTTGAAGAAAATTTGAATTTGGAAGAAGTTTTTAAAGTAAAATTAACGCAAGCACAAAATCATGTGTGATGGTGAAATTTCTTGAACAAATTAATACAAACCTAGTAATATGAGTTTGTTTGGCTTTCTGCCCACAAGTGAGTATTGTGCGCATGTACTTTGATGCAAAATCCCGCCATACAAAACTTTTTAGTTATCATATGACCTCAAGTTTGGAAGAGATCGTATTTTAAGCAACTTCACAAACAAGAGATTCTAACAATTATATGCATGCATGAAAGAATGATTTCCCTTTTTTATTACTGTACAAAAATGGCTAGATGTGTGTTAATTGTGAAGGAGGGCTACCAAATTTTAACAGTTGCACATTATTGTCATAATTCCACCTTTTGGAAGCAGTAGGGTAGACATGCTTTCCGCTTGGTAGGATGTGTTAGTGCCATCAATTTTGTAGATATAGGTTCAAGGATTTGTTCATCTTAATCTGGAACTATATATGGATTTTTAAGCTTTTGCCTAGTAATTAAACTCATAATTGAAATAATGTAGGTTATTTAACTACATACATGCCATAAATTCTGACAGGAAATACTTGGACGTGCCTTGCGAGGGTGGTAACAAACAAGAACACAATGACCAAACTTCAAATGCCAATCCACCCACCAAGCTATACGATTGGCATGTACAATCGATCGACTCCTTCTAATCAAATTTGAATACAATAGAAGAAGTTTTAAAAAAATTCAAAATGAGATCAACTTGTGCATTGAGTCATCCTTTGTTATTTATTTGCTTGTAAAAATAGAAACATAGGCATATGAATGTATTCGAAACACTTCACTTTTCAACGGGGAAGGGACCCGAAGGTCCCAGAAAAACAAAAAAAGATTACAATAGTAGTACTCCTTTGAGAAGGCAGTAGAAGAAGGATCCTCGAAGAGCCAAATGCTTTTATTATCCACAGCTGTTCGGCTCTTTTCCTTCTCGTGTAAGCTATCGCGCAATGATTATACTAGGCTGCTCGATTATACTAATGGTCGGATGGTAGTACAACCATTTTCGCAAACTTCTGCGCCCTTCGTCATGTCAGCATCGTATCCCAGTGTGCAAGCAGTCTGCTCGAATGAAATACTCCTAAGTACGTACGGTATTCCCTCCAAAGACACACCACACGGTATTCCCTCCAAAGACGCACCGTCGCCCCGATCTGCTCGAATGAAATACTCCAAAATACTTCTGCGCCCTTCGTCATGTCAGCATCGTATCCCAGTGTGCAAGCAGTCTCCTATGAAATGGAGACGACATTTTGTTGAAAAGTGTCGGTGCATGCTATATATACCACACTAGTATGAGAGTTTTTACAGCATTATTCCGATTTCCACAGAATGCATTAAATTTGGACGCGATGCCACACTGACAAGAGTGGTTTAAACAAGGCCATTATTTTTATTATGTTATATTACTACAATACTCCAAGGTAGCACTAGTAGCCTTCGGTTGTACTCTGCCGGTCGCGCTGCCTCATTCGACCAGACTTTATTCTTCTTCTCATATATATATACAAAATACTGTCTGCCGAGGTTCGATGACCGCACCGTCGCCCCTCTCCGCGCCGCCGTCTTGGGCCGCGCCACCATTCTCCCCGCCGAGTTCTCCCCCGTCCCCGACGCACCACCGTCAAGCACCACCGGACCGATCTTCGCAGGTATGTACATCTCCAACCTCCGGCGAGTACAGAGGTTCATCGGTCATTGTGTTCGATATAACCTTAATTTGGGGATTGCAATGTGAGTAACTTACTGGGTTTTCTAGGAAATGAAAACGGCGTCGCTCGATGCCTACACTGCGTCGGCGGATACATGGAAAGCGGAGACGGATGCTCTGCATGCATCGGCGGAGACATGTAAAGCGGATGCGGAGGCAAAGGCGAAGGCGGTGGCTAGGACGGGCCCGGGCGCTGTGGCGCTGGCAAATGCTCGTATCGAAGCTGCATTTTGTTGGAAAGTCTTGGCGCGTGCTTCGAGAGTTTTGGCGGCGCAGCCGGGAGAACCGTCGGAGGCTTCGAAGCTGGCTGCTTTGAACGCGTCGAGAGCTTGGATGGTGACTTCATCTAAGGCGGCGCTTGTTGCATATGATCGTGACTCGTCAACCCCTTTGTAAGTTCTACCTTCCCCAACTGCAATGAGGTTAGATCTGGTGGATTGGGGTTTTTTGCCCAAACCAGACGTGATGATGCATTGAGATGTTTTTGTATTTTTGATGATGCATTCTGCTTCTTTTGTAATTTGGGTGATTCATTATGCTTTTTAGGTAGTAATTTTTCTGATGCACTCACCTCTTCAGGAATTTTTCATGGTTTTTTTTGTTTTTGTTTTTCTGTCAACCTAGCTAATGCTCTCTGCTGTTTAGCCAAAAGTTGGATGATGCATTGTACTGTTTACATATATTTTACTCTGATGATGCATTTTGCTCTTTTAGCCTTTTAGGTAATTTTTCTGATTCCTTGAACAGTGTGGGAAATTTCGATGAAGAATTTTGCTGTCAACTTAGATGATGTATTGTGCTGTTTACATTTTATTACCTATATCAAAGCTAACCCCATCTGATGTTACCACAGCGTTTTGGGTCCTGTAGAGGTCTCTTTTTCCTCCAATCGTGTTGACACGTTAGCAATTATTACTGTATATGCGAGATTGCCTTCCGTTGGTGCGTCCTATTTTTGTGGTGTTTTTTTTTGCAAATTAAGGGCTTCATTGATTATGCAACAGGATTACAATTGCATTGTCCTGTTTACAATATTTTGATTTTGCTGATGCATTGTGCTGTTCACATTATTTTGATTTTGCTGATGCATTGTCCTGTTTACATTATTTTGATTTTGCTGATGCATTGTGCTGTTTACACTATTTTGATTTTGCTGATGCACCGTGCAGTTTAGGAAACTTTGATGATGAATTAGATGATGCATTTTGCTGCTTAGTCAAATTAGATGTTGCATTTTGTTTTAAAAAATAGATGATGCAGTGTGCTGTTTACATAATTTTGACGATGCATCGTGCGATTTGCATAATCCTACCAGCTTCAGTCGAAGGACACCCACAACAATCAACGATCTGCCTGGAGATGTAGTCTCTCAGATTCTTGTCAGGCTTCCTCCCCATCCAACCTGCTTACTAGCTGCATCAGGCACCAAGAAAGCATGGAGGCAATGTATGGGAAGCAATTATTTCAGAAAGCTAACTGTGTCACACAACGGAGGAAACCCGTTGCTAGGGTTTTTCACCAACAACTCCGAGGACAATCGATTCATCACAGAGCATGATCTTCACCCGGCCATCTTGAAGATGCTGGCAATCCCGTCTCAAGTGAACGGTCCCAAAATCTATGTCCTGGGATGCCGCGATGGTATGGTGCTACTCCATTCTAATGTATCCAGAGGGTATATATCAGTCTGGGATCCAATTAGGCAAGTTCTCACAGCGATACCAGAACCACCATTGTGGCGCAATCACACAATTGAAAGCAGCGGCTCAATTCTCTGTTCGAGAAACAACTCTGAACCGTTTACACATTGTGGCAAGTTCTCGGTTGTTTGGATAACAACTAAACGTTACGATGCACAGGCTCATATCTACTCACCAGATTCAAAAGAATGGGAGTTTCTAGCTCGATCAACTCCGATGCTGTCAGAGATTGACCGTAGACCGGCAACTCTCATAGGGGGTATTTTGTACTGGCCAACGAAGTCTAGATATATCATTGAGCTTGACCATGCAAAGAAGACTCTGAAATATATTCAGTGCCCTCATGAGACGCATGATATATTCATGCTTAACATTCACATCTTCAAGGGACATAATGGAGATGTTGCCCTTGCTGTTATAAGAGACTTCACCCTACAAACATGGACCAGTACAAGATCATCAACAGGCGATCACGAGTCATGGACATGTCATATAAATTTTGAATTGGATACTTTTTTTGGCCTTGACACATCATTTCCATACAATTGGAAACATGCAGTAAGGTTACTCTGCGTATTTGAGGACAAAAATGAGCTGGTTGTACGGGCAAAGGAGGGAGTATTCCAATTAGATATGAGCAACTGGCAGTGGAGAAAGTACAATTCTGCTAGACGTTGGTGCACTTTACATCCCTACTCAGTTAGACCGGGTTAGTCATTCATATGTAACCTTTGCATTCATTTACATATGACTTTTGCTGATCAATTTGTTCATTTCCTGACAGTAACCGACCTGATCCAGAGTGCAACATCAAGGACACGAAAAAGAACGCGCTGTCAGGAACCCATCTAATTCAAAGTTCAACATCCATAAGAGAAAAGGAAGTCGCATATGAAGGAGCAAGGCTTGTTTGGGCAAGAAGTGATAGCCCAGCTTTTGTTTGGTCTGATGTCTTTTAGTTTTCGTTCTGGTGGAAATGTCGCTGCACCATTTGTTTGTACTGCAGCTCCATAGTGCTAGCTGCTAGTACGTTGGCGCTGTCCTACGTCTGCTTGTTTTGGGGGCATAAATATGCCACGAAACCTTTGTTTTATGTGATCAAACGGTCATTTCTGCATGTATATGTTCGGGTTCTGATGAAACCTTTTTTGTGATCTGTACATATATTTGAGTCAGTCTGTGTTTTGTTTTATGATGGGCAGGAGTATTTGTTTTACTACACCATTGTTTATCCGAATTGTATTACTCACTCTATTCAAAAAGTTAGCGGCTCACCTTTTTCCTTCAAGATACGGATGTATCTACACACTAAAAACATATATAGATGAAACATCTTCAGACAAAGTTTAGTCACTTATGTATGGACGGGGGTAGTATTATTTATGTTGTGCTCCCAAACAAGCAGACATCGGACAGCGCCTGTTTAAAGTTCATATGTGTAATCTTATTCCCTTTGGAAGTTAAGCATTAAACTCTACTAGTACAACCGTGGTGGTCTTGTGATGTAGTACTCTTTTGATGCATTTGTGATGTAGTAGTACAGTACTTTTTTTTGAACTGGTATAGTACTATCTAAGAAGAGTACTCCCTCCGATTCACATTCATTTTACACCAATAAATATGGATCGGAGCGAGGGAGTAAATTAAACATGGCATCTCGTGCATGAAGCTTGACAGATCGATCAGGTTGGCTAGAATGGCAATACAATGCTCCTCATTAGGCAAATGCATGCCATGTACGATAGTATACATCCAGTAAAGAAGTCTATACTGACATAAAAAAGACTACATTGGGGATGAGAGTCAATTGGGGAATCTACAATACATAAAATCTTGCTCGTAGCTGATTTTGGCTAAGAGGGTTTTACTCACATTACACGTGCCACTTTCCTTGTCTGCAAAACAAGTTCCAATAAAGGAAGAGGAAAGAAGAGGACATTGTGGGCGAGATTGAACACCTTTTTATGTGTTAAGCTGAGGCCTTGTTTAGCTGAGGATTTCGACTTAGGCCTAACAGCTCAGCACACCCAGAAATAAATTTCCTTGCGCGCACCACTGTCAGCAAAAATAACAAAATTAGCACGCAAGATTAAGAACGAAGTGAATTTAAGTAACTTGGTTAGCTTTTCAAGCAATATATTCAGAGAAAGAGCACACATGTCCGGCAAATAATCGTAAGAGAAGAACAATAAATCTAAGGCATTCCACTTCATATGCAGAAGGGACGCGACAGCGCATGGATTCATACCTTGAGTCGACTCTGGCTCGTAGAAGGGCGGTCGCGCCTCGAGGATGCCGGCGACGTCTCCACCTCGATCTCACATATGACTGCTTCTCGGTGGGCGGTGCGCCACGCCATGTAGAAGATCTATCAAAAGAGGAGAGCCCGATGACGCTACCGACGCCTCAACCTTGATAGCACCGGCTTGTTGCTCCGCACCGAGATGCGCCACGTGCAAGATTTAGCGGATGCGCCAATTTTAGAGATATGTCATGATCGTTGTAACAAATTTCAACATGATGATGATTTGATCCTGCACTCGGCCTTGAACATAAGTACTAGTACAGTCTCACAATTTTTTTATCATTATACTTTGCGAGATTTAGCGGATGCGCCAAATTCAGAGATAGATCATGATCATGGTAACACAATTTTCAATGTAATGATGATTTGATGTTGCACTAGACCTTGAACATAAGTACTAGTACGGTCTCACAATTTTGTATCATTATACTTTGCAAGTTTTAGCGGATGCGCCTATTTTCAGAGGATCATGGTAACAAATTTTCAACGTGATGATGATTTGATGTTGCACTCGACCTTGAACAGAAGTACTACTACTGTCTTACAATTTCTTTATCATTATACTTTGCAAGATTTAGCAGATGCGCCAAATTCAGAGATAGATCATGATCATGGTAACAAATTTTCAACGTGATGATGATTTGATGTTGCACTCGAACTTGAACAGAAGTACTAGTACAATCTCACAATTTTTTTATCATTATACTTTGCGAGATTTAGCGGATGCGCCAAATTCAGAGATAGATCGTGATCATGGTAACACACTTTTCAATGTAATGATGATTTGATGTTGCACTCGACCTTGAACATAAGTACTAGTACGGTCTCACAATTTTGTATCATTATACTTTGCAAGTTTTAGCGGATGCGCCCATTTTCAGAGGTAGATCATGATCATGGTAACAAATTTTCAACGTGATGATGATTTAATGTTGCACTCGAACTTGAACAGAAGTACTAGTATGGTCTCACAATTTTTATTACTCGTATAATTATACTTTGAAAGATATAGCGGATGCGCCAATTTCAGAGATAGATCATGATCATGGTAACAAATTTTCAACGTGATGATGATTTGATGTTGCACTCGGCCTAGAATAGAAGTACTAGTACGGTCTCACAATTTTTTTTATCATTATACTTTGATATAGCGGATACGCTAATTTCAGAGATAGATCATGACCATGGTAGTGACCAATATTCAAGATGATGATGATTTGATTTTGCACTCGGCCTTGAACAGAGGTACTAGTACGGTCTCACAATTTTTTATCATTATACTTGGACCTTAGCGAAATTCAAAATCTCATAGCGGCAAAACTTCCCGCCTACAAAATACAAAAATTTCGTACGCTTCCAAATTCCCATTCTACCCCTGTGGAGATGACAGCAAAGTCGGTTGGTGGGGGGGTCTGCCCGTCATTTTTTGGATCACCACCTCCCTAGCCCGGAAACCCTCCCAAAAAAATTCATTTCCCTCAGACCACCCACCGGAACTTCCCAAGTCCCTCTCTCCCACCTCCACGACCACCGCACCGGAACATCCCCGCCGGACTTCCCTGGCCTACCCGAGCCCTCGCGATCCTCGTCATCCGGCTGCCTGCCGGAGCCGCTTCATCGACGCCGTCATCAACCGGACCGGATCATCCCCGCCGAACCTCGAAACCATATGCTCATCCAGCAGTCTACCGCAGTCGCTTCAGCTGCGGTATCGTCCACCCCACCGGAGCCGCTTCGCCGGATCCGTCGTCCACCGCATCGTATCTTGCTCACCGACACCGCTGTGCATGAACCGGATCTGCTTCACCGGCGCCGTGCATGATCTAAACTCTTCTACTGTCGCTTTTCTATTGCTTGCCTGCAAGTTCTTGTTTAATCTTGGGGGAACCTGTTTGTGCTAACGACGCGCCGTTACGTTTTTGCAGATGAGATGAGTAACCATGAAGTGTAATGGCCGTCTCTCCAACCCCAAGTAGCACATGTAGCGTACTTCATCACCGGATCTATCAACCCCAGGAAGATCTGCTGTGACTCCCACAGAGTGCTTCTCCTAATGTAAGTCCCTTGTTTTAGCGCCATGTTCTGGGTTCAGATGCTTGTTTGTCTGAAGCTCTTTTAGTTCATTCCTAGCTATGACCGTAACACGTTGCTATTTTCTACTTCATTGCTAACTTTAAGCGATTGAACATTTTGGTTTGCATTCCCTGCTCTGTAGATGTAGCCATCATAACTTCTATCTTGCTCAGTCGTTGTTACAAAAATTATAGGTATTATAGTAACATCCTGCTATTATTTAGTTCATGGCCAATTTTAAGTAATTGCACATGTTGGTTCGCATTCCCTGCTCTATAGCTTTTGGCATCGTAACTTCTATATTTGGTTTACATTCCCTGCTCTGTAGATCTAGCCATCATAACTTTATCTTGCTCAGTCGTTGTTACAAAAATTATGGCCTGCTACTATGTTGTTTGTGCCAATTTTTTACTCCATGAACATGTTGGCTTGCATTCCCTGTACTACAGGTGATGCCATTGTTTTGTATCTAGTTCATTGTAAGCTAACAAAGTAAGGACTTAGTTTGGCATGCTATCACTCTGCTATCTAGCCTGTAGTACAAATAAACTTGTCATACTACTAGATAATAATTTTGCGTGCCATCTTGTTCTTCAAAAGCTGCATTATTGACTTGTTTCTCTGACTTGGCATGACGCTCACATATGGAAAGCTGAACATATTGGTTTGCATTCCCTCTTATACAAGTTCACAGGTGATCCCACTATATTCTGTATCTGGTCCATCCTAAGCTCCAGCATCAACTATCCTCTATGTGTTGCTCATTACAAGTTTATATCCCGAAACATCTTGATTTGCATCCCCTTCACTATAAGTTCAGGAGTATTATTTAGTTCACGGCCAAAATGAAGTAATTGCACTTGGCACATGTTGGTTCACATTCCCTCCTCTTTAGCTTTTGCCATCGTAACTTCTATTTTTTGGTTTACATTCCCTGCTCTGTAGATGTAGCCATCATAACTTCATCTTGCTCAGTCGTTGTTACAAAATTTATAGCCTGCTACTATGTTGTTCATGCCAATTTTGTACTCCCTGAACATGTTGGTTTGCATGGGACTCGACAGTAGTAAGTCTGCTGTTTCATTCTAACATGCTCTGTTATATTGGCTGTTGGTATGCGGCATGCACTCTTTGTTTGCTTATTGTGCGCATTACAATGATCTTGTTATAACAACGAAATGATGAGTTCCAAATTCTTTGGCAAACAATATTGTAGTGTCTTTGCCTTTCCATTGTTGTTGTCTTAACTTGTAATGTCTTTGTTTCAGATATAGGTGCTGCATGGACAACTTAAAAGATTGCCGGATCGCTTCATTGTATTGCTAGGTTTAATTACCATTCAATTTCTCTGGGTTCTGTAATATTTTTTTCAATGCCTTGCAGCTGATGTAATATTTAGTTAGTTTTTATAGTTCTTTCGCGCATTTTTTCTTTGGTGCTTGTGGTAAGTGAGGCTATCCGACAGAAATCAATGCTGCGTAAATATTCTCAGTATCTAAATCACGAATTCCCATCCCTTAAACGACCCAATTAAGCGAAATCACATATGTGCCTGCCCGCAAAATCCTAAAGCGCATATTATGCCGGCATATAAACAGCAAATAAACGGGCTGGCCCACTTACTTTTTGGGCCAGCCCATTTGATTCACGGTGGACCCCACACACTAATTGGCTGGCCCACTGCTTTAAGGTGGACCCCACCAACTACTGGGCCGGCCCTTTAAGAGGAAAGTGGGACCCACGTGTTTTGGCCCCCACTATCTTGTTGGGCCCCACTTGCTATATGGTGGACCCCACATACTAGTTGGGCCGGCCCTTTAACAGAAAGGGCCCTGTGCTTAGGGCCGGCCCACTATCTTGTTGGGCCGCCCACTTGCTCTATGGTGGTCCCACATGGTAAATGGGCCGGCCCTTTAAGTGGAAGGTGGGACCCACCTGTTTTTGGCCCGCCCACTATTTTGTTGGGCCGGCCCATTTTGTATGGTGGACCCCACATACCAAATGGGCGGCCCATTAACAGGAATGTGGGACCCACCTGTGTTTTTGCCCGGCCCACTATCTTGGTGGGCCAGCCCACTATATGGTGGGCCCCACATACTAAATGGGCCGGCCCTTTAACAGGAAAGTGGGACCCACCTGTGTTTTTGGCCCGGCCCACTATTTTGTTGGGCCGGCCCACTTGCTATATGGTGGACCCCACAAACTAAATGGGCCGATCCTTTAACTGGAAAGGGGGACCCACCTGTGTTTTTGGCCCGGCCCACTAGCTTGTTGGGCCGGCCCACTTGCTATACGGTGGACCCCACACACTAAATGGGCCGGCCTTTTAACAGGAAAGTGGGACCCACTGTTTTTGGCCCCCCACTTGCTTCTTGGGCCGGCCCAGTTGTGTAAGGTGGACCCCACATGTTAAATGGGCCGGCCCATTTAAGTTTTGACCATCAACCTTAGAGGTTAGGCCCGGCCCACTTAACTAATGGACCAGCCCAGATATAGTTGACCGGTCAAACTATGTCATCTGGCCCGGCCCGCTTAAGACGTGGCAGGCCTCGTGTGGGCCTACCATCTACCACGGGGTTTCAGCGGTTAACGCCGTTAACGGCAGTTAACGGCGTCTGCCACGTGTCATTTTGCATGACGTCAGCAGTCAACGGGCTCCCGGAAACACTTCCGCAACGGTCCGATTTTCCGTGGCGGAAGGGCGCCCAAGCGCGACGGACCGAAAAAATCGTCGTTGGACTTTGCCTGACGCAGTTTCGACAACGGAACCCATATCGTCGGGTTAGGCCCATAGGCGACGAAAAATGCCCCTTAGTTGACGATTTTGGGACGTTGTCTATCAGAACTTTTCACAACACTTATCAAAACAATGAAGATTAATTAGCCGTATGAAGCGAAAGCACTAGACTAAATTCCCGTGTGTCCTCAAGAACGTTTGGTCATTATAAGTAAACAAACCGGCTTGTCCTTTGTGCTAAAAAAGGCCACTCGCTGCAATTATTTCTCTCGCACTTTACTTACTCGTACTTTATTCATCTGTTACATCAAAACCCCTTGAATACTTGTCTGTGAGCATTTACAGTGAATCCTTCATCGAAACTGCTTGTCAACACCTTCTGCTCCTCGTTGGGATCGACATTCTTACTTATCGAAGATACTACGATACACCCCCTATACTTGTGGGTCATCAAGACTATTTTCTGGCGCCGTTGCCGGGGAGTGAAGCGCTATTGGTAAGTGGAATTGGTAAGGAAAACCTTTACTGTTTGTGCTGATTTTATTTCTGCCTGCTGCTATAAGTCATTATGGAGAGATCTTCTCTTCAATTTCTATTTGGGAAATCTACTACTACTGCAACGGTAGTGGATGAAGCGCCAGGTGAGGAAGTAATACCATATAAAATACCTATGAAAATTATTGAACGTGTTATGGATAACCGCTATGAAGGGGATGGAACTGTTCATCCTGGTGATCATTTACTGTTTTTACATGAATTATGCGGGTTATTCAAATGTGCAGGTATTACTATGAATGAAGTTAGAAAGAAACTATTCTCTATATCGCTGTCTGGTAAAGCGGCGCACTGGTATAAATTGCTGAAGAATAGGGATTCTCTTGATTGGGAGGACATTGTGCCTTTATTTTATTCCAAATTTTATCCTCCAAGTGAAATTCACAAGGATCGGAACCGCATATATAATTTCTGGCCTCATGATGGAGAGAGTATTGCCCAAGCTTGGGGGAGATTGAAGTCTTTAATGCTCAAATGCCCCATTCATGAGCTTCCTGGTAATGTTATTATTGATAATTTCTATGCAAGACTTTCTTTTCAAGACAAGACCTTGCTGGATACTTCTTGTTCTGGATCATTTACACGCAACAAAGAAGAGTTTAAAAGGGACCTTCTTGATCGGATCCAGGAGAATACTGAAGGATGGGAGAACGACAAAGATAGAGAGTCAGGTATAATCTTTGATTATAAATGCATTGAAGCTTTTATGGATACTGATAAATTTCGTAATATGAGTGCTACTTATGGTCTTGATTCCCAAGTTGTTGCAAATCTTTACAAAGCTTTTGCCTCTCATTATGAATTGCCTAAGAAGAATTTTGATAAGTATCATGAACCGTATAAAGATAAAATTGATTCATCTGTAAACAAATGTGTAGTGATTGAAACTGTTGATCATGTTATTCCTGAAGCTTATATTGAAAAAACTCCTTTTCCTGCTAAAATGAAAGAGTACTCTGTTATATCTAGTGCGGTTAATAAAAGTGAAAAGAAACCTATAGAACCTGAAGAACAAATTAAGGTTGAACCTGCTGTTGCAATAGTTAAAGATCTTGTGACTGAAAATGTGGAAGATGGTCATATTATTTTCTGTGAAGATGCTTCTAATATTGTTTCGCATCCTAATAAGTCTAGAAAAACTAGTGTTCCTATGCTATCTGTCAGAATTGGGGATCATTGTTATTATGGTTTATGTGATATTGGTGCAAGTATTAGCGCTATTCCTTATGAGCTTTATACGGAGATCATGCATGAAATTGGTTCTTGTGAACTTGAAGATATTGATGTGGTTATTCGGCTTGCTAATAGAGAAACTATCTCTCCAATTGGTATTGTTCGAGATGTGGAAGTTTTATGTGGTAAGATTAAATATCCTGCTGACTTTTTGGTACTTGGTTCTGCTGCTAGTAAGTATTGTCCTATTATTTTTGGTAGACCATTTCTAAATACTTGTGGAGCTGTTATAGATTGCAAGAAGGAAAAGATTGTTACTAAATTTGCTGGTGAATCTTATGAGTTTAATTTCTCTAAATTTGCCAAAACTCCTTATAAAGCTGATTTGCCTAATAATGATTTTAGAGTTGAACAGTGTGCGTCTATTGCTCTTGCTCCTACTAATCCTTTGCAGCAACATTTGGAGAATAGTGAGAGTGAAGTCTTTAGGGAAGAAAGAAATGAACTTGATGAAATTTTCCTTCGTCAACCTATCCTTAAACATGACTTGCCAGTTGAAGATTTAGGTACAACACCACCACCAAAGGAAGATCCTGTTTTCGATTTAAAACCATTGCCTGATAATCTTAAGTATGCTCATATTGATGATAAGAAAATATATCCTGTTATTATTAGTTCTAAGCTTTCAGAGATTGAGGAAGAAAGGTTATTGGAAATATTGAAGAAACACCGAGGAGCTATTGGCTACACTCTTGATGATTTGAAGGGGATTTCTCCCTCTATTTGCCAACATGCTATCAATATGGAAGATGATGCAAAGCCTGTTGTTGAACATCAACGTCGTCTAATTCCGAAAATGAAGGAGGTGGTAAGGAATGAGGTATTAAAACTTCTTGAAGCAGGTATTATATATCCTATTGCTGATAGTAGATGGGTTAGTCCTGTGCATTGTGTTCCTAAGAAAGGAGGAATGATTGTTGTGCCTAATGATAATGATGAGCTCATCCCTCAAAGAGTAGTTGTAGGGTATAGAATGTGCATTGATTTTCGAAAAGTTAATAAGGTTACTAAGAAAGATCATTACCCTTTACCCTTTATTGATCAAATGCTAGAAAGGTTGTCTAAAAATACTCACTTTTGCTTTCTTGATGGTTATTCTGGGTTTTCACAAATTGCTGTTAAAGCTAAAGATCAAGAGAAAACCACTTTCACTTGTCCTTATGGAACTTATGCTTATAGGCGTATGCCTTTTGGTTTATGTAATGCTCCTGCTACTTTTCAAAGATGCATGTCTGCTATTTTTCATGGCTTTTGCGAGAGTATTGTAGAGGTGTTCATGGATGATTTTTCTGTCTATGGGAATTCTTTTGATAATTGCTTGCGAAACCTCGATAAAGTTTTGCAGAGATGTGAAGAAACTAACCTTGTTCTTAATTGGGAGAAATGCCACTTTATGGTTAATGAAGGAATTGTATTGGGACATAAAATTTCCGAGAGAGGTATTGAAGTTGATAGAGCTAAAGTTGAAGCAATTGAGAAGATGCCCTATCCGAGGGATGTTAAAGGTATTCGTAGTGTTCTTGGTCATGCTGGGTTTTATAGGAGATTTATTAAAGATTTCTCCAAGATTTCAAAGCCTCTTACTAATCTTCTTCAAAAAGATGTACCTTTTGTTTTTGATGATGATTGTAAGGAAGCTTTTGAAACTCTAAAGAAAGCCTTAACAACTGCTCCTGTAGTTGAACCTCCTGATTGGAATTTGCCTTTTGAAATTATGTGTGATGCTAGTGATTTTGCTGTAGGCGCTGTTCTTGGACAGCGAGTAGATAAAAAATTAAATGTTATTCATTATGCTAGTAAGACTCTTGATGCTGCTCAAAGAAATTATGCTACAACTGAAAAGGAATTGTTAGCTGTAGTCTTTGCTTGTGACAAGTTTAGATCCTATATTGTTGATTCAAAAGTCACGATTCATACTGATCATGCTGCAATTAGATACCTTATGACAAAGAAAGATGCTAAGCCAAGGCTTATTAGATGGGTACTTCTTTTGCAAGAATTTGATTTACATATTATAGATAGGAAAGGTGCTGATAATCCTGTTGCTGATAATTTGTCTAGATTGGAAAATATTGCTTATGATCCTGTTCCTGTTAATGATAGTTTTCCAAATGAACAATTGGCTGTAATAAAGGTGAACTCGCGAGATAGCCCTTGGTATGCTGATTATGCTAACTTTATTGTATCCAAGTACTTGCCTCCAACCTTTTCAGCTCAGCAAAGGAGGAAATTCTTTTATGACTTGAGGCATTATTTTTGGGATGACCCACACTTATATAAAGAAGGAGTAGATGGTATTATGCGAAGATGTGTTCCTGAATATGAACAACAGGAGATATTGAGTAAATGTCATGGTAGTGTTTATGGAGGACATCACGCTGGAGATAGAACCGCACAAAAGGTTCTACAATCAGGTTTTTATTGGCCAACACTTTTCAAAGATGCAAGGAAGTTTATCTTATCTTGTGATGAATGTCAAAGAGTTGGTAATATCTCTAGACGCAATGAAATGCCTATGAATTATACTCTTGTTATTGAACCATTCGATTGTTGGGGATTCGACTTCATGGGTCCTTTCCCTTCTTCAGAAGGTAATACTCATATACTTGTCGTTGTTGATTATGTTACTAAATGGGTAGAAGCTATACCCACAAAAAGTGCTGATGGTGAGACCTCTTTAAAAATGCTTTTAGATATTATTTTTCCTAGATTTGGAGTACCTAGATATATTATGACTGATGGAGGTTCTCATTTTATTCATGGAGGTTTTAGAAAAACTCTTGCTAAGTATGGTATTAATCATAGAATTGCTTCCGCTTATCACCCTCAAACTAGTGGTCAAGTAGAATTATCAAATAGAGAAATTAAAGCTATCTTGGGAAAGACTGTTAATAAATCTAGAAAGAATTGGGCTAGTAAGTTAAAGGAAGCACTATGGGCTTATAGAACTGCTTATAAAAATCCCATGGGTATGTCACCGTATAAAATGGTTTATGGAAAAGCTTGTCATTTACCTTTAGAACTAGAGCACAAAGCTTATTGGGCTGTAAGGGAACTTAATAAAGATTTCAAACTTGCCGGTAAAAAGAGATTGCTACAATTGAGTTCTTTAGATGAATGGAGAAGTGAAGCTTATGAAAATGCTAAACTTTTTAAGGAGAAAGTTAAGAAATGGCATGATAGAAGAATTATTAAAAGAGAATTTAATGTTGGGGACAAAGTCCTATTGTATCGGTCTCGTCTTAGACTCTTTGCAGGGAAATTACTCTCAAAATGGGAAGGACCATATGTTATTGAGGAAGTATACCGTTCAGGAGCAATAAAAATTAGCTCTTTGGAAGGTAACGCCACACAAGTAGTGAATGGACAAAGACTCAAGCATTATATTTCTGGAGATTCTTATAATGAAGATATTGATATTATCCAAGTGATAACTCCGGAAGCTTTCATCAAAGATCAAATTGACAGTTCTGCAGAGTCCGACTTTGAATAGGTAACAGTTTTAGTAATAAAAAGTCCGCGTTTAGCTTTCCGAACAATATTTCTGCTGTTTTTGGAAAATATGAAAAATTACGGGATCGAAACGGAGTGGAAGAGACGCGCGAGGGCCCGTCACCATAGGCCGGCGCGGGCCCCACCCTGGCCGCGCCGCCCTATGGGGACAGCCCCTCGGCGTCCCGTTTCCACTCGTTTTCGGCCTGGAACCTTCCTTTTGTTGTAAAAATATTTGCTATATAATCCCCCGGACCCCTGGAGGTCCGTATATCGTTTTCTCGTCGTGTTTTGTTTCGAGCTGTTTTCTGCCAGATTTGTTTTGATCTAGAAGCCCTATGGTCTCCAACAACAAAGACAAGGAGCCTTGGAAGGAAGAGATGGATGAAAGGATCAATAAGGAGAAGAAGAAGATAGCATCAGCAAAAGGAGAGTGGGAAACTATGGAGAGTAAGCCAATCTTGGTGGGATCGGTTAACACTGGGCGTTCTTTTTCTCATAACTTGCAGGGAGTTCTTCCGCCTGCTCTGGACCTCGACTCTTTCCCTTGTGTGGAGGAAGCAATACGGGTTGCCGATGAGTTTTGTGATCAATATCGTGCTCTAAGAAGGGAAGTGGAGATACTTCAGGAGGAGAACCAGCGACTTCGCAGAATGCTGGAATATTACTCAATTCCCAGCACAAGGCCGTCACCGCCACATTCAGATAACAATGAGTCTCTTCAAGTTTTGGTGCAGAATTGCAAAACTGAGAAGCTGAAGCTGAAGGAGATCCTTAAGAAGCGCGAGAAGAATCCATCACCATCACCACCGAAGGAGTAATTCATCATCGGTATTGGCATCCCCTTGGTTTGTTCCAAGCTTGGGGGAGTGCCGCGGTATCACATCATCACTACCTTTATCTTTTACTATCAAGTAGTGTCATATCATGAGTAGGGAAGTTATCATATGGAATAGTTTGCAATGTGGAAGTATCTCTCTTAGTTGGTTATCTATGTATCCGTTGGTGTGAGTTATCGTTATGGAATATTAATGAGAAGTCTTATCATTTACTTTTTGCACACCTTATTTTAGTTTGCAATCTCTATTATATGATTACTCTTGACATTAGTATTGATATCACTTTGGGAGCATCAAGTAAATCTATTTGGTTTTGGCAAACTTAGCATTGGTCAATAGCAACAACATCTTGATGTTTAAATAGAAGAGAGAAATACATGTAGATATATTACTCTATTATCTTTATGCTAATGAGTTTAGTATTCTGAAGTTAAAATTGCTTGTGCTTATGAGAAAGATGCATGATTGTTTCTATCGCATGTATATTTGTTTGTTTCCTTCAACCTTTATGCTTGCTATCAAACCTTGCTAGCCAAAGACCTGTATTGAGAGGGAATGCTTCTCATACATCCATAACCTTAGACCAAACCTATGCCATTTGTGTCCACCATACCTACCTACTACATGGTATTTTCTGCCATTCCAAGTAAATACTTCATGTGCTACCTTTAAATAATTCAAACTATACTACTCCTTATTTGTGTCAATGTTTTATAGCTCATGAGGAAGTATGTGGTGTTTTATCTTTCAATCTTGTTGGGCGGACTTTCACCAATGGACTAGTGGCACATCCGCTTATCCAATAATTTTGCAATAAGAGCTGGCAACGGGGTTCCCAGCCCCAATTAATAACTTTCATTAATAATTCTCTTCACATGTTTTGCCCTGATTTATCAGTAAGCAACTTAATTTTGCAATAGACACTCCTCCATGGTATGTGAATGTTGGAAGGCACCCGAGGATTCGGTTAGCCATGGATTGAGAAAGCCAAGGTTGGGGGGAGTGTCATCCATAATAAAACTAAAATACATGTGTAAACAAAAGAGAAGGGGGATGATCTACCTTGCTGGTAGAGATGCCGTCCCTCATGGGAGCCGCTCTTGGAAGGTTCGTTTGGCAAGGGGGTTAGAGTGCCCGCTACCATTCGTTGACAACAACAAACACCGCTCAAAATCTTACTTTTATGCTCTTTATATGATTTCAAAACTTGAAAAGCTCTAGCACATGATTTAATCCCTGCTTCCCTCTGCGAAGGGCCTATCTTTTACTTTTATGTTGAGTCAGTAAACCTATTTCCCTCTGTCTTAAGCAAGCAATTGAGTTGTTGTGAACCAACCATTTATGCTATGATTGAGCTAATTTTATCTGAATGAATATGACTTTGAAAGTTATCAATGATTATGAGGAGATTGTTATGATTGAGAATGAAAGCCCTGCTATATAAATTCTAATATGAAAGCTTTGTTTAGAAGATAAGTACAATCCGTTAGTAGTTCTCTGACCAAGAACAAAGTTTGCCATAACCATCTATGATTTCCTATGCACCTTTACTTGTGATTTCTCTTTACTTATTTCAAGTTGAGTTATATGAAGAGAATGTTTACTAGAATGTCTTGTGTGAATCAATATGATGCTTCTTGTCCGTATTTTATTTATCGACTCTTCACTCCATAAACATGTGGTCTTGTTTATCGAGCTCAGTTTCGCTTGGGGACAAGCGAGGTCTAAGCTTGGGGGAGTTGATACGTCCAATTTGCATCACTATTTTATATCATAATTTGCTGTTATTCATTGATATATTTCATATTGGGACACAATACTTATGTTATTTCATCTATTTTGCATATTTCATGATTATTGGAGGATCAAGCGCCGGAGCCAGGATTCTGCTGGAAAAAGCACCGTCAGAACGCAATATTTCGGAAGATCAACTGCGGAAGGAAATTATACCAAAAATCCTATTTTTCCAGATGACGAAGGAAGCAGAAGGGGGAGCCAGCTGGACCCAAGGTGGGCCCAGACCATAGGCGGCACGGCCCATGGCCTGGCCGCGCCACCTTGTGGTGTGGGGGCCCCACAGCCCCTTTCACCTCCTTTTCTTCGCCAAATCCTTCGTTCCGAAAACCTAAGCCACAGAGGGTACCTCACGAAGAGTTACAGCCGCCTCTCGGGGCGGAGAACACCAGAGAGAAAAGAGCTCTCCGGCGGGCAGGAATCCGCCGGGGAAATTCCCTCCCGGAGGGGGAAATCGACGCCATCGCCATCGTCATCGAGCTGGACATCATCTCCATCATCATCATCATCATCTCCACCATCTACACCGCCATCACCACCGCTGCACCTCGTCACCGCTGTAACGATTTGGGTTGGATCTTGATTGTTTGATAGGGGAAACTCTCCCGGTGTTGATTTCTACTTGTTATTGATGCTATTGAGTGAAACCATTGAACCAAGGTTTATGTTCAGATTGTTATTCATCATCATATCACCTCTGATTGTATTCCATATGATGTCTCGTGAGTAGTTCGTTTAGTTCTTGAGGACATGGGTGAAGTCTAAATGTTAGTAGTGAACTATGGTTGAGTAATATTCAATGTTATGATATTTAAGTTGTGGTGTCATTCTTCTAGTGGTGTCGTGTGAACGTCGACTACACGATACTTCACCATTTATGGGCCTAGGGGAGTGCATCTTGTATTCGGTTGCTAATTGTGGGGTTGCCGGAGTGACAGAAACCTGAGCCCCCGTTGGTATATCGATGCAAGAGGGATCGCAGGATCTCAGAGTTTAAGGCTGTGGTTAGATTTATCTTAATTACTTTCTTGTAGTTGCGGATGCTTGCAAGGGGTATAATCACAAGTATGTATTAGTCCTAGGAAGGGCGGTGCATTAGCATAGGTTCACCCACACAACACTTATCAAAACAATGAAGATTAATTAGCTGTATGAAGCGAAAGCACTAGACTAAATTCCCGTGTGTCCTCAAGAACGTTTGGTCATTATAAGTAAACAAACCGGCTTGTCCTTTGTGCTAAAAAGGATTGGGCCACTTGCTGCAATTATTTCTCTCGCACTTTACTTACTCGTACTTTATTCATCTGTTACATCAAAACCCCTTGAATACTTGTCTGTGAGCATTTACAGTGAATCCTTCATCGAAACTGCTTGTCAACACCTTCTGCTCCTCGTTGGGATCGACATTCTTACTTATCAAAGATACTACGATACACCCCCTATACTTGTGGGTCATCAGCAGCTTAATCAACGTTTCCAAGGCGGCAGTGGATCAAATGAAAAAGGAAATAGCCAAAAATCAGAGGGTGAAAAATAAATCCAACAAAGGAAAGGTTTATTGTTCATAGAGGCTGACATCTGGGACCTGATGCGCGTAGATGTACACGTCCGTTGGGAACTCCAAGAGGAAGGTGTGATGCGCACAGCAGCAAGTTTTCCCTCAGAAAGAAACCAAGGTTATCGAACCAGTAGGAGCCAAGAAGCACGTGAAGGTTGTTGGTGGAGGAATGTAGTGCGGCGCAACACCAATGAAACCGGCGCCAACGTGGAACCTGCACAACACAATCAAAGTACTTTGCCCCAACGTAACAGTGAGGTTGTCAATCTCACCGGCTTGCTGAAAACAAAGGATTAAGCGTATCGAGTGGAAGATGGTGTTTGTTTGCAAAGAACAGTAAAAACAATAGAATGTATTCAGATGTAAAAGAATGGACCGGGGTCCACAGTTCACTAGTGGTGTCTCTCCAATAAGATAACTAACATGTTGGGTGAACAAACAAGCAATTGACAAATAAAGATTCAATACATATCAATGATGATTACTATGTGATTTAATCAGGGCATTACGACAAAGTACATAGACCGCTATCCCAGCATGCATATATGCCTAAATAATCCACCTTCAGGTTATCATCCGAACCCCTTCCAGTATTAAGTTGTAAACAATAGATAATTGCATTAAGTATGGTGCGTAATGTAATCAACACAAATATCCTTAGACAAAGCATCAATGTTTTATCCCTAACAACACATCCACAACCTTAGAACTTTCTGTCACTGTCCCAGATTCAATGGAGGCATGAACCCACTATCGAGCATAATTACTCCCTCTTGGAGTTACAAGTATCAACTTGGCTAGAGCCTCTACTAGCAACGGAGAGCATGCAAGAACATAAACAACACATATATGATAGATTGATAATCAACTTAACATAGTATTCTATATTCATCGGATCCCGCCAAACACAACATGTAGCATTACAAATAGATGATCTTGATCATGTTAGGCAGCTCCCAAGATCTATAACAATGATAGCACAAGCGGAGAAGACAACCATCTAGCTACTCTTATGGACCCATAGTCCAAGGATGAACTACTCACGCATCAATCCAAAGGCGGGCATGATGATGTAGAGCCCTCTGGTGATGATTCCCCTCTCCGGCAGGGTGCCGGAGGCGATCTCCTGAATCCCCCGAGATGGGATTGGCGGCAGCGGCCTCTCGAATGTTTTCCGTATCGTGGCTCTCGGCACGGGAGTTTCGCGATGAAGGCTCTTTGTAGGCGGAAGGGTAGGTCGGACGCGAGGGCCCCACACAACAGGCCGGCGCGGCCAGGGCTTGGGCCACGCCGCCCGGTGTGTGGCCCTCGTGGCCGCCCTTCGTCTCCTTTCGGTCTTCTGGAAGCTTCGTGTAAAAATAGGCCCCTGAGCGTTGATTTCGTCCAATTCCGAGAATATTTCCTTACTAGGATTTCTGAAACCAAAAATAGCAGAAAACAGCAACTGGCACTTCGGCATCTTGTTAATAGGTTAGTGCCGGAAAATGTAAAATAATGCTGTAAAGTATGTGTTAAACATTAAAGTATTGTAATAAAAGTAGCATGGAACATAAGAAATTATAGATACGTTTGATACGTATCAGGACCCATGAGCCAGCATCGTCCTCTACGTTTCGTAGGCGATGCTTGTGACGGTAAAAGCACACGTCCGTTGGGAACCCCAAGAGGAAGGTATGATGAGTACAGCAGCAAGTTTTCTCTCAGTAAGAAACCAAGGTTATCGAACTAGTAGGACATGAAGACCACGTGAAGGTTGTTGGTGAAGGAGTGTAGTGCGGCGCAACATCAGGGATTCCGGTGCCAACATGGAACCTGCACAACACAATCAAACTACTTTGCCCCAATTTAACAGTGAGGTTGTCAATCTCACCGTCTTGCTGAAAAAAAAGGATTAAACATATGGTGTGGAGAATGATGTTTGCTTGCAGAAAACAAAAGAGAACAATGATTGCAGTAGGTTGTATTTCAGATGTAAAAGAATGGACGGGGTCCACAGTTCACTAGTGGTGTCTCTCCAATAAGATAAATAACATGTTGGGTAAACAAATTACAGTTGGGCAATTGACAAATAGAGAGGGCATAAAACACATACATATCATGATGACTACTATGAGATTTACTTAGGGCATTACGGCAAAGAACATAGACCGCCATCCAGCATGCATCTATGCCTAAAATGTCCACCTTCGGGTTAGCATCCGCACCCCTTCCAGTATTAAGTTGCAAACAACAGACAATTGCATTAAGTACTGTGTGTAATGTAAACAATACAAATATCCTTAGACAAAGCATTGATGTTTTATCCCTAGTGGCAACAACACATCCACAACCTTAGGGGTTGCTGTCACTCCCCCAGATTCAATGGAGACATGAACCCACTATCGAGCATAAATACTCCCTCTTGGAGTCACAAGTATCAACTTGGCCAGAGCCTCTACTAGCAACGGAGAGCATGCAAGATCATAAATAACACATATATGATAGATCAATAATCAACTTGACATAGTATTCCATATTCATCGGATCCCAACAAACACAACATGTAGCATTACAAATAGATGATCTTGATCATGATAGGCAGCTCACAAGATCTAAACATGATGGCACAAAAGGAGAAGACAACCATCTAGCTACTGCTATGGACCCATAGTCCAAGGATGAACTACTCACGCATCAGTCCGGAGGCGGGCATGGTGATGTAGAGCCCTCTGGTGATGATTCCCCTCTCCGCCAGGGTGCCGGAGGAGATCTTCTGAACCCCCTGAGTTAGGGTTGATGGTGGCGGCGTCTCTGGAACTGTTCTCATATTTTGGCTCTCGGTACTAGGGTTTTCGCGGAGGAAGGAATAAATAGGCGAAGGGGCGGCGTCGGGGGAGCCAGGGGCTCCCTCCCCACATTTGGGCGCGGCTAGGGGCCCCACCGCACCGCCATATGGTGTGGGCCCCCTGCTGCCCTTCCTCGACTCCTCTTCGGTGTTCTGGAAGACTCCGTGGAAAATAGAGCCGTGGGCTTTCGTCCAATTCCGAGAATATTTGTAAACTAACTTTTCTGAAATAAAAAACAGAAAACAGGAACTGGCACTGTGGCATCTTCTTAATAGGTTAGTCCCGGAAAATGCATAAAAACATTATAAAGTGTGACCAAAACATGTAGGTATTGTCATAAAACTAGCATGGAACATAAGAAATTATAGATACGTTGGAGACGTATCAGGCGACTGGGGATCGAAAGAAAAAAAGGCAAATAGCCAGAAATTAAACTCCAAGAAAGGAAATGTTTATTGTTCATAGAGGCTGACATGTGGGACCCATGAGCCAGCAAAGTCTTCAACGTTTCAAAGGCGGCAGTGGATCAAAATAAAAAGGAAGTAGCGAGAAATTAGAAGTCAAAAATAACTCCAAGAAAGGAAAATTTTATTGTACATAGAGGATGACATGCGGGACCCATGCGCTAGCAGCTTCCTCAACGTTTGAAAGGCGGCATGAGATCGAAAGAAAAGTTCAGTGACCAAATATCAGGACCCGAAAATAATAAAAGAAAAGAAATTTTATTGTACATAGAGGATGACATGCGGGACCCATTTTGCAGCAGCGGTCTCAATGTTTCCAAGGCGACACAGGACCAAAAGAAAAATGAAGTAGCCAGAAATCAGGGGGTGAAAAAAATTCAAGAAAAGAAAGATTTCAATTGGGGACATCTGGGCCTGATACGTCTCCAACGTATCTATAATTTCTTATGTTCCATGCTAGTTTTATGACAATACCTACATGTTTTATTCACACTTTATAATGTTTTTATGCATTTTCTGGGACTAACCTATTAACAAGATGCCACAGTGCAGTTCCTGTTTTCTGCTGTTTTTGATTTCAGAAAAGTTGCTTTACAAATATTCTCGGAATTGGATGAAACAAAAGCCCACGGCCCTATTTTCCACGGAGTGTTCCAGAAGACCGAAGACTAGTCGAGGAAGACCAGCAGGGGGCCCTCCCCATATGGCGGCGCGGGGCCCCACTGCCGCGACGTGGGGAGGGAGCCCCCTGGCTCCCCCGACGCTGCCCCTTCGCCTATTTATTCCTTCGTCCCCGAAAACCCTAGTACCGAGAGCCAAAATACCAGAACAGTTCCAGAGACGCCGCCACCGTCAACCCTAACTCGGGGGGTTCAGAAGATCTCCTTCAGCACCCTACCAGAGAGGGGAATCATCACCGGAGAGCTCTACATCACTATGCCCGCCTCCGGACTGATGCGTGAGTAGTTCATCCTTGGACTACGGGTCCATAGCAGTAGCTAGATGGTTGTCTTCTCCTATTGTGCCATCATGTTTAGATCTTGTGAGCTGCCTATCATGATCAAGATCATCTATTTGTAATGCTACATGTTGTGTTTGTTGGGATCCGATGATATGGAATACTATGTCAAGTTGATTATTGATCTATCATATATGTGTTGTTTATGATCTTGCATGCTCTCCGTTGCTAGTAGAGGCTGGCCAAGTTGATACTTGTGACTCCAAGAGGGGGTATTTATGCTAGATAGTGGGTTCATGTCTCCATTGAATCTGGGGGAGTGACAGCAACCCCTAAGGTTGTGGATGTGCTGTTGCCACTAGGGATAAAACATCAATGCTTTGTCTAAGGATATTTGTATTGTTTACATTACGCACAGTACTTAATGCAATTGTCTGTTGCTTGCAACTTAATACTGGAAGGGGTGCGGATGCTAACCCAAAGGTGGACTTTTTAGGCATAGATGCATGCTGGATGGCGGTCTATGTTCTTTGTCATAATGCCCTAAGTAAATCTCATAGTAGTCATCATGATATGTATGTGCATTGTTATGCCCTCTCTATTTGTCAATTGCCCAACTGTAATTTGTTTACCCAACATGTTATTTATCTTATTGGAGAGACACCACTAGTGAACTGTGGACCCCGGTCCATTCTTTTACATCTGAAATACAACCTACTGCAATCATTGTTCTCTTTTGTTTTCTGCAAGCAAACATCATTTTCCACACCATACGTTTAATCATTTGTTTTCAGCAAGCCGGTGAGATTGACAACCTCACTGTTAAGTTGGGGCAAAGTAGTTTGATTGTGTTGTGCATGTTCCACGTTGGCACCGGAATCCCTGGTGTTGCGCCGCACTACACTCCTTCACCAACAACCTTCACGTGATCTTCATCTCCTACTGGTTCGATAACCTTGGTTTCTTACTGAGGGAAAACTCGCTGCTGTACTCATCATACCTTCCTCTTGGGGTTCCCAACGGACGTGTGCTTTACCGTCACAAGCAGCTACTTTTCTGGTGCCGTTGCCGGGGAGATCAAGACACGCTGCAAGGGGAGTCTCTCACACCCAATCTCTTTACTTTGTTTATTGTCTTGCTTTATTTTATTTTCTGTCTTGTTTGCTTTCTTTATATCAAAAACACACAAAAAATTAGTTACTTGTTACTTTTGTTATTTTGTTTTTTTACCTTGTTTATTTTTATTGCTAAAATGAGTAATCCTGAAGTTGAAGTTCGTTCGTTTAAGCAACAAGGGGGAGAAAGTTTTAAAGATGCTTGGTATAGAATTAGTGATGCTCATCATAGGTGCACTAAGAAACACTCCACTATTATCCTCCTTAGGAACTTTTATGTTGGTATCTCTAGCTGGAATAGGTATGTTCTTGATACTCTTACAGGGGGTAATTTCCTAGGTACTCCTGCTTTAGAAGCTAGTTGCATCATTGAGAGTCTAGTTGGAATACCACCTGTTAATGAAGCTAAAATTGAAATCTCTCTTGAGGATGTCATGAAAAAGTTGGAGGCCATAGAGAAAAATCTTCCAAGTGTTGAGACTAAATTGGGAATATTACTTGATAATACTGATAAACTTGATAAATCCCTAGGAGGAATTAATGAAAGAATTGCTGTCTTAGAAACTTGTGCTATCCATGATAATCAAACCCATAGGATTGGTGAACTTGAAGAAGCTATGGGAACCTTGGGTTCAACTTTTTCTTCTCTTAAGTTTAAGGAGAAAGCTTATGTGGGTAAGGAGCAAAAGTTCATGTATGTCCCTAAGATGCCAAAGCCAAAGAATCATTATGAGCTTAAAATTGATAAAACCCTTAGTACCGTGAGAAATTTAGAACTTAACATTCCGACCCCCCTGTGTTACTCGTAAATCCCAAGATCATGTTGACGACACAACGAAATGAATATCATTGCAGAACGTGCAAAGAGTAATAATTTTTACAAAGTTTGAGATACATATTGAAATCTCTTGTGACATTTATTACAACCAGAAAGCATAGCGGATAATAAAATGCGAAGTAACTCCATCTCAGCCACAGGCAGTCGATGTAGTCCACGAGGCCTCACTCCTCAGCGTCGTCGTAGTCGCCATAGTCTTCACCATCTTCATAGTACTCTGAATATCAACAAAAGTTTTGCCATGAGTACATTTCGTACTCAACATGCCCCCTCGGTGCAAAACCTAATATATCTACATGAGGCTTCAAAGGAAGGCTGTAGGTTCTTTTGCATAAAAGCCAATTTTATTTGCAATATATTTGATAAAAGCAGTTTTAGACGAAAACATGTTTTATAATGAGTGTAATATTTCTCATCAATGTGGTTGTCCTCGACAACTCACGTATCTCATAGGATTCAGATTCCAGGGGAAAGGAGGAAAGGAGAGAGAGAGAGGGAAATAGCAAGACAGGTTCCTGTATGTCAAGAAGGATTCATGTGTCGTCCATGACCGTGGACACGGCTATTCGAATAGTTTTAACTCTGCAGAGGTTGTACACTTTGCCCACACGACACAACCCCGTCTTGTTGCCCACCAGCCGTCGCTGATTTAGTACACACCAATTGGTGTACCGGCAGAGGGATTGTGACAAGGTCTTTTAGCTAGATCCCCCAAAGATGTGACATGCCCACCGGGTCTGGCGCACGGTACTGAGAGTACGTCCTCAAACCGGTCCCCCCATCTGTGCCGAAGGTTCTCCCGTAGGCAGCCACCTCATCTGCGGTACGGCGACATCAACACCTAAGGCTGACTAACTTACTTAACCAGGCCAGTGCCCATATAGCATGTGGTTGTACGGTTGTCACAATCTTCAAATCCAAGACTTATTAGGACCCTTAAGCGGCACGAACGACGGATTGCTCCCTCCAACTTGTGAAGGGCAGCCAATCGCTCCTTCAACATTTGATTCAGCTGTCGCCCGCGCCATGTTTAGATGGTAAGTTTCACCCAGAGTAGAAGAGAGAGTAGAGGAACAACAATGGCTAAACAGCCCAGCTTAACAAGCTCAACAACTTTCAAAAGGGTATGTTTGACCCGAAGGTCGATCAATTCCTCCAAAGAGGCAATAGGAAGTATCCTAATGATTATTTAGCATGCTAAGCATCTCTACTCTATCAGGATTATTATATAATCTCTACTCAGGGTATCAAGTAAAAGGCGACAAGCGAATCAAGGTTGGTGTGTCAATCGACACGCTAGCTACTGGAATAAAATAGCATATATATTTGTAAAACATAAAATAGAATGCAATTTGTAAAACTGGGATAAACATGATGAGAGGGCATGCCTTCATTGTCAAACTCCTGCTCTCCACTTCCTTGGTCGTGATTGTACCACTCTCCGTTCCCTCCTAATCGTTGTATCAAAGCATAGCAATACAAATAAATAAGATGCAAATGAAAAGTGAATAAGATCCAAATGAAAACATCCAAATAAGAGGTATGTGTCGGTCGTTCGGCTTACATAGAGTACACGAAAAGACCGGAATAACTCGTATAGGGATTTGGGTTATCTAAGTCATGACGTGGGGATCGCTCTATATTGGATGACAAATTAATTTGGAAAACATATTGAGTGGATCTCGTGTATAGATGACACAGTTTTAATATGCAATGCACACACAAGTACACACTAGCTATACACACAAGCATGCAAGTGAATAATCTAAGATTACAAAAATTATACGTGCGACAAGAGCAACATCTAATATTCAACAGGCATGAACGACGCAAAGCAATATTAACAGGCAACGTGGCATTAATGCAACAATAAGCAGGGTCATGCTAGCAAAAGAATTACTTGCTGGACTAGTATGCAACTTGATAAGCAACATGCAATAAAGATAAATCCTATGAACAGTCTAATCTACCAGCATGTTGAGCAATCATATTTACAGAAGACCCAACAATGCTCAACTGATAGACAAACTAGCTAGTTAGCACCAGAGAGCTGTACGTAAGAAAATGCTTAAATCTAGCAATTACACCTATAGCTAAACATGTGTAGTCAATTGGCAAAAGTACTACACGACTAGCATATTCAACCTAGCAGATGACATGCGTTCATAGTGGTGCAATGAATTTAAAGTAGACAAAGATGAATACATGGGCGACTAGATGCAGTAGACTTGCACACGCAATTATACAGCCGTGACTACTACATACATGATCATGGTAATGTCAAGGTTCAAATCAGTTTTCAAAATCATTTGCTAAATATCAAGGAAATTTGCCCAACTAACAGCACTGCTTGTTTCCTCAAGTAATATGGAAAGATTTCTAGTTTGGGCTCAAGACTAGGAAACGTGTTCTACATAGACCAATCTGACCATGACGCCAGATGGCATTCGGTTCACCGGCAGCGTGACGAACTACCGAACTAAGGCTGAGGATCATGTCTAGGAGGTAGCTCTATGGATGGGGATCGCGTTCCGAGCAAAAGAAACGGCTGGTTCTCACCGAGTTCGTCGCAGTTTGAGATAGACGTCGGTGGACGGAGTCAATCGCGTTGCCGGAGGTGTCGTCGGTGATCAACGGTTCGCCTTCTCCTTCCGTGGATGAACTCCCTTGGTGCTGGTGATCCTTCTGGCGCAGCAGCTCCGCCTCTCGTGGCCTGAGTTGTCGGGAACACGGACGGTGTCCGGTGTCCTTCTCGCAGGATTGGCTTGTGTGTGAGTCTAGAGCTCGAGTGGCTGTGCGAATTGTAAAAGAAGATGCAAAGGTGTAGAATCGGGGCTATATGAAGGAAGAAACTGCGCTCTGATGGAATTTATATGTCAAAGTAATTCAAGAAGTATTTTAAGAAACCAATCTCCTCCTTTTATATGTCAAACTAATTCCAAAACATTTGGTATTAGTTTTAACAACTTCAAACGCAATATTTATTTTTACTTCACCACATTGCAACATACTTTGTTTTAGAAAAAAAATTCAGTCCGTAAAAAATCAGGATGTTACAAGTACCACTATGAGAAATTTAGATAATGGAGCATCTAAGATACCTTTTGCAACAAGTTGTGTTTTTAAGGAAAATTATGATGTTGATGCTTCTTCTCTTGATGTTACTTGATTTTCACTTTTAGCTGAAAGGCGTTAAAGAAAAGCGCTTATGGGAGACAACCCATTATTTTATTTCTGCAATTTTTGTTTTATATTTGAGTCAAGGTGCTTGTTACTACTGTAGCAATACCTTTGTATCTTTATTTTCTTACATTGTTGTGCCAAGTAAAGTCTTTGATAGAAAGTTGATACTAGATTTGGATTTCTGCGCAGAAACAGATTTTTAGCTGTCATGAATTTGAGCTTTTCTCTCTGTAGAAAAATCTAAAAATTCTGAAAAAATTCATGAGTAATCCTCAGATATGTACGCAACTTTCGTTCAACTGGAGCTTTTCCATCTGAGCATGTTAAGTGCCTCGAAAAAATTCGTCTTTACGGATTGTTCTGTCAGATTCTGCCTTTTATTTCGCATTGCCTCTTTTACTGTGTTTGAGTGGATTTCTTTGCTTCATTAAATTTCAATAGCCTTGCGTAATGTCCAGAAGTGTTGGGAATGATTGTGTCCTTGCTGAACATGTGAATTTTTGATCATGCACTAATCCTCTAATGAGATTGATTTGAGTTTGGTGTGAAGGAAGTTTTCAAGGATCAAGAGAGGAGGATGATATAATATGATCAAGAAGAGTGAAAAGTCTAAGCTTGGGGATACCCCCGTGGTTCATCCCTGCATACTTCAAGAAGACTCAAGCGTCTAAGCTTGGGGATGCCCAAGGCATCCCCTTCTTCATCAAACTTATCAGGTCACCTCTAGTGAAACTATATTTTAATTTCGTCACATCTTATGTGCTTTACTTGGAGCGTCCATGTGCTTTTATTTTCGTTTTATTATTTTAAGTTTTCTTAATAAATCGGATCCTAACATGCTTGTGTGGGGGAGAGACACGCTCCGCTTTTTCATTTGAACACTTGTGTTCTTCGTTTTATTTTTCATGTTTATGGCGAAAGCTGAAAGCCGCATCACTTATTGTTATTTGGTTGGAAACAGAAAATGCTTCATGTGGTAGTTGGTATATTGTCTTGAATAATTTGATACTTGGTAATTGTTTTGAGCTCTCAAGAAGATCATGTTTAAGCTCTTGCATCATGTAGTTTAAACCTATTAGTGGAGAACTACCGTAGAACTTGTTGAAATTTGGTTTGCATGATTGGTCTCTCTAAGGTCTAGATATTTTCTGGTAAAAGTGTTTGAGCAACGAGGAAGACAGTGTAGAGTCTTATAATGCTTGCAATATGTTCTTATGTAAGTTTTGTTGTACCGGTTTATACTTGTGTTTCCTTCAAACAACCTTGCTAGCCAAAGCCTTGTACTGAGAGGGAATGCTTCTCGTGCATCCAAAACCTTGAGCCAAAACCTATGCCATTTGTGTCCACCATAACTACCTACTATGTGGTATTTTTCTGCCATTCCAAGTAAATACTTCATGTGCTACCTTTAAACAATTCAAAACTTTATTACTCCTTATTTGTGTCAATGTTTTATAGCTCATGAGGAAGTATGTGGTGTTTTATCTTTCAATCTTGTTGGGCAGACTTTCACCAATGGACTAGTGGCATATACATCCGCTTATCCAATAATTTTGCAAAAAGAGCTGGCAACGGGGTGCCCAGCCCCAATTAATTAACTTTCATTAATAATTCTCTTCACATGTTTTGCCCTGATTTATCAGTAAGCAACTTAATTTTGCAATAGACACTCCTCCATGGTATGTGAAATGTTGGAAGGCACCCGAGGATTCGGTTAGCCATGGCTTGTGAAAGCAAAAGGTTGGGAGGAGTGTCATCTATAAATAAAACTAAAATACATGTGTAAACAAAAGAGAAGAGTGATGATCTACCTTGCTGGTAGAAATAACGTCCTTCATGGGAGCCGCTCTTTGAAAGTCTGTTTGACAAGGGGGTTAGAGTGCCCACTACCATTTGTTGACAACAACAAACACCTCTCAAAACTTCATTTTTTACGCTCTCTATATGATTTCAAAACTTGAAAAGCTCTAGCACATGATTTAATCCCTGCTTCCCTCTGCGAAGGGCCTTTCTTTTACTTTATGTTGAGTCAGTTTACCTACTTCTTTCTATCTTAGAAGCAAACACTTGTCACTACAAGAAAAGTTGCCATGGCCAACGAAGTTGAAGTCGCGTCGTGGTTGCTGGTGCACCATGGCCGACGATTTTTGGTCCCTCCGTGGTGCATGTCAAAACTTTTTTTCTCGTTTTTGAGGCCACCTAGCCCGACGAAAGTGGCCAAAACGTCGCGTATGGTGGCCCGGGACGTGGTGCATCACGAATTCTCGGGTTCGCCGGCCGAGTCAACGCAAATCCGCACCGCCCAGGGATGTAGGGCCCAGATGGCAGCCTCACTAGCATTGTTTTTTTTCTCGATCGCGCCATCTTGTTCAACGCTCTCCGATCGAGCCGTTTACGATGCAGGATCATGGGTCCCGCATGTCATCCTCTATGAACCAAAATTCTTTCTTTTCTTGGATTTTTTGACCCCCTGATTTCTGGCTACTTCCTTTTTCTTTTGATCCCGTGCCGCCTTGGAAACATTGAGACCGCTGCAGTTAAATGGGACCCGCATGTCATCCTCTACGAGCTATCAACTTTCTTTTCTTGGAGTTATTTTTGGCACCTCATATTTGGTCACTTGCCTTTTTCTTTCGATCTCCTGCCGTCTCTCAAACGGTGATACCGCTGCTGCTAAATGGGACCCGCATGTCATCCTCTATGTACTATAAAACTTTCTTTTCTTGGATTATTTTTGGCACCTCATATTTGGTCACTTGTATTTTTCTTTCGATCCCCTGCCGCCTCTCAAACGGTGATACCGCTGATGCTAAATGGGACCCGCATGTCATCCTCGATGTACTATAAAACTTTCTTTTCTTGGATTTTTTGGGACCTCATATTTGGTTACTTGCCTTTTTCTTTCGATCCCGCCTCAAACGGTGATACCGCTGCTAAGTGGGACCCGCATGTCATCCTCTATGTACTATAAAACTTTCTTTTCTTGGATTTTTTGGCACCTCATATTTGGTCACTTGCCTTTTCCTTTCGATCCCCTGCCGCCTCTCAAACGGTGATACCGCTGCTGCTAAATGGGACCCGCATGTCATCCTCTATGTACTATTAAACTTTCTTTTCTTGGATTATTTTTGGCACCTCATATTTGGTCCCTTCACTTTTTCGTTCGATCCCCTGCTACCTCTCAAACGGTGATACCGCTACTGCTAAATGGGACCCGCATGTCATCCTCTACGTACTATAAAACTTTCTTTTCTTGGATTTTTTTTGGCAACTCATATTTGGTCACTTGCCTTTTCTTTCGATCCCCTGCCGCCTCTCAAACGTTGATACAGCTGTTGCAAAATGGGACCCGCATGTCATCCTCTATGTACATTCAAGTTTCTTTCTTGGATTATTTTTGGCTCCTGATATTTGGTCACTTATCTTTTTCTTTCGATCTGCCGCCTCTCAAAAGGTGATATAGCTGCTGCAAAATGGGACCCGCATGTCATCCTCTATGTACTATAAAACTTTCTTTTCTTGGATTATTTTTGGCACCTCATATTTGGTCCCTTGACTTTTTCTTTCGATCCCCTGCCGCCTCTCAAACGGTGATACCGCTGCTGCTAAATGGGACCCGCATGTCATCCTCTATGTACAATCAAGTTTCTTTTCTTGAATTATTTTTGGCTCCTGATATTTGGTCACTTGCCTTTTTCTTTCGATCTCATGCCACGTTTGAAACGTTGAGGAACCTGCTGGCTCATGGGACCCGCATGTCATCCTCTATGTGCTATAAAAGTTTCCTTTGTTGGATTTTTTTCACCCTCTGATTTTTGGCTATTTGCCTTTTTCTTTTGATCCCTGCCCCCTTTGAAACGTTGAGTAAGCTGCTGGCTCATGGGACCCGCATGTCATCCTCTATGTCCATCAACTTTCTTTTCTTGGATTTTTTTGACCCCCTAATTTCTAGCTACTTTCTTTTTCTTTTGATCTCAAGCCGCATTTCAAACATTGAGACCGCTGCTGCAAAATGGGACCCACATGTCATCCTCTATGTACAATAAATCTGGGATTATTTTTGGCTCCTGATATTTGGTCACTTTCCTTTTTGACCCCTAATTTCTGGCTATTTGCCTTTTTTCTTTTGATCCCCTGCCCCTTTGAAACGATGAGGACGCTATTGGCAGGTCGGTCCCACATGTCATCCTCTATGAACAATAAAAGTTTCCTTTGGTGGATTTATTTTTGACCCCTAATTAATTTCTGGCTATTTCCTTTTTTTCTTTTTATCCCCTGCCGCCTTGGAATTGTTGAGAATGCTGCTGCCTCATTTTTCTTTTGGTCCTGTGCCGCCTTGGAAACGTTGAGACCGCTGCTACAAAATGGGACCCGCATGTCATCCTCTATGTACAATAAAGTTTCTTTTCTTGGATTATTTTTGGCTCCTGATATTATGTCACTTGCCTTTTTCTTTCGATCTCATGCCGACTTTGAAACGTTGAGGATGCTGCTGGCTCATGGGTCCCCGATGTCAGCCTCCCCGTACAAGAAACATGTGATATCTTATTTTGCAGACAATAAACATTGTATTTCGCTCTGAGCTATTGCAAACGGATAAATTAAATCTTTATATTTACATAAACAAACTTATATGTTGAATCTCCTTGTTTTTTGTTTTTGCGAAGCATAGGACTTTCCTGTTTTTTTTGAGAAAAATCCGAACTTTCCTGTTTTGGAGTGGGCTAAAATTATACGAGTCAAAAGGCCAGCAGGATAGTTCGAAGGCCCAGATGTCCAGATGCAGCCCAATTGAAATCTTTCTTTTCATGGATTTTTTTCACCCCTGATTTCTGGCTACTTCATTTTTCTTTCGGTCCTATGCCGCCTTGGAAGCGTTGAGACTGCTGCTACAAAATGGGACCCGCTTGTCATCCTCTATGTACAATAAAGTTTTTTTTCTTGGATTATTTTTGGCTCCTGATATTATGTCACTTGCCTTTTTCTTTCAATCTCATGCCGACTTTGAAACGTTGAGGAAGCTGCTGGCTCATGGGTCCCGCATGTCATCCTCATGAAAAATAAAAGTTTCCTTTGTTGGATTTATTTTTTACCCCTAATTTCTGGCTATTTGCCTTTTTCTTTTGATCCCCTGCCCCCTTTGAAACGATGACGACGCAGCTGGCAAGTCGGTCCCACATGTCATCCTATGAACAATAAAAGTTTCCTTTGATGGATTTATTTTTGACCCTAATTAATTTCTGGCTATTTCCTTTTTTCTTTTGATCCCCTGCCGCCTTGAAATAGTTGAGGATGTTGCTGCCTCATGGGTCCCGCATGTCATCCTCTCAGAAAGGTAAATGTTTCTTTTCTTGAATTTTTTTACCAACTGATTTTTGGCTAATTTTTGCTTTCGATCTCCTACCACCTTTAAAACGTTGACGACGCTGCTGGCTGATGGGTCCCCAATGTCAGCCTCCCCATACTGCAAATCCTCTTTCTGCAAAGGTTGTATTTCTAGATAGATAAGGTGGATTCGAATCTGCCATGGTTCAGGCAGCTCAGGTAAGCCTTCTTGCACTGATTAATGGAAGTAGTGTATAGCAAAGTCAAGACATGTGGCTCGGTGTAATGAACACTACAAGAAAAGTTCTGATAGACAACGTCCCAAAATCGTCAACTAAGGGGCATTTTTCGTCGCCTATGGGCCTAACCCGACGATATGGGTTCCGTTGTCGAAACTGCGTCAGGCAAAGTCCAACGACGATTTTTTCGGTCCGTCGCGCTTGGGCGCCCTTCCGCCACGGAAAATCGGACCGTTGCGGAAGTGTTTCCGGGAGCCCGTTGACTGCTGACGTCATGCAAACGACACGTGGCGACCGTTACGCAGTTAACGGCGTTAACATGAAACCCCGTGGTAGATGGTAGGCCCACACGAGGCCTGCCACGTCTTAAGCGGGCGGGCCGGATGACATAGTTTGACCGGTCAACTATATAGCTGGGCTGGTCCATTAGTTACGTGGGCCGGGCCTAACCTCTAAGGTTGACTGGTCAAAACTTAAATGGGCCGGCCCATTTAACATGTGGGGTCCACCGACAGCGGGGCCCCAAGAAGCAAGTGGGTCGGGCCAAAAACACAGTGGGTCCCACTTTCTGTTAAAAGGCCGGCCCATTTAGTGTGTGGGGTCCACCGTATAGCAAGTGGGCCGGCCCAACAAGCTAGGGGAAAAGACACGGGTGGGTCCCACCGTTAAAGGTCGGCCCATTTAGTTTGTGGGGTCCACCATATAGCAAGTGGGTCGGCCCAACAAAAAAGTGGGCCGGGCCAAAAACACAGGTGGGTCCCACTTTCCTGTTAAAGGGCCCATTTAGTATGTGGGGCCCACCATATAGCAAGTGGGCTGGCCCACCAAGATAGTGGGCGGCCAAAAACACAGGTGGGTCCCACATTCTGTTAATGGGCCGCCCATTTGGTATGTGGGGTCCACCATATAGTGGGCCAACAAGATAGTGGGCGGGCCAAAACACAGGTGGGTCCCACCTTCCTATTAAAGGGCGGCCCATTTACCATGTGGGACCACCATAGAGCAAGTGGGCCGGCCCAACAAGATAGTGGGCCGGCCCAATAAGCATGTGGAGCCCATTATCGTGTAACCGGGCCGGCCTACTAAAGAAGTGGGCCGGCCCAAAATGAAAGTGGGTCCCACACTACTGTAAGTGGGCCGGCCCAATCTGTTGTAGGGCCCTACTTGTTTGACTAGTCAACTTGCATTAAATTTCATGAGCCTAAAATCTGATTTCAATGATACACACAAGTACATACACAAATAAAACAAATAGGAAAATTACAAGGCAATTAATGTGCCCAAATAAAAAAATTACATAGAATCATTGAGGACTTCTATTAGCATCATCAATAACACGTTGACATTTGGCAATCGCCTTGATTGAATCTTGTGTACTCTTTGTCAACATATCAGCTATAGATCTTAAAGCAGCAATACCATGTCTTTTATAAAGTACAGCCTTGAGATATTTACTGTTTGATGAAAGAAATGGTCTAGGTTGACGGCTATGAGAAGATGCATCAGAAGAAAGATCAGAACTTTTTGTGGGCCTCACTTCTAATGAAGATTGCTTCATCACAACTGCATTCTGATAATAATGCAAAAAGAGTTAAACGATGAACTATGCAAACATTTATTATGCAATGTAGATATAAGATAATAACAAGTTGCATAAATAAGACATGTATGGAACTTGTACTAAGCACAAACTTACATCATAATGTTGCACAGGGTCGCTACAGATCCTTTTTTGGCGACTATCTTCTAATGATGACTGCTTCATTAAAACTGCATTCTGGTAACATTGTAAACATAGTTACAACAATTAACTATTCAAACATGTATTACGCAATGTAGAGATCAGATAACAACATGTAGCAGAAATAAGCACAAGATAAGATAAGATGCATGTACTAAGCACATACTGGCTCACTGCAGGTCCTTCTCTTGCGTGCACTAGTCGTGGTCAACATGCCTATCATTTTAGGTTCAGCCATCAAGTGAAATGCTAATCCTCCTGCTCCATTGTCCTTAATCTGTGTTTAGATATCACATTTAAGACCAAGTCAGCTGGTTTCAAATAACAAAAAACTTGAGCTGCCAAATGAATAAGCCAATATTTACCAGATATCAGATTAAAACCAACTAGATGTTGCTTTGCATGAGATACGAATTTCAGACATTCAGATTTAGAGTAGGGTAATGCCAAGGTTTTACACATAAAGTAAACTGGCATTAAGAATGACCAAATGTCAGGTTCAAATCACCCTCGAAGTTTCTCCAAGACAAGCATATCAAATAGGCAGAAACATAGTAAAGCATGAATGGCATTGCTATGGCAGGGTTCCAAGTGTTAATCTCTTGCATAAGGAACAATGCATATAGGTTATAGATAATAACGGAAGTAAACTGCCAAAATTACCAACCACGAACTCAGATTCCAACCTTACCTAGCGTCCCCGCTGTTAATGTTGGATGTTCTAATAAGTGGTTCGCATGATCAATCCCTAGGAAAAATAACATTGACAAGTCAGTCTACGATAATACAAAGACCAGACATGCACGCAGCAATAACTATATAAGCTAAAGACGAGGTATAAGAGCAAGCAGATTGGAAATGCACATAGCATGATTATAAAAGCAGTGTGAGAATAGCAGACACGAGAAAACAGCTAGCGGTGAGCTAATGACGTGGTATAAGAACAAGCAGATTGGAAATGCCCATAGCACGACTATAAAAGCAGTGCGACAATAGCATGCAGTACAAAAACAGTTGGCAGCAAATGAATGGGTACAAGGCTATAAATATGTGGATGCACACAGGTGTCAGTAGAATGAACAGGATGGTAGCGACCGGATAATGCTTTTGTACTGTACAATATTTAAACAAACTTCATGCGAAGCAACACATCAAGAAAGTTAACGGCATATGAGATCTGCAAATAACTACACAAAACATGGCTAAAGAAACACCGCGATCTAACGGGCCAGCGTACTAACCAAGCTGCGGCGGGGTGGACGGGGGCGGCAACTTGCATTCCAGCGGCGGCGAACGCGGGAGACGATGAATCGACCTTGTTTCAGTAGAAGCGGGCGTTAGTGAAGCAGATCTGGTTGGCTGGCAAGGTATTCGGTGAAGTTGATACAGCCGCTGCGGCGAGGTAGTCGGTGGCGAGGTCGGCGGTGAAGCAGATCCGTCGGTGGCGAGGTCGGCGGTGAAGCAGATCCGTCGGTGACGAGGGCGGCGGGGGAGCGGATCAGGTGGGTGGACAGCCAACACGATCAAGGCTACGCTGTGGAGGAGTATGCCGGCGGCGAAGCAGATCTAGTACTGTAGAGAGTCAGAGCTTTGGCGTGTGAGAGTATTTTTGAGCTAATGGGGCGAATGGTTGGTGGGTGGGTGTGGGCCTGTGGGGAGGGTTCGGGATCTAGGCAAGATATTTCATTGTTACCGAATGAGCCCTCCATGGTCGGTGGGTTGTAGCTTCCGGACCAGGGTTAAAAGGGTAAAACTGGTCACGGGATTTTCGAATGGATGCGGCGGGATGATTTGGCGCGCGGCCGAAATTTTCAGTTTCAAGCTACGAGCAGAACGACAAAAATAATGTTCTTCCCCAGGGAGCTCTCATTTCTTCCTCTTCTCTTTCTCTCTCGAGTCTCTCCCACTCCCCCGGCTCCTCTCCCCCTTCTCTCCGGCGGCCTCGCCGGCCGGAGACGAGGCCGACTTCTCTCTGTATATTGTACACCCTCCGAACTAAATTAATTGATTCAACTTTCCTTAGACGTGTATGTATCTAGAGTAAAAACATGTGTGGATACATCCATATTTAGATAAGCAAAGTTGAGTCAGCTAATTTGGATCCGAGGGAGTTAGTGTTGTTGTAAGCTTAGATCCAGTGTTTCCCATGAGCAGAATGGCGCAATGGAGTCGGGGATCTCGTCATCGGCTTCAGATCTGGCCTATGGTGAATCTGGCGGATCTTGCCGGCCAAACCCCGATCTGGTGCCATCAATGTGATGGCGCTAACGGTGAGGCTTGCTTTGGTCAGTGCTTCAGATCTGGCCAATGGGGAAGTCAAGCTGCTAAAGTTCACAAGCTCGGGGCATACGACGGCGTCATCCGTCTTGCCCGTGCACATCTTGGACTTTCAGCGGCCCTTCTCAGAGCCAATATGCCGTTGCTGAGGCCCTTCTTCTCCTTCGTCCTGGCGACTACCGGCGACACCGTCCCAAGTGGTGCGTCCCCGGCGACGGAGTTGCTGGAAAGGATGCGGAGCAGAGATCTGATGTGCGGTCGAGAAGGACTCGATTGATTTTCTTCTATATGTTTTGGGGTCCTTTTTGTAAAGTTGCAGGTTCTATTAGTTATTGTCTAGTACTTTTGGTCCTCTATGTAATTTTTTGGACTAGTTTCCATTGGCACTGATAAACTTGAATTTTGACAAGTTCACGGGAAAAAAATTCCTTTGCACATATGGCCTATCATGTATAAACATTCTTGAGATTTAAACTATATGTAATGTGCCATGCATTAACCCTAAACCATATATATGTAACTAACCCTAGCTGATCAAACCCTACTTAATTAAAACAAATAACCCTAAACTATACGCATGCACTTTATGCGCAAAGGCGCGGGTGCCTCTAATAATGTGTGTGCGCACTCGATCGATGATCCCTAAACCTTATACAACCCTGAAACCCTAATCCCTAAACCCTAAACACCCTAAACACTAAACCCTAAACCCTAACCCTAACCCTAAACCCTAATTAAACCCTATATATAGGCCAACGACACTTAATTGTGCATCAAGCAGGCCAGGGGTGCCTCGCGGTCCTCTAATTAAATTAAATGTGCCATGCATTAACCCTAAACCATATATATGTAACTAACCATAGCTAATCAACCCTACTTAATGAAAACACATAACCCTAAACTATACTAGCTATAACCCGATCTAATAAAAACATGCTCTATATATAGCAGCTAGCTAGCAAACCGTAGATTAACACCAATTAATATATACATGGCCTATATCGATCATGTTGTATAACATATCCCTGAGATTCATTAATTAATTATATAATTATCGTGATAAATTAATTAACTTTAATTTTGACAAGTTCTCTCGAATGAAAACACATTTGATTAAGTTGCCTCATAATATATATATATATATATATAATTAGTGTGCATGCATGGCCTACCATGCATTCGTGCATATATTATACCCTATATAAAGGTTGGCTGATTTAGTGCGTTCCTCTCAATTTGGGTACTGTTCACGAGCTATTTATCTCTTCGTTTCTCCACTCGTTGGGTGACGCGTGGTTCTTTCTATTTTCCTACGCTGATTGAGTCTATCGGGTATTTTCTAATTTCCTTTTTTTTAGGATCAGAGGTTACGTTCACGGTTCCTTTCATCTTTCCTTTTTTGTTGGGGTCATCCGGTGATTAAGTGCTATTGTTACGCGGTGGGGTTTTCATTGCTGCTGGGCCACGTTATTTCTTTCCAAGGCTAGGTGTCTTCTTTTTATTCCTTTGGTCAGGCTTGCGTGTCGCTGTGTCGTCTCTGGCGTAGGTGCCTAGGCGGATGTTTCTGGGCGTTCCTCCATTGTTACCGGCTCACTGCGCCTCTCCTTTCCTCCCTCCCTCGGTACCACACCTCCTCTCGCACCTCGGTCCCCATCATCCAATCCAGTCTCCTACCTATGGCAGAGCACGGCGGCAATACGTACCAGCTGCGTCGCCGCCATGGACAGCCGTGCGTTGGTGGTGCCTCACGTGTGAGGAGGAGCACCAGCCGGAGATGGAGATTTGACGAGGAACTGGAGGATGAGGGGAAAGAAGAATGGAGGTGGTCAAGGGGGCGCTGCTGGACCCACAAGGGACACGGCCTCCCTCCCCACAGGGAGGAGTGACGCTGGTGCCGCCATGGGGAGGAGCACCCGGCCGCCATGGGGAGGAGCACCCGGATGGAGGTCTTGCATCCCCGGCGCCACCACTGCAGCGCTGCCACCAGAGGCTCGGCATGCATGTAATTGTTGCAGCACCATGTTCCCGTGGTTTTCCTCCCCTGGCCATTGCCTAGGTCATAGGCGGTGGCACGGAAGAGAGTACCATCGGCGTTCCGGAGAAGCCTTTTCCATCGGCCGGTATTTTGAGTTGCCTACTCATTGGACTATCATGCACCTAAATCTTGGAACAAACTAGATTATATCTAGGGTGGATTAATTCGTGTCTTCAAAGATTGTTCTAAGTAATATTTTGTTTCCTTCACGATTCCTTTGTCCAATTTGGCTACGTAAGAGAAATCTATTCCGGAAAGCTTAAATTGGTTACAGGCGTAGGTATGAATTATCACCCATGACATGACTCTCCGAAGTCTCTCATTTCTCCTACTCCCGTTCAACCTCTCTCCCCACTTTACAGGTGTTGTAGTCCACGAAAAAAAGGGAGGAAGACGTGAGGGATCATATCAGTTTTGGCTTCGCTAGATGTAAGGTTGTCCATGCTACAAAACACGATCTTATTTAGTCATAGAAGCTATCATTGCTTATATAACAACAAGTTATTTTTGAAACTAATTGTGAAAGATAATTTGATTTGATACTTGCAAATTTTAGCAACTGCATGTGCCAAGGAGGACCTGGCAGGATGTTTGAGCGAGTGTGGCTGACGGTTGAGTCGTCGTACCAGTAGCCAATAGCCATTCTTGCTCCTTGGAGGCTACTGTCTACGCCAATTAGGAGAAACTCCCATTGGTGGCCTCCATTCGTTGCACACAATTTTTTCTTATGCACTACGGAGTATGTGCAAATTAGATTCTATATGTCCACTACCTACTATAAATTCTAAAGGTACAATCCTTCCAGGTTTAAGGGGCATGGCATGTTCGCACTTTCCACTGGTTTATTAGGACATCTGATGTCATGGCTTTCTCACTCCAGCATTATATTTTTTTAGTTAGCTTATGATGTAGGAATTGATTTTGGAAATTCAAGCTTAATATGTCCAACTGCTCTATACCACATTGGTGAACTATAGTATATCTAGGTTTTCCTGATAATGTTGATGTGTACATGCAGGGTTCTTATATCTATAATATTCTCTGTCAGTACTGGTTCTCTTTCAACCCATGTCCATGGAAAAGTCACAAGAATCATAATCGTCTTTATACCCTAAATCCCCCAAAGTGAGTCCTAAGTGTCTTTTCTTAGTTTCCCCTTCACAGCGTAGTTCACAAAGAACTGAATCTGCAATAATTTTTTCTAGGTTATACATGTACATTACAGCTGATGGGATTCTCTGTTTTTAGTATGTTGAAACCATGCGTTCACTTCAATATTTTCAGGTTGTGTACTCTTCTTCCTGATTGATGTGCTATTAGGTCTTTTGAAAGATTGAAGGCAACATGGAGTTGCTCTTTTAGTGAAATAATATAGTTTTCTCTTTTTGGTGGTGCAGGCTGAAGCCATGACATGTATGGTTGGTGTAACATGTCTGAACTCTAAATGATGAGTGTCCTTGGTTTTTATTGTTCAATATAGAGCATTATCAAACGAAGGATAACTCCTGAATTTTTTATTTAGCATGATATCACTGGAGCAACGAATTTATACACTGCTGAACAATGGATATGACATATGACTTCTACTATGAAGATACATTTCTAAACAAGCCAATACTTTCTTGCAACTAGCTCTAACTTTGCCTTTTTGCAGTTTACGATTATACATCTGCACATTGTTTAATTGTAGTTTCATCTACTGCTTTTGTGGAAACATGCAAGCGATCAGTGGTAAATATTTTTAGATTATCCAAGAAATCTACGGATATGAATTTTATTACTTTCTGGAAATTGTTGCAGTGCTCAACGAGATAAATTAAACTTCTGTTTGGTTGATCAGTTGCCACAGTTTTTTCTATTATTTCTGATAGAATTGATAATCTTTTACATTGGTGCCACAGACTATTCTTTGTTTTTCTTTACATTTGACCTCATAAAAATTGGAAAGATCAACAATGGTGTGACTATGTTTGATTTCCAATCCAAAAAGTCCTAAAATGGTGAGATTTAGTAAAAAGGTGGAACTTCAAAGCTCTACCCTTAACTTAAAGCCTCTCTATTCCGTATACGAATTTTAGATATAACCTTACAGTGTGAATTACAGAATATTGACGCAGTCTACTGCTTGACTTAAATGTGTGATGTGCCACAGTCTGCTGACCTTTGATGGACACATGCAATGGCCTGATTTAGGATGTTCAGCATCAACATGATTATTCGGTAAGATAAATATGTTTGAATACAAAAGGTTGTGGATTGGGTAAAAAACTAGAAAAAATCTGTTTCTCACCAGCATATACACTTTAATTGGTAAGTGTCCTATGCATATTTCTTTACTTCATAAATATTCTTGCTACAGGTTTTGTGTGAAACCGTGCTGTTCTCTTGGTCTATGAACCTGCCGTGTTAGGTGCTTTAAGATTTTATCCTCCAGATATGTATTCTACGCTCTCAGTTATGTCTTGCTTTCTCTAACAATGGTTCTACAGACAGAGTTTCAGGCAGATAGCATTACTGAAGCATGTTTTCATTTAAAAAGTTAAGAAAGAATCGATGTGCTATTTTCTTCTTAGTAGCTAATTTTTCCAATTTGCTTGCTTTGCGATGACTAATTTAGGGTTTGTTTCCTGCTTCTTTTTTAAAAAACAAACCATGCTTTTACTTTTCTTTTGGTCATAGGTTTAAGTACTGCTATGGTAATCTGTTAGAATCTATTTTCTTTGGGCATTTCTACTGAAATACATATTCCCATAGCTAACCACATAGCGGCAATTGCAGGTCCAAGGATGTGTTCACGCACTTAGCCAAACTTATTTGCAGCTCGTGGTGGTAATTACTCGGTTCAGAAGCTGAATACAAGACCTGGTGAGCTAAAGTCGCTTGATGCATTTAGTTTAAATAGAAGAGGAAGCAACGAGCAGAGGGCATGCTGACCAGGAACCTGATGCGCCGCTGCTCTCGCGACGGTCACCTCCATCCCCAATGTATGCCCCTGTACAGGGAATTCTCACCATCTTCTTCCCCCAGATTACTCACTTACTTCTCTTTTTCTCTTTCTGTCTTTACACCCAGCTTCTGGTGCTTCGCAGCTCGCTGATGCATGAGAAGGACATGGAGCAGGCGGCGAATCGGCAGTAGAGTCCATGGGAGCATGATAGGCTGCTCGCCTGTGTCGATAGGCTGAATTGAGGAGCAGAGTTGGTGGGAGTAGCTGGAGAGATGACAAAAGGGGACCGGATTATCAAGGCCAGAAACGCTGGGAATGCATGCGCTGTCACTCTTGCCATGCATAGTGTATGACAAAAGGATGATAATGAGAAGTTAGGATTGTGTTTTCTTACACAAATTAATGTAACCTGTGTACACTGTACGTGCTTTCTGTTTCTTTAGTCAACTAATATAGAAATCTAAATTTATCTCTCGCAGTTAGTTGATAATGATTAATATCACAAAATTGGTTTGTCTGAAAATTACACTATCAATTTGATTGTAAGCTGTTCAGCAATTGATATTCAGATAATATGCTTTCTTTTTTCCTTTCTCTAACTTCACCAAACAGTGGAAATCTGAAGCAACTGAATCGATCTCAGGATTTCTGCAGCCGAATACAACATGTCTACAAGTAAATCTACTTTGCTATTTGCCCCTTCTACAGCTCAAGATTTCGGACATTCAAACAATCAACTCGAGGTTTCCGCACCTGCTTATTACAGGCTTCCAGTACTCAGACTACTTATAGTAGATGGTTCACGTGCATACAAACCCATAGTCTTTTGTGCTCCAATTTTACACTAAACAGATATTGAGTGCAGTCTTCAGAGAGCAAAACTAACTGGCAGTTAGGTTCAGATTGACACAAAATTTAGTCATTTAACAACTGAAACAGACTGAAAATATGCATCCAAATAAGAATTGTTTACTTCTAGCAAATCAGCAAAGAAAACGTACCTATTATCAGCAAATCGACTGAATTACTTGGTACTGCTCCCCGCACAGCGACAGTGTCTGCTCCCCACCACATCCGCTCTGCCCAAATAAGGGACCTATCTGTGAAATCAATGGTCACAGATAGCACCATATACGCAGATCGCATCGCATCGGTCCACCTCCACCGCCATAGCCGGAACACCACCTCCCGCTCTTGCCAACGCAGCACCTGCAGGCCACACTAGCCGCTCCGGTACCAGCAAAAATTGCCGCCACCACGGCATCCACCGAAGCTGCTCTACCCCTTGCACCAGCGCATATCACCTCTCCTTCCGCCGTAACGGCATATACCACCATTTCTATCAGCTCCGCCATACCAACCCCCACACCAGTGGAGAAGAAGCTCCTTACGCCACTGTCAACGAAATAGAGCAGAAAAAAAAACTCTACAGCTAGAAAGCCTTAGGCAATCTAAAATAACCTATAAAGGCCACCTAACTAATGGAACTTTTAAGTCAGCCCAAACGGCAATACAGCCCAAATCGTGCTTACTGGGCTGGTCGTCGGTTTATGCTTTTTTTTCGCCATAGAGACAGTTCTCATGTAGCCCAGGAAGGTGAGCTTTTCATCCAATGAATCTACGTGTGGTTCTCTTGCTGCCGTGTTGTTCTTTTTTGTCAATCTACTCTGATGTCTACTCCTTCTTTATCTCTTTTCCGCAGCAGATGTGGCTGTCCTATACGTTTTCTTACTATCATTTTTTACACTCCTTGCCTTCGGGTTATGTCTCTCCTTGTGCTGTTATCCTTTTTCTTCCATATCAGTAATTTTAGAAGAACGTAAAAAAGAAAATGATATGGCTTCTTTTGAGTTTCCTTTAAGAATACATGGCATTTACAAATAGTTCCAATTTAAGAACCCACTGGATAACACACTAAAGGTTAGAAGATTTGTCCTTTGCCAACTACCCATGTTTTGGGATGCATCTGAGCAACTCGATCCGTATGTGTTTTTTTTTTTGCTTCCCATTGGGAGTAAAGGAGTATGCTTAAATGTTAATTAGTCATGATCTTTTTTTTTGCACGTCCATTTTTAAACTCATTAATTTTCTATAATGTATTCTTGCACACGTGGATGCATTATCTTCAAGCATCTATTGGGGCATGGTTTCATGTACTTTTTATAACTACCAGTGTATGTTTGTATTTCTTCTCAATTGATTACTCTGAGCATTTTTAAAGATTTTTTTTGCTAATATTACAGTTAACCTGCTTTCAATGATAAGATGACATGTGTACCTTTTTGTAGGTGATGAGTTTGGACCAAGATGATCCAAAACCAGTTCTATGTTACATCTGCTAGGGTAGGGCGTAACGTATACTCCAGTGTTTATCTGATTTTTTAAAAGTTTTGCAGTACTGATGGTGGAAAATCTGTTTGAACCTTCTATGTTTTATTCAAATTGGTCAATGAAGCAATCTACTCACAGCTTAAAAGCATTTCTATAATTATTACAAGTGTTCATTAGATTTTCAATATTATATCTCCCTAATTTGCGCAAATAATGTCAAACCCTGGTATATATTTTTCTAATGGTATATTTATTCCAAACTTAAGAGTGCAAATGATTACATCTACCTTTATGCATGTAAATTCAGCCAAAGTGTGTTGTCTATTTTATTGTTATTTTTCTTACCTATCATATATGGATGTGCCTTCCCAATAAATCAACCTAGAAATAATTTTGCGCACGTCAATGCTTTGCCATCACCGACACCAAACGGTCGGGCGTGGAAAGAATAAATTCTTATATGGATGTGCCTTCCCAATGAATCAAACCTACGAATAATTTTGTGCACGATATGCAACGCCATCACCATCACCAAAAGGGCGCGCGGCGTGGCAGTGCTTAAACGATTAGCACTAATTCAAGCTTAATAATATTTTGCAGACAAAAGGCCACGGGCGCGGCGTGCGCCGCGCCACTGCCTCCTAGTTTTAATGTATATTTGAACATATTCTTGGGGATTTCAATCTCTCTCTCTCGATCATCTATATATCGTTGGTGGCCAAAAAACACACATATATATGCATGCAATTTATGCGTAAAGGCGCGGGTGCCTCTAATAATGTGTGTGCGCACTCGATCGATGATCCCTAAACCTTAAACAACCCTAAAACCTTAAATCCCTAATCCCTAAACCCTAAACACCCTAAACACTAAACCCTAAACCCTAGACCCTAAACGTACCCTAACCCTAACCCTAAACCCTAGCTAACCCTATATATAGGCCAACGACACTTAATTGTGCATCAAGCAGGCCAGGGGTGCCTCGCGATCCTCTAATAAAATTAAATGTGCCATGCATTAACCCTAAACCATATATATGTAACTAACCCTAGCTAATCAACCCTACTTAATTAAAACACATAACCCTAAACTATACTAGCTAGCTATAACCCGATCTAATAAAAACATGCTCTATATATAGCAGCTAGCTAGCAAACCGTAGATTAACACCAATTAAAATATACATGGCCTATATCGATCATGTTGTATAACATATCCCTGAGATTCATTAATTAATTATATAATTATCGTGATAAATTAATTAACTTGAACTTTGACAAGTTCTCTCGAATGAAAACACATTTGATTAAGTTGCCTCATAATATATATATAATTAGTGTGCATGCATGGCCTACAATGCATTCGTGCATATATTTTAATATATATTTGAACATATTCTTGGGGATTTCAATCTCTCTCTCTCGATCATCTATATATCGTTGGTGGCCCAAAAAACACACATATATACGCATGCACTTTATGCGTAAAGGCGCGGGTGCCTCTAATAATGTGTGTGCGCACTCGATCGATGATCCCTAAACCTTAAACAACCCTAAAACCCCTAAATCCCTAATCCCTAAACCCTAAACACCCTAAACACTAAACCCTAAACCCTAAACCCTAACCCTAACCCTCTACCCTAGCTAACCCTAAACCCTAATTAAACCCTATGTATAGGCCAACGTCACTTAATTGTGCATCGAGCAGCCCAGGGGTGCCTCGCGGTCCTCTAATTAAATTAATTGTGCCATGCATTAACCCTAAACCATATATATGTAACTAACCCTAGCTAATTAACCCTACTTAATTAAAACACATAACCCTAAACTATACTAGATATAACCCGATCTAATAAAAACATGCTCTATATATAGCAGCTAGCTAGCAAACCGTAGATTAACACCAATTAAAATATACATGGCCTATATATATCGATCATGTTGTATAACATATCCCTCAGATTCATTAATTAATTATATAATTATCGTGATAAATTAATTAACTTGAATTTTGACAAGTTCTCTCGAATGAAAACACATTTGATTAAGTTGCCTCATAATATATATATAATTAATTAGTGTGCATGCATGGCCTACCATGCATTCGTGCATATATTTTAATGTATATTTGAACATATTCTTAGGGATTTCAATCTCTCTCTCGATCATCAATATATCGTTGGTGGCCAAAAAACACACACACATATATATACGCATGCAATTTATGCGTAAAGGCGCGGGTGCCTCTAATAATGTGTGTGCGCACTCGATCGATGATCCCTAAACCTTAAACAACCCCTAAAACCTTAAATCCCTAGCTAATCCCTAATCCCTAAACCCTAAACACCCTAAACACTAAACCCTAAACCCTAGACCCTAAACCCTAACCCTAACCCTAACCCTAACCCTAAACCCTAGCTAACCCTAAACCCTAATTAAACCCTATATGTATATAGGCCAACGTCACTTAATTGTGCATCGAGCGCCCAGGGGTGTCTCGCGCGCGTAGATGTACACGTCCGTTGGGAACCCCAAGAGGAAGGTATGATGCGCACAGTGGCAAGTTTTCCTCAGAAAGAAACCAAGGTTGATCGAACCAGGAGCCAAGAAGCACGTTGAAGGTTGATGGTGGCGAAATGTGATGCGGCGCAACAACAGGGATTCCGGCGCCAACGTGGAATCTGCACAACAAAACCAAAGTACTTTGCCCCAACGAAACAGTGAGGTTGTCAATCTCTTGCTGTAACAAAGGATTAAACGTATCGAGTGGAAGATGTTTGCAAAGGAAACAAGTAAACACAATTGCGTAGTAACGCGACAGTAGTAACGCAGTAAAGCAAAACAAGCACGATACGTATTTAGGAACAAGGCATAGGGAATAGACTTTCACTAGTGGACACTCTCAACATTGATCACATAATGAATAGATAAATGCATACTCTACACTCTTGTTGGATGATGAACACATTGCGTAGGATTACACGAACCCTCAATGCCGGAGTTAACAAGCTCCACAATTAATGTTCATATTTTAGTAACCTTATAGTGTAAGATAGATCAAAAGACTAAACCAAGTACTAACATAGCATGCACACTGTCACCTTCATGCATATGTAGGAGGAATAGATCACATCAATATTATCATAGCAATAGTTAACTTCGCAATCTACAAGAGATCATGATCATAGCATAAACCAAGTACTAACACGGATGCACACACTGTCACCATTACATCGTGCAGGAGGAATAAAACTACTTTAATAACATTGCTAGAGTAGCACATAGATAAATTGTGATACAAAACACATTGCAATCATAAAGAGATATAAATAAGCACTTCACTATGCCATTTAACAGTGAATAAGTATTCTGTGAAATATAGCCTAAGAGACCCACACGGTGCACACACTGTCACCTTTACACACGTGGGACAAGGAGTCTCCGGAGATCACATAAGTAAAACTCACTTGACTAGCATAATGACATCTAGATTACAAGCATCATCATATGAATCTCAATCATGTAAGGCAGCTCATGAGATTATTGTATTGAAGCACATAGGAGAGAGATGAACCACATAGCTACCGGTACAGCCCCGAGCCTCGATGGAGAACTACTCCCTCTTCATGGGAGCAGCAGCGGTGATGAAGATGGCGGTGGAGATGGCAGCGGTGTCGATGGAGAAGCCTTCGGGGCACTTCCCCGCTCGGGGTAGTCGAGACTCTGTCCCCGGATCTTGGCTTCGCGATGGCGGCGGCTCTGGAAGGTTTCGCGTATCGTGGCTCTCTCGTAAGGGTTTTCGATGCGGGGCTTTATAGGCGAAGAGGCGGCGCGGGAGGGTCAAAGGGGCGACCACACCATAGGGTGGCGCGGGCCCAGCCCTGGCCGCGCCACCCTGTCATCTGGGCCCACCGGGCCCCTCCTGCGGTGGCTCTCGGGTGTTCCGGATGCTTAGGGCAAAATAGGAACACAGGCGTTGATTTCGTCCAATTCCGAGAATATTTCGTTACTAGGATTTCGAAACCAAAAACAGAAAACGAAGCGGCACTTCGGCATCTTGTTAATAGGTTAGTTCCGAAAACGCATAAATATGACATATAATGTGTATAAAACATGTAGGTATCATCAATAAAGTAGCATGGAACATAAGAAATTATCGATACGTTGGAGACGTATCAGCATCCCCAAGCTTAGTTCTGCTCGTCCCGAGCAGGTAAAACGATAACAAAGATAATTTCTTAAGTGACATGCCATCATAACCTTGATCATACTATTGTAAGCATATGAGATGAATGCAGCGATCAAAACAATGGTAATGACATGAGTAAACAACTGAATCATAAAGCAAAGACTTTTCATGAATAGTACTTCAAGACAAGCATCAATAAGTCTTGCATAAGAGTTAACTCATAAAGCAATAATTTAAAGTATAGACATTGAAGCAACACAATGGAAGATTAAGTTTCAGCGGTTGCTTTCAACTTGTAACATGTATATCTCATGGATAATTGTCAACATAGAGTAATATAACAAATGCAATAAGCAAGTATGTAAGAATCAATGCACAGTTCACACAAGTGTTTGCTTCTTGGGATGGAGAGAAATAGGTGAACTGACTCAACATAAAAGTAAAAGAAAGGTCCTTCAAAGAGGAAAGCATCGATTGCTGTATTTGTGCTAGAGCTTTTATTTTGAAAACATGAAACAATTTTGTCAACGGTAGTAATAAAGCATATGAGTTATGTAAATTATATCTTACAAGTTGCAAGCCTCATGCATAGTGTACTAATAGTGCCCGCACCTCGTCCTACTTAGCTTGGACTACCGGGTCTTTGCATGCCATGTTTCAACCAAGTGTCACAAAGGGGTACCTCCATGCCGCCTGTACAAAGGTCTAAGGAGAAAGCTCGCATTTTGGATTTCTCGCTTTTGATTATTCTCAACTTAGACATCCATACCGGGACAACATGGACAACAGATAATGGACTCCTCTTAAATGCATAAGCATGTAGCAACAATTATTATTCTCATATGAGATTGAGGATATATGTCCAAAACTGAAACTTCCACCATGATTCATGGCTTTAGTTAGCGGCCCAATGTTCTTCTCTAACAATTTTGCATGCTCCAACCACTAAAATGATAGATCCTTCAGACAAGACGGACATGCATAGCAACTCACATGATATTCAACAATAGTTGATGGCGTTCCCCAGAAACATGGTTATCGCACAACAAGCAACTTAATAAAAGATAAAGTGCATAAGTACATATTCAATACTACGATAGTTTTTAAGGCTATTTTGTCCCATGAGCTATATATTGCAAAGGTGAATGATGGATTTTTAAAGGTAGCACTCAAGCAATTTACTTTGGAATGGCGGAGAAATACCATGTAGTAGGTAGGTATGGTGGACACAAATGGCATAGTAGTTGGCTCAAGGATTTTGGATGCATGAGAAGTATTCCCTCTCGATACAAGGTTTAGGCTAGCAAGTTTATTTGAAGCAAACTCAAGGATGAACAAGTGCAGCAAAACTCACATAAAAGACATATTGTAAACATTATAAGACTCTACACCGTCTTCCTTGTTGTTCAAAACTCAATACTAGATATTATCTAGACCTTAGAGAAACCAAATATGCAAATCAAATTTTAGCAAGCTCTATGTATTTCTTCATTAATGGGTGCAAAGCATATGATGCAAGAGCTTAAACATGAGCACAACAATTGCCAAGTATCACATTATCCAAGACATTTTAGAATTACTACATGTAGCATTTTCCAATTCCAACCATATAACAATTTAACGAAGAAGAAACTTCGCCATGAACATTATGAGTAAAGCCTAAGGACACATGTGTCCATATGCAACAGCGGAGCGTGTCTCTCTCCCACAAAGTGAATGCTAGGATCCATTTTATTCAAACAAAAACAAAAACAAAAATAAAAGCACACAGACGCTCCAAGTAAAGAACATAAGATGTGACCGAATAAAAATATAGTTTCACTAGAAGAAACCTGATAAGTTGTCGATGAAGAAGGGGATGCCTTGGGCATCCCCAAGCTTAGATGCTTGAGTCTTCTTAAAATATGCAGGGATGAACCACCGGGGCATCCCCAAGCTTAGACCTTTCACTCTTCTCGATCACATTATATCCTTCTCTCTTGACCCTTGAAAACTTCCTTCACACCAAACTTCAAGCAAACTCATTAGAGCGTTAGTGCACAATTAATAATTCACACATTCAGAGGTGACACAATCATTCTTTACACTTCTGGACATTGCATAAAGCTACTGGACATTAATGGATCAAAGAAATGAATTCAATATAGCAAAAGAGGCAATGCGAAATAAAAGGCAGAATCTGTCAAAAACAGAACAGTCCGTAAAGACGAATTTAAAGCTGGCACCAGACTTGCTCAAATGGAAAAACTCAAAACTAATGAAAGTTGCGTACATATCTGAGGATCACGCTCGTAAATTGGCAGATTTTTTCGAATTTTCTACAGAGAACTGTGCCCAGATTCGTGACAGACAGCAATGCTGTTTCTGCGCAGCGATCCTAAATATAACATCAACTTTGACATAGAAACTTTACTTGGCACAAAAACATGATAAGGAGAGGTTGCTACAGTAGTAAACAACTTCCAAGACTCAACAAAACAAAAAATTGCTGTAGTAAAAACATGGGTTATCTCCCAAGAAGTTCTTTCTTTATAGCCATTAAGATGGGCTCAGCAGTTTTAATGATGCACTCGTAAGAAATAAGAGTTGAAGCAAAAGAGAGCATCAAGAGGCAAATTCAAAACACATTTAAGTCTAACATGCTTCCTATGAAAAGGAATCTTGTACACAAATAGATTCATGAAGAACAAAGTGGCAAGCATAGAAAAGTAACACAAGTGCAATTTCAAGATTCTCAACATAAAGAGGGGAAACTTAATATTATTAAGATGCATATAACCATGTTTCCCTCTCTCATAATAACTTTCAGTAGCATCATGAACAAACTCAACAATATAACTATCACATACAACATTCTTGTCATGAGCTACATGCATAAAATTATTACTCTCCACATAAGCATAATCAATTTTATTAGTTGTAGTGGGAGCAAATTCAATAAAATAGCTATCATTATTATTCTCATCACCATAATCATCATACATAGGAGGCATATTGTAATCATAATTAATTTTCTCCTCAATAGTAGGTGGACTGAAAATATCATATTCATCATTGCAAGCATCATATATAGGAGGTAAAGTATCATCAAAGTAAATTTTCTCCTCCATGCTTGGGGGACTAAAAATATCACAACCAGCTTCCCCAAGCTTAAATTCTTCCATAGCTTTAGCAATAATGGTGTTCAAAGAGTTCATGCTAATAACCTTGCTACAACTATTTTGCAAACAAAGTTCCATGGGTTTTTTAATTTTCTCTTCAAACACATCATGTCCTAATTCAAGATAAATTTCATAAAGATCTCTAATTTTTTTGTTGTTTTCCATTATGCCTAACTAGTGAAAATAAAAACAAGTACAGAACTAGACATGATAACAAAAGTAAACTAAATGCAAGTAACTAATTTTTTTGTGTTTTTGATATAGAGAGCAAGACAGTAAATAAAGTAAAACTAGCAACTAATTTTTTTGTGTTTTGTTTAGGTGCAGCAAACAAAGTAGTAAATAAAATAAAGCAAGACAAAAACAAAGTAAAGAGATTGAGAAGTGGAGACTCCCCTTGCAGCGTGTCTTGATCTCCCCGGCAACGGCGCCAGAAAAAGGCTTGATGCGCGTAGATGTACACGTCCGTTGGGAACCCCAAGAGGAAGGTATGATGCGCACAGTGGCAAGTTTTCCCTCAGAAAGAAACCAAGGTTGATCGAACCAGGAGGAGCCAAGAAGCACGTTGAAGGTTGATGGTGGCGAAATGTGATGCGGCGCAACAACAGATTCCGGCGCCAACGTGGAATCTGCACAACAAAACCAAAGTACTTTGCCCCAACGAAACAGTGAGGTTGTCAATCTCACCGGCTGCTGTAACAAAGGATTAAACGTATCGAGTGGAAGATGTTTGCAAAGGAAACGTAAACACAATTGCAGTAAGCAGCAGTAGTAGCAACGTAAAACAAGAAACAAGCAGCGATAGAGTATTTAGGAACAAGGCATAGGGAATAGACTTTCACTAGTGGACACTCTCAACATTGATCACATAACAGAATAGATAAATGCATACTCTACACTCTTGTTGGATGATGAACACATTGCGTAGGATTACACGAACCCTCAATGCCGGAGTTAACAAGCTCCACAATTAATGTTCATATTTTAGTAACCTTATAGTGTAAGATAGATCAAAAGACTAAACCAAGTACTAACATAGCATGCACACTGTCACCTTCATGCATATGTAGGAGGAATAGATCACATCAATATTATCATAGCAATAGTTAACTTCGCAATCTACAAGAGATCATGATCATAGCATAAACCAAGTACTAACACGGATGCACACACTGTCACCATTACATCGTGCAGGAGGAATAAAACTACTTTAATAACATTGCTAGAGTAGCACATAGATAAATTGTGATACAAAACACATTGCAATCATAAAGAGATATAAATAAGCACTTCACTATGCCATTCATAACAGTGAATAAGTATTCTGTGAAATATAGCCTAAGAGACCCACACGGTGCACACACTGTCACCTTTACACACGTGGGACAAGGAGTCTCCGGAGATCACATAAGTAAAACTCACTTGACTAGCATAATGACATCTAGATTACAAGCATCATCATATGAATCTCAATCATGTAAGGCAGCTCATGAGATTATTGTATTGAAGCACATAGGAGAGAGATGAACCACATAGCTACCGGTACAGCCCCGAGCCTCGATGGAGAACTACTCCCTCTTCATGGGAGCAGCAGCGGTGATGAAGATGGCGGTGGAGATGGCAGCGGTGTCGATGGAGAAGCCTTCCGGGGGCACTTCCCCGTCCGGCAGGGTGCCGGAACAGAGACTCCCTGTCCCCGGATCTTGGCTTCGCGATGGCGGCGGCTCTGGAAGGTTTCGCGTATCGTGGCTCTCCTCGTAAGGGTTTTCGATGCGGGGGCTTTATATAGGCGAAGAGGCGGCGCAGGAGGGTCAAAGGGCGACCACACCATAGGGTGGCGCGGGCCCAGGGCCGCGCCACCCGTCATGGGCCCACGGGCCGCTCCTCGGTGGCTCTCGGGTGTTGGATGCTTCCGGGCAAAATAGGAACCTGGCGTTGATTTCGTCCAATTCCGAGAATATTTCGTTACTAGGATTTCTGAAACCAAAACAGCAAAACAGGAACCGGCACTTCGGCATCTTGTTAATAGGTTAGTTCCAGAAAACGCATAAATATGACATATAATGTGTATAAAACATGTAGGTATCATCAATAAAGTAGCATGGAACATAAGAAATTATCGATACGTTGGAGACGTATCACGGTCCTCTAATTAAATTAATTGTGCCATGCATTAACCCTAAACCATATATATGTAACTAACCCTAGCTAATTAACCCTACTTAATTAAAACACATAACCCTAAACTATACTAGATATAACCCGATCTAATAAAAACATGCTCTATATATAGCAGCTAGCTAGCAAACCGTAGATTAACACCAATTAAAATATACATGGCCTATATATCGATCATGTTGTATAACATATCCCTCAGATTCATTAATTAATTATATAATTATCGTGATAAATTAATTAACTTGAATTTTGACAAGTTCTCTCGAATGAAAACACATTTGATTAAGTTGCCTCATAATATATATATAATTAATTAGTGTGCATGCATGGCCTACCATGCATTCGTGCATATATTTTAATGTATATTTGAACATATTCTTAGGGATTTCAATCTCTCTCTCTCTCTCGATCATCAATATATCGTTGGTGGCCAAAAAACACACACATATATATATACACATGCAATTTATGCGTAAAGGCGCGGGTGCCTCTAATAATGTGTGTGCGCACTCGATCGATGATCCCTAAACCTTAAACAACCCCTAAAACCTTAAATCCCTAATCCCTAATCCCTAAACCCTAAACACCCTAAACACTAAACCCTAAACCCTAGACCCTAACCCTAACCCTAACCCTAACCCTAACCCTAAACCCTAGCTAACCCTAAACCCTAATTAAACCCTATGTATAGGCCAACGACACTTAATTGTGTGCATCGAGCAGGCCAGGGGTGCCTCGCGGTCCTCTAATTAAATTAAATGTGACATGCATTAACCCTAAACCATATATATGTAACTAACCCTAGCTAATCAACCCTACTTAATTAAAACACATAACCCTAAACTATACTAGATATAACCCGATCTAATAAAAGCATGCTCTATATATAACAGCTAGCTAGCAAACCATAGATTAACACCAATTAAAATATACATGGCCTATATCGATCATGTTGTATAACATATCCCTCAGATTCATTAATTAATTATATAATTATCTTGATAAATTAATTAACTTTAATTTTGACAAGTTCTCTCGAATGAAAACACATTTGATTAAGTTGCCTCATAATATATATATAATTTTAGTGTGCATGCATGGCCTACCATGCATTCGTGCATATATTTTAATGTATATTTGAACATATTCTTGGGGATTTCAATCTCTCTCTCTCTCTCTCTCTCGATCATCTATATATAACGTTGGTGGCAAAAAACACACACATATATACGCATGCACTTTATGCGTAAAGACGCGGGTGCCTCTAATAATGTGTGTGCGCACTCGATCGATGATCCCTAAACCTTAAACGTACAACCCTAAAACCCTAAATTAATTATCGATCTCCCTGTGATTCATTAATTAATTATATATATAATTATCGATGATAAATTAATTAACTTGAATTTTGACAAGTTCTCTCGTATGAAAACACATTTGATCAAGTTGCCTAGCTCATAATATATATATAATTAGTGTGCATGCATGGCCTACCATGCATTCGTGCATATATTTTGATATATATTTGAACATGCATATTCTTGGGGATTTCAATCTCTCTCTCTCGATCATCTATATATCGTTGTTGGTGGCAAAAAAACACACATATATATACGCATGCACTTTATGCGCAAAGGCGCGGGTGCCTCTAATAATGTGTGTGCGCACTCGATCGATGATCCCTAAACCTTAAACAACCCTAAAACCCTAATCCCTAATCCCTAAACCCTAAACACCCTAAACACACTAAACCCTAGACCCTAAACACCCTAAACACTAAACCCTAAACCCTAGACCCTAAACACCGTAAACATTAAACCCTAAACCCTAAACACCCTAAACACTAATTAAACCCTAAACCCTAGACCCTAAACACTAGACCCTAAACCCTAGACCCTAAACACCCTAAACACTAAACCCTAAACCCTAGACCCTAAACACCGTAAACACTAAACCCTAAACCCTAAACACCCTAAACACTAATTAAACCCTAAACCCTAGACCCTAAACACTAGACCCTAAACCCTAGACCCTAAACACCCTAAACACTAAACCCTAGACCCTCTAAACACCGTAAACACTAAACCCTAAACCCTAGACCCTAGCTAAACACCCTAAACACTAAACCCTAAACCCTAGCTAACCCTAAACCCTAATTAAACCCTATATATAGGCCAACGACACTTAATTGTGCATCAAGCAGGCCAGGGGTGCCTCGCGGTCCTCTAGTTAAATTAAATGTGCCATGCATTAACCCTAAACCATATATATATATAACTAACCCCTAGCTAATCAAACCCTAGTTAATTAAAACACATAACCCTAAACTATACTAGCTATAACCCGATCTAATAAAAACATGCTCTATATATAGCATGCAGCTAGCTAGCAAATTAAACGGTAGATTAAAACCAATTAATATATACATGGCCTATATCGATCATATGTTGTATAACATCTCCCTGAGATTCATTAATTAATTATATAATTATCGATGATAAATTAATTAACTTGAATTTTGACAAGTTCTCTCGAATGAAAACACATTTGATTAAGTTTCCTCATAATATATATATAATTAGTGTGCATGCATGGCCTACCATGCATGCATTCGTGCATATATTTTAATATATATTTGAACATATTCTTGGGGGATTTCAATCTCTCTCTCTCGATCATCTATATGTCGTTGGTGGCCAAAAAACACACACATATACGCATGCACTTTATGCGCAAAGGCGCGTGTGCCTCTAATAATGTGTGTGTGCGCACTCGATCGATGATCCCTAAACCTTAAACCCTAAATAAACCCTAATCCCTAATCCCTAAACCCTAAACACCATAAACATTAAACCCTAAACCCTAGACCCTAAACCCTAACCTCCTAACCCTAAACCCTAAACCCTAATTAAACCCTATATATAGGCCAATGACACTTAATTGTGCATCAAGCAGGCCAGGGGTGCCTCGCGGTCCTCTAATTAAATTAAATGTGCCATGCATATATATGTGTTTAATTTGGGGATTTCAATCGCTCTCTCGTATGTAGCTCTCTCTACCTCTCTCTCTCTTTCTCTGTCTCTCTCTCTCTCTCTCTCTCGTTGGTGGCCAACAACACACACATGCACTTTGTGCGCAAAGGCATGCGCCTCTAATAATGTGTGCGCAGTCGATCGATCTAGTTTTGATTAATCATAGCACACAAATAAAGAAGTTGTATTTGAATCCACACAACCTAATCTAAAACACATAACCCCTAACATGGCCTAATTAATTAACCCTTCTCGATCTCTACCTAATTAGTGGAAATTGCACAAAATCAAAAGGGGTCCCTCACTAATTATGCATATCTGCTAGATTGTGATAAACTTTTGCCACATATATATTTGGTGGATGGGTGCATCTTGGCATGTAAACAATTAGTGTTTGCAAATGGCGTTGTCAAAATTTATGTACAAATGATTTCTTTCCATCCAAAGTGCATAAAATGGGAGTTTTAATGAAGAAAGTACAAATAAAACAGCTCAACATGCTTCCACACCCCGATTTTCACACGAAGTAGAGCATATTTAAAGGATAATTCCAGAGTTTTACTATTTTTCAAGCAACTTTGCTAATTTTCCCCCACTCACATGACTTTATGTCGATTTAACGAAAATATGGCGAATTTAAACTACATGGGCGGGATAGTTTGAATTGTGCGCGCGGCAAAGGGAACCGCCTATTCCTCAACCTTGTGCACGGCAAATTACACACGCAACTCCATTAAACGCCACCTACCGACCTTAATTATCACCCCGGCGGCCCGGCCGCATGACCCCCCACCCACCCGTACACAACTTATCCCCGTCCGTGCGAAGAGCTTCCCCTCCCCGTCCCGTCCGTGCGAAGAAGAAGCTTCCCCTCCCCGTCGTTCTTCTCGAGACGCACCGGCGGTCAAGTTGATCCACGGTAGGGCTGCTATCTCTAGCTCAATCATGTATCGGGCAAGACAGCCTAACGATTTATATTTTCTTGATGCTGCTAAAAAAATTCGTCAGTATGCTCGAACTAATTGGCACTTTATAGTTTTCCGCTCGATTTGTCATCGATCAATTTGTTCATTTGCGTGGGCATATAGAGTCAGTTCTGCACTCGATCCGTTAATTTGCTGAAATGCCATGGCAGAGTTTTGTACACGATCTGTTTGCTAAAATGTCGATGGGCATTTTTTGTTTTGTACTCGACATGATTGCTGAAATGCATAATCATGTAGTATAGTTTTGTACTCGATGGATATACATTTCCTACTTCGCCTTAAATTAATCACCAACCACTGTATCTCATAATTAAACAGATGGACAGAACTTGGATACTGCATGGACACTTATGTTCCCCTTCATATATAAATGGTGTTCAACCCTTTATGGGGTTTATTAGAGCTCATGATGGTCACAACCTGGACGTGTATTGCCCGCGCTGCACATGTATGAATGGTGAGAAGAGGCCTCACCCTGTAGTGGCAGATCATTTACACATTTTTGGGATGGACCGCACATATGTTAGGCGGGTTTAGCATGGTGAACCATATAATGATCCTTTAGCAGGAGAAGCAGATCTTGCTCACACTGTATGTGTGCTGGCATATGTAGTTAATTATTTATATTGATGCTGCCGCTGTTTCAATCAATAGTTTGCATTGTTGTGCAAGGTTCTGTACTCAAATTTAACTTGTTGCAGATGGATGGACGGGAAGGAGAGAAAAAGCGCTTGCTTCAGGAAACGGGTTTCAGCTCTGGGACATGTGCTGTGCCAGATGAGAAGGTAAATATGTAAAACGGCATTTGTTCAGGTTGCATCCCTTAGATGTTTGTCTAATCGGTTGATGTACTAATTGCAGAAGCATAGAGTTGAAGAGGTCTCTCAGTTTGATGGGAGATTTGAAGATGAATCTCAGTTTGATGCACCTGTGGATGGTACTGATGACGAGCCTTTCATAGACGAAGGTCCTGCACCTGAGATTATCCAGTCTACAGAAGGAGGCCGTGGACCGAGTACACAGCTTTGCGTTGAAGTGGATGCACGCCCGGAGATCATCACGGGCGTCCGGGTAGTCTCAAGACCACCCAGCCCTGATGCACCTGTGGATGGTACTGATGACGAGCCTCTCATAGACGAAGGTCCTGCACCTGAGATTATCCAGCCTACAGAAGGAGGCCGTGGACCGAGTACACAGCTTTGCGTTGAAGAGGATGCACACCCGGAGATCATCAGGGGCGTCCCGGTAGTCTCAGGACCACCCAGCCCTGATGCAAAATGTTGAGCTACTTTATGATTCGTACTCTTATGTTCTGGTGCTGTAGTATGTTATGATTTGTACGCCTTTGGCGCTAGATTAAGCATTCAGTGGATGATCGCGTTGCAAAATTCGACACCCACACAATCAGTTCATCGTATGAGTAGTAGCACAATTACTTCTACAGCGATTCCTGCCAGCGCATTAGTTGGTAGCATGAAACACTTTCAGGTACTCCCCTCTGATTCATATTAATTGACTCAATTCTGTCTAGATATGGATGTATCTAGATGCATTTGTTAACTAGACTAACAAACTTGAGTCAGTTAATATGAATCCGTGTAAACCGCCCAAGTCCTCGAGCAGCTAGTTTATTGACTCTGGACTCCAAGCCTCTCGCGGCAAGCCATCGACGAAGCTTTGACCAGATCTTGGCCCGCAATTTTTTGTGTGTGGCGAATAGCAAAGCTTTGACCAGTTCCTCTCGGGATACAGCACGCCGGTGAGCTTGCACGGTTGCCATGAGCACTTTCCGGCGGAACTTCCTCTTCAGCGCCCTCAAGCCGCTGCTGCGAGACAGCACGCAGTGCCTCGAGGTGGACGGAATTCTGGATCTCAGGGCGGGTGGTCCGCATCGTCCGGGAACGATCTCCAGCGGGTTAACGAGGACATGCATGGCGGCCAGGGGATTTGTTTTTTGTTTTTTTTTTGGTTTGAGCTTGGGATTTGGGGTTTTTTCGGATAGGGGAGGAGGAACCGAGGAAGAGGAAGGAACAGCCGCGTGCTTGGCGCGTGGCGGTGTGCTTGAATTTCGAATTTTTGTGAAATGTTTCATTTCCCCGCTACAATTCGGGGGTTTCTTGACGCGCCAATGCGTCCCGCCGGGCAGCTTCAAGTAAATTTGGGGTGCCACACTATGGGCCCTAGTTTCAGTGAGACATGTAATGACTAGTCACATCAGTAAGTTCACTGTGTAATAAAATATGTTACCCCTCCCCTTTATGTAGCACCCCTTCTCTCCCGATCGAGTGCCGATTGCCGACGGATGCAAGCCGCTAGCTCGATCCCCTCCTTTCGCCTCCACCGTCCAGGCATCCAGCTTGGAGGGGCAAGCTGCATCTAGCCCAAGCGGATTAGGTAGGACTAGTAATGTTCTCTCCTTTCTCGAGATCGGTTCTTTTTTCCTCTCCTCGATATCTTGCGCATCTCTTTCCTATTCTGGGCGAAGGGGTGTCTTTCTGGTCACCCTCGAGCTGGGAGTGATTGATGGGGGTGGGGGGCGGGGGCTACCTTTGCTTGGATTGGGGTGTTCTTCCTTTATTTGTCGACATTTGCAACCTTTGTAGTTTCTGCTGATCCTCACTGTATCTTTTGTCAGCTTGTACAGGAAAGGTAAGACCTCGGCGGTGGGGGCAATGGAGCGTAAGGCCACCACGCATGTGGGCAGTTGGCTGAGCCTGAGCTGCGTCCCCAGCCCCGCGAAGCAGGTACTCCGTTTGCTTATCCACTCTTTACCTTTTAAGTGTCTCTCTGGTCTCTGCATCCTCAATCTGTTCCTGTTCTGGAATATGCTTAAAGTAGCACATGTCTTCAGCTGTTTGTGCGTAAAGCCTCTGTGACACCATGCTCTATATTCTCTGTATCAGGTTGGTACCTCCAGGTTCCGTGCTGAGGCTATGGGGAACGAGAATAGCGCCCCACCTGCTGCAGGAGCATGGCCCGATCTGCAGCACAAGAAGCGAAATGCCACTGCCGAGCTGGGCAGGGACCGCCCAGGGGTAATTTTTTTAACCAACTTACCATGATGTAGTCTGAATCTGATACTCCCTCAGATCCAAATTAATTGACTCAACTATCTGTAGATACGGATGTATCTAGATGTGTTTTAGCTCTAGATACTACTGCCTCCATCCCAAAGCTTTGGGCTTATATTATTTTTAGAAAGTCAAACTATACCATGTTTGACTAAGCTTTTACCAAAAATCAGTAACATGCAAAATACAAAATTAATATCATTAAATAGATAATAAAATATATTTTCCTACGGTATCTACACAGTATTATATTTGTTGATAGAATGTTCTAAAATTTTGGTCAAACTTTGCTTGTTTTGATTTCTCAAAAATAAATAAGGCTTAAGCTTTTGGATGGTGGTAGTACATTCATATCTAGACAAAGCTGAGTTAACTAGTTTTTTGTCTGTCCATAGCTAGTGTTCACGCTGCAAAAGGCTAAGAGCATCCACTATATGCATCAGTCTATCTCATACAGTAATTCAATATCACTGCTGAGGTCTGCCTTTTGTTTTGCTATTCATATGCAGACTGAAACTTTAGGGCCTTTACTCAAAAGGAAGATCAAAACTGCGGCTGATCAGGCTGCCAGTATGTTGATGCCGCCCCCATCTTCTAAATGCCTCTACAAGCACAAGGCCACGCACCAGCTGGGTGGTGATCTTTTAATGAATATGGTATATTTTCTTAATCCACAAAACATGCCTTGATTTTTCTCTGTTTATTGTCGGTTTTTTCTATGCTTGCCAAAAGTTTACAACAACAACAACAACAACCAAGCCTTTCAGTCCCAAACAAGTTGGGGTAGGCTAGAGTTGAAACCCATAAGATCTCGAAGCCAAAAGTTTAGAAACACCAAATTCGTTTGCTTACAATCATCATACAGTAATGTTCATCTACTCCAGTTCCCCTAACCCAACATAAAATGATGTTAATTACGATTTTTAGATTAAAAGAGCACCATTAGGCGCTGTTAATTATGACTTTGAGATTAAAATGTCATTTGCAATTGTTAATTACAATTTTGAGACAATTGGTTAGTTTAACCTCGATCTCTTCTGCTCTCCATTTTTCCCAACCGAACAAAAATGTAACCATTCCATTCCTCTGAAATGGAACCATTCCATTCCATTCCACGCTGTTTCAGAACCGAACACACCCTTGCATTGTTGTGAACTGTTGTCCATACACGGCCATACCCTTCCACTTACATCTAGCACTATATGCATCAGTCTGTCTCAGAGTCATTCAATATCACTGCTGAGATCTGTTCCCATTCTTATGCAGGCTGAAACTGCTGCGCCTTTACTCAAGTGGATGCAAAATGAGGCTAATGAGGCTGCTGTGAGGACGATGGTGCCGGCACCATCTTCCGAAAACCTCTACAAGCACGAGGCCATGGGCCAGCTGGGTGGTGACCTTTTAATGAATCTGGTATATTTTCTTAATCCACATACATGATTTCATTATTATCTGTTTAATTACTGTTGGCTTTGTCTAATGCTTACCAAAAGTTCAGAAACACTGCGTTTGCTTACAATCATCATACACTAATTTTTCACTTTTCAGTCTGTCTCATCCAGTATATAAACTGTTGATTTCCATTGGCTTCTTTTGTAATCATTTGCATTGTTGTCAACTGTTCTCTATGCACAACCCTATTCTTCCACTTACACCCCGCACTATTTGCATCAGTCTATCTCATAGATTTATTAAATATCAATGATGAGTTCTGTTGCTATTCATATGCAGGATGAAACTTCTGTGCCTCTACTCAAATGGATAAAAAATGATCCTGATGAGGCTGCTGTGAAGACGATGGTGCTGCCACCATCTTCTGAAAACCTCCTCAAGCACAAGGCCACGGGCCAGCTGGGTGGTACCCTTTTCAGTAAGCAGGTATATTTTCTTAATCCTCATACATGATTTGATTTTTGTCTGTTTATTGCCGGCTTTGTCTAATGCTTACCAATAGTTCAGAAACACACACACCTATTCTTCCACTTACATCCAGCACTATATGCATCAGTGTCTCATAGATTCATTTTATATATCACTGCTGATGTCTGTTGCTCTTCAATTTTTATATGCAGACTGAAACTGCTAAGCCTTCATTGGTCAAAAGGATTGCAACTGCTGCTGATGAGGCATCTGCAGAGGCTGCCACCAAGTTACTGTCAGCCCCACCTTCTGGATGCTTATATAAGCTCAAGTCCAAGGACCAGCCGGGCCGTAACCATCCAAGGGTTCGGGTATATTTTCTTAAGCCACATATACATGCCATGATTTATGTCTGATATTATCACTGGCTCTGTCTAATGCTTTTTGGAATTCGGAAACACCAAATTAGCATGCTTATATTCATCATACACTAATTTTTCACTGTTCAGTTTGTAACATAGTGTTATGCACTTGCTTGTCAACATTTGCATTGCTCTGAACTATGCACTTTACACAACCTAATTCTTCCACTTACGTTCAGCGCTACGCACCAGTAGTACCTCCCATGTTTCCTTCACCATCCCGATGCCGAGCTTGCGGGAATATGGCGGGCCCATGTACATACCCCGCATATAACACCTCCTATGGCTCTATCTACCTTTCTAGTAGCTCCTTCACAGAGTTACAGGTATGTATTCTCAGTGGTTTAGCATGAATTGGCATATAGTAAAGTCTTGTTTTTAGTCTTCCTGCTTCTTACATTTGTATCAATTTTCACATGCAGACTGTACCTTGTGAACTTCGTCCAATGATTAACCAGATGTGTCCGCATGAAGGATCTTTCACTATGCATGGCAATGGCAAATTGATGAACACCTACACGGTCTATGAGGTGTATGTCTACAAGACGCAGGCCATCACATATTTGTATGGACATGATTGGAGAAAGTTTGCTTTTGACTACGGTCTGAAGAAGGGCGACGAGCTGAGGATCAGAAACTCAAACGGGCAGATATACGTAACTGCTTACAGAGTTGGAGACACTTCCAAATATATAATATGTAACTTTTTTCTACTCATATCTTTTGATAACTGCATTCTGAGCAGTTGTTCTAAACCATTCCCTCTGTTCTAGCTTGCTGGGTTTAACATGATCAAAGCTGCAGATCCCCTGATGGAACAGGAGCGGATGTCACAAAGGGCAACCACACCAGCACCGGCACCGGCTTCCCACTCTCCTGCATCAGCACCGGTTCCTGTACCAGCTCCGTTTACTGCATCTACCCAGCAGTCCCCTACATCAGCATTGGTTCCTGTAGAGGCCCCATATACTACACATGCCCAGCAGGCTCCTGCATCAGCACTGGTTCCTCTAGCTGCACCGTTTACTGCACCTGCCCAACAGTCTCCTGCATCAGCACCGGTTCCTCTAGAGGCACCGTTTACTGCACCTGCCCAGCAGTCTCCTGCATCAGCACCAGCTCGTGTACCAGCCCAGGCTCATGCACCTGCCCCAGCCAGATCACCGAGGTCTCAGCTCATTGCTGTGGCCACCCGTGTGGTGACCAGGACGCATCTGAAGGCTATGTTCGTGAGTATATGACAGCATAACTGCTCTTATCTTGATGTCTTCTCTGCTCAAAGTCTCACATGGTTCAGTGCATTGGTGCCATTGACTAATTTTTGGTGGTATCTCTTGCTTTGAATCAGAAATTGCCTAAAAGTATCTCCAAGGATCTCAATGCTGGCCGAAGGGGCAAGATATCCCTCGTCATGGAGAGTGAAGGTCTCACCGTGGAGGGACGGTACTCTGTCAGTCCCACAGATGGCCGCTTGGCTGTTACTTCCAGGTGGAAAAAGTTCATTGACGGTGCCAAACTTCGCATTGGATCAAAGTTGAAGGTCAAGATCTTTCGATGCCGCTGTGACATGCTGGTCATAAAGTTCGCGGTTGTCTAGTTCTGTTGTCCCATGAGCCCTTAGCAAATGCATTTGTAGTTATACTTATATAAGGTTATCTTATCTGAACTGCTAATTAATTGTATGGGTGGTAAAACTCTGGCAAGCTTTTGCTCTTAGCAAGTATGTATGTATGATCAGCTATTATGATAACTAATGTTTGTGTTCATCTTAATTTGCATTTCCGTTTTAGAAAAAAACTTAATTTCTATTTTGGCTGACCTGTTAGAGAACTATCAGATTGAACCCACAACATGATTCATATAGATTCATTACACTGAGCCACATGTCTTGACCTTGCGATACACTACTTCCATTAATTAGTGCAAGAAGGCTTACCTGAGCTGCCTGAACCATGGCAGATTCGAATCCACCTTATCTATCTAGAAATACAACCTTTGCAGAAAGAGGATTTGCAGTATGGGGAGGCTGACTGTTGGAGATATGCCCAAGAGGCAATAATAAAAGTGGTTATTATATATCTTTATGTTTATGATAAAAGTTTATATACCATGCTATAATTGTATTAACTGAAACATTGATACATGTGTGATATGTAAACAAACAAAGAGTCCCTAGTAAGCCTCTTAACTAGCTTGTTGATTAATAGATGATTAGTTTCATAATCATGAACATTGGATGTTATTAATAACAAGGTTATATCATTGTATGAATGATGTAATGGACACACCCAATTAAGCGTAGCATAAGATCACGTCATTAAGTTATTTGCTATAAGCTTTCAATACATAGTTACCTAGTCCTTATGACCATGAGATCATGTAAATCACTTATACCGGAAAGGTACTTTGATTACATCAAACACCACTGCGTAAATGGGTGGTTATAAAGGTGGGATTAAGTATCCGGAAAGTATGAGTTGAGGCATATGGATCAATAGTGGGATTTGTCCATCCCGATGACGGATAGATATACTCTGGGCCCTCTCGGTGGAATGTCGTCTAATGTCTTGCAAGCATATGAATAAGTTCATAAGAGACCACATACCACGGTACGAGTAAAGAGTACTTGTCAGGAGACGAGGTTGAACAAGGTATAGTGTGATACCGATGATCAAACCTCGGACAAGTAAAATATCGCGTGACAAAGGGAATTGGTATCGTATGTGAATGGTTCATTCGATCACTAAAGTCATCGTTGAATATGTGGGAGCCATTATGGATCTCCAGATCCCGCTATTGGTTATTGGTCGGAGTGAGTACTCAACCATGTCCGCATAGTTCGCGAACCGTAGGGTGACACACTTAAAGTTGGATGTTGAAATGGTAGAACTTGAATATGGAATGGAGTTCGAATATTTGTTCGGAGTCCCGGATGTGATCCCGGACATCACGAGGAGTTCCGGAATGGTCCGGAGAATAAGATTCATATATAGGATGTCATTTTATGTGAATAAAATGATGCGGAAGGTTCTATGGAAGGTTCTAGAAGGTTCTAGAAAAGTCCGGAAGAAACCACCAAGGAAGGTGGAGTCCACATGGGACTCCACCTCCATGGCCGGCCAACCCTAGTGGGGGAGGAGTCCCAAGTGGACTCCCCCTTAGGGGGCCGGCCACCCCCCCTTATGGAAGGTGGAATTCCCACCTCTAGTGGGAATCCTAGCTTGGGAAGGTTTCCCACCATATGGAAGGTTTTGGGTTCGGGTCTTATTCGAAGACTTGTAGTCCAACACTTGGGGCTTCCACCTATATATAGAGGGCCAAGGGGAGGGGGCCGGCCACACCAAAGCCTCAAGCTTGGCCGCCCCCTATAGTGGCCGGCCACCCCCTCTCCCCAAACCCTAGCGCCCCGCTCCTCCACCATATCCCGCACGCTTAGCGAAGCTCCGCCGGATTTCTCCACCGCCACCGACACCACGCCGTCGTGCTGTCGGATTCAAGAGGAGCTACTACTTCCGCTGCCCGCTGGAACGGGAGGTGGACGTCGTCTTCATCAACAACCGAACGTGTGACCGAGTACGGAGGTGCTGCCCGTTCGTGGCGCCGGAACCGATCGTGATCAAGATCTTCTACGCGCTTTTGCAAGCGGCAAGTGAACGTCTACCGCAGCAACAAGAGCCTCCTCTTGTAGGCTTTGGAATCTCTTCAAGGGTGAGTCTCGACAATCCCCTCGTTGCTACCGTCTTCTAGATTGCATCTTGGCTTGGATTGCGTGTTCGCCGTAGGAAAATTTTTTGTTTTCTATGCTACGTTATCCTACAGTGGTATCAGAGCCGTGTCTATGCATAGATGGTTGCACGAGTAGAACACAATGGTTTGTGGGCGTTGATGCTCTTGTTATCTTTAGTTGAGTACTTTGCATCTTTGTGGCATAGTGGGATGAAGCGGCTCGGGCTAACTTTACATGACCGCGTTCATGAGATTTGCTCCACGCTTGACATGCAACTTGTATTGCATAAGTGGCTTTGCGGGTGTCTGTCTCTCCTACTATAGTGAAGATTCAATTTACTCTTCTATTGACAACACTAGTATCACCGTTGTGGTTCATGTTCGTAGGTAGATTGGATCTTGCTCGAAAACCCTAAACCACGTAAAATATGCAAACCAAATTAGAGAACGTCTAACTTGTTTTTGCAGGGTTTGGTGATGTGATATGGCCATAATGTGATGATGAATATGTATGAGATGATCATTATTGTATTGTGGCAACCGGCAGGAGCCTTATGGTTGTCTTTAAATTTCATGTTGAGTAGTATTTCAAAGTAGTTGTAATAGTTGCTACATGGAGGACGATCATGAAGACGGCGCCATTGACCTTGGTGCTTCGCCGACGATGATGGAGATCATGCCCGTTGATGATGGAGATCATGTCCGTGCTTTGGAGATGAAGATCAAAGGCGCAAAGACAAAAGGGCCATATCATATCACATATGAATTGCATGTGATGTTAATCCTTTTATGCATCTTATTTTGCTTAGATCGCGACGGTAGCATTATAAGATGATCCCTCACTAAAATCTCAAGATAATAAAGTGTTCATCCTTAGTAGCACCGTTATCAAGTCTTGTCGTTTCGAAGCATCTCGTGATGATCGGGTGTGATAGATTCAATAAGTACATACAACGGGTGCAAGACAGTTTTGCACATGCGGATACTAAGGTGGCCTTGACGAGCCTAGCATGTACAGACATGGTCTCGGAACACGTGATACCGAAAGGTAGAGCATGAATCATATGATTGATATGATGAACACTTTGAGTGTTCGCCATTGAAATCACACCTTTTCTCGTGATGATCGGGTTTAGGTGCGGTAGATTTGGTTCGTGTGATCACTAAGACAATGCGAGGGATATTGTTTTGAGTGGGAGTTCACCTAGTGTTTTAATTATATTGAATTAAAATTTTGAACTCAATTTGTCATAAACTTAGTCTAAACTATTGCAAATATGTTGTAGATATGGCGTCCCCAATCAATTTTAATCAGTTCCTAGAGAAAGAAAAGCTTAAGAGCAACGGTAGCAACTTCACCGACTGGTTCCGTCATGTGAGGATCTTCCTCAATGGCGGAAATCTGCAATATGTGCTTGATGCACCGCTAGGTGACCCTCCAGCAGAAACTGAAACCGATGAAGTAAAGAATGTTTACGCGACTCGGAAAACTCGGTACTCTCAAGTTCAGTGTGCCATCTTATGCAGTCTGGAATCCGATCTTCAAAAACGTTTTGAGCACCACGATCCTCATGAGTTGATAAAAGAGTTGAAGACTATTTTTGAGACTCATGCGGCCGTGGAATGCTATGAAGCATCGAAACACTTTTTCAGCTGTATGATGGAAGAAGGCAGCTCCATTAGTGAGCACATGCTCGTCATGACCGGGCATGCGAAGAAACTCAGTGACTTGGGAATAGTGATTCCTAACAGACTGGGGATTAATCGTGTCCTTCAATCACTGCCACCAAGTTACAAGAACTTTGTGATGAATTACAATATGCAGAACATGAACAAGGAGTTTCCTGAACTCTTTGGCATGTTAAAAGCTGCTGAGATTGAGATTAAGAAAGAGCACCAAGTGTTGATGGTCAACAAGACCACCAGTTTCAAGAAACAGGGCAAGTCTAAGGGAAAATTCAAGAAGGGTGGCAAGAAAGCTGCCACGCCTCCTATGAAACCTAAGAACGGCCCTAAGCCTGATGCTGAGTGCTATTACTGCAAGGAGAAGGGACACTGGAAGCGTAATTGCTCCAAGTATTTGGCAGATCTGAAGAGCGGCCTTGTCAAGAAGAAGAAAGAAGGTATATCTGATATACATGTTATAGATGTTCATTTCACTGGTTCTCGTTCTAGTACCTGGGTATTTGATACTGGTTCGGTTGCTCATATTTGTAACTCGAAACAGGAACTAAAGAATAAACGACAACTGCTGAAAGATGAAGTGACGATGCGCGTTGGAAACGGATCCAAGGTCAATGTGATCGCAGTCGGGACACTTCCTCTACATCTACCTTCGGGATTAGTTTTAAGCCTAAATAATTGTTATTATGTACCCGCGTTGAGCATGAACATTATATCTGGATCTTGTTTAATGCAAGACGGTTATTCATTCAAGTCTGAGAATAATGGTTGTTCTATCTTTATGAATAATATCTTTTATGGTCGAGCACCTGAAAAGAATGGCTTATTTCTGTTAGATCTCGATAGTAGTGATACACATATACATAACATTGATGCTAAGCGAATTAAATTGAATGATAATTCTACTTATATGTGGCACTGTCGTCTTGGTCATATTGGAGTGAAACGCATGAAGAAACTCCATACCGATGGATTACTTGAATCACTTGACTTTGAGTCACTTGATAGATGCGAAGCATGTCTGATGGGAAAAATGACTAAGACTCCATTCTCGGGTATGATGGAGCGAGCTACTGACTTATTGGAAATCATACATACAGATGTGTGTGGACCAATGAGTGTAGCATCGCGCGGTGGTTATCGTTATGTTCTAACCTTCACAGATGATTTGAGTAGATATGGGTATATCTATTTAATGAAACATAAATCCGAAACTTTCGAGAAGTTTAAGGAATTCCAAAGTGAAGTAGAAAATCAACGTAACAAGAAGATTAAATTTCTACGATCTGATCGCGGAGGTGAATATCTGAGTTATGAGTTTGGCATGCATTTAAAGAAATGCGGAATACTTTCACAATTGACACCGCCGGGAACACCACAACGAAACGGTGTGTCCGAACGTCGTAATCGAACTCTCTTAGATATGGTTCGTTCTATGATGTCTCTTACTGATTTGCCGTTATCATTTTGGAGTTATGCATTAGAGACAGCCGCATTCACTTTAAATAGAGCACCATCAAAATCCGTTGAAACGACGCCGTATGAATTATGGTTTAATAAGAAACCTAAGCTGTCGTTCCTAAAAGTTTGGGGTTGCGAAGCCTATGTAAAAAAGTTACAACCGGACAAGCTAGAACCCAAAGCGGAGAAATGCGTCTTCATAGGATACCCTAAGGAAACTATAGGGTACACTTTCTATCACAGATCCGAAGGCAAGATCTTTGTTGCTAAGAACGGAACCTTTCTTGAGAAAGAATTTCTCACTAAAGAAGTGACTGGAAGAAAAGTAGAACTCGATGAGATTGAAGAATCTCTACTCGTTGATCAGAGTAGCGCAGTACCGGAAAATGTTCCTGTACCACCTACACCGGCAACAGAGGAAGCTAATGATAATGATCATGAAACTTCAAATGAGACAGCTACTGAACCTCGCAGATCGACAAGGGATCGTGCCACTCCAGATTGGTATGATCCTTGTCTAAATGTCATGATTGTGGATAACAATGATGAAGACCCTGCGACGTATGAAGAAGCAATGATGAGCCCAGATTCCAACAAATGGCAAGAAGCCATGAAATCCGAAATGGGATCCATGTATGATAACAAAGTATGGACTTTGGTAGACTTACCTGATAGCCGCAAGGCTGTCGAGAATAAATGGATCTTCAAGAGAAAAACAGATGCTGATGGTAATATTACTGTCTATAAAGCTCGACTTGTCGCAAAGGGTTTCCGACAAATTCAAGGTGTTGACTACGATGAGACTTTCTCACCTGTAGCGAAGCTAAAATCTGTGAGGATTTTGTTAGCAATAGCTGCATTTTTCGATTATGAGATTTGGCAGATGGATGTCAAAACGGCGTTCCTTAATGGAGACATTGAGGAAGAGTTGTATATGGTACAACCCAAAGGTTTTGTCGATCCTAAAAATGCTGACAAAGTATGCAAACTTCAGCGTTCAATCTATGGACTGAAGCAAGCATCGAGAAGTTGGAACCGACGTTTTGATAAGGTGATCAAAGACTTCGGGTTTATACAGTGTCATGGAGAGGCCTGTATTTACAAGAAAGTGAGTGGGAGCTCTGTAGCATTCCTGATATTATATGTAGATGACATATTATTGATTGGGAATGATATAGAACTATTAAGCAGTGTAAAGGGTTATTTGAATAATAGTTTTTCAATGAAAGACCTTGGTGAAGCATCATACATATTAGGCATCAAGATTTATAGAGATAGATCAAGACGTCTAATAGGGCTATCACAGAGTACATACCTGGACAAGATTCTAAAGAAGTTTAGAATGGACGAAAGTAAGAAAGGATTCTTACCTATGTTACCAGGCAAGGTCTTGAGTAAGACTCAAGGACCGGCTACGGCAGAAGAAAGAGAAAGGATGAGTCAGATCCCCTATGCCTCGGCAGTAGGCTCTATCATGTATGCCATGCTATGTACAAGACCGGATATAGCACATGCTGTTAGTTTGACTAGCAGATATCAAAGTGATCCAGGAATAGAACACTGGACAGCGGTCAAGAATATCCTGAAGTACTTGAAAAGAACTAAGGATATGTTTCTTTGTTATGGAGGTGACCAAGAGCTCGTTGTAACAAGTTACACCGATGCAAGTTGGAACACTGATCCTGATGACTCTAAGTCACAATCTGGGTACGTGTTTATATTGAATGGTGCTGCAGTAAGCTGGGCAAGCTCGAAGCAGTGCACGGTGGCGAAATCCTCAACAGAATCGGAGTACATAGCGGCTTCAGAGGCTTCATCAGAAGCGGTATGGATGAAGAGGTTCATTGTAGAGCTCGGTGTGGTTCCTAGTGCATTGGACCCACTAGTCATATACTGTGACAACATGGGTGCCATCGCCAATGCACAAGAACCAAGGTCACACAAGAGGCTGAAGCATATCAAGCTGCGTTATCACTCGATTCGCGAGTACATCGAAGATGGAGAAGTAAAGATTTGCAAAGTACACACTGATCTGAATGTAGCAGATCCGTTGACTAAAGCTCTCCCTAGGGCAAAGCATGACCAACACCAGAATGCCATGGGTGTTAGGTACCTTACAATGTAATCTAGATTATTGACTCTAGTGCAAGTGGGAGACTTGGAGATATGCCCAAGAGGCAATAATAAAAGTGGTTATTATATATCTTTATGTTTATGATAAAAGTTTATATACCATGCTATAATTGTATTAACTGAAACATTGATACATGTGTGATATGTAAACAAACAAAGAGTCCCTAGTAAGCCTCTTAACTAGCTTGTTGATTAATAGATGATTAGTTTCATAATCATGAACATTGGATGTTATTAATAACAAGGTTATATCATTGTATGAATGATGTAATGGACACACCCAATTAAGCGTAGCATAAGATCACGTCATTAAGTTATTTGCTATAAGCTTTCAATACATAGTTACCTAGTCCTTATGACCATGAGATCATGTAAATCACTTATACCGGAAAGGTACTTTGATTACATCAAACGCCACTGCGTAAATGGGTGGTTATAAAGGTGGGATTAAGTATCCGGAAAGTATGAGTTGAGGCATATGGATCAATAGTGGGATTTGTCCATCCCGATGACGGATAGATATACTCTGGGCCCTCTCGGTGGAATGTCGTCTAATGTCTTGCAAGCATATGAATAAGTTCATAAGAGACCACATACCACGGTACGAGTAAAGAGTACTTGTCAGAGACGAGGTTGAACAAGGTATAGTGTGATACCGATGATCAAACCTCGGACAAGTAAAATATCGCGTGACAAAGGGAATTGGTATCGTATGTGAATGGTTCATTCGATCACTAAAGTCATCGTTGAATATGTGGGAGCCATTATGGATCTCCAGATCCCGCTATTGGTTATTGGTCGGAGTGAGTACTCAACCATGTCCGCATAGTTCGCGAACCGTAGGGTGACACACTTAAAGTTGGATGTTGAAATGGTAGAACTTGAATATGGAATGGAGTTCGAATATTTGTTCGGAGTCCCGGATGTGATCCCGGACATCACGAGGAGTTCCGGAATGGTCCGGAGAATAAGATTCATATATAGGATGTCATTTTATGTGAATAAAATGATGCGGAAGGTTCTATGGAAGGTTCTAGAAGGTTCTAGAAAAGTCCGGAAGAAACCACCAAGGAAGGTGGAGTCCACATGGGACTCCACCTCCATGGCCGGCCAACCCTAGTGGGGGAGGAGTCCCAAGTGGACTCCCCCTTAGGGGGCCGGCCACCCCCCCTATGGAAGGTGGAATTCCCACCTCTAGTGGGAATCCTAGCTTGGGAAGGTTTCCCACCATATGGAAGGTTTTGGGTTCGGGTCTTATTCGAAGACTTGTAGTCCAACACTTGGGGCTTCCACCTATATATAGAGGGCCAAGGGGAGGGGGCCGGCCACACCAAAGCCTCAAGCTTGGCCGCCCCCCATAGTGGCCGGCCACCCCCTCTCCCCAAACCCTAGCGCCCCGCCCCCCCCCACCCCGCACGCAGCGAAGCTCCGCCGGATTTCTCCACCGCCACCGACACCACGCCGTCGTGCTGTCGGATTCAAGAGGAGCTACTACTTCCGCTGCCCGCTGGAACGGGGAGGTGGACGTCGTCTTCATCAACAACCGAACGTGTGACCGAGTACGGAGGTGCTGCCCGTTCGTGGCGCCGGAACCGATCGTGATCAAGATCTTCTACGCGCTTTTGCAAGCGGCAAGTGAACGTCTACCGCAGCAACAAGAGCCTCCTCTTGTAGGCTTTGGAATCTCTTCAAGGGTGAGTCTCGACAATCCCCTCGTTGCTACCGTCTTCTAGATTGCATCTTGGCTTGGATTGCGTGTTCGCCGTAGGAAATTTTTTGTTTTCTATGCTACGTATAGGCTGACATTGGGGACCCATGAGCCAGCAGCGTCGTCAACGTTTTAAAGGTGGCAGGAGATCGAAAGAAAAATAAGCCAAAAATCAGTTGGTAAACAAATTCAAGAAAAGAAACATTTACCTTTCTGAGAGGATGACATGCGGGACCCATGAGGCAGCAGCATCCTCAACTATTTCAAGGCGGCAGGGGATCAAAATAAAAAAGGAAATAGCCAGAAATTAATTAGGGTAAAAAATAAATCCATCAAAGGAAACTTTTATTGTTCATAGAGGATGACATGTGGGACCGACTTGCCAGCTGCGTCGTCATCGTTTCAAAGGGGGCAGGGATCAAAAGAAAAAGACAAATAGCCAGAAATTAGGGAAAAAATAAATCTAACAAAGAAAACTTTATTGTTCATAGAGGATGACATGCGGGACCCATGAGCCAGCCTTCCTCAACGTTTCAAAGTCGGCATGAGATTGAAAGAAAAAGTCAAGTGACATAATATCAGGAGCCAAAAATAATCCAAGAAAAGAAACTTTATTGTACATAGAGGATGACATGCGGGTCCCATTTTGTAGCAGCGGTCTCAACGCTTCCAATGGCACAGGACCGAAGAAAAAATGAAGTAGCCAGAAATCAGGGTGTGAAAAAAATCCAAGAAAAGAAAGATTTCAATTGGGCTGTATCTGGACATCTGGGCCTTCGAACTATCCTGCTGGGCCTTTTGACTCGTACAATTTCAGCCCACTCCAAAACAGGAAAGGTCGGATTTTTCTCAAAAAAAACAGGAAAGTCCTATGCTTCGCAAAAACAAAAACAAGGAGATTCAACATATAAGTTTGTTTATGTAGATATAAAGATTTAATTTATCCGTTTGCAATAGCTCAGAGCGAAATACAACGTTTATTGTCTGCAAAATAAAATATCACATGTTTCTTGTACGGGGAGGCTGACATCGGGGACCCATGAGCCAGCAGCGGAGTCAACGTTTCAAAGGCGGCAGGGGATCGAAAATAAAAAAAACCAAAAATCAGTTGGTAAAAAAATACAAGAAAAGAAAACATTTATCGTTCTGAGAGGATGACATGCGGGACCCATGAGCAGCAGCATCCTCAACGTTTCAAAGTCGGCATGAGATCGAAAGAAAAGGGCAAGTGACATAATATCAGGAGCCAAAAATAATCCAAGAAAAGAAACTTTATTGTACATAGAGGATGACATGCGGGTCCCATTTTGTAGCAGCGGTCTCAATGTTTCCAAGGCGGCACAGGACCAAAAGAAAAATGAGGCAGCAGCATTCTCAACAATTCCAAGGCGGCAGGGGATCAAAAAAAGGAAATAGCCAGAAATTAATTAGGGGTCAAAAATAAATCCACCAAAGGATACTTTTATTGTTCATAGAGGATGACATGTGGGACCAACCTGCCAACAGCGTCCGCGACCGTCGTCCTCGCGTCAGGTTCGTCGGGTCGTCCCGCTCCTCTCCGCGTGACGAGGCAAGTCCCTCAGTGCTCACCCGCGCCGCCAGGAACGTCCCTCCACACGCGTCAAAACCCATCACGCCGAGACCAGAGCCGTCGATGCGGGAGTCGCCAAACTTGTAACTGCTCGCGCCTCGGGCCAGAACTGCCGCCCGCCGTACTGCACCTCCTCGCGCCTGCGGCTGATGTAGTATGGCGTGCTGCATTCCATTTCATGAATCCTTCCTCCGTCATAGGTGAGTTAGAACGACGTCACTTGCATTTAGGTGTTCGCTGTTTTTTCCATGAGGCTAAAAGTCTGTTATGTCATTTGACTCTTGTTCAGTTTTTCTTTGCGTTAACAGATAAGGATAATAGTTTAGCATTTCTTTGTCAATGGCCCGCATTATTTAGCTCTTTTAAATGATCGATCCAGTCTTTGAAAGTTTGGCCTAGAATATAATTTCAGTTTGTCTAGATGCAGGCCGTAGCATTCTTTTTTCGATAAAGGAAATATATTAATATCAAAAGATACCAATTACACCCAGCCTCAACAACGCACCACCCTAATGGCTACGGATGCACACAGCTAAAAAAAGAAAAGAAAACTAAGAAATAAAAGTCCCGCTACAGTATCTCGGGCCTAACAACAGCAATACATCCACCACCAAGACAACACCTGAAATACAGACTCTCCAAAAGCGACGCCTCCAAGAAGGGAACAGTGCTCCAACACCGTCGTCGCCCGATCAAAGATCTTAGGTTTTCACCCTGAAGATAGTCCCCGCTCTCAAAACAATGCCTCCAACAAGGTCATTGCCAGGCACAACCAATTAAGGCCAGACCTTGGATTTTCATCCTGAAAGGTGGACTCTGAACTTCACCTGTGTTGCCGCCCCCACTTTCATACCGTTGCTGCGAACCAGAACACCAAGCAAGTCCCTCAACAGCGCAGAGATTTGAACCTCCATTGCTAGTCCTCTACTCCGGCCCTCATGGTATTCTCCGCTCTAACTTCGCCATGGAGCAAATGTCCATATGGCAAGAAAGAACAGAGCTTCGCGCCGCTCCCTCCAGAACCAAACTCGGAATAAAAGCATGGATGCGCACGACCGAATACCACCGATCCAGCAAACTCCAGGCAAAGTGTGTTGTTACATTCGCCGGCGAGCCTTCCGGAACTCACCACTCCGGCCAGATCAAGAGGACCAGCCTTAGGAAAGTCTTCATCCGCGCAAGAAGGACCCTTGGATCGCCACCTTATTCTTCGATGCAGATGAGCAGGCCCCCACGCCGCCATCCGCTGGCCAACGACGACGAAGAAGGAATCGTGGACAAACAGCAGCCGAGACCCACGCGACCCAAATCAGGTCCGCGCCCAGAAACGAGCCTCACGTTCCATCGGGCCTGCCAGCGGACGCCCGCGGCCGCGCCGCCACGCCACGTGGTCCTGGGCATGCCGACGAGCAACTGGGCAGCAACCGCGAGGAGATACGGGACTGGGCGAGCCAGTTGGCTGCAGCAACCAGGCGCAACCGCCGCGTCCACCAGCCCAGATCGGGCCCAGATGGTCGCCGACCTCCGCATCCGGCGCGCGCCGTCGTGCTGCACGCCACGAACCGCTGCTCCGCCGCGAATCCATCCCGCCGCCGTGCCAGAACGGCCGCCGCACCCTGCGTGACCCGCTGAATCCTCTCCTCCGCGTGAAGAGAAGGGACCTGGGTGCGCCATCCTTGCCCTGCCGCCTTCGACGGCCTGGGCGCCGCCACCACCGCCGGAGCCGGCAGCAGCAGCGGCCAGAGGATGCAGGTCGGGAGGGCTTCTCGACGAAGATTAGATCCCGGTCGCCTCACGAGCGACCCGGAGGCTCCGTTTCTATTCCACCTGGCCGTAGCATTCTATCCTAATTATCGATATATATGAGACATTGTAGCAGATAGAATTCTAGCATTTGACGGTAATCTCATGTTAGACCCAAATAAATACTACAGGGACCTCCTCATTCCTATGTACATAAGCAGATATAACCCCCCATTCAGGGCTTAAAGTTGTGGTCTTAGATCCAACTTTAATTTTGTAGACTCATACTCACTGTAGTAAAACTACAAGTCATATGGTTTCTGTTATTCAATATTCCTAGAATATACATGACGCTGTATCTAAGTTACATTGCAATTTTGCTACGTTTCCGATCTATTCACCTATGATCTGTATATATCGTCATATTTATTTGGAATCTTCAAATAGTGGAAACTGATGTCAGTCACTACATATATTATAAGATAGTTAGGCAATTCGGGTATACTGCGTAGCCTCAAATTCTACTTCTAAGATCCTTTCTACAGATACTATTGATTGTGTATCTATTTTTATTTGATTTCTAGGAGAATTATTTGCAAACTTGTACATATAAGAAATATCATCCAGGAATATAGGATTAATCCTTCAGACCTTTTTGAGTTATCAGGTTTATTCTTCTCTACGGAAAGTTCAATACTTCAGTTTATCTGTCACCATTTCGTACGTGCAGTTTATAATTTCGAATATGTAAATTTGTTGCTATTTTAAATATGATTGCAAACTAGCAGTAATTCAGTTGTCGTTTCAGCCGATATATGTGGCATCCACTAGCACCGTCCCTCTTCTGACTCAAACAAACATGCAACATAATAGTACTACTTCCCGTTCGGGATCATAAGTCCAGCGCGTATACCTAGATCGTTAATTTAACCAACATAATATGAATTGTACAAAACAAAAATTATATCATTAGAAGGTAGAACATCTAAACTTTCTAATGATATATATGCTGAAACATATATCTTGTATTACATTGGTTAAATTTACGACCTAGGAATGCGTGTGGATGTTATAATCCCGAACAGAGGAAGTACAAGACTGTTCAGTTTGCTAACACAACATAAGAAGCGCGATGTCGTAGTTGTCGGCACCACTCACTCGCCCGTCCTAGGTTTTGTGTTTGACTTCCATGCGTCGCAATTTGTTTTGCACCATTTAAACAATGGGAAGTATATGACAGGCGGGTTCAATATATAACTTTGTGTTTCTAATAATTTTTAAAAAGTATATGACACATGGGCCCGGATTTATCTGGTTTGTAACAATTTGAAATAAAAATGAAAAATAAATGACATGTGGATCCTACATGTAAGCGTACGTGATGTTGCAGAATTTTTTTTTGAAAAAGTAGGTCAAACATACCTAGAATGGACCTTTCCACGCTCAAAATATTGACATGTGACAGTTTTTATCATGACAAATATCTTAAAACTCCGTGGATAATTGGGATACGGGCCCTCCCAATGGGCCATGATGAATCCGTGAAGTTTTCCACGACGAATTTGCTGTACTTTCATGGAAGTATGGGCTTTTGAGGGCCTCACGTAGCTCGCGATGAAATGGCCCAAAATGTTACATATCTGTGAAATTTCTGGCGATGAAATTAGTAGCGTCATAGACCACCACTAGTAGAGAAGAGGCATTCACACACGGGGCTAAAATAACCTGTCACACACCGTAAACCTTTCTATCACTATGCAAGGGTGGACGAAACTCATCTAGAGCGCACACGGTTTATTAAACTATTTTTACGGGTCTCCAATCGCACATGTTTTATTTCCACAAATCGTTTGCGATGTGAAGACCCATCACAAACGTTATTTCATAGTCTATCGTGTGCATTTTTGCTGATCGCAAACGACGTGTATTGTTTCGTCGTACGTGTTCTATTCTATTGACACACTTTTTTTCTTTCAACTGGCAATATGTTGATTGCTTATATAGCATAAATTTTTTACCTGCAGAAGCATATGCATGCCCAGCTGAACAATAAATTTAAATACAGTAGCACATCTCCATTGTATTTGACTGGAAATTTGATACATCATGTATACATATATTTGCGACATAGCTTCAGTTGTGAGCTATGCAAACAAGAAAGGTATATAAAAGAAGAGAATGTGTAGATTTTTTTGGTTCCGTCATTGTCTTCTCTATGATACTAAGTTTTTCCGTTTTGCAGTAAGAAGACATGACTCGAAATAACTGTCTTCGCAAGCTTAGAGGTTTCTCAACTTATCATTGTGAAGACATGACGGAGGAGTTAAAAGGAAGGCCTTGAGACAATTCAGCCCTCACTGCAAGATGAACACATCTTTATTTTGTGATGGTGGGGCAGCAGCTTGAACATCATGTCGCACACCATTTCCTCCCTTTATTTTATGCAGCATCACAAAATAAGATTCATATTTTTAAGTATATAAAAAAAGAGATGGAGTAAACTATCCTTACACACAAATAACAATACTATATAAATCAAGCTAGTTAAGAGTGCTTACACAACAGATCTTACCACACACAAATAACATGGATCTAACTCATGATTAAAACTAGTTACAAGAATGATCTACATATAAATGAAGGCCTCATAATACCAATCACACCTAATGACACACTTCATCCTATGGAACCAAGTATATACTATGCACAATGAGGACTGTTTGTGCAAAGCGCAAGGTTCCATATAATCAGTATAGTAATATGGTCAGGCCCTGAATATGGTGCATAAGGTTGGATAGAATAATTCTTTTGTGATAATCAATTTAATCACTGGCCTCATACACCAAATCACACACTCGTATTAACATAGCATTCTCAAGGATGTAGCAACTAAAATAGAGTAAAACATGAATCTAACTCATTATATAATCCAGTCGCCACCAAAACTGTCGGTGCTTAGAGTAGATCGGAGCTGTAAATAGAACGTAAACATGCAAAGTCATCATATGTGCTAATAATTTGGCCTCATACACCAAATCACATACTTGTATTAACGGAGCATTCCCCAGAGATGTAGCAACCTAATAGAGCAAAACATGGATCTAACTCACTATATAATCCAATCTTGCCACCAAAAGAACCAGTGCTTAGAGTAGATCCGAGGTATAAATAGAAAGTAAACATTAACAATGTAAACATGCGGGAGGGAGAGGGTGCACTCTCGAGCCGTCTTAGCGACGGTGGAGGGTCGAGGACGAGGTCGGCTTGATCAGAGGTATCAAAGGTGGATCCGGCCTCCGAAAACGTGGATCGACGTGACTCCACGGCCAACGTGCCGCATGTGAGTACATCGGCACCGTAGGGAGGAAGGTATTTGGCTAGAAGCTTGCTTCCACCTCGCCGGCTAGGTGCTTTTCCAGGGACTAGGTCATCCTAGTGGTTCTAAAGAAGGGGGCGGTTGTGGTCTATGGATAGGAGTGAGAACGGATAAGGACGATGTTGGCCCTAATTTATGCAAGATAGTGGCAAGGGTTACGACTGTTCGACAAGACGGCCCCATAACACATATGTTTAGCTAGAACTGGCCGTTTGCGTTTTAGGATTATTACATACGGAGTGTTATAGAATAATTCTTTGCAGCTCTCTTTGTTTAAATTATTTCTACTTTTTAGCCAACATGATGGCTTGTAAATCTATACTACTTTAACGTACATAAACATAAAAGTACTGAAGGAAATGATACATACCACACACGATTATACACAATGCATAACCGTGTGCGATTTACAATGGTGTGCTGACAATTTATAGTACAAAGTACATGGTTTTTGTAAAAATCTGTGTGCGATGTACAAAGTAATGCTTACTTTCTGTAAGACATAACACACGGTTGTGCTATGAGATGTATAATGTAGTTCTACATTACAAGGAAGTAAAAAATGCATACATTTTAAATATAAAAACAATATTCATAATTCAATCCAAATATATAACTTCATTCCATAGAAGGATGGTCCATTACATCATTGAGCCGATCCCTAACGCTATTGTAGTTATGTCGAAGCCGAGGCGAGCATCCGGAGCGGCATAGTTAATATGCTCAAAGGACAATGGAAACATGGACCAGTTGTCACATCTAATGGAATTCCAATCCTTCTTCGCAAGCTCTGTCCCAGTGTAATGGTTGCACAGAGCATACATAGAAGGAGGATAGTTGGTCATCGGGTTCGGGATCATCCTCTGGAAGTTGTGCCTCTGAAATGGCTACAATGACGTAGTGCTCTATCATGTTCACATTGTTGCCAATAGTAGGGCCATAGAAGTTGATAGAATGATCGCCAAGGAATTCCCTTAGGGCTTCCAGCACTGCATCGACGTGCACAATCTGTGAGAAGAGGACCTCATTGGCGACGCAGAGTTGGAGGACGACGGCGCGCTGCCTCTCCTTCAGTGGAAGCTTCTTATGGCTACCAGACTTCGCGAGGGTGGACTCACAGTCCATCTCAACGCACTTGGTCGGAGTGGCGTCTAGGTAGTGCTCCTCACGCGGCGGATCCACCTCTCCACTCGTATGCACAGAGGTGAAGGTCACGTAGCAGAACAAGTCCTCACTACAAGAAAAGTTCCGATACACAACGTCCCAAAATCGTCCACTAAGGGCCATTTTTCGTCGCCTATGGGCCTAACCCGACGATATGGGTTCTGTGGTCGAAACTGCGCCAGGCAAAGTCCTACCACGTTTTTTCGGTCCGTCGCTATCGGGCGCCCTTACGCCACGGAAAATCAGACCGTTGCAGAACTGTTTCGGGAGCCCGTTGGCGCGACGTCATGCAACCGACACGTGGCAGACGCCGTTAACTGGCTAACGCCGTTAACCGGCTGAAACCCCGTGGTAGATGGTAGGCCCACACGAGGCCTGCCACGCCTTAAGCGGGCCGGCCCATTTAGTTTGCGGGCCGGGCCAGCTGACTTAGTTTGACCGGTCAACTATTTAGCTGGGCTAGTCCATTAGGTACGTGGGCCGGGCCTAACCTCTAAGGTTGACTGGTCAAAATATAAATGGGCCGGCCCACTGAGCATGTGGGCGGGCCGAATGCACTCGTTTGACCGGTCAACAGGCAAAAGGGCCGGCCCACTAAGCATGCGGGGCCCACTTTCTTTTTACCGGGTCGGCCAAGAAGGTAGTGCGCCGGCCCAATTAGCATGTGGCCTCGCTTTCCTGTTAGCGGGCCGGCCCATTTACTAAGTGTGGTCCACCATAGATCAAACGGGCTGGCCCACCAAGCTAGTGGGCCGGCCCAAAAAACACAGGTGGGTCCCACTTTTCTGTTAAAGGGCCGGCCAAGTTAATATGTGGGGTCCGCCATATAGCAAGTGGGCGGCCCAACAAGATAGTGGGCGGCCCAATAAAATGTGGGTCCCACTTTCATGTAACCGGGCCGACCCTTTTAGTAAGTGGGGTCCACCGTAAAGCAAGTGGGCTGGCCCAACAGGTTAGCGGGCAATAAGCATGTGGGGCCCAATTTCCGACGGGCGCCCGCTTAGTAAGTGGCCGACAACAAAAGCAATGGGCTGGCCCAACAAGTCGATGGGCCCTAATAAGCTTGTGGGGGCCACTATCGTGCTAACGGGCCGACCAGTTAGTATGTGGGGTCCACCGTAGCAGTGGGTGGCCCAAAGAACTTAGTGGGCCGGCCCAATAAGCTTGTGGGGCCCATTTTCACTACGGGCCGGCCAGTTACCAAATGGGTGGCCGATAAGCTGGCCCACTTTTGTTACAGGGCCGGCCCGTTGTGGGTGGGGTCCACCTTAAAGTAAGTGGGCCAGCCCGTTTAGTTGCTGTTTATATGACGGCATGATAGGCGCTTTAGGATTTTGCGGGCCGGCACATATGTGATTTCGCTTAATTGGGTCGTTTAAGGGATGGGAATTTGTGATTTAGATACTGAGAATATTTACGCAGCACATGATTTCTGTCGGATAGCCTCACTTACCACAAGCACCATAGAAAAAATGCGCGAAAGAACTATAAAAACTAACTAAATATTACATCAGCTGCAAGGCTTTGAAAAAATATTACAGAACCCAGAGAAATTGAATGGTAATTAAACCTAGCAATACAATGAAGCGATTCGGCAATCTTTTAAGTTGTCCATGCACCACCTATATCTGAAACAAAGACATCATCATTTCGTCGTTATAACAAGATCATTGTAATGCGCACAATAAGCAAACAAAGAGTGCATGCCGCATACCAACAGCCAATATAACAGAGCACGTTAGAATGAAACAACAGACTTACTACTGTCGAGTCCCATGCAAACCAACATGTTCAGGGAGTACAAAATTGGCATGAACAACATAGTAGCAGGCTATAAATTTTGTAACAACGACTGAGCAAGATGAAGTTATGATGGCTACATCTACAGAGCAGGGAATGTAAACCAAAAATAGAAGTTACAATGGCAAAAGCTAAAGAGGAGGGAATGTGAACCAACATGTGCCAAGTGCAATTACTTCAAATTGGCCGTGAACTAAATAATACTCCTGAACTTATAGTGAAGGGGATGCAAATTGATGTCTACGGGTGCTTCTATTCTTGTAATGGGTAAACAAGAGCAAGTTTAGCAGCAAGCTTAAGTGGATTACCCAAGGTTTATCGAACTCGGGGAGGAAGAGGTCAAAGATATCCCTCTCAAGCAACCCCGCAACCACAAAGCAAGAAGTCTCTTGTGTCCCCAACACACCTAATAGGTGTACTAGTTCGGCGAAGAGATAGTGAAATACAAGTGGTATGAATGAATATGAGAGTAGTATGGCGCCAAAATAGCTTGTGGCGTGCAGTTGATGGTAGTAATATTGCGGGAAGTAAACATGCAGTAGTAACGCAGCAGTAGTAACGAGAAAAAGAAACAAGCAGCGATAGCATTTAGGAACAAGGCCTAGGAATTAGACTTTCACTAGTGGACACTCTCAACATTGATCACATAACAATAGATAAATGCATACTCTACACTCTCTTGTTGGATGATGAACACATTGCGTAGGATTACACGAACCCTCAATGCCGGAGTTAACAAGCTCCACAATTAAATGTTCATATTTAAATAACCTTAGAGTGCAAGAAAGATCGAAACGACTAAACCAAGTACTAACATAGCATGCACACTGTCACCTTCCATTAGGAGGAATAGATCACATCAATACCATCATAGTAATAGTTAACTTCATAATCTACAAGAGATCATAATCATAGCCTACGCCAAGTACTAACACGAGTGCACACACTGTCACCATTACACCGTGTAGGAGGAATAAAACTACTTTAATAACATTACTAGAGTAGCACATAGATAAATTGTGATACAAAACATATTGCAATCATAAAGAGATATAAATAAGCACTTCACTATGCCATTCATAACAGTGAATAAGTATTCTGTGAAATATAGCCTAAGAGACCCACACGGTGCACACACGTCACCTTTACACACGTGGGACAAGGAGTCTCCGGAGATCACATAAGTAAAACTCACTTGACTAGCATAATGACATCTAGATTACAAGCATCATCATATGAATCTCAATCATGTAAGGCAACTCATGAGATTATTGTATTGAAGCACATAGGATAGAGATGAACCACATAGCTGCCGGTACAGCCCCGAGCCTCGATGGAGAACTACTCCTCCTCATGGCAGCAGCGGTGATGAAGATGGCGGTGGAGATGGCAGCGGTGTCGATGGAGAAGCCTTCCGGGGCACTTCCCCGTCCGGCAGGTGCGGAACGAGACTCCTGTCCCCCAGATCTTGGCTTCGCGATGGCGGCGGCTCGGAAGGTTTCGCGTACCGTGGCTTCTTCCGTCGGGGTTTTTAGGTCAGACCTTTAAATAGGCGGGAGCCTCGGAGGGGCCTGGGGCCACCACACCATAGGGCGGCGCGGCCCCCTCCGGCCGCGCCGGGTGTGGTGTGGGGCCCCTGTGGCCCCTCGGCGGCTCTCGGGTGTTCGGATGGTTCCGGGAAAAATAGGAACCGGGCGTTGATTTCGTCCGATTCCGAGAATATTTCGTTACTAGGATTTCTGAAACCAAAAACAGCAAAAAACTGGCACTTCGGCATCTTGTTAATAGGTTAGTTCCGAAAATGCGTAAATACGACATATAATGTGCATAAAACATGTAGGTATCATCAATAAAGTAGCATGGAACATAAGAAATTATCGATACGTTGGGACGTATCAGCATCCCCAAGTTTAGTTCTCTCGTCCCGAGTAGGTAAAACGATAACAAAGATAATTTCTGAAGTGACATGCCATCATAATCTTGATCATACTATTTGTAAACATATGTAATGAATGCAGCGATCAAAACAAAAGTAATGACATGAGTAAACAAGTGAATCATAAAGCAAAGACTTTTCATGAATAGTACTTCAAGACAAGCATCAATAAGTCTTGCATAAGAGTTAACTCATAAAGCAATAAATCAAAGTAAAGGTATTGAAGCAACACATAGGAAGATTAAGTTTCAGCGGTTGCTTTCAACTTATAACATGTATATCTCATGGATATTGTCAACATAGAGTAATATAACAAGGGCAATATGCAAGTATGTAGGAATCAATGCACAGTTCACACAAGTGTTTGCTTCTTGAGGTGGAGAGAGATAGGTGAACTGACTCAACATAAAAGTAAAAGAAAGGTCCTTCAAAGAGGAAAGCATCGATTGCTGTATTTGTGCTAGAGCTTTTATTTTGAAAACATAAAGAGAGCATAAAAATAAAGTTTTGAGAGGTGTTTGTTGTTGTCAACGAATGGTAGCGGGTACTCTAACTACCTCATCAACCAGACTTTCAAGAGCGGCTCCCATGAAGGACGTTATCTCTACCAGCAAGGTAGATCATCCCTCTTCTCTTTGTTTTCTCAAGCCATGGCTAACCGAATCCTTCGGGTGCCGTCCAACAATCACATACCATGGAGGAGTGTCTATTTTTGTTAATTAATTTGGGACTGGGAATCCCATTGCCAGCTCTTTTTGCAAAATTATTGGATAAGCGGATGAAGCCACTAGTCCATTGGTGAAAGTTGCCCAACAAGATTGAAAGATAAACACCACATACTTCCTCATGAGCTATAAAACATTGACACAAATAAGAGGTGATAAATTTTGAATGGTTTAAAGGTAGCACTCAAGCAATTTACTTTGGAATGGCGGAGAAATACCATGTAGTAGGTAGGTATGGTGGACACAAATGGCATGAATGTTGGCTCAAGTATTTGGATGCATGAGAAGTATTCCCTCTCGATACAAGGTTTAGGCTAGCAAGGTTATTTGAAACAAACACAAGGATGAACCGGTGCAGCAAAACTCACATAAAAGACATATTGTAAATATTATAAGACTTTACACCGTCTTCCTTGTTGTTCAACCCAATACTAGAAATTATCTAGACCTTAGAGAGACCAATTATGCAAACCAAATTTTAGCAAGCTCTATGTATTTCTTCATTAATGGGTGCAAAGTATATGATGCAAGAGCTTAAACATGAGCACAACAATTGCAAAGTATCACATTATCCAAGACATTTTACCAATTACTACATGTAGCATTTTCCAATTCCAACCATATAACAATTTAACGAAGAGGAAACTTCGCCATGAATATTATGAGCTAAGAACACATGTGTTCATACGAACCAGCGGAGCGTGTCTCTCTCCCACACAAGGATGAACTTATTCAGAGAACTAAGATAACAAAACAAAAATAAAAGCACACACAAACGCTCCAAGTAAAGTACATAAGATGTGACCGAATAAAAATATAGTTTCAAGAGAAGGAACCTGATACTTTGTCGATGAAGAAGGGGATGCCTTGGGCATCCCCAAGCTTAGACGCTTGAGTCTTCTTGAAATATGCAGGGATGAACCACGGGGGCATCCCCAAGCTTAGAGCTTTCACTCCTCTTGATCATAGTATATCATACTCCTCTCTTGACCCTTGAAAACTTCCTTCACACCAAACTTCAAGCAAACTCATTAGAGGGTTAGTGCATAATCAAAAATTCAAATGTTCAGAGGTGACACAATCATTCTTAACACTTCTGGATATTGCACAAAACTTCTGAAAGTTAATGGAACAAAGAAACTCATTCAACTTAACAAAAGCGGCAATGCGAAATAAAAGGCAGAATCTGTCAAAAACAGAATAGTCCGTAAAGACGAATTTTAAAATGGCACCAGACTTGCTCAAATGGAAAAACTCAAAACTAATGAAAGTTGCGTACATATCTGAGGATCACGCTCGTAAATTGGCAGATTTTTTCGAATTTTCTACAGAGACTTAGGCCCAGATTCGTGACAGACAGCAATGTTGTTTCTGCGCAGCGATCCCAAATATAACATCAACTTTAACATAGAAACTTTACTTGGCACAAAAACATGATAAGGAGAGGTTGCTACAGTAGTAAACAACTTCCAAGACACAAATATAAAACAAAGTACTGTAGTAAAAAACACATGGGTTATCTCCCAAGAAGTTCTTTCTTTATAGCCATTAAGATGGGCTCAGCAGTTTTAATGATGCACTTGCAAGAAATAGAAGTTGAAGCAAAAGAGAGCATCAAGAGGCAAATTCAAAACACATTTAAGTCTAACATGCTTCCTATGCATAGGAATCTTGTAAATAAACAAGTTCATGAAGAGCAAAGTAACAAGCATAGGAAGATAAAACAAGTGTAGCTTCAAAAATTTCAGCACATAGAGAGGTGTTTTAGTAACATGAAATTTTTTACAACCATATTTTCCTCTCTCATAATAACTTTCAGTAGCAACATGAGCAAACTCAACAATATAACTATCACATAAAGCATTCTTATCATGAGTCTCATGCATAAAATAATTACTACTCCCAACATAAGCATAGTCATTCTTATTAATTGTAGTGGGAGCAAATTCAACAAAGTAGCTATCAAATATAGGAGGTATATTGTAATCATAATCAAATTTATCCTCCATAACAGGTGGTAACAAAAGACTACTATCATTATAATCATCATAAATGGGAGGCAAAGTATCATCAAAGTAAATTTTCTCCTCAATGCTTGGGGGACTAAAAATATCATGCTCATCAAAGCCAGCTTCCCCAAGCTTAGAATTTTCCATAGCATTAGCAACAATAGTGTTCAAAGCATTCATATTAATATGTTCCATGGGTTTTTTAATTTTCGCATCAAACCATCCATGTCTTAAATCAGGAAATAGAATAAGAAGGTCATTGTTGTCCATTATGCCTAACTAGTGTAAACAAGAAACCAAATGTCGCAATTGCAGAGTCTAAAGGAAATAGCTTCGAGTACACACACAATGGCGCCAGAAAAGTACTTTACCTGGAACCGAAGTATGAGTGCCTTTTACCTTTCCTCCCGGCAACGGCGCCAGAAAAGTGCTTGATGTCTACGGGTGCTTCTATTCTTGTAGACAGTGTTGGGCCTCCAAGAGCAGAGGTTTGTAGAACAACAGCAAGTTTCCCTTAAGTGGATTACCCAAGGTTTATCGAACTCAGGGAGGAAGAGGTCAAAGATATCCCTCTCAAGCAACCCGCAACCACAAAGCAAGAAGTCTCTTGTGTCCCCAACACACCTAATAGGTGTACTAGTTCGGCGAAGAGATAGTGAAATACAAGTGGTATGAATGAATATGAGCAGTAGTATGGCGCCGAAGAATAGCTTGCTGGCATGCAGTTGATGGTAGTAATATTGCGGGAAGTAAACATGCAGTAACGCAAGAGTAACGCAGTAAAATAGTAAACAAGCAGCGATAGCAGTATTTAGGAACAAGGCCTAGGGATTAGACTTTCACTAGTGGACACTCTCAACATTGATCACATAATAGAATAGATAAATGCATACTCTACACTCTCTTGTTGGATGATGAACACATTGCGTAGGATTACACGAACCCTCAATGCCGGAGTTAACAAGCTCCACAATTAAATGTTCATATTTAAATAACCTTAGAGTGCAAGAAAGATCGACACGACTAAACCAAGTACTAACATAGCATGCACACTGTCACCTTCACGCCAGTTAGGAGGAATAGATCACATCAATACCATCATAGTAATAGTTAACTTCATAATCTACGAGAGATCATAATCATAGCCTACGCCAAGTACTAACACGAGTGCACACACTGTCACCATTACACCGTGTAGGAGGAATAAAACTACTTTAATAACATTGCTAGAGTAGCACATAGATAAATTGTGATACAAAACATATTGCAATCATAAAGAGATATAAATAAGCACTTCACTATGCCATTCATAACAGTGAATAAGTATTCTGTGAAATATAGCCTAAGAGACCCACACGGTGCACACACTGTCACCTTTACACACGTGGGACAAGGAGTCTCCGGAGATCACATAAGTAAAACTCACTTGACTAGCATAATGACATCTAGATTACAAGCATCATCATATGAATCTCAATCATGTAAGGCAGCTCATGAGATTATTGTATTGAAGCACATAGGAGAGAGATGAACCGCATAGCTACCGGTACAGCCCCGAGCCTCGATGGAGAACTACTCCCTCCTCATGGGAGCAGCAGCGGTGATGAAGATGGCGGTGGAGATGGCAGCGGTGTCGATGGAGAAGCCTTCCGGGGCACTTCCCCGTCCGGCAGGGTGCCGGAACAGAGACTCCTGTCCCCCAGATCTTGGCTTCGCGATGGCGGCGGCTCTGGAAGGTTTCGCGTACCGTGGCTTCTTCCGTCGGGGTTTTTAGGTCAGGACCTTTAAATAGGCGAAAGGGGAGCCTCGGAGGGGGCCTGGGGCCACCACACCATAGGGCGGCGCGGCCCCCCCTCTGGCCGCGCCAGGGTGTGGTGTGGGGCCCCCAGGGCTTCCCTCTGGCGGCTCTCGGGTGTTCTGGATGGTTCCGGGAAAAATAGGAACCTGGGCGTTGATTTCGTCCGATTCCGAGAATATTTCGTTACTAGGATTTCTGAAACCAAAAACAGCAGAAAACAGCAACTGGCTCTTCGGCATCTTGTTAATAGGTTAGTTCCAGAAAATGCGTAAATACGACATATAATGTGCATAAAACATGTAGGTATCATCAATAAAGTAGCATGGAACATAAGAAATTATCGATACGTTGGAGACGATGCAAATCAAGATGTTTCGGGATATAAACTTGTAATGAGCAACACATAGAGGATAGTTAATGCTGGAGCTTAGGATGGACCAGATACAGAATATAGTGGGATCACCTGTGAACTTGTATAAGAGGGAATGCAAACCAATATGTTCAGCATTCCATATGTGAGCGTCATGCCAAGTCAGAGAAACAAGTCAATAATGCAGCTTTTGAAGAACAAGATGGCACACAAAATTATTATCTAGTAGTATGACAAGTTTATTTGTACTACAGGCTAGATAGCAGAGTGATAGCATGCCAAACTAAGTCCTTACTTTGTTAGCTTACAATGAACTAGATACAAAACAATGGCATCAATGCAAGCCAACATGTTCATGGAGTAAAAAATTGGCACAAACAACATAGTAGCAGGCCATAATTTTTGTAACAACGACTGAGCAAGATAAAGTTATGATGGCTAGATCTACAGAGCAGGGAATGTAAACCAAATATAGAAGTTACGATGCCAAAAGCTATAGAGCAGGGAATGCGAACCAACATGTGCAATTACTTAAAATTGGCCATGAACTAAATAATAGCAGGATGTTACTATAATAGCTAGGAATAAAACAGATAGGAGTTATAATGGCATCACTCATAAACTTGTAGATAAGGGAAACAAATCAATTTGTTTCGGGATATAAAGTTGTAATGAGCAATACATAGAGGATAGTTAATGCTACGAACTTGGAGAAGAGGGAATGCACACCAATATGTTCACCATTCTATATGTGAGCGCCATGCCAATTAAGAGAAACAAGTTAATATTGCAGCTTTTGAAGAATCAGATGGCAGACAAAATTATGATGGAAGTAGCTGCTGTGACGAGTTCAAATAAATTTGTACTGCAGGATGGCAGAGCGATAGCATGCAGGAACTAATAGCAGGCAGTTACTTTGTTAGCTTACGACGAAGTAGATAGAAATAACAATGGCATCACCTGTAGTACAGGGAATGCAAACCAACATGTTCAGGGAGAACAAGATTGGCATGAACAAAATAGTAGCAGCCTATAATTTTTGTAACAACGACTGAGCAAGATAGAAGTTATGATGGCTACATCTACAGAGCAGGGAATGCAAACCAAAATGTTCAATCGCTTAAAGTTAGCAATGAACTAGAAAATAGCAAGGTGTTACGGTCATAGCTAGGAATGAACTAAAAGAGCTTCAGACAAACAAGCATCTGAACCCAGAACATGGCGCTAAAACAAGGGACTTACATTAGGAGAAGCACTCTGTGGGAGTCACAACAGATCTTCCTGGGGTTGATAGATCCGGTGATGAAGTACACTACATGTGCTACTTGGGGTTGGAGAGACGGCCATTACACTTCATGGTTACTCATCTCATCTGCAAAAACGTAACGCGTCGTTAGCACAAACAGGTTCCCCCAAGATTAAACAAGAACTTGCAGGCAAGCAATAGAAAAGCGACAGTAGAAGAGTTTAGATCATGCACGGCGCCGGTGAAGCAGATCCGGTTCATGCACAGCGGTGTCGGTGAGCAAGATCCGATGCGGTGGACGACGGATCCGGCGAAGCGGCTCCGGTGGGGTGGACGATACCGCAGCTGAAGCGACTGCGGTAGACTGCTGGATGAGCATATGGTTTCGAGGTTCGGCGGGGATGATCCGGTCCGGTTGATGACGGCGTCGATGAAGCGGCTCCGGCAGGCAGCCGGATGACGAGGATCGCGAGGCCTCGGGTAGGCCAGGGAAGTCCGGCGGGGATGTTCCGGTGCGGTGGTCGTGGAGGTGGTAGAGAGAGGGACTTGAGAAGTTCCGGTGGGTGGTCTCAGATGAGAGACTGAGGGAAATGAATTTTTTTGGGAGGGTTTCCGGGCTAGGGAGGTGGTGATCGAAAAAATGACGGGCAAACCCCTCACCAACCGACTTTGCTGTCATCTCCACAGGGGTAGAATGGGAATTTGGAAGCGTGTGAAATATTTGTATTTTGTGGGCGGGAAGTTTTGCCGCTATGAGATTTTGAATTTGGCCACCGTCCAAGTATAATGATAAAAAATTGTGACACCGTACTAGTACCTCTGTTCAAGGCCGAGTGCAAAATCAAATCATCATCACGTTGAATATAGGTCACTACCATGATCATGATCTATCTTCTTAATCCCATTCAAAAATGCGTTTGAAATATTTCAGGATTGGTGGGAGATTTTGCCGCCCGACAGAGATTAAATTAAACCACACGTTCGACAATTCAAACTTGAGACCTTGGCTATGATACCATTTAAGTTCGAACTGATTCAAAAAAGGCTAGGCAATTAATTTATATAACATCCACAGGAACAACTACCAAGTTGATCCCAACCGCAGATAAATGCATCCACCAACAAAAGTCTGAACGGTGCCTTAATCTAAGGAAACATTTCACAAGACCAATGTACTCACTATGTTAGTGTTCATCTCCAATTATCTATGGCATTTTCTTAGTCTTTGGGAGATTATAACGAACTTGATTGGCCTCGTGCAGGACCCATGAGCCAGCAGCACTCAACGTTTCAAGGCGGCATGAGATCGAAAGAAAAGGCAAGTGACCAAATATCAGGAGCCAAAAATAATCCAAGAAATGAAACTTTATTGTACATAGAGGATGACATGCGGGTCCCATTTTGCAGCAGCGGTCTCAACGTTTCAAATGCGGCTTGAGATCAAAAGAAAAAGAAAGTAGCCAGAAATTAGGGGGTAAAAAAACTCCAAAAAAAGAAAGTTGATTGTACATAGAGGATGACATGCGGGTCCCATGAGTCAGCAGCTTACTCAACTTTTCCTAGGCGGCAGGGGATCAAAAGAAAAAGGAAATAGCCAAACATCAGAGGGTGAAAAAATCCAATAAAAGAAACTTTTATAGTACATAGAGGATGACATGCGGGTCCCATGAGCCAGCAGGTTCCTCAACGTTTTCACTGGGATCGAAATAAAAGGCAAATAGCCAGAAATCAGGGGTAAAAAATAAATCCTACAAAGGAAAGGTTTATTATTCATAGAGGCTGACATGTGGGATCCATGAGCCAGCAGCGTCCTCAATTTCAAAGGCGGCACATGATCGAAAGAAAAAGGCAAGTGACGAAAAATCAGGGGTAAAAAAATCCAAGAAAAGAAACTTTATTGTACATAGAGGATGACATGCGGGTCCCATGAGCCAGCACCTTACTCAACGTTTCAGAGGCGGCATGAGATCGAAAGAAAAAGTGACCAAATATCAGAAAAAATAATCCAAGAAAAGAAACTTCTATTGTACATAGAGGATGACATATGGGTCCCACTAATACAAGCTCTTTCGCTCCAAGATCTTGCAAGTTGATTGTACATAGAGGATGACATGCGGGCCCCATGTGTCAGTGATACGTCCAATTTGCATCACTATTTTATATCATAATTTGCTGTTATTCATTGATATATTTCATATTGGGACACAATACTTATGTTATTTCATCTATTTTGCATATTTCATGATTATTGGAGGATCAAGCGCCGGAGCCAGGATTCTGCTGGAAAAAGCACCGTCAGAACGCAATATTTCGGAAGATCAACTGCGGAAGGAAATTATACCAAAACTCCTATTTTTCCAGATGACGAAGGAAGCCAGAAGGGGGAGCCAGCTGGACCCAAGGTGGGCCCAGACCATAGGGCGGCGCGGCCCATGGCCTGGCCGCGCCAACTTGTGGTGTGGGGGCCCCACAGCCCCTTTCGCCTCCTTTTCTTCGCGAAATCCTTCGTCCCGAAAACCTAAGCCACAGAGGGTACCTCACGAAGAGTTACAGCCGCCTCTGCGGGGCGGAGAACACCAGAGAGAAAGAGCTCTCCGGCGGGCAGGAATCCGGGGAAATTCCCTCCGAGGGGGAAATCGACGCCATCCCCATCGTCATCGAGCTGGACATCATCTCCATCATCATCATCATCTCCACCATCTACACCGCCATCACCACCGCTGCACCTCGTCACCGCTGTAACGATTTGGGTTGGATCTTGATTGTTTGATAGGGGAAACTCTCCCGGTGTTGATTTCTACTTGTTATTGATGCTATTGAGTGAAACCATTGAACCAAGGTTTATGTTCAGATTGTTATTCATCATCATATCACCTCTGATTGTATTCCATATGATGTCTCGTGAGTAGTTCGTTTAGTTCTTGAGGACATGGGTGAAGTCTAAATGTTAGTAGTGAACTATGGTTGAGTAATATTCAATGTTATGATATTTAAGTTGTGGTGTCATTCTTCTAGTGGTGTCGTGTGAACGTCGACTACACGATACTTCACCATTTATGGGCCTAGGGGAGTGCATCTTGTATTCGGTTGCTAATTGCGGGGTTGCCGGAGTGACAGGAGGGATCGCAGGATCTCAGAGTTTAAGGCTGTGGTTAGATTTATCTTAATTACTTTCTTGTAGTTGCAGATGCTTGCAAGGGGTATAATCACAAGTATGTATTAGTCCTAGGAAGGGCGGTGCATTAGCATAGGTTCACCCACACAACACTTATCAAAACAATGAAGATTAATTAGCTGTATGAAGCGAAAGCACTAGACTAAATTCCCGTGTGTCCTCAAGAACGTTTGGTCATTATAAGTAAACAAACCGGCTTGTCCTTTGTGCTAAAAAGGATTGGGCCACTCGCTGCAATTATTTCTCTCGCACTTTACTTACTCATACTTTATTCATCTGTTACATCAAAACCCCTTGAATACTTGTCTGTGAGCATTTACAGTGAATCCTTCATCGAAACTGCTTGTCAACACCTTCTGCTCCTCGTTGGGATCGACATTCTTACTTATCGAAGATACTACGATACACCCCCTATACTTGTGGGTCATCAAGACTATTTTCTGGCGCCGTTGCCGGGGAGTGAAGCGCTATTGGTAAGTGGAATTGGTAAGGAAAACCTTTACTGTTTGTGCTGATTTTATTTCTGCCTGCTGCTATAAGTCATTATGGAGAGATCTTCTCTTCAATTTCTATTTGGGAAATCTACTACTACTGCAACGGTAGTGGATGAAGCGCCAGGTGAGGAAGTAATACCATATAAAATACCTATGAAAATTATTGAACGTGTTATGGATAACCGCTATGAAGGGGATGGAACTGTTCATCCTGGTGATCATTTACTGTTTTTACATGAATTATGCGGGTTATTCAAATGTGCAGGTATTGCTATGAATGAAGTTAGAAAGAAACTATTCTCTATATCGCTGTCTGGTAAAGCGGCGCACTGGTATAAATTGCTGAAGAATAGGGATTCTCTTGATTGGGAGGACATTGTGCCTTTATTTTATTCCAAATTTTATCCTCCAAGTGAAATTCACAAGGATCGGAACCGCATATATAATTTCTGGCCTCATGATGGAGAGAGTATTGCCCAAGCTTGGGGGAGATTGAAGTCTTTAATGCTCAAATGCCCCATTCATGAGCTTCCTGGTAATGTTATTATTGATAATTTCTATGCAAGACTTTCTTTTCAAGACAAGACCTTGCTGGATACTTCTTGTTCTGGATCATTTACACGCAACAAAGAAGAGTTTAAAAGGGACCTTCTTGATCGGATCCAGGAGAATACTGAAGGATGGGAGAACGACAAAGATAGAGAGTCAGGTATAATCTTTGATTATAAATGCATTGAAGCTTTTATGGATACTGATAAATTTCGTAATATGAGTGCTACTTATGGTCTTGATTCCCAAGTTGTTGCAAATCTTTACAAAGCTTTTGCCTCTCATTATGAATTGCCTAAGAAGAATTTTGATAAGTATCATGAACCGTATAAAGATAAAATTGATTCATCTGTAAACAAATGTGTAGTGATTGAAACTGTTGATCATGTTATTCCTGAAGCTTATATTGAAAAAACTCCTTTTCCTGCTAAAATGAAAGAGTACTCTGTTATATCTAGTGCGGTTAATAAAAGTGAAAAGAAACCTATAGAACCTGAAGAACAAATTAAGGTTGAACCTGCTGTTGCAATAGTTAAAGATCTTGTGACTGAAAATGTGGAAGATGGTCATATTATTTTCTGTGAAGATGCTTCTAATATTGTTTCGCATCCTAATAAGTCTAGAAAAACTAGTGTTCCTATGCTATCTGTCAGAATTGGGGATCATTGTTATTATGGTTTATGTGATATTGGTGCAAGTATTAGCGCTATTCCTTATGAGCTTTATACGGAGATCATGCATGAAATTGGTTCTTGTGAACTTGAAGATATTGATGTGGTTATTCGGCTTGCTAATAGAGAAACTATCTCTCCAATTGGTATTGTTCGAGATGTGGAAGTTTTATGTGGTAAGATTAAATATCCTGCTGACTTTTTGGTACTTGGTTCTGCTGCTAGTAAGTATTGTCCTATTATTTTTGGTAGACCATTTCTAAATACTTGTGGAGCTGTTATAGATTGCAAGAAGGAAAAGATTGTTACTAAATTTGCTGGTGAATCTTATGAGTTTAATTTCTCTAAATTTGCCAAAACTCCTTATAAAGCTGATTTGCCTAATAATGATTTTAGAGTTGAACAGTGTGCGTCTATTGCTCTTGCTCCTACTAATCCTTTGCAGCAACATTTGGAGAATAGTGAGAGTGAAGTCTTTAGGGAAGAAAGAAATGAACTTGATGAAATTTTCCTTCGTCAACCTATCCTTAAACATGACTTGCCAGTTGAAGATTTAGGTACAACACCACCACCAAAGGAAGATCCTGTTTTCGATTTAAAACCATTGCCTGATAATCTTAAATATGCTCATATTGATGATAAGAAAATATATCCTGTTATTATTAGTTCTAAGCTTTCAGAGATTGAGGAAGAAAGGTTATTGGAAATATTGAAGAAACACCGAGGAGCTATTGGCTACACTCTTGATGATTTGAAGGGGATTTCTCCCTCTATTTGCCAACATGCTATCAATATGGAAGATGATGCAAAGCCTGTTGTTGAACATCAACGTCGTCTAATTCCGAAAATGAAGGAGGTGGTAAGGAATGAGGTATTAAAACTTCTTGAAGCTGGTATTATATATCCTATTGCTGATAGTAGATGGGTTAGTCCTGTGCATTGTGTTCCTAAGAAAGGAGGAATGACTGTTGTGCCTAATGATAATGATGAGCTCATCCCTCAAAGAGTAGTTGTAGGGTATAGAATGTGCATTGATTTTCGAAAAGTTAATAAGGTTACTAAGAAAGATCATTACCCTTTACCCTTTATTGATCAAATGCTAGAAAGGTTGTCTAAAAATACTCACTTTTGCTTTCTTGATGGTTATTCTGGGTTTTCACAAATTGCTGTTAAAGCTAAAGATCAAGAGAAAACCACTTTCACTTGTCCTTATGGAACTTATGCTTATAGGCGTATGCCTTTTGGTTTATGTAATGCTCCTGCTACTTTTCAAAGATGCATGTCTGCTATTTTTCATGGCTTTTGCGAGAGTATTGTAGAGGTGTTCATGGATGATTTTTCTGTCTATGGGAATTCTTTTGATAATTGCTTGCGAAACCTCGATAAAGTTTTGCAGAGATGTGAAGAAACTAACCTTGTTCTTAATTGGGAGAAATGCCACTTTATGGTTAATGAAGGAATTGTATTGGGACATAAAATTTCCGAGAGAGGTATTGAAGTTGATAGAGCTAAAGTTGAAGCAATTGAGAAGATGCCCTATCCGAGGGATGTTAAAGGTATTCGTAGTGTTCTTGGTCATGCTGGGTTTTATAGGAGATTTATTAAAGATTTCTCCAAGATTTCAAAGCCTCTTACTAATCTTCTTCAAAAAGATGTACCTTTTGTTTTTGATGATGATTGTAAGGAAGCTTTTGAAACTCTAAAGAAAGCCTTAACAACTGCTCCTGTAGTTGAACCTCCTGATTGGAATTTGCCTTTTGAAATTATGTGTGATGCTAGTGATTTTGTTGTAGGCGCTGTTCTTGGACAGCGAGTAGATAAAAAATTAAATGTTATTCATTATGCTAGTAAGACTCTTGATGCTGCTCAAAGAAATTATGCTACAACTGAAAAGGAATTGTTAGCTGTAGTCTTTGCTTGTGACAAGTTTAGATCCTATATTGTTGATTCAAAAGTCACGATTCATACTGATCATGCTGCAATTAGATACCTTATGACAAAGAAAGATGCTAAGCCAAGGCTTATTAGATGGGTACTTCTTTTGCAAGAATTTGATTTACATATTATAGATAGGAAAGGTGCTGATAATCCTGTTGCTGATAATTTGTCTAGATTGGAAAATATTGCTTATGATCCTGTTCCTGTTAATGATAGTTTTCCAAATGAACAATTGGCTGTAATAAAGGTGAACTCGCGAGATAGCCCTTGGTATGCTGATTATGCTAACTTTATTGTATCCAAGTACTTGCCTCCAACCTTTTCAGCTCAGCAAAGGAGGAAATTCTTTTATGACTTGAGGCATTATTTTTGGGATGACCCACACTTATATAAAGAAGGAGTAGATGGTATTATGCGAAGATGTGTTCCTGAATATGAACAACAGGAGATATTGAGTAAATGTCATGGTAGTGTTTATGGAGGACATCACGCTGGAGATAGAACCGCACAAAAGGTTCTACAATCAGGTTTTTATTGGCCAACACTTTTCAAAGATGCAAGGAAGTTTATCTTATCTTGTGATGAATGTCAAAGAGTTGGTAATATCTCTAGACGCAATGAAATGCCTATGAATTATACTCTTGTTATTGAACCATTCGATTGTTGGGGATTCGACTTCATGGGTCCTTTCCCTTCTTCAGAAGGTAATACTCATATACTTGTCGCTGTTGATTATGTTACTAAATGGGTAGAAGCTATACCCACAAAAAGTGCTGATGGTGAGACCTCTTTAAAAATGCTTTTAGATATTATTTTTCCTAGATTTGGAGTACCTAGATATATTATGACTGATGGAGGTTCTCATTTTATTCATGGAGGTTTTAGAAAAACTCTTGCTAAGTATGGTATTAATCATAGAATTGCTTCCGCTTATCACCCTCAAACTAGTGGTCAAGTAGAATTATCAAATAGAGAAATTAAAGCTATCTTGGGAAAGACTGTTAATAAATCTAGAAAGAATTGGGCTAGTAAGTTAAAGGAAGCACTATGGGCTTATAGAACTGCTTATAAAAATCCCATGGGTATGTCACCGTATAAAATGGTTTATGGAAAAGCTTGTCATTTACCTTTAGAACTAGAGCACAAAGCTTATTGGGCTGTAAGGGAACTTAATAAAGATTTCAAACTTGCCGGTAAGAAGAGATTGCTACAATTGAGTTCTTTAGATGAATGGAGAAGTGAAGCTTATGAAAATGCTAAACTTTTTAAGGAGAAAGTTAAGAAATGGCATGATAGAAGAATTATTAAAAGAGAATTTAATGTTGGAGACAAAGTCCTATTGTATCGGTCTCGTCTTAGATTCTTTGCAGGGAAATTACTCTCAAAATGGGAAGGACCATATGTTATTGAGGAAGTATACCGTTCAGGAGCAATAAAAATTAGCTCTTTGGAAGGTAACGCCACACAAGTAGTGAATGGACAAAGACTCAAGCATTATATTTCTGGAGATTCTTATAATGAAGATATTGATATTATCCAAGTGATAACTCCGGAAGCTTTCATCAAAGATCAAATTGACAGTTCTGCAGAGTCCGACTTTGAATAGGTAACAGTTTTAGTAATAAAAAGTCCGCGTTTAGCTTTCCGAACAATATTTCTGCTGTTTTTGGAAAATATGAAAAATTACGGGATCGAAACGGAGTGGAAGAGACGCGCGAGGGCCCGTCACCATAGGCCGGCGCGGGCCCCACCCTGGCCGCGCCGCCCTATGGGGACAGCCCCTCGGCGTCCCGTTTCCACTCGTTTTCGGCCTGGAACCTTCCTTTTGTTGTAAAAATATTTGCTATATAATCCCCCGGACCCCTGGAGGTCCGTATATCGTTTTCTCGTCGTGTTTTGTTTCGAGCTGTTTTCTGCCAGATTTGTTTTGATCTAGAAGCACCATGGTCTCCAACAACAAAGACAAGGAGCCTTGGAAGGAAGAGATGGATGAAAGGATCAATAAGGAGAAGAAGAAGATAGCATCAGCAAAAGGAGAGTGGGAAACTATGGAGAGTAAGCCAATCTTGGTGGGATCGGTTAACACTGGGCGTTCTTTTTCTCATAACTTGCAGGGAGTTCTTCCGCCTGCTCTGGACCTCGACTCTTTCCCTTGTGTGGAGGAAGCAATACGGGTTGCCGATGAGTTTTGTGATCAATATCGTGCTCTAAGAAGGGAAGTGGAGATACTTCAGGAGGAGAACCAGCGACTTCGCAGAATGCTGGAATATTACTCAATTCCCAGCACAAGGCCGTCACCGCCACATTCGGATAACAATGAGTCTCTTCAAGTTTTGGTGCAGAATTGCAAAACTGAGAAGCTGAAGCTGAAGGAGATCCTTAAGAAGCGCGAGAAGAATCCATCACCATCACCACCGAAGGAGTAATTCATCATCGGTATTGGCATCCCCTTGGTTTGTTCCAAGCTTGGGGGAGTGCCGCGGTATCACATCATCACTACCTTTATCTTTTACTATCAAGTAGTGTCATATCATGAGTAGGGAAGTTATCATATGGAATAGTTTGCAATGTGGAAGTATCTCTCTTAGTTGGTTATCTATGTATCCGTTGGTGTGAGTTATCGTTATGGAATATTAATGAGAAGTCTTATCATTTACTTTTTGCACACCTTATTTTAGTTTGCAATCTCTATTATATGATTACTCTTGACATTAGTATTGATATCACTTTGGGAGCATCAAGTAAATCTATTTGGTTTTGGCAAACTTAGCATTGGTCAATAGCAACAACACCCTGATGTTTAAATAGAAGAGAGAAATACATGTAGATATATTACTCTATTATCTTTATGCTAATGAGTTTAGTATTCTGAAGTTAAAATTGCTTGTGCTTATGAGAAAGATGCATGATTGTTTCTATCACATGTATATTTGTTTGTTTCCTTCAACCTTTATGCTTGCTATCAAACCTTGCTAGCCAAAGACCTGTATTGAGAGGGAATGCTTCTCATACATCCATAACCTTAGACCAAACCTATGCCATTTGTGTCCACCATACCTACCTACTACATGGTATTTTCTGCCATTCCAAGTAAATACTTCATGTGCTACCTTTAAATAATTCAAACTATACTACTCCTTATTTGTGTCAATGTTTTATAGCTCATGAGGAAGTATGTGGTGTTTTATCTTTCAATCTTGTTGGGCAGACTTTCACCAATGGACTAGTGGCACATCCGCTTATCCAATAATTTTGCAATAAGAGCTGGCAACGGGGTTCCCAGCCCCAATTAATAACTTTCATTAATAATTCTCTTCACATGTTTTGCCCTGATTTATCAGTAAGCAACTTAATTTTGCAATAGACACTCCTCCATGGTATGTGAATGTTGGAAGGCACCCGAGGATTCGGTTAGCCATGGATTGAGAAAGCCAAGGTTGGGGGGAGTGTCATCCATAATAAAACTAAAATACATGTGTAAACAAAAGAGAAGGGGGATGATCTACCTTGCTGGTAGAGATGCCGTCCCTCATGGGAGCCGCTCTTGGAAGGTTCGTTTGGCAAGGGGGTTAGAGTGCCCGCTACCATTCGTTGACAACAACAAACACCGCTCAAAATCTTACTTTTATGCTCTTTATATGATTTCAAAACTTGAAAAGCTCTAGCACATGATTTAATCCCTGCTTCCCTCTGCGAAGGGCCTATCTTTTACTTTTATGTTGAGTCAGTAAACCTATTTCCCTCTGTCTTAAGCAAGCAATTGAGTTGTTGTGAACCAACCATTTATGCTATGATTGAGCTAATCATGTCCTTTATACTTTCTTGTTTAGTACAAATTTTATCTGAATGAATATGACTTTGAAAGTTATCAATGATTATGAGGAGATTGTTATGATTGAGAATGAAAGCCCTGCTATATAAATTCTAATATGAAAGCTTTGTTTAGAAGATAAGTACAATCCGTTAGTAGTTCTCTGACCAAGAACAAAGTTTGCCATAACCATCTATGATTTCCTATGCACCTTTACTTGTGATTTCTCTTTACTTATTTCAAGTTGAGTTATATGAAGAGAATGTTTACTAGAATGTCTTGTGTGAATCAATATGATGCTTCTTGTCCGTATTTTATTTATCGACTCTTCACTCCATAAACATGTGGTCTTGTTTATCGAGCTCAGTTTCGCTTGGGGACAAGCGAGGTCTAAGCTTGGGGGAGTTGATACGTCCAATTTGCATCACTATTTTATATCATAATTTGCTGTTATTCATTGATATATTTCATATTGGGACACAATACTTATGTTATTTCATCTATTTTGCATATTTCATGATTATTGGAGGATCAAGCGCCGGAGCCAGGATTCTGCTGGAAAAAGCACCGTCAGAACGCAATATTTCGGAAGATCAACTGTGGAAGGAAATTATACCAAAAATCCTATTTTTCCAGATGACGAAGGAAGCCAGAAGGGGGAGCCAGCTGGACCCAAGGTGGGCCCAGACCATAGGGCGGCGCGGCCCATGGCCTGGCCGCGCCACCTTGTGGTGTGGGGGCCCCACAGCCCCTTTCGCCTCCTTTTCTTCGCGAAATCCTTCGTCCCGAAAACCTAAGCCACAGAGGGTACCTCACGAAGAGTTACAGCCGCCTCTGCGGGGCGGAGAACACCAGAGAGAAAAGAGCTCTCCGGCGGGCAGGAATCCGCCGGGGAAATTCCCTCCCGGAGGGGGAAATCGACGCCATCGCCATCGTCATCGAGCTGGACATCATCTCCATCATCATCATCATCATCTCCACCATCTACACCGCCATCACCACCGCTGCACCTCGTCACCGCTGTAACGATTTGGGTTGGATCTTGATTGTTTGATAGGGGAAACTCTCCCGGTGTTGATTTCTACTTGTTATTGATGCTATTGAGTGAAACCATTGAACCAAGGTTTATGTTCAGATTGTTATTCATCATCATATCACCTCTGATTGTATTCCATATGATGTCTCGTGAGTAGTTCGTTTAGTTCTTGAGGACATGGGTGAAGTCTAAATGTTAGTAGTGAACTATGGTTGAGTAATATTCAATGTTATGATATTTAAGTTGTGGTGTCATTCTTCTAGTGGTGTCGTGTGAACGTCGACTACACGATACTTCACCATTTATGGGCCTAGGGGAGTGCATCTTGTATTCGGTTGCTAATTGTGGGGTTGCCGGAGTGACAGAAACCTGAGCCCCCGTTGGTATATCGATGCAAGAGGGATCGCAGGATCTCAGAGTTTAAGGCTGTGGTTAGATTTATCTTAATTACTTTCTTGTAGTTGCGGATGCTTGCAAGGGGTATAATCACAAGTATGTATTAGTCCTAGGAAGGGCGGTGCATTAGCATAGGTTCACCCACACAACACTTATCAAAACAATGAAGATTAATTAGCTGTATGAAGCGAAAGCACTAGACTAAATTCCCGTGTGTCCTCAAGAACATTTGGTCATTATAAGTAAACAAACCGGCTTGTCCTTTGTGCTAAAAAGGATTGGGCCACTTGCTGCAATTATTTCTCTCGCACTTTACTTACTCGTACTTTATTCATCTGTTACATCAAAACCCCTTGAATACTTGTCTGTGAGCATTTACAGTGAATCCTTCATCGAAACTGCTTGTCAACACCTTCTGCTCCTCGTTGGGATCGACATTCTTACTTATCGAAGATACTACGATACACCCCCTATACTTGTGGGTCATCAGCAGCTTAATCAACGTTTCCAAGGCGGCAGTGGATCAAATGAAAAAGGAAATAGCCAAAAATCAGAGGGTGAAAAATAAATCCAACAAAGGAAAGGTTTATTGTTCATAGAGGCTGACATCTGGGACCTGATGCGCGTAGATGTACACGTCCGTTGGGAACCCCAAGAGGAAGGTGTGATGCGCACAGCAGCAAGTTTTCCCTCAGAAAGAAACCAAGGTTATCGAACCAGTAGGAGCCAAGAAGCACGTGAAGGTTGTTGGTGGAGGAATGTAGTGCGGCGCAACACCAGTGAAACCGGCGCCAACGTGGAACCTGCACAACACAATCAAAGTACTTTGCCCCAACGTAACAGTGAGGTTGTCAATGATACGCGTAGATGCACACGTCCGTTGGGAACCCCAAGTGGAAGGTATGATGCGTATAGAAGCAAGTTTCCCTCAGTATGAAACCAAGGTTTAATCGAACCAGTAGGAGCCAAGAAGCACGTTGAAGGTTGATGGTCGCGAAATGTGATGCGGCGCAACACCAGGGATTCCGGCGCCAACGCGGAACCTGCACAACACAACCAAGTACTTTGTCCCAACGAAACAGTGAGGTTGTCAATCTCACCGGCTTGCTGTAACAAAGGATTAAACGTATCGAGTGGAAGATGTTTGCAAAGAAAACAGTAAAACAAGTAGATTGTATGCTATGTAAAGAATAGGACCGGGGTCCACAGTTCACTAGAGGTGTCTCTCCCATAAGATAAAGCATGTTGGGTAAACAAATTACAGTCGGGCAATTGACAAATAGAGAAAGGCATAACAATGCATATACATGATATGATAAATATAGTGAGATTTAATCCGGGCATTACGACAAAGTACATAGACCGCCATCCAACTGCATCTATGCCTAAAAAGTCCACCTTCAGGTTATCATCCGAACCCCCTCCAGTATTAAGTTGCAAAGCAACAGACAATTGCATTAAGTATGGTGCGTAATGTAATCAACAACTACATCCTTAGACATAGCATCAATGTTTTATCCCTAGTGGCAACAGCACATCCACAACCTTAGAACTTTCTGTCACTGTCCCAGATTCAATGGAGGCATGAACCCACTATCGAGCATAAATACTCCCTCTTGGAGTTAAGAGTAAAAACTTGGCCAGAGCCTCTACTAATAACGGAGAGCATGCAAGATCATAAACAACACATGAACAATAGATTGATAATCACCATAATCATAGTACTCTCTATCCATCGGATCCCGACAAACACAACATATAGAATTACATATAGATGATCTTGATCATGTTAGGCAGCTCACAAGATCCAACAATGAAGCACAACAAGGAGAAGACGACCATCTAGCTACTGCTATGGACCCATGGTCCAGGGGTGGACTACTCACTCATCACTCCGGAGGCGACCATGGCGGTGTAGAGTCCTCCGGGAGATGAATCCCCTCTCCGGCAGGGTGCCGGAGGCGATCTCCAATCCCCCGAGATGGGATTCGCGGCGGCGCGTCTCGGAAGGTTTTCCGTATCGTGGCTCTCGGTCTGGGGGTTTCGCGACGGAAGCTTTAAGTAGGCGGAGGGTCAACGCGGGGGCCACACGAGGGGCCCAGGGGATAGGTCGGCGCGGCCAAGGCCTGGGCGCGCCCTACCTCTGGCCGCCTCGTGGCCCCACTTCGTTATCTCTTCGGTCTTCTGGAAGCTTCGTGCAAAAATAGGACCCTGGGCGAAAGTTTCGTCCAATTCCGAGAATATTTCTTTACTAGGATTTCTGAAACCAAAAACAGCAGAAAACAGCAACTGGCTCTTCGGCATCTTGTTAATAGGTTAGTTCCAGAAAATGCATAAATATGACATATAATGTGCATAAAACATGTAGGTATCATCAATAAAGTAGCATGGAACATAAGAAATTATCGATACGTTGGAGACGTATCAGCATCCCCAAGCTTAGTTCTGCTCGTCCCGAGCAGGTAAAACGATAACAAAGATAATTTCTGAAGTGACATGCCATCATAATCTTGATCATACTATTTGTAAACATATGTAATGAATGCAGCGATCAAAACAAAGGTAATGACATGAGTAAACAAGTGAATCATATGACAAAGACTTTTCATGAATAGTACTTCAAGACAAGCATCAATAAGTCTTGCATAAGAGTTAACTCATAAAGCAATAAATCAAAGTAAAGGTGTTGAAGCAACACATAGGAAGATTAAGTTTCAGCGGTTGCTTTCAACTTATAACATGTATATCTCATGGATATTGTCAACATAAAGTAATATAACAAGTGCAATATGCAAGTATGTAGGAATCAATGCACAGTTCACACAAGTGTTTGCTTCTTAGGTGGAAGGAGATAGGTAAACTGACTCAACAATAAAAGTAAAAGAATGGTCCTTCAAAGAGGAAAGCATCGATTGCTGTATTTGTGCTAGAGCTTTTATTTTGAAAACATGAAACAATTTTGTCAACGGTAGTAATAAAGCATATGAGTTATGAAAATTATATCTTACAAGTTGCAAGCCTCATGCATAGTATACTAATAGTGCCCGCACCTCGTCCTACTTAGCTTGGACTACCGGATCTTTGCATGCCATGTTTCAACCAAGTGTCACAAAGGGGTACCTCCATGCCGCCTGTACAAAGGTCTAAGGAGAAAGCTCGCATTTGGATTTCTCGCTTTTGATTATTCTCAACTTAGACATCCATACCGGGACAACATGGACAACAGATAATGGACTCCTCTTAAATGCATAAGCATGTAGCAATGATTATTATTCTCATATGAGATTGAGGATATATGTCCAAAACTGAAACTTCCACCATGATTCATGGCTTTAGTTAGCGGCCCAATGTTCTTCTCTAACAATTTTGCATGCTCCAACCACTAAAATGATAGACCTTCAGACAAGACGGACATGCATAGCAACTCACATGATATTCAACAATAGTTGATGGCGTTCCCCAGAAGCATGGTTATCGCACAACAAGCAACTTAATAAAATATAAAGTGCATAAGTACATATTCAATACTACGATAGTTTTTAAGGCTATTTTGTCCCATGAGCTATATATTGCAAAGGTGAATGATGGAATTTTAAAGGTAGCACTCAAGCAATTTACTTTGGAATGGCGGAGAAATACCATGTAGTAGGTAGGTATGGTGGACACAAATGGCATAGTAGTTGGCTCAAGGATTTTGGATGCATGAGAAGTATTCCCTCTCGATACAAGGTTTAGGCTAGCAAGGTTATTTGAAGCAAACTCAAGGATGAACAAGTGCAGCAAAACTCACATAAAAGACATATTGTAAACATTATAAGACTCTACACTGTCTTCCTTGTTGTTCAAAACTCAATACTAGATATTATCTAGACCTTAGAGAGACCAAATATGCAAATCAAATTTTAGCAAGCTCTATGTATTTCTTCATTAATGGGTGCAAAGCATATGATGCAAGAGCTTAAACATGAGCACAACAATTGCCAAGCATCACATTATCCAAGACATTTTAGAATTACTACATGTAGCATTTTCCAATTCCAACCATATAACAATTTAACGAAGAAGAAACTTCGCCATGAACATTATGAGTAAAGCCTAAGGACACATGTGTCCATATGCAACAGCGGAGCGTGTCTCTCTCCCACAAAGTGAATGCTAGGATCCATCTTATTCAAACAAAAACAAAAACGAAAACAAACCGACGCTCCAAGCAAAGAATACAAGATGTGATTGAATAAAAATATAGTTTCAGGGGAGGAACCTGATGATGTTGTCGATGAAGAAGGGGATGCCTTGGGCATCCCCAAGCTTAGACGCTTGAGTCTTCTTAAAATATGCAGGGGTGAACCACGGGGGCATCCCCAAGCTTAGAGCTTTCACTCCTCTTGATCATAGTATATCATTCTCCTCTCTTGACCCTTGAAAACTTCCTTCACACCAAACTTCAAGCAAACTCATTAGAGGGTTAGTGCATCATTAATAATTCACTCATTCAGAGGTGACACAATCATTATTTTCACTTCTGGACATTGCATAATGCTACTGGACATTAATGGATCAAAGAAATAAATCCAACATAGCAAAAGAGGCAATGCGAAATAAAAGGCAGAATCTGTCAAAAACAGAACAGTCCGTAAAGACGAATTTAGAAATGGCACCAGACTTGCTCAAATGGAAAAACTCAAAACTAATGAAAGTTGCGTACATATCTGAGGATCACGCTCGTAAATTGGCAGATTTTTTCGAATTTTCTACAGAGAATTGTGCCCAGATTCGTGACAGACAGCAATGCTGTTTCTGCGCAGCAATCCCAAATATAACATCAACTTTGACATAGAAATTTTACTTGGCACAAAAACATGATAAGGAGAGGTTGCTACAGTAGTAAACAACTTCCAAGACTCAACAAAACAAAAAATTGCTGTAGGTAAAAACATGGGTTGTCTCCCATAAGCGCTTTTCTTTAACGCCTTTCAGCTAGGCGCAGAAAGTGCAAATCAAGTATTATCGAGAGTAGAAGCATCAACATCATTACCAGGGGTGTTGGGAGTTTTCTCAACCAAGCATAGTATATTTGATATATAAGTTTTAGCGTCTCCCTTTTCATTAGTCTTAGGCTTGCTACTCTCATCGAACAAATTTTCCGGAACAAGCCAAGCATAGTTATTTTCTAGTGCATCATTCATAGCTAGGAGTTTACATGGTATTGGTGCTTTGATTTCCCCACCATCATTAATGTTATTAGTGTACATTATTCTATCCATGTCCATTTTTTCAAGGAGACCAATAAAATTGGTATGAGAACCTAGCATATTAAATTTAGCAAAAACCTTTCTAGCCTCTCTTGCTAGACCACCAAATTCTCTAAGAAGGGTTTCTAAAACAAAATCTTTCTTTTCCCCTTCTTCCATATCACCAAGTGTAAGAAACATGTGTTGGATTATAGGATTGAGATTAACAAATTTAGTTTCCAACATGCGAACTAAAGCAGCAGCAGCAATTTCATAGGTAGGTGCAAGTTCTACCAAGTGTCTATCTTCAAAATCTTCAGTAATACTAACATGATTGAAAAATTCTTCTATATTATTTCTCCCAACTATGGACCCACGTCCTACCGGTATGTCTTTTGTGGTAAAATTAAAAGGAAACATGATGCAATAGGCAAAAAGTAAACTAGGCAAACAAAGTAAAGACAAGTAACTAATTTTTTTGTGTTTTTGATATAGAGAGCAAGACAGTAAATAAAGTAAAACTAGCAACTAATTTTTTTGTATTTTGATTTAGTGCAGCAAACAAAGTAGTAAATAAAATAAAGCAAGACAAAAACAAAGTAAAGAGATTGAGAAGTGGAGACTCCCCTTGCAGCGTGTCTTGATCTCCCCGGCAACGGCGCCAGAAATTTAGCTTGATACGCGTAGATGCACACGTCCGTTGGGAACCCCAAGTGGAAGGTATGATGCGTATAGAAGCAAGTTTCCCTCAGTATGAAACCAAGGTTTAATCAAACCAGTAGGAGCCAAGAAGCACGTTGAAGGTTGATGGTCGCGAAATGTGATGCGGCGCAACACCAGGGATTCCGGCGCCAACGCGGAACCTGCACAACACAACCCAAGTACTTTGTCCCAACGAAACAGTGAGGTTGTCAATCTCACCGGCTTGCTGTAACAAAGGATTAAACGTATCGAGTGGAAGATGTTTGCAAAGAAAACAGTAAAACAAGTAGATTGTATGCTATGTAAAGAATAGGACCGGGGTCCACAGTTCACTAGAGGTGTCTCTCCCATAAGATAAAGCATGTTGGGTGAACAAATTACAGTCGGGCAATTGACAAATAGAGAAAGGCATAACAATGCATATACATGATATGATAAATATAGTGAGATTTAATCCGGGCATTACGACAAAGTACATAGACCGCCATCCAACTGCATCTATGCCTAAAAAGTCCACCTTCAGGTTATCATCCGAACCCCCTCCAGTATTAAGTTGCAAAGCAACAGACAATTGCATTAAGTATGGTGCGTAATGTAATCAACAACTACATCCTTAGACATAGCATCAATGTTTTATCCCTAGTGGCAACAGCACATCCACAACCTTAGAACTTTCTGTCACTGTCCCAGATTCAATGGAGGCATGAACCCACTATCGAGCATAAATACTCCCTCTTGGAGTTAAGAGTAAAAACTTGGCCAGAGCCTCTACTAATAACGGAGAGCATGCAAGATCATAAACAACACATGAACAATAGATTGATAATCACCATAATCATAGTACTCTCTATCCATCGGATCCCGACAAACACAACATATAGAATTACATATAGATGATCTTGATCATGTTAGGCAGCTCACAAGATCCAACAATGAAGCACAACAAGGAGAAGACGACCATCTAGCTACTGCTATGGACCCATGGTCCAGGGGTGGACTACTCACTCATCACTCCGGAGGCGACCATGGCGGTGTAGAGTCCTCCGGGAGATGAATCCCCTCTCCGGCAGGGTGCCGGAGGCGATCTCCAATCCCCCGAGATGGGATTCGCGGCGGCGGCGTCTCTGAAGGTTTTCCGTATCGTGGCTCTCGACTGGGGGTTTCGCGACGAAGCTTTAAGTAGGCGGAGGGTCAACGCGGGGGGCCACACGAGGGGCCCAGGGGATAGGTCGGCGCAGCCAAGGCCTGGGCCGCGCCGCCCTACCTCCTGGCCGCCTCGTGGCCCCACTTCGTTATCTCTTCGGTCTTCGGAAGCTTCGTGCAAAAATAGGACCCTGGGCGAAAGTTTCGTCCAATTCCGAGAATATTTCTTTACTAGGATTTCTGAAACCAAAAACAGCAGAAAACAACTCTCTTCGGCATCTTGTTAATAGGTTAGTTCCAGAAAATGCATAAATATGACATATAATGTGCATAAAACATGTAGGTATCATCAATAAAGTAGCATGGAACATAAGAAATTATCGATACGTTGGAGACGTATCAGCATCCCCAAGCTTAGTTCTGCTCGTCCCGAGCAGGTAAAACGATAACAAAGATAATTTCTGAAGTGACATGCCATCATAATCTTGATCATACTATTTGTAAACATATGTAATGAATGCAGCGATCAAAACAAAGGTAATGACATGAGTAAACAAGTGAATCATATGACAAAGACTTTTCATGAATAGTACTTCAAGACAAGCATCAATAAGTCTTGCATAAGAGTTAACTCATAAAGCAATAAATCAAAGTAAAGGTGTTGAAGCAACACATAGGAAGATTAAGTTTCAGCGGTTGCTTTCAACTTATAACATGTATATCTCATGGATATTGTCAACATAAAGTAATATAACAAGTGCAATATGCAAGTATGTAGGAATCAATGCACAGTTCACACAAGTGTTTGCTTCTTAGGTGGAAGGAGATAGGTAAACTGACTCAACAATAAAAGTAAAAGAATGGTCCTTCAAAGAGGAAAGCATCGATTGCTGTATTTGTGCTAGAGCTTTTATTTTGAAAACATGAAACAATTTTGTCAACGGTAGTAATAAAGCATATGAGTTATGAAAATTATATCTTACAAGTTGCAAGCCTCATGCATAGTATACTAATAGTGCCCGCACCTCGTCCTACTTAGCTTGGACTACCGGATCTTTGCATGCCATGTTTCAACCAAGTGTCACAAAGGGGTACCTCCATGCCGCCTGTACAAAGGTCTAAGGAGAAAGCTCGCATTTTGGATTTCTCGCTTTTGATTATTCTCAACTTAGACATCCATACCGGGACAACATGGACAACAGATAATGGACTCCTCTTAAATGCATAAGCATGTAGCAATGATTATTATTCTCATATGAGATTGAGGATATATGTCCAAAACTGAAACTTCCACCATGATTCATGGCTTTAGTTAGCGGCCCAATGTTCTTCTCTAACAATTTTGCATGCTCCAACCACTAAAATGATAGACCTTCAGACAAGACGGACATGCATAGCAACTCACATGATATTCAACAATAGTTGATGGCGTTCCCCAGAAGCATGGTTATCGCACAACAAGCAACTTAATAAAATATAAAGTGCATAAGTACATATTCAATACTACGATAGTTTTTAAGGCTATTTTGTCCCATGAGCTATATATTGCAAAGGTGAATGATGGAATTTTAAAGGTAGCACTCAAGCAATTTACTTTGGAATGGCGGAGAAATACCATGTAGTAGGTAGGTATGGTGGACACAAATGGCATAGTAGTTGGCTCAAGGATTTTGGATGCATGAGAAGTATTCCCTCTCGATACAAGGTTTAGGCTAGCAAGGTTATTTGAAGCAAACTCAAGGATGAACAAGTGCAGCAAAACTCACATAAAAGACATATTGTAAACATTATAAGACTCTACACCGTCTTCCTTGTTGTTCAAAACTCAATACTAGATATTATCTAGACCTTAGAGAGACCAAATATGCAAATCAAATTTTAGCAAGCTCTATGTATTTCTTCATTAATGGGTGCAAAGCATATGATGCAAGAGCTTAAACATGAGCACAACAATTGCCAAGCATCACATTATCCAAGACATTTTAGAATTACTACATGTAGCATTTTCCAATTCCAACCATATAACAATTTAACGAAGAAGAAACTTCGCCATGAACATTATGAGTAAAGCCTAAGGACACATGTGTCCATATGCAACAGCGGAGCGTGTCTCTCTCCCACAAAGTGAATGCTAGGATCCATCTTATTCAAACAAAAACAAAAACAAAAACAAACCGACGCTCCAAGCAAAGAATACAAGATGTGATTGAATAAAAATATAGTTTCAGGGGAGGAACCTGATGATGTTGTCGATGAAGAAGGGGATGCCTTGGGCATCCCCAAGCTTAGACGCTTGAGTCTTCTTAAAATATGCAGGGTGAACCACGGGGGCATCCCCAAGCTTAGAGCTTTCACTCCTCTTGATCATAGTATATCATTCTCCTCTCTTGACCCTTGAAAACTTCCTTCACACCAAACTTCAAGCAAACTCATTAGAGGGTTAGTGCATCATTAATAATTCACTCATTCAGAGGTGACACAATCATTATTTTCACTTCTGGACATTGCATAATGCTACTGGACATTAATGGATCAAAGAAATAAATCCAACATAGCAAAAGAGGCAATGCGAAATAAAAGGCAGAATCTGTCAAAAACAGAACAGTCCGTAAAGACGAATTTAGAAATGGCACCAGACTTGCTCAAATGGAAAAACTCAAAACTAATGAAAGTTGCGTACATATCTGAGGATCACGCTCGTAAATTGGCAGATTTTTTCGAATTTTCTACAGAACTGTGCCCAGATTCGTGACAGACAGCAATGCTGTTTCTGCGCAGCAATCCCAAATATAACATCAACTTTGACATAGAAACTTTACTTGGCACAAAAACATGATAAGGAGAGGTTGCTACAGTAGTAAACAACTTCCAAGACTCAACAAAACAAAAAATTGCTGTAGGTAAAAACATGGGTTGTCTCCCACAAGCGCTTTTCTTTAACGCCTTTCAGCTAGGCGCAGAAAGTGCAAATCAAGTATTATCGAGAGTAGAAGCATCAACATCATTACCAGGGGTGTTGGGAGTTTTCTCAACCAAGCATAGTATATTTGATATATAAGTTTTAGCGTCTCCCTTTTCATTAGTCTTAGGCTTGCTACTCTCATCGAACAAATTTTCCGGAACAAGCCAAGCATAGTTATTTTCTAGTGCATCATTCATAGCTAGGAGTTTACATGGTATTGGTGCTTTGATTTCCCCACCATCATTAATGTTATTAGTGTACATTATTCTATCCATGTCCATTTTTTCAAGGAGACCAATAAAATTGGTATGAGAACCTAGCATATTAAATTTAGCAAAAACCTTTCTAGCCTCTCTTGCTAGACCACCAAATTCTCTAAGAAGGGTTTCTAAAACAAAATCTTTCTTTTCCCCTTCTTCCATATCACCAAGTGTAAGAAACATGTGTTGGATTATAGGATTGAGATTAACAAATTTAGTTTCCAACATGCGAACTAAAGCAGCAGCAGCAATTTCATAGGTAGGTGCAAGTTCTACCAAGTGTCTATCTTCAAAATCTTCAGTAATACTAACATGATTGAAAAATTCTTCTATATTATTTCTCCCAACTATGGACCCACGTCCTACCGGTATGTCTTTTGTGGTAAAATTAAAAGGAAACATGATGCAATAGGCAAAAAGTAAACTAGGCAAACAAAGTAAAGACAAGTAACTAATTTTTTTGTGTTTTTGATATAGAGAGCAAGACAGTAAATAAAGTAAAACTAGCAACTAATTTTTTTGTATTTTGATTTAGTGCAGCAAACAAAGTAGTAAATAAAATAAAGCAAGACAAAAACAAAGTAAAGAGATTGAGAAGTGGAGACTCCCCTTGCAGCGTGTCTTGATCTCCCCGGCAACGGCGCCAGAAATTTAGCTTGATACGCGTAGATGCACACGTCCGTTGGGAACCCCAAGTGGAAGGTATGATGCGTATAGAAGCAAGTTTCCCTCAGTATGAAACCAAGGTTTAATCGAACCAGTAGGAGCCAAGAAGCACGTTGAAGGTTGATGGTCGCGAAATGTGATGCGGCGCAACACCAGGGATTCCGGCGCCAACGCGGAACCTGCACAACACACCCAAGTACTTTGTCCCAACGAAACAGTGAGGTTGTCAATCTCACCGGCTTGCTGTAACAAAGGATTAAACGTATCGAGTGGAAGATGTTTGCAAAGAAAACAGTAAAACAAGTAGATTGTATGCTATGTAAAGAATAGGACCGGGGTCCACAGTTCACTAGAGGTGTCTCTCCCATAAGATAAAGCATGTTGGGTAAACAAATTACAGTCGGGCAATTGACAAATAGAGAAAGGCATAACAATGCATATACATGATATGATAAATATAGTGAGATTTAATCCGGGCATTACGACAAAGTACATAGACCGCCATCCAACTGCATCTATGCCTAAAAAGTCCACCTTCAGGTTATCATCCGAACCCCCTCCAGTATTAAGTTGCAAAGCAACAGACAATTGCATTAAGTATGGTGCGTAATGTAATCAACAACTACATCCTTAGACATAGCATCAATGTTTTATCCCTAGTGGCAACAGCACATCCACAACCTTAGAACTTTCTGTCACTGTCCCAGATTCAATGGAGGCATGAACCCACTATCGAGCATAAATACTCCCTCTTGGAGTTAAGAGTAAAAACTTGGCCAGAGCCTCTACTAATAACGGAGAGCATGCAAGATCATAAACAACACATGAACAATAGATTGATAATCACCATAATCATAGTACTCTCTATCCATCGGATCCCGACAAACACAACATATAGAATTACATATAGATGATCTTGATCATGTTAGGCAGCTCACAAGATCCAACAATGAAGCACAACAAGGAGAAGACGACCATCTAGCTACTGCTATGGACCCATGGTCCAGGGGTGGACTACTCACTCATCACTCCGGAGGCGACCATGGCGGTGTAGAGTCCTCCGGGAGATGAATCCCCTCTCCGGCAGGGTGCCGAGGCGATCTCCGAATCCCCCGAGATGGGATTCGCGGCGGCGGCGTCTCTGGAAGGTTTTCCGTATCGTGGCTCTCGCACTGGGGGTTTCGCGACGAAGCTTTAAGCAGGCGGAGGGTCAACGCGGGGGCCACACGAGGGGGCCCGGGATAGGTCGGCGCGGCCAAGGCCTGGGCCGCGCCGGCCTCTCCTGGCCGCCTCGTGGCCCCACTTCGTTATCTCTTCGGTCTTCGGAAGCTTCGTGCAAAATAGGACCCGGGCGAAAGTTTCGTCCAATTCCGAGAATATTTCTTTACTAGGATTTCTGAAACCAAAAACAGCAGAAAACAGCAACTGGCTCTTCGGCATCTTGTTAATAGGTTAGTTCAGAAAATGCATAAATATGACATATAATGTGCATAAAACATGTAGGTATCATCAATAAAGTAGCATGGAACATAAGAAATTATCGATACGTTGGAGACGTATCATCAATCTCACCGGCTTGCTGAAAACAAAGGATTAAGCGTATCGAGTGGAAGATGGTGTTTGTTTGCAAAGAACAGTAAAAATAGAATGTATTCAGATGTAAAAGAATGGACCGGGGTCCACAGTTCACTAGTGGTGTCTCTCCAATAAGATAACTAACATGTTGGGTGAACAAATTACAGGCGGGCAATTGACAAATAAAGATTCAATACATATCAATGATGATTACTATGTGATTTAATCAGGGCATTACGACAAAGTACATAGACCGCTATCCAGCATGCATCTATGCCTAAATAATCCACCTTCAGGTTATCATCCGAACCCCTTCCAGTATTAAGTTGTAAACAATAGATAATTGCATTAAGTATGGTGCGTAATGTAATCAACACAAATATCCTTAGACAAAGCATCAATGTTTTATCCCTAGTAGCAATAGCACATCCACAACCTTAGAACTTTCTGTCACTGTCCCAGATTCAATGGAGGCATGAACCCACTATCGAGCATAATTACTCCCTCTTGGAGTTACAAGTATCAACTTGGCTAGAGCCTCTACTAGCAACGGAGAGCATGCAAGAACATAAACAACACATATATGATAGATTGATAATCAACTTAACATAGTATTCTATATTCATCGGATCCCGCCAAACACAACATGTAGCATTACAAATAGATGATCTTGATCATGTTAGGCAGCTCACAAGATCTATAACAATGATAGCACAAGCGGAGAAGACAACCATCTAGCTACTGCTATGGACCCATAGTCCAAGGATGAACTACTCACGCATCAATCCAAAGGCGGGCATGATGATGTAGAGCCCTCCGGTGATGATTCCCGCAGGGTGCCGGAGGCGATCTCCTGAATCCCCCGAGATGGGATTGGCGGCGGCCTCTCGTAATGTTTTCCGTATCGTGGCTCTCGGTGGGAGTTTCGCGACGAAGGCTCTTTGTAGGCGGAAGGGTAGGTCAGGGGCACGAGGGCCCCACACAACAGGCCGGCGGCCAGGGCTTGGGCCACGCCTCCCGGTGTGTGGCCCTCGTGGCCCCACTTCGTCTCCCTTTCGGTCTTCGGAAGCTTCGTGTAAAAATAGGGCCCGGGCGTTGATTTCGTCCAATTCCGAGAATATTTCCTACTAGGATTTCTGAAACCAAAAAATAGAAAAACAGCAACTGGCACTTCGACATCTTGTTAATAGGTTAGTGGAAAATGTAAAATAATGCTGTAAAGTATGTGTAAAACATTCAAGTATTGTAATAAAAGTAGCATGGAACATAAAAATTATAGATACGTTTGAGACGTATCAGACCCATGAGCATCTCCTCGTTTCGTGGCGATGCTTGTGACGTAAAGCACACGTCCGTTGGGAACCCCAAGAGGAAGGTATGATGAGTACAGCAAAGTTTTCCCTCAGTAAGAAACCAAGGTTATCGAACTAGTAGGAGATGAAGACCACGTGAAGGTTGTTGGTGAAGGAGTGTAGTGCGGCGCAACACCAGGGATTCCGGTGCCAACATGGAACCTGCACAACACAATCAAACTACTTTGCCCCAACTTAACAGTGAGGTTGTCAATCTCACCGGCTTGCTGAAAACAAAGGATTAAACATATGGTGTGGAGAATGATGTTTGCTTGCAGAAAACAAAAGAGAACAATGATTGCAGTAGGTTGTATTTCAGATGTAAAAGAATGGACCGGGGTCCACAGTTCACTAGTGGTGTCTCTCCAATAAGATAAATAACATGTTGGGTAAACAAATTACAGTTGGGCAATTGACAAATAGAGAGGGCATAACAATGCACATACATATCATGATGACTACTATGAGATTTACTTAGGGCATTACGACAAAGAACATAGACCGCCATCCAGCATGCATCTATGCCTATAATGTCCACCTTCGGGTTAGCATCCGCACCCCTTCAGTATTAAGTTGCAAACAACATACAATTGCATTAAGTACTGTGTGTAATGTAAACAATACAAATATCCTTAGACAAAGCATTGATGTTTTATCCCTAGTGGCAACAGCACATCCACAACCTTAGGGGTTGCTGTCACTCCCCAGATTCAATGGAGACATGAACCACTATCGAGCATAAATACTCCCTCTTGGAGTCACAAGTATCAACTTGGCCAGAGCCTCTACTAGTAACGGAGAGCATGCAAGATCATAAATAACACATATATGATAGATCAATAATCAACTTGACATAGTATTCCATATTCATCGGATCCCAACAAACACAACATGTAGCATTACAAATAGATGATCTTGATCATGATAGGCAGCTCACAAGATCTAAACATGATGGCACAAAGGAGAAGACAACCATCTAGCTACTGCTATGGACCCATAGTCCAAGGATGAACTACTCACGCATCAGTCCGGAGGCGGGCATGGTGATGTAGAGCCCTCCGGTGATGATTCCCCTCTCCGGCAGGGTGCCGGAGGAGATCTTCTGAACCCCCCGAGTTAGGGTTGACGGTGGCGGCGTCTCTGGAACTGTTCTCATATTTTGGCTCTCGGTACTAGGGTTTTCGCGGAGGAAGGAATAAATAGGCGAAGGGGCGGCGTCGGGGGAGCCAGGGGGCTCCCTCCCCACATCTGGGCGCGGCTAGGGGCCCCACCGCACCGCCATATGGTGTGGGCCCCTGCTGCCCTTCCTCGACTCCTCTTCGGTGTTCGGAAGACTCGTGGAAAATAGAGCCGTGGGCTTTCGTTTCGTCCAATTCCGAGAATATTTGTAAACTAACTTTTCTGAAATAAAAAACAACAGACAGGAAGGCACCGTGGCATCTTCTTAATAGGTTAGTCCCGAAAATGCATAAAAACATTATAAAGTGTGAACAAAACATGTAGGTATTGTCATAAAACTAGCATGGAACATAAGAAATTATAGATACGTTGGAGACGTATCAGGCGACTGGGGATCGAAAGAAAAAAGGCAAATAGCCAGAAATTAGGGGTAAAAAATAACTCCAAGAAAGGAAATGTTTATTGTTCATAGAGGCTGACATGTGGGACCCATGAGCCAGCAAAGTCTTCAACGTTTCAAAGGCGGCAGTGGATCAAAATAAAAAGGAAGTAGCCAGAAATTAGGGGTCAAAAATAACTCCAAGAAAGGAAAATTTTATTGTACATAGAGGATGACATGCGGGACCCATGCGCTAGCAGCTTCCTCAACGTTTGAAAGGCGGCATGAGATCGAAAGAAAAGTTCGGTGACCAAATATCGAGCCAAAAATAATCAAAGAAAAGAAATTTTATTGTACATAGAGGATGACATGCGGGACCCATTTTGCAGCAGCGGTCTCAATGTTTCCAAGGCGACACAGGACCAAAAGAAAAATGAAGTAGCCAAAAAAAATTCAAGAAAAGAAAGATTTCAATTGGGCTGCATCTGGACATCTGGGCCTGATACGTCTCCAACGTATCTATAATTTCTTATGTTCCATGCTAGTTTTATGACAATACCTACATGTTTTATTCACACTTTATAATGTTTTTATGCATTTTCTGGGACTAACCTATTAACAAGATGCCACAGTGCAGTTCTTTCTGCTGTTTTTGATTTCAGAAAAGTTGCTTTACAAATATTCTCGGAATTGGATGAAACAAAAGCCCACGGCCCTATTTTCCACGAGTGTTCCAAGACCGAAGACTAGTCGAGAAGACCCGGGGGCCCTCCCCATATGGCGGCGGGGGGCCCCACGCCACGCCGCGTGGGGAGGAGCCCTGGCTCCCCCGACGCTGCCCTTCGCCTATTTATTCCTTCGTCCGAAAACCCTAGTACCGAGCCAAAATACGAGAACAGTTCCAGAGACGCCGCCACCGCCCTAAAGGGGGTTCAGAAGATCTCCTTCAGCACCCTACCAGAGAGGGGAATCATCACCGGAGAGCTCTACATCACTATGCCCGCCTCCGGACTGATGCGTGAGTAGTTCATCCTTGGACTACGGGTCCATAGCAGTAGGTAGATGGTTGTCTTCTCCTATTGTGCCATCATGTTTAGATCTTGTGAGCTGCCTATCATGATCAAGATCATCTATTTGTAATGCTACATGTTGTGTTTGTTGGGATCCGATGAATATGGAATACTATGTCAAGTTGATTATTGATCTATCATATATGTGTTGTTTATGATCTTGCATGCTCTCCGTTGCTAGTAGAGGCTCTGGCCAAGTTGATACTTGTGACTCCAAGAGGGGGTATTTATGCTAGATAGTGGGTTCATGTCTCCATTGAATCTGGGGGAGTGACAACAACCCCTAAGGTTGTGGATGTGCTGTTGCCACTAGGGATAAAACATCAATGCTTTGTCTAAGGATATTTGTATTGTTTACATTACGCACAGTACTTAATGCAATTGTCTGTTGTTTGCAACTTAATACTGGAAGGGGTGCGGATGCTAACCCGAAGGTGGACTTTTTAGGCATAGATGCATGCTGGATGGCGGTCTATGTTCTTTGTCATAATGCCCTAAGTAAATCTCATAGTAGTCATCATGATATGTATGTGCATTGTTATGCCCTCTCTATTTGTCAATTGCCCAACTGTAATTTGTTTACCCAACATGTTATTTATCTTATTGGAGAGACACCACTAGTGAACTGTGGACCCCGGTCCATTCTTTTACATCTGAAATACAACCTACTGCAATCATTGTTCTCTTTTGTTTTCTGCAAGCAAACATCATTTTCCACACCATACGTTTAATCATTTGTTTTCAGCAAGCCGGTGAGATTGACAACCTCACTGTTAAGTTGGGGCAAAGTAGTTTGATTGTGTTGTGCATGTTCCACGTTGGCACCGGAATCCCTGGTGTTGCGCCGCACTACACTCCTTCACCAACAACCTTCACGTGATCTTCATCTCCTACTGGTTCGATAACCTTGGTTTCTTACTGAGGGAAAACTCGCTGCTGTACTCATCATACCTTCCTCTTGGGGTTCCCAACGGACGTGTGCTTTACCGTCACAAGCAGCTACTTTTCTGGCGCCGTTGCCGGGGAGATCAAGACACGCTGCAAGGGGAGTCTCTCACACCCAATCTCTTTACTTTGTTTATTGTCTTGCTTTATTTTATTTTCTGTCTTGTTTGCTTTCTTTATATCAAAAACACACAAAAAATTAGTTACTTGTTTTACTTTTGTTATTTTGTTATTTTACCTTGTTTATTTTTATTGCTAAAATGAGTAATCCTGAAGTTGAAGTTCGTTCGTTTAAGCAACAAGGGGGAGAAAGTTTTAAAGATGCTTGGTATAGAATTAGTGATGCTCATCATAGGTGCACTAAGAAACACTCCACTATTATCCTCCTTAGGAACTTTTATGTTGGTATCTCTAGCTGGAATAGGTATGTTCTTGATACTCTTTCGGGAGGTAATTTCCTAGGTACTCCCGCTTTAGAAGCTAGTTGCATCATTGAGAGTCTAGTTGGAATACCACCTGTTAATGAAGCTAAAATTGAAATCTCTCTTGAGGATGTCATGAAAAAGTTGGAGGCCATAGAGAAAAATCTTCCAAGTGTTGAGACTAAATTGGGAATATTACTTGATAATACTGATAAACTTGATAAATCCCTAGGAGGAATTAATGAAAGAATTGCTGTCTTAGAAACTTGTGCTATCCATGATAATCAAACCCATAGGATTGGTGAACTTGAAGAAGCTATGGGAACCTTGGGTTCAACTTTTTCTTCTCTTAAGTTTAAGGAGAAAGCTTATGTGGGTAAGGAGCAAAAGTTCATGTATGTCCCTAAGATGCCAAAGCCAAAGAATCATTATGAGCTTAAAATTGATAAAACCCTTAGTACCGTGAGAACCAGAACTTAACATTCCGACCCCCCTGTGTTACTCTTAAATCCCAAGATCATGTTGACGACACAACGAAATGAATATCATTGCAGAACGTGCAAAGAGTAATAATTTTTACAAAGTTTGAGATACATATTGAAATGTCTTGTGACATTTATTACAACCAGAAAGCACAGCGGATAATAAAATGCGAAGTAACTCCATCTTAGCCACAGCATGATGTAGTCCACGAGGCCTCACTCCTCAAGATCGTCGTAGTCGCCATAGTCTTCACCATCTTCATAGTACTCTGAATATCAACAAAAGTTTTGCCATGAGTACATTTCGTACTCAACATGCCCCCTCGGTGCAAAACCTAATATATCTACACGAGGCTTCAAAGGAAGGCTATAGGTTCTTTTGCATAAAAGCCACTCTTATTTGCAATATATTTGATAAAAGCAGTTTTAGACGAAAACATGTTTTATAATGAGTGTAATATTTCTCATCAATGTGGTTGTCCTCGACAACTCACGTATCTCATAGGATTCAGATTCCAGGGGAAAGGAGGAAAGGAGAGAGAGAGACGAAGAGGGAAATAGCAAGACAGGTTCCTGTATGTCAAGAAGGATTGATGTGTCGTCCATGACCGTGGACACGGCTATTCAAATAGTTTTAACTCTGCAGAGGTTGTACACTTTTCCCACACGACACAACCCCGTCTTGTTGCCCACCAGCCGTCGCTGATTTAGTACACACCAATTGGTGTACCGGCAGAGGGATTGTGACAAGGTCTTTTAGCTAGATCCCCCAAAGATGTGACATGCCCACCGGGTCTGGCGCACGGTACTGAGAGTACGTCCCCAAACCGGTCCCCCCATCTGTGCCGAAGGTTCTCCCGTAGGCAGCCACCTCATCTGCGGTACGGCGACATCAACACCTAAGGCTGACTAACTTACTTAACCAGGCCAGTGCCCATATAGCATGTGGTTGTACGGTTGTCACAATCTTCAAATCCAAGACTTATTAGGACCCTTAAGCGGCACGAACGACGGATTGCTCCCTCCAACTTGTGAAGGGCAGCCAATCGCTCCTTCAACATTTGATTCAGCTGTCGCCCGCGCCATGTTTAGATGGTAAGTTTCACCCAGAGTAGAAGAGAGAGTAGAGGAACAACAATGGCTAAACAGCCCAGCTCAACAAGCTCAACAACTTTCAAAAGGGTATGTTTGACCCGAAGGTCGATCAATTCCTCCAAAGAGGCAATAGGAAGTATCCTAATGATTATTTAGCATGCTAAGCAACTCTACTCTATCAGGATTATTATATAATCTCTACTCAGGGTATCAAGTAAAAGGCGACAAGCGAATTAAGGTTGGTGTGTCAATCGACACGCTAGCTACTGGAATAAAATAGCATATATATTTGTAAAACATAAAATAGAATGCAATTTGTAAAACTAGGATAAACATGATGAGAGGGCATGCCTTCATTGTCAAACTCCTGCTCTCCACTTCCTTGGTCGTGATTGTACCACTCTCCGTTCCTCCTAATCGTTGTATCAAAGCATAGCAATACAAATAAATAAGATGCAAATGAAAAGTGAATAAGATCCAAATGAAAACATCCAAATAAGAGGTATGTGTCGGTCGTTCGGCTTACATAGAGTACACGAAAAACCGGAATAACTCGTATAGGGATTTGGGTTATCTAAGTCATGACGTGGGGATCGCTCTATATTGGATGACAAATTAATTTGGAAAACATATTGAGTGGATCTCGTGTATAGATGACACAGTTTTAATATGCAATGCACACACAAGTACAAACTAGCTATACACACAAGCATGCAAGTGAATAATCTAAGATTACAAAAATTATACGTGCGACAAGAGCAACATCTAATATTCAACAGGCATGAACGACGCAAAGCAATATTAACAGGCAACGTGGCATTAATGCAACAATAAGCAGGGTCATGCTAGCAAAAGAATTACTTGCTGGACTAGTATGCAACTTGATAAGCAACATGCAATAAAGATAAACCCTATGAACAGTCTAATCTACCAGCATGTTGAGCAATCATATTTACAGAAGACCCAACAATGCTCAACTGATAGACAAACTAGCTAGTTAGCACCAGAGAGCTGTACGTAAGAAAATGCTTAAATCTAGCAATTACACCTATAGATAAACATGTGTAGTCAATTGGCAAAAGTACTACACGACTAGCATATTCAACCTAGCAGATGACATACGTTCATAGTGGTGCAATGAATTTAAAGTAGACAAAGATGAATACATGGGCAACTAGATGCAGTAGACTTGCACACGCAATTATACAGCCGTGACTACTACATACATGATCATGGTGATGTCAAGGTTCAAATCAGTTTTCAAAATCATTTGCTAAATATCAAGGAAATTTGCCCAACTAACAGCACTGCTTGTTTCCTCAAGTAATATGGAAAGATTTCTAGTTTGGGCTCAAGACTAGGAAACGTGTTCTACATAGACCAATCTGACCATGACGCCAGATGGCATTCGGTTCACCGGCAGCGTGACGAACTACCGAACTAAGGCTGAGGATCATGTCTAGGAGGTAGCTCTATGGATGGGGATCGCGTTCCGAGCAAAAGAAACGGCTGGTTCTCACCGAGTTCGTCGCAGTTTGAGATAGACGTCGGTGGACGGAGTCAATCGCGTTGCCGGAGGTGTCGTCGGTGATCAACGGTTCGCCTTCTCCTTCCGTGGATGAACTCCTTGGTGCTGGTGATCCTTCTGGCGCAGCAGCTCCGCCTCTCATGGCCTGAGTTGTCGGGAACACGGACGGTGTCCGGTGTCCTTCTCGCAGGATTGGCTTGTGTGTGAGTCTTGAGCTCGGGTGGCTGTGCGAATTGTAAAAGAAGATGCAAAGGTGTAGAATCGGGCTATATGAAGGAAGAAACTGCGCTCTGATGGAATTTATATGTCAAAGTAATTCAAGAAGTATTTTAAGAAACCAATCTCCTCCTTTTATATGTCAAACTAATTCCAAAACATTTGGTATTAGTTTTAACAACTTCAAACGCAATATTTATTTTTACTTCACTGCATTGCAACATACTTTGTTTTAGAAAAAAAATTCAGTCCGTAAAAATCAGGATGTTACAAGTACCACTATGAGAAATTTAGATAATGGAGCATCTAAGATACCTTTTGCAACAAGTTGTGTTTTTAAGGAAAATTATGATGTTGATGCTTCTTCTCTTGATGTTACTTGATTTTCACTTTCTGCGCCTAGCTGAAAGGCGTTAAAGAAAAGCGCTTATGGGAGACAACCCATTATTTTATTTCTGCAATTTTTGTTTTATATTTGAGTCAAGGTGCTTGTTACTACTGTAGCAATACCTTTGTATCTTTATTTTCTTACATTGTTGTGCCAAGTAAAGTCTTTGATAGAAAGTTGATACTCGATTTGGATTTCTGCGCAGAAACCGATTTTTATCTGTCATGAATTTGAGCTTTTCTCTCTGTAGAAAAATCTAAAAATTCTGAAAAAATTCATGAGTAATCCTCAGATATGTACGCAACTTTCGTTCAACTGGAGCTTTTCCATCTGAGCATGTTAAGTGCCTCGAAAAAATTCGTCTTTACGGATTGTTCTGTCAGATTCTGCCTTTTATTTCGCATTGCCTCTTTTACTGTGTTTGAGTGGATTTATTTGCTCCATTAAATTTCAGTAGCCTTGGGTAATGTCCAGAAGTGTTGGGAATGATTGTGTCCTTGCTGAACATGTGAATTTTTGATTATGCACTAACCCTCTAATGAGATTGCTTTGAGTTTGGTGTGAAGGAAGTTTTCAAGGATCAAGAGAGGAGGATGATATAATATGATCAAGAAGAGTGAAAAGTCTAAGCTTGGGGATGCCCCCGTGGTTCATCCCTGCATATTTCAAGAAGACTCAAGCGTCTAAGCTTGGGGATGCCCAAGGCATCCCCTTCTTCATCAAACTTATCAGGTCACCTCTAGTGAAACTATATTTTAATTTCGTCACATCTTATGTGCTTTACTTGGAGCGTCCATGTGCTTTTATTTTCGTTTTGTTATTTTAAGTTTTCTTAATAAATCGGATCCTAACATGCTTGTGTGGGAGAGAGACACGCTCCGCTTTTTCATTTGAACACTTGTGTTCTTCGTTTTATTTTTCATGTTCATGGCGAAAGCTGAAAGCCGCATCACTTATTGTTATTTGGTTGGAAACAGAAAATGCTTCATGTGGTAGTTGGTATATTGTCTTGAATAATTTGATACTTGGCAATTGTTTTGAGCTCTCAAGTAGATCATGTTTAAGCTCTTGCATCATGTAGTTTAAACCTATTAGTGGAGAACTACCGTAGAACTTGTTGAAATTTGGTTTGCATGATTGGTCTCTCTAAGGTCTAGATATTTTCTGGTAAAAGTGTTTGAGCAACAAGGAAGACAGTGTAGAGTCTTATAATGCTTGCAATATGTTCTTATGTAAGTTTTGTTGTACCGGTTTATACTTGTGTTTGCTTCAAACAACCTTGCTAGCCAAAGCCTTGTACTGAGAGGGAATGCTTCTCGTGCATCCAAAACCTTGAGCCAAAACCTATGCCATTTGTGTCCACCATAACTACCTACTATGTGGTATTTTTCTGCCATTCCAAGTAAATACTTCATGTGCTACCTTTAAACAATTCAAAACTTTATTACTCCTTATTTGTGTCAATGTTTTATAGCTCATGAGGAAGTATGTGGTGTTTTATCTTTCAATCTTGTTGGGCAGACTTTCACCAATGGACTAGTGGCATATACATCCGCTTATCCAATAATTTTGCAAAAAGAGCTGGCAACGGGGTGCCCAGCCCCAATTAATTAACTTTCATTAATAATTCTCTTCACATGTTTTGCCCTGATTTATCAGTAAGCAACTTAATTTTGCAATAGACACTCCTCCATGGTATGTGAAATGTTGGAAGGCACCCGAGGATTCGGTTAGCCATGGCTTGTGAAAGCAAAAGGTTGGGAGGAGTGTCATCTATAAATAAAACTAAAATACATGTGTAAACAAAAGAGAAGAGGGATGATCTACCTTGCTGGTAGAAATAACGTCCTTCATGGGAGCCGCTCTTTGAAAGTCTGTTTGACAAGGGGGTTAGAGTGCCCACTACCATTCGTTGACAACAACAAACACCTCTCAAAACTTTATTTTTATGCTCTCTATATGATTTCAAAACTTGAAAAGCTCTAGCACATGATTTAATCCCTGCTTCCCTCTGCGAAGGGCCTTTCTTTTACTTTATGTTGAGTCAGTTTACCTACTTCTTTCTATCTTAGAAGCAAACACTTGTCACTACAAGAAAAGTTGCCATGGCCGACGAAGTTGAAGTCGCGCCGTGGTTGCTGGTGCACCATGGCCGACGATTTTTGGTCCCTCCGTGGTGCATGTCAAAACTTTTTTTTCTCGTTTTTGAGGCCACCTAGCCCGACGAAAGCGGCCAAAACGTCGCGTATGGTGGCCCGGGACGTGGTGCATCACGAATTCTCGGGTTCGCCGGCCGAGTCAACGCAAATCCGCACCGCCCAGGGATGTAGGGCCCAGATGGCAGCCTCTCTAGCATTGTTTTTTTCTCGATCGCGCCATCTCGTTCAACGCTCTCCGATCGAGCCGTTTACGATGCAGGATCATGGGTCCCGCATGTCATCCTCTATGAACCAAAATTCTTTCTTTTCTTGGATTTTTTGACCCCCTGATTTCTGGCTACTTCCTTTTTCTTTTGATCCCGTGCCGCCTTGGAAACATTGAGACCGCTGCTGCTAAATGGGACCCGCATGTCATCCTCTATGAGCTATCAACTTTCTTTTCTTGGAGTTATTTTTGGCACCTCATATTTGGTCACTTGCCTTTTTCTTTCGATCTCCTGCCACCTCTCAAACGGTGATACCGCTGCTGCTAAATGGGACCCGCATGTCATCCTCTATGTACTATAAAACTTTCTTTTCTTGGATTATTTTTGTCACCTCATATTTGGTCACTTGTATTTTTCTTTCGATCCCCTGCCGCCTCTCAAACGGTGATACCGCTGATGCTAAATGGGACCCGCATGTCATCCTCGATGTACTATAAAACTTTCTTTTCTTGGATTTTTTTGGCACCTCATATTTGGTTACTTGCCTTTTTCTTTCGATCCCCTGCCGCCTCTCAAACGGTGATACCTGCTGCTAAGTGGGACCCGCATGTCATCCTCTATGTACTATAAAACTTTCTTTTCTTGGATTTTTGGCACCTCATATTTGGTCACTTGCCTTTTCCTTTCGATCCCCTGCCGCCTCTCAAACGGTGATACCGCTGTTGCTAAATGGGACCCGCATGTCATCCTCTATGTACTATTAAACTTTCTTTTCTTGGATTATTTTTGGCACCTCATATTTGGTCCCTTCACTTTTTCGATCCCTGCTACCTCTCAAACGGTGATACCTCTTTTGCTAAATGGGACCCGCATGTCATCCTCTACGTACTATAAAACTTTCTTTTCTTGGATTTTTTTGGCAACTCATATTTGGTCACTTGCCTTTTCTTTCGATCCCCTGCCGCCTCTCAAACGTTGATACAGCTGTTGCAAAATGGGACTCGCATGTCATCCTCTATGTACATTCAAGTTTCTTTCTTGGATTATTTTTGGCTCCTGATATTTGGTCACTTATCTTTTTCTTTCGATCCCCTGCCGCCTCTCAAACGGTGATACAGCTGCTGCAAAATGGGACCCGCATGTCATCCTCTATGTACTATAAAACTTTCTTTTCTTGGATTATTTTTGGCACCTCATATTTGGTCCCTTGACTTTTTCTTTCGATCCCCTGCCGCCTCTCAAACGGTGATACCGCTGCTGCTAAATGGGACCCGCATGTCATCCTCTATGTACAATCAAGTTTCTTTTCTTGAATTATTTTTGGCTCCTGATATTTGGTCACTTGCCTTTTTCTTTCGATCTCATGCCACGTTTGAAACGTTGAGGAACCTGCTGGCTCATGGGACCCGCATGTCATCCTCTATGTGCTATAAAAGTTTCCTTTGTTGGATTTTTTTCACCCTCTGATTTTTGGCTATTTGCCTTTTTCTTTTGATCCCCTGCCCCTTTGAAACGTTGAGTAAGCTGCTGGCTCATGGGACCCGCATGTCATCCTCTATGTCCATCAACTTTCTTTTCTTTTTTTTGACCCCCTAATTTCTAGCTACTTTCTTTTTCTTTTGATCTCAAGCCGCATTTCAAACATTGAGACCGCTGCTGCAAAATGGGACCCACATGTCATCCTCTATGTACAATAAATCTTGGATTATTTTTGGCTCCTGATATTTGGTCACTTTCCTTTTTCCCTAATTTCTGGCTATTTGCCTTTTTCTTTTGATCCCCTGCCCCTTTGAAACGATGAGGACGCTGTTGGCAGGTCGGTCCCACATGTCATCCTCTATGAACAATAAAAGTTTCCTTTGGTGGATTTATTTTTGACCCCTAATTAATTTCTGGCTATTTCCTTTTTTTCTTTTGATCCCCTGCCGCCTTGGAATTGTTGAGAATGCTGCTGCCTCATTTTTCTTTTGGTCCTGTGCCGCCTTGGAAACGTTGAGACCGCTGCTACAAAATGGGACCCGCATGTCATCCTCTATGTACAATAAAGTTTCTTTTCTTGGATTATTTTTGGCTCCTGATATTATGTCACTTGCCTTTTTCTTTCGATCTCATGCCGACTTTGAAACGTTGAGGATGCTGCTGGCTCATGGGTCCCCGATGTCAGCCTCCCCGTACAAGAAACATGTGATATCTTATTTTGCAGACAATAAACATTGTATTTCGCTCTGAGCTATTGCAAACGGATAAATTAAATCTTTATATTTACATAAACAAACTTATATGTTGAATCTCCTTGTTTTTTGTTTTTGCGAAGCATAGGACTTTCCTGTTTTTTTTGAGAAAAATCCGAACTTTCCTGTTTTGGAGTGGGCTGAAATTGTACGAGTCAAAAGGCCCAGCAGGATAGTTCGAAGGCCCAGATGTCCAGATGCAGCCCAATTGAAATCTTTCTTTTCATGGATTTTTTCACCCCCTGATTTCTGGCTACTTCATTTTTCTTTTGGTCCTGTGCCGCCTTGGAAGCGTTGAGACTGCTGCTACAAAATGGGACCCGCTTGTCATCCTCTATGTACAATAATTTTTTTTTTCTTGGATTATTTTTGGCTCCTGATATTATGTCACTTGCCTTTTTCTTTCAATCTCATGCCGACTTTGAAACGTTGAGGAAGCTGCTGGCTCATGGGTCCCGCATGTCATCCTCTATGAAAAATAAAAGTTTCCTTTGTTGGATTTATTTTTTACCCCTAATTTCTGGCTATTTGCCTTTTTCTTTTGATCCCCTGCCCCCTTTGAAACGATGACGACGCAGCTGGCAAGTCGGTCCCACATGTCATCCTCTATGAACAATAAAAGTTTCCTTTGATGGATTTATTTTTGACCCTAATTAATTTCTGGCTATTTCCTTTTTTCTTTTGATCCCCTGCCGCCTTGAAATAGTTGAGGATGCTGCTGCCTCATGGGTCCCGCATGTCATCCTCTCAGAAAGGTAAATGTTTCTTTTCTTGAATTTGTTTACCAACTGATTTTTGGCTTATTTTTTCTTTCGATCTCCTGCCACCTTTAAAACGTTGACGACGCTGCTGGCTCATGGGTCCCCAATGTCAGCCTCCCCATACTGCAAATCCTCTTTCTGCAAAGGTTGTATTTCTAGATAGATAAGGTGGATTCGAATCTGCCATGGTTCAGGCAGCTCAGGTAAGCCTTCTTGCACTGATTAATGGAAGTAGTGTATAGCAAGGTCAAGACATGTGGCTCGGTGTAATGAATCTACAAGAAAAGTTCTGATAGACAACGTCCCAAAATCGTCAACTAAGGGGCATTTTTCGTCGCCTATGGGCCTAACCCGACGATATGGGTTCTGTTGTCGAAACTGCGTCAGGCAAAGTCCAACGACGATTTTTTCGGTCCGTCGCGCTTGGGCGCCCTTCCGCCACGGAAAATCGGACCGTTGCGGAAGTGTTTTCGGGAGCCCGTTGACTGCTGACGTCATGCAAACTGACACGTGGCAGACGCCGTTAACGCAGTTAACGGCGTTAACCGGCTGAAACCCCGTGGTAGATGGTAGGCCCACACGAGGCCTGCCACGTCTTAAGCGGGCCGGGCCAGATGACATAGTTTGACCGGTCAACTATATAGCTGGGCTGGTCCATTAGTTACGTGGGCCGGGCCTAACCTCTAAGGTTGACTGGTCAAAACTTGGGGGGGTTGATACGTCCAATTTGCATCACTATTTTGTATCATAATTTGCTGTTATTCATTGATATATTTCATATTGGGACACAATACTTATGTTATTTCATCTATTTTGCATGTTTCATCATCATTGGAGGATCAAGCACCGGAGCCAGGATTCTGCTGGAAAAAGCACCGTCAGAACGCAATATTTCGGAAGATCAACTGTGGAAGGAAATTTCACGTAAATTCCTATTTTTCCAGATGACGGAGGGAGCCAAAAGGGGAGCAGAGAGGGAGCCACTGTGGGCCCAGACCACAGGGCGGCGCGGCCCAGGGCCTGGCCGCGCCACCCTGTGCTCTGGGGGCCCCACAGCCCCTTTCGCCTCCTTTTCTTCGCGTACTCCTTCGTCCCGAAAACCTAAGCCAGAGGGAGGACCTCACGAAGAGTTACAGCCGCCTGCGGGGCGGAGAACACCAGAGAGAAAAGAGCTCTCCGGCGGGCAGGAATCCGCCGGGGAAATTCCCTCCCGGAGGGGGAAATCGACGCCATCGCCATCGTCATCGAGCTGGACATCATCTCCATCATCATCATCATCATCTCCACCATCTACACCGCCATCACCACCGCTGCACCTCGTCACCGCTGTAACAATTTGGGTTTGATCTTGATTGTTCGATAGGGGAAACTCTCCCGGTGTTATTCTCTACTTGTTGTAGATGCTATTGAGTGAAACCATTGAACCAAGGTTTATGTTCAGATTGTTATTCATCATCATATCACCTCTGATTGTATTCCATATGATGTCTCGTGAGTAGTTCGTTTAGTTCTTGAGGACATGGGTGAAGTCTAAATGCTAGTAGTGAATTATGGTTGAGTAATATTCAATGTTATGATATTTAAGTTGTGGTGTCATTCTTCTAGTGGTGTCGTGTGAACGTCGACTACACGACACTTCACCATTTATGGGCCTAGGGGAGTGCATCTTGTATTCGGTTGCTAATTGCGGGGTTGCCGGAGTGACAGAAACCTGAGCCCCCGTTAGTATATCGATGCAGGAGGGATCGCAGGATCTCAGAGTTTAAGGCTGTGGTTAGATTTATCTTAATTACTTTCTTGTAGTTGCGGATGCTTGCAAGGGGTATAATCACAAGTATGTATTAGTCCTAGGAAGGGCGGTGCATTAGCATAGGTTCACCCACACAACACTTATCAAAACAATGAAGATTATTAAACCACATGAAGCGAAAGTACTAGACTAAAATCCCCGTGTGTCCTCAGGAACGTTTGGTCATTATAAGTAAACAAACCGGCTTGTCCTTTGTGCTAAAAAGGATTGGGCCACTCGCTGCAATTATTTCTCTCGCATTTTACTTACTCGTACTTTATTCATCTGTTACATCAAAACTCCTTGAATACTTGTTTGTGAGCATTTACAGTGAATCCTTCATCGAAACTGCTGCCAACACCTTCTGCTCCTCGTTGGGATCGACATTCTTACTTATCGAAGATACTACGATACACCCCCTATACTTGTGGGTCATCAAGACTATTTTCTGGCGCCGTTGCCGGGGAGTGAAGCGCTATTGGTAAGCGGAATTGGTAAGGAAATTTACTGTTTGTGCTGATTTTATTTCTGCCTGCTGCTATAAATCATTATGGAGAGATCTTCTCTTCAATTTCTATTTGGGAAATCTACTACTACTGCAACGGTAGTGGATGAAGCGCCAGGTGAGGAAGTAGTACCATATAAAATACCTATGAAAATTATTGAACGTGTTATGGATAACCGCTATGAAGGGGATGGAACTGTTCATCCTGGTGATCATTTATTGTTTTTGCATGAATTATGCGGGTTATTCAAATGTGCAGGTATTTCTATGAATGAAGTTAGGAAGAAACTATTCACTATATCGCTGTCTGGTAAAGCGGCGCACTGGTATAAATTGCTGAAGAATGGTGATTCTATTGATTGGGAGGACATTGTGCCTTTATTTTATTCCAAATTTTATCCTCCAAGTGAAATTCACAAAGATCGGAACCGCATATATAATTTCTGGCCTCATGATGGAGAGAGTATTGCCCAAGCTTGGGGGAGATTGAAGTCTTTAATGCTCAAATGCCCCATTCATGAGCTTCCTGGTAATGTTATTATTGATAATTTCTATGCAAGACTTTCTTTTCAAGACAAGACCTTGCTGGATACTTCTTGTTCTGGATCATTTACACGCAAGAATGAAGAGTTTAAAAGGGACCTTCTTGATCGGATCCAAGAAAATACTGAAGGATGGGAGAACGACAAAGATAGAGAATCAGGTATAATTTATGATTATAAATGCATTGAAACTTTTATGGATACTGATAAATTTCGTAATATGAGTGCTACATATGGTCTTGATTCCCAAGTTGTTGCAAATCTTTATAAAGCTTTTGCCTCTCATTATGAACTGCCTAAGAAGAATTTTGATAAGTATCATGAACCGTATAAAGATAAAATTGATTCATCTGTAAACAAATGTGTAGTGGTTGAAACTGTTGATAATGTTATTCCTGAAGCTTATATTGAAAAAACTCCTTTCCCTGCTAAAATGAAGGAGTACTCTGTCATATCTAGTGCGGTTAATAAAAGTGAAAAGAAACCTAAAGAACCTGAAGAACAAATTAAAATTGAACCTGCTGTTGCAATAGTTAAAGATCTTGTGACTGAAAATGTGGAGGATGGTCATATTATTTTCTGTGAAGATGCTTCTAATATTGTTTCACATCCTAATAAATCCAAACAAGTTAGTGTTCCTATGCTATCTGTTAGAATTGGTGATCATTGCTATTATGGTTTATGTGATATTGGTGCAAGTGTTAGTGCTATTCCTTATGAGCTTTACACGGAGATTATGCACGAAATTGGTTCTTGTGAACTTGAAGATATTGATGTGGTTATTCATTTGGCTAATAGAGAAACTATTTCTCCAATTGGTATTGTTCGAGATGTGGAAGTTCTATGTGGTAAGATTAAATATCCTGCTGACTTTTTGGTACTTGGTTCTGCTGCTAGTGATCATTGTCCTATCATTTTTGGTAGACCTTTTCTAAATACTTGTGGAGCTATTATAGATTGTAAGAAAGAGAAAATTTTGACTAGATTTGCTGGTGAACCTTATGAATTTAACTTTTCTAAATTTACCAAAACTCCTTATAAAGTTGACTTGCCTAGTAATGATTTTAAAATGGAGCAGTGTGCATCTATTGTTCTTGTTCCTAATAATCCTTTGCAGCAACATTTGGAGAATAGTGAAAGTGAAGCTTTTAGGAAAGAAAGAGATGAGCTTGAGGAAATTTTTCTTCGCCAACCTATTCTCAAGCATGATTTACCGGTGGAAGATTTGGGTACAACACCGCCACCAAAGGAAGATCCTGTTTTTGATTTAAAGCCTTTACCTGATAATCTTAAATATGCTCATATTGATGATAAGAAAATATATCCTGTTATTATTAGTTCTAAGCTTTCAGAGATTGAGGAAGAAAGGTTATTGGAAATATTGAAGAAACACCGAGGAGCTATTGGCTATACTCTTGATGATTTGAAAGGGATTTCTCCTTCTATTTGCCAACATGCTATTAATATGGAAGAAGATGCAAAGCCTGTTGTTGAACATCAACGTCGTCTAATTCCGAAGATGAAGGAAGTGGTAAGGAACGAGGTATTAAAACTCCTTGAAGCTGGTATTATATATCCTATTGCTGATAGTAGATGGGTTAGCCCTGTGCATTGTGTTCCTAAGAAAGGAGGAATGACTGTTGTGCCTAATGATAATGATGAGCTTATTCCTCAAAGAATAGTTGTAGGTTATAGAATGTGCATTGATTTTCGAAAAGTTAATAAAGTTACTAAGAAAGATCATTACCCTTTACCCTTTATTGATCAAATGCTAGAAAGGTTATCTAAAAATACTCATTTTTGCTTTCTTGATGGATATTCTGGGTTTTCACAAATTGCTGTTAAAGCTAAAGATCAAGAGAAAACCACTTTTACTTGTCCTTATGGAACTTATGCTTATAGGCGTATGCCTTTTGGTTTATGTAATGCTCCTGCTACTTTTCAAAGATGCATGTCTGCTATTTTTCATGGTTTTTGTGAAAGTATTGTAGAGGTGTTCATGGATGATTTTTCTGTCTATGGGAATTCTTTTGATAATTGCTTGCGAAACCTCGATAAAGTTTTGCAGAGATGTGAAGAAACTAACCTTGTTCTTAATTGGGAGAAATGCCACTTTATGGTTAATGAAGGAATTGTATTGGGACATAAAATTTCTGAAAGAGGTATTGAAGTTGATAGAGCTAAAGTTGAAGCAATTGAGAAGATGCCCTATCCGAGGGATGTTAAAGGTATTCGTAGTGTTCTTGGTCATGCTGGGTTTTATAGGAGATTTATTAAAGATTTCTCTAAAATTTCAAAGCCTCTTACTAATCTTCTTCAAAAAGATGTACCTTTTGTTTTTGATGATGATTGTAAGGAAGCTTTTGAAACTCTAAAGAAAGCCTTAACAACTGCTCCTGTAGTCGAACCTCCTGATTGGAATTTGCCTTTTGAAATTATGTGTGATGCTAGTGATTTTGCTGTAGGCGCTGTTCTTGGACAGCGGGTAGATAAAAAATTAAATGTTATTCATTATGCTAGTAAGACTCTTGATGCTGCTCAAAGAAATTATGCTACAACTGAAAAAGAATTGTTAGCTGTAGTCTTTGCTTGTGATAAGTTTAGACCCTATATTGTTGATTCAAAAGTTACAATTCATACTGATCATGCTGCAATTAGATACCTTATGACAAAGAAAGATGCTAAGCCAAGGCTTATTAGATGGGTACTTCTGTTGCAAGAATTTGATTTACATATTATAGATAGGAAAGGTGCTGATAATCCTGTTGCTGATAATTTGTCTAGATTGGAAAATATTGCTTATGATCCTGTTCCTGTTAATGATAGTTTTCCAAATGAACAATTGGCTGTAATAAAGGTGAGCTCGCGAGAGAGCCCTTGGTATGCAGATTATGCTAACTTTATTGTTTCGAAGTATTTGCCTCCAACCTTTTCAGCTCAGCAAAGGAGGAAATTCTTTTATGACTTGAGGCATTATTTTTGGGATGACCCACACTTATATAAAGAAGGAGTGGATGGTATTATGCGAAGATGTGTTCCTGAATATGAACAACAGGAGATATTGAATAAATGTCATGGTAGTGTTTATGGAGGACATCACGCTGGAGATAGAACCGCGCAAAAGGTTCTACAATCAGGTTTTTATTGGCCAACACTCTTCAAAGATGCAAGGAAATTTATTTTATCTTGTGATGAATGTCAAAGAGTTGGTAATATCTCCAGACGCAATGAAATGCCTATGAATTATACTCTTGTTATTGAACCATTCGATTGTTGGGGATTCGACTTCATGGGTCCTTTCCCTTCTTCAGATGGTAACACTCATATACTTGTCGCTGTTGATTATGTTACTAAATGGGTAGAAGCTATACCTACAAAAAGTGCTGATGGTGAGACCTCTATAAAAATGCTTGTAGATGTTATATTTCCTAGATTTGGAGTACCTAGATATATTATGACTGATGGAGGTTCTCATTTTATTCATGGAGGTTTTAGAAAAACTCTTGCTAAGTATGGTATTAATCATAGAATTGCTTCTGCTTATCACCCTCAAACTAGTGGTCAAGTAGAATTATCAAATAGAGAGATTAAAGCTATCTTGGGAAAGACTGTTAATAAATCTAGAAAGAATTGGGCTAGCAAATTGAAAGAAGCACTATGGGCTTATAGAACTGCTTATAAAAATCCTATGGGAATGTCACCTTATAAAATGGTTTATGGAAAAGCTTGTCATTTACCTTTAGAACTAGAGCACAAAGCTTATTGGGCTGTTAGAGAACTAAATAAAGATCCTAAATTAGCCGGTAATAAGAGGTTGTTGCAATTAAGTTCTCTAGATGAATGGAGAAATGAAGCTTATGAAAATGCTAAACTCTTTAAAGAAAAAGTTAAGAAGTGGCATGATAGAAGGATCATTAAAAGAGAATTTAATGTTGGAGATCAAGTTCTATTGTATCGGTCTCGTCTCAGATTCTTTGCAGGGAAATTACTCTCGAAGTGGGAAGGACCATATGTTGTCGAGGAGGTGTATCGTTCAGGAGCAATTAAAATTAGCTCTCTCCAAGGCAATGCCACACAAGTGGTGAATGGACAAAGACTCAAGCATTATATCTCGGGTGATTCTTATAATGTTGATGTTGATATTATTCAAGTGGAAACACCGGAGGCTTTCATCAAAGGACAAATTGACAGTCCGCCAGAACTCGACTTTGAATAGGTAACAGTATAGGTAATAAAAAGTCCGCGTTTACCTTTCCGAACATTATTTCTGCTGTTTTTAGAAAATATGAAAAATTACGGAATCGAAACGGAGTGGAAAAGACGCGCGAGGGCCCGTCACCACAGGCCGGCGCGGGCCCCACCCTGGCCGCGCCGACCTATGGTGACGGCACCTCGGCGTCCCGTTTCCACTCGTTTTCGGCCTGGAACCTTCCTTTTGTCGTAAAAATATTTGCTATATAATCCCCCGGACCCCTGGAGGTCCGTAATATCGTTTTCTCGTCGTGTTTTGTTTCGAGCTGTTTTCTGCCAGATTTGTTTTGATCTAGAAGCACCATGGCCTCCAACAACAAGGACAAGGAACCTTTGAAGGAAAATATTCAAGACCCGGAGCTGAAGAAAGAAGACGCAAGAGAGGATGAGGAAGAAGTGGAGGAAGCTCCGCAGGAACACCAGCAAGCCACCGTTGCAAGTATTGGCGTGATATCAAATCCATCCAACATCAAGAGGAGTGCACGAATCGCTACCGGAGGAGCGGTTCCACGTCATTACTTGGCTCCAAGGACATCTTCTCCGAGCCATTACAACCCTTACCGCAATCTAATCTACGATCGTCAAACTGAAAGGACCCCCAAGGTAGTGTTGCCAAGTAATTGGGATATAAATCGTTCTGACAATGCAGGAGAGATGAAATCTGAAGCTGAAGGATGGGGAAACAATTCTAAGAGTTGGGATTCACCACCGGACATGATTATGAGCCGCGTTGAGCACAACTCGGAGATGATTCGCAACCTCACCTATGAGATTGAAGGTTTACAGGAGCTTGTCAGGAAGCTTGTCGAGAAGAATCCATCACCATCATCACCGAAGGAGTAATTCATCATCGGTATTGGCATCCCCTTGGTTTGTTCCAAGCTTGGGGGAGTGCCGCGGTATCACATCATCATTACCTTTATCTTTTACTATCAAGTAGTGTCATATCATGAGTAGGGAAGTTATCATATGGAATAGTATGCAATGTGGAAGTATCTCTCTTAGTTAGTTATCTATGTATCCGTTGGTGTGAGTTATCGTTATGGAATATTAATGAGAAGTCTTATCATTTACTTTTTGCACACCTTATTTTAGTTTGCAATCTCCATTATATGATTACTCTTGACATGAGTATTGATATCACTTTGGGAGCATCAAGTAAATCTATTTGGTTTTGGCAAACTTAGCATTGGTCAATAGCAACAACATCTTGATGTTTAATAGAAGAGAGAAATACACTTAGATACATTACTCTATTATCTCTATGCTTAGTATTCTTAAGTTAAAATTGCTTGTGCTTATGAGAAAGATGCATGATTGTTTCTATCATATGTATATTTGTTTGTTTCCCTCAACCTTTATGCTTGCTATCAAACCTTGCTAGCCAAAGACCTGTATCGAGAGGGAATGCTTCTCATACATCCATAACCTTAGACCAAACCTATGCCATTTGTGTCCACCATACCTACCTACTACATGGTATTTTCTGCCATTCCAAGTAAATACTTCATGTGCTACCTTTAAATAATTCAAACTATACTACTCCTTATTTGTGTCAATGTTTTATAGCTCATGAGGAAGTATGTGGTGTTTTATCTTTCAATCTTGTTGGGCGGACTTTCACCAATGGACTAGTGGCACATCCGCTTATCCAATAATTTTGCAATAAGAGCTGGCAACGGGGTTCCCAGCCCCAATTAATAACTTTCATTAATAATTCTCTTCACATGTTTTGCTCTGAGTTATCAGTAAGCAACTTAATTTTGCAATAGACACTCCTCCATGGTATGTGAATGTTGGAAGGCACCCGAGGATTCGGTTAGCCATGGATTGAGAAAGCCAAGGTTGGGGGGAGTGTCATCCTTAATAAAACTAAAATACATGTGTAAACAAAAGAGAAGGGGGATGATCTACCTTGCTGGTAGAAATGCCGTCCCTCATGGGAGCCGCTCTTTGAAGGTTCGTTTGGCAAGGGGGTTAGAGTGCCCGCTACCATTCGTTGACAACAACAAACACCGCTCAAAATCTTACTTTTATGCTCTTTATATGATTTCAAAACTTGAAAAGCTCTAGCACATGATTTAATCCCTGCTTCCCTCTGCGAAGGGCCTATCTTTTACTTTTATGTTGAGTCAGTAAACCTATTTCTCTCTATCTCAAGCAAGCAATTGAGTTGTTGTGAACCAATCATTTATGCTATGATTCAGTTAATCATGTCTCTTATACTTTCTTGTTTAGTACAAATTTTATCTGAATGAATATGACTTTGAAGTTATCAATGATTATGAGGAGATTGTTATGCTTAAATATGAAGGCTCAGCTATAAATTCTAATATGAAAGCTTTGCTTAGAAGTACAATCCGTTAGTAGTTCTCTGACCAAGAACAAAGTTTGCCATCACCAACTATGATTTCTTATGCACCTTTACTTGTGATTTCTCTTTACCTATTTCAAGATGAGTTATATGAGGAAGTTGTTTACTAGAATGTCTTGTGTGAATGAATATGATGCTTCTTGTCCGTATTTTATTTATCGACTCTTCACTCCATAAACATGTGGTCTTGTTTATCGAGCTCAGTTTCGCTTGGGGACAAGCGAGGTCTAAGCTTGGGGGGAGTTGATACGTCCAATTTGCATCACTATTTTGTATCATAATTTGCTGTTATTCATTGATATATTTCATATTGGGACACAATACTTATGTTATTTCATCTATTTTGCATGTTTCATCATCATTGGAGGATCAAGCACCGGAGCCAGGATTCTGCTGGAAAAAGCACCGTCAGAACGCAATATTTTGGAAGATCAACTGTGGAAGGAAATTTCACGTAAATTCCTATTTTTCCAGATGACGGAGGGAGCCAAAAGGGGGAGCAGAGAGGAGCCACTGTGGGCCCAGACCACAGGGCGGCGCGGCCCAGGCCTGGCCGCGCCACCCTGTGCTCTGGGGGCCCCACAGCCCCTTTCGCCTCCTTTTCTTCGCGTACTCCTTCGTCCCGAAAACCTAAGCCAGAGGGAGGACCTCACGAAGAGTTACAGCCGCCTCTGCGGGGCGGAGAACACCAGAGAGAAAAGAGCTCTCCGGCGGGCAGGAATCCACCGGGGAAATTCCCTCCCGGAGGGGGAAATCGACGCCATCGCCATCGTCATCGAGCTGGACATCATCTCCATCATCATCATCATCATCTCCACCATCTACACCGCCATCACCACCGCTGCACCTCGTCACCGCTGTAACAATTTGGGTTTGATCTTGATTGTTCGATAGGGGAAACTCTCCCGGTGTTATTCTCTACTTGTTGTAGATGCTATTGAGTGAAACCATTGAACCAAGGTTTATGTTCAGATTGTTATTCATCATCATATCACCTCTGATTGTATTCCATATGATGTCTCGTGAGTAGTTCGTTTAGTTCTTGAGGACATGGGTGAAGTCTAAATGCTAGTAGTGAATTATGGTTGAGTAATATTCAATGTTATGATATTTAAGTTGTGGTGTCATTCTTCTAGTGGTGTCGTGTGAACGTCGACTACACGACACTTCACCATTTATGGGCCTAGGGGAGTGCATCTTGTATTCGGTTGCTAATTGCGGGGTTGCCGGAGTGACAGAAACCTGAGCCCCCGTTAGTATATCGATGCAGGAGGGATCGCAGGATCTCAGAGTTTAAGGCTGTGGTTAGATTTATCTTAATTACTTTCTTGTAGTTGCGGATGCTTGCAAGGGGTATAATCACAAGTATGTATTAGTCCTAGGAAGGGCGGTGCATTAGCATAGGTTCACCCACACAACACTTATCAAAACAATGAAGATTATTAAACCACATGAAGCGAAAGTACTAGACTAAAATCCCCGTGTGTCCTCAGAACGTTTGGTCATTATAAGTAAACAAACCGGCTTGTCCTTTGTGCTAAAAAGGATTGGGCCACTCGCTGCAATTATTTCTCTCGCATTTTACTTACTCGTACTTTATTCATCTGTTACATCAAAACTCCTTGAATACTTGTTTGTGAGCATTTACAGTGAATCCTTCATCGAAACTGCTGCCAACACCTTCTGCTCCTCGTTGGGATCGACATTCTTACTTATCGAAGATACTACGATACACCCCCTATACTTGTGGGTCATCACCCCCATTTAACATGTGGGGTCCACCTTACAGCAACTGGGCCGGCCCAAGAAGCAAGTGGGCCGGGCCAAAAACACAGGTGGGTCCCACTTTCCTGTTAAAAGGCCGGCCCATTTAGTGTGTGGGGTCCACCGTATAGCAAGTGGGCCGGCCCAACAAGCTAGTGGGCCGGGCCAAACACAGGTGGGTCCCACTTTCCAGTTAAAGGTCCGGCCCATTTAGTTTGTGGGGTCCACCATATAGCAAGTGGGCCGGCCCAACAAAATAGTGGGCCGGGCCAAAAACACAGGTGGGTCCCACTTTCCTGTTAAAGGGCCGGCCCATTTAGTATGTGGGGCCCACCATATAGCAAGTGGGCTGGCCCACCAAGATAGTGGGCCGGGCCAAAAACACAGGTGGGTCCCACATTCCTGTTAATGGGCCGGCCCATTTGGTATGTGGGGTCCACCATATAGAAAGTGGGCCGGCCCAACAAGATAGTGGGCCGGGCCAAAAACACAGGTGGGTCCCACCTTCCTATTAAAGGGCCGGCCCATTTACCATGTGGGACCACCATAGAGCAAGTGGGCCGGCCCAATAAGCATGTGGAGCCCATTATCGTGTAACCGGGCCGGCCTACTAAAGAAGTGGGCCGGCCCAAAATGAAAGTGGGTCCCACACTACTGTAAGTGGGCCGGCCCAATCTGTTGTAGGGCCCTACTTGTTTGACTAGTCAACTTGCATTAAATTTCATGAGCCTAAAATCTGATTTCAATGATACACACAAGTACATACACAAATAAAACAAATAGGAAAATTACAAGGCAATTAATGTGCCCAAATAAAAAAATTACATAGAATCATTGAGGACTTCTATTAGCATCATCAATAACACGTTGACATTTGGCAATCGCCTTGATTGAATCTTGTGTACTCTTTGTCAACATATCAGCTACAGATCTTAAAGCAGCAATACCATGTCTTTTATAAAGTACAGCCTTGAGATATTTACTGTTTGATGAAAGAAATGGTCTAGGTTGACGGCTATGAGAAGATGCATCAGAAGAAAGATCAGAACTTTTTGTGGGCCTCACTTCTAATGAAGATTGCTTCATCACAACTGCATTCTGATAATAATGCAAAAAGAGTTAAACGATGAACTATGCAAACATTTATTATGCAATGTAGATATAAGATAATAACAAGTTGCATAAATAAGACATGTATGGAACTTGTACTAAGCACAAACTTACATCATAATGTTGCACAGGGTCGCTACAGATCCTTTTTTGGCGACTATCTTCTAATGATGACTGCTTCATTAAAACTGCATTCTGGTAACATTGTAAACATAGTTACAACAATTAACTATTCAAACATGTATTACGCAATGTAGAGATCAGATAACAGCATGTAGCAGAAATAAGCACAAGATAAGATAAGATGCATGTACTAAGCACATACTGGCTCACTGCAGGTCCTTCTCTTGCGTGCACTAGTCGTGGTCAACATGCCTATCATTTTAGGTTCAGCCATCAAGTGAAATGCTAATCCTCCTGCTCCATTGTCCTTAATCTGTGTTTAGATATCACATTTAAGACCAAGTCAGCTGGTTTCAAATAACAAAAAACTTGAGCTGCCAAATGAATAAGCCAATATTTACCAGATATCAGATTAAAACCAACTAGATGTTGCTTTGCATGAGATACGAATTTCAGACATTCAGATTTAGAGTAGGGTAATGCCAAGGTTTTACACATAAAGTAAACTGGCATTAAGAATGACCAAATGTCAGGTTCAAATCACCCTCGAAGTTTCTCCAAGACAAGCATATCAAATAGGCAGAAACATAGTAAAGCATGAATGGCATTGCTATGGCAGGGTTCCAAGTGTTAATCTCTTGCATAAGGAACAATGCATATAGGTTATAGATAATAACGGAAGTAAACTGCCAAAATTACCAACCACGAACTCAGATTCCAACCTTACCTAGCGTCCCCGCTGTTAATGTTGGATGTTCTAATAAGTGGTTCGCATGATCAATCCCTAGGAAAAATAACATTGACAAGTCAGTCTACGATAATACAAAGACCAGACATGCACGCAGCAATAACTATATAAGCTAAAGACGAGGTATAAGAGCAAGCAGATTGGAAATGCACATAGCATGATTATAAAAGCAGTGTGAGAATAGCAGACACGAGAAAACAGCTAGCGGTGAGCTAATGACGTGGTATAAGAACAAGCAGATTGGAAATGCCCATAGCACGACTATAAAAGCAGTGCGACAATAGCATGCAGTACAAAAACAGTTGGCAGCAAATGAATGGGTACAAGGCTATAAATATGTGGATGCACACAGGTGTCAGTAGAATGAACAGGATGGTAGCGACCGGATAATGCTTTTGTACTGTACAATATTTAAACAAACTTCATGCGAAGCAACACATCAAGAAAGTTAACGGCATATGAGATCTGCAAATAACTACACAAAACATGGCTAAAGAAACACCGCGATCTAACGGGCCAGCGTACTAACCAAGCTGCGGCGGGGTGGACGGGGGCGGCAACTTGCATTCCAGCGGCGGCGAACGCGGGAGACGATGAATCGACCCTGTTTCAGTAGAAGCGGGCGTTAGTGAAGCAGATCTGGTTGGCTGGCAAGGTATTCGGTGAAGTTGATACAGCCGCTGCGGCGAGGTAGTCGGTGGCGAGGTCGGCGGTGAAGCAGATCCGTCGGTGGCGAGGTCGGCGGTGAAGCAGATCCGTCGGTGACGAGGGCGGCGGGGGAGCGGATCAGGTGGGTGGACAGCCAACACGATCAAGGCTACGCTGTGGAGGAGTATGCCGGCGGCGAAGCAGATCTAGTACTGTAGAGAGTCAGAGCTTTGGCGTGTGAGAGTATTTTTGAGCTAATGGGGCGAATGGTTGGTGGGTGGGTGTGGGCCTGTGGGGAGGGTTCGGGATCTAGGCAAGATATTTCATTGTTACCGAATGAGCCCTCCATGGTCGGTGGGTTGTAGCTTCCGGACCAGGGTTAAAAGGGTAAAACTGGTCACGGGATTTTCGAATGGATGCGGCGGGATGATTTGGCGCGCGGCCGAAATTTTCAGTTTCAAGCTACGAGCAGAACGACAAAAATAATGTTCTTCCCCAGGGAGCTCTCATTTCTTCCTCTTCTCTTTCTCTCTCGAGTCTCTCCCACTCCCCCGGCTCCTCTCCCCCTTCTCTCCGGCGGCCTCGCCGGCCGGAGACGAGGCCGACTTCTCTCTGTATATTGTACACCCTCCGAACTAAATTAATTGATTCAACTTTCCTTAGACGTGTATGTATCTAGAGTAAAAACATGTGTGGATACATCCATATTTAGATAAGCAAAGTTGAGTCAGCTAATTTGGATCCGAGGGAGTTAGTGTTGTTGTAAGCTTAGATCCAGTGTTTCCCATGAGCAGAATGGCGCAATGGAGTCGGGGATCTCGTCATCGGCTTCAGATCTGGCCTATGGTGAATCTGGCGGATCTTGCCGGCCAAACCCCGATCTGGTGCCATCAATGTGATGGCGCTAACGGTGAGGCTTGCTTTGGTCAGTGCTTCAGATCTGGCCAATGGGGAAGTCAAGCTGCTAAAGTTCACAAGCTCGGGGCATACGACGGCGTCATCCGTCTTGCCCGTGCACATCTTGGACTTTCAGCGGCCCTTCTCAGAGCCAATATGCCGTTGCTGAGGCCCTTCTTCTCCTTCGTCCTGGCGACTACCGGCGACACCGTCCCAAGTGGTGCGTCCCCGGCGACGGAGTTGCTGGAAAGGATGCGGAGCAGAGATCTGATGTGCGGTCGAGAAGGACTCGATTGATTTTCTTCTATATGTTTTGGGGTCCTTTTTGTAAAGTTGCAGGTTCTATTAGTTATTGTCTAGTACTTTTGGTCCTCTATGTAATTTTTTGGACTAGTTTCCATTGGCACTGATAAACTTGAATTTTGACAAGTTCACGGGGAAAAAATTCCTTTGCACATATGGCCTATCATGTATAAACATTCTTGAGATTTAAACTATATGTAATGTGCCATGCATTAACCCTAAACCATATATATGTAACTAACCCTAGCTGATCAAACCCTACTTAATTAAAACAAATAACCCTAAACTATACGCATGCACTTTATGCGCAAAGGCGCGGGTGCCTCTAATAATGTGTGTGCGCACTCGATCGATGATCCCTAAACCTTATACAACCCTGAAACCCTAATCCCTAATCCCTAAACCCTAAACACCCTAAACACTAAACCCTAAACCCTAACCCTAACCCTAAACCCTAATTAAACCCTATATATAGGCCAACGACACTTAATTGTGCATCAAGCAGGCCAGGGGTGCCTCGCGGTCCTCTAATTAAATTAAATGTGCCATGCATTAACCCTAAACCATATATATGTAACTAACCATAGCTAATCAACCCTACTTAATGAAAACACATAACCCTAAACTATACTAGCTATAACCCGATCTAATAAAAACATGCTCTATATATAGCAGCTAGCTAGCAAACCGTAGATTAACACCAATTAATATATACATGGCCTATATCGATCATGTTGTATAACATATCCCTGAGATTCATTAATTAATTATATAATTATCGTGATAAATTAATTAACTTTAATTTTGACAAGTTCTCTCGAATGAAAACACATTTGATTAAGTTGCCTCATAATATATATATATAATTAGTGTGCATGCATGGCCTACCATGCATTCGTGCATATATTTTAATGTATATTTGAACATATTCTTGGGGATTTCAATCTCTCTCTCGATCATCTATATATCGTTGGTGGCCAAAAAACACACATATATATGCATGCAATTTATGCGTAAAGGCGCGGGTGCCTCTAATAATGTGTGTGCGCACTCGATCGATGATCCCTAAACCTTAAACAACCCTAAAACCTTAAATCCCTAATCCCTAAACCCTAAACACCCTAAACACTAAACCCTAAACCCTAGACCCTAAACGTACCCTAACCCTAACCCTAACCCTAACCCTAAACCCTAGCTAATCCTAAACCCCAATTAAACCCTATGTATAGGCCAACGACACTTAATTGTGCATCGATCGAGCGGGTCATGGGTGCCTCGCGATCCTCTAATAAAATTAAATGTGCCATGCATTAACCCTAAACCATATATATGTAACTAACCCTAGCTAATCAACCCTACTTAATTAAAACACATAACCCTAAACTATACTAGCTAGCTATAACCCGATCTAATAAAAACATGCTCTATATATAGCAGCTAGCTAGCAAACCGTAGATTAACACCAATTAAAATATACATGGCCTATATCGATCATGTTGTATAACATATCCCTGAGATTCATTAATTAATTATATAATTATCGTGATAAATTAATTAACTTGAACTTTGACAAGTTCTCTCGAATGAAAACACATTTGATTAAGTTGCCTCATAATATATATATAATTAGTGTGCATGCATGGCCTACAATGCATTCGTGCATATATTTTAATATATATTTGAACATATTCTTGGGGATTTCAATCTCTCTCTCTCGATCATCTATATATCGTTGGTGGCCCAAAAAACACACATATATACGCATGCACTTTATGCGTAAAGGCGCGGGTGCCTCTAATAATGTGTGTGCGCACTCGATCGATGATCCCTAAACCTTAAACAACCCTAAAACCCCTAAATCCCTAATCCCTAAACCCTAAACACCCTAAACACTAAACCCTAAACCCTAAACCCTAACCCTAACCCTCTACCCTAGCTAACCCTAAACCCTAATTAAACCCTATGTATAGGCCAACGTCACTTAATTGTGCATCGAGCAGCCCAGGGGTGCCTCGCGGTCCTCTAATTAAATTAATTGTGCCATGCATTAACCCTAAACCATATATATGTAACTAACCCTAGCTAATTAACCCTACTTAATTAAAACACATAACCCTAAACTATACTAGATATAACCCGATCTAATAAAAACATGCTCTATATATAGCAGCTAGCTAGCAAACCGTAGATTAACACCAATTAAAATATACATGGCCTATATATATCGATCATGTTGTATAACATATCCCTCAGATTCATTAATTAATTATATAATTATCGTGATAAATTAATTAACTTGAATTTTGACAAGTTCTCTCGAATGAAAACACATTTGATTAAGTTGCCTCATAATATATATATAATTAATTAGTGTGCATGCATGGCCTACCATGCATTCGTGCATATATTTTAATGTATATTTGAACATATTCTTAGGGATTTCAATCTCTCTCTCGATCATCAATATATCGTTGGTGGCCAAAAAACACACACATATATATATACGCATGCAATTTATGCGTAAAGGCGCGGGTGCCTCTAATAATGTGTGTGCGCACTCGATCGATGATCCCTAAACCTTAAACAACCCCTAAAACCTTAAATCCCCTAATCCCTAATCCCTAAACCCTAAACACCCTAAACACTAAACCCTAAACCCTAGACCCTAAACCCTAACCCTAACCCTAACCCTAACCCTAACCCTAAACCCTAGCTAACCCTAAACCCTAATTAAACCCTATGTATAGGCCAACGTCACTTAATTGTGCATCGAGCAGCCCAGGGGTGCCTCGCGGTCCTCTAATTAAATTAATTGTGCCATGCATTAACCCTAAACCATATATATGTAACTAACCCTAGCTAATTAACCCTACTTAATTAAAACACATAACCCTAAACTATACTAGATATAACCCGATCTAATAAAAACATGCTCTATATATAGCAGCTAGCTAGCAAACCGTAGATTAACACCAATTAAAATATACATGGCCTATATATCGATCATGTTGTATAACATATCCCTCAGATTCATTAATTAATTATATAATTATCGTGATAAATTAATTAACTTGAATTTTGACAAGTTCTCTCGAATGAAAACACATTTGATTAAGTTGCCTCATAATATATATATAATTAATTAGTGTGCATGCATGGCCTACCATGCATTCGTGCATATATTTTAATGTATATTTGAACATATTCTTAGGGATTTCAATCTCTCTCTCGATCATCAATATATCGTTGGTGGCCAAAAAACACACACATATATATATATGCATGCAATTTATGCGTAAAGGCGCGGGTGCCTCTAATAATGTGTGTGCGCACTCGATCGATGATCCCTAAACCTTAAACAACCCCTAAAACCTTAAATCCCTAATCCCTAATCCCTAAACCCTAAACACCCTAAACACTAAACCCTAAACCCTAGACCCTAAACCCTAACCCTAACCCTAACCCTAACCCTAACCCTAAACCCTAGCTAACCCTAAACCCTAATTAAACCCTATGTATAGGCCAACGACACTTAATTGTGCATCGAGCAGCCCAGGGGTGCCTCGCGGTCCTCTAATTAAATTAATTGTGCCATGCATTAACCCTAAACCATATATATGTAACTAACCCTAGCTAATTAACCCTACTTAATTAAAACACATAACCCTAAACTATACTAGATATAACCCGATCTAATAAAAACATGCTCTATATATAGCAGCTAGCTAGCAAACCGTAGATTAACACCAATTAAAATATACATGGCCTATATATCGATCATGTTGTATAACATATCCCTCAGATTCATTAATTAATTATATAATTATCGTGATAAATTAATTAACTTGAATTTTGACAAGTTCTCTCGAATGAAAACACATTTGATTAAGTTGCCTCATAATATATATATAATTAATTAGTGTGCATGCATGGCCTACCATGCATTCGTGCATATATTTTAATGTATATTTGAACATATTCTTAGGGATTTCAATCTCTCTCTCTCGATCATCAATATATCGTTGGTGGCCAAAAAACACACACATATATATATACGCATGCAATTTATGCGTAAAGGCGCGAGTGCCTCTAATAATGTGTGTGCGCACTCGATCGATGATCCCTAAACCTTAAACAACCCCTAAAACCTTAAATCCCTAATCCCTAATCCCTAAACCCTAAACACCCTAAACACTAAACCCTAAACCCTAGACCCTAAACCCTAACCCTAACCCTAACCCTAACCCTAACCCTAAACCCTAGCTAACCCTAAACCCTAATTAAACCCTATGTATAGGCCAACGACACTTAATTGTGTGCATCGAGCAGGCCAGGGGTGCCTCGCGGTCCTCTAATTAAATTAAATGTGACATGCATTAACCCTAAACCATATATATGTAACTAACCCTAGCTAATCAACCCTACTTAATTAAAACACATAACCCTAAACTATACTAGATATAACCCGATCTAATAAAAGCATGCTCTATATATATAACAGCTAGCTAGCAAACCATAGATTAACACCAATTAAAATATACATGGCCTATATCGATCATGTTGTATAACATATCCCTCAGATTCATTAATTAATTATATAATTATCTTGATAAATTAATTAACTTTAATTTTGACAAGTTCTCTCGAATGAAAACACATTTGATTAAGTTGCCTCATAATATATATATAATTTTAGTGTGCATGCATGGCCTACCATGCATTCGTGCATATATTTTAATGTATATTTGAACATATTCTTGGGGATTTCAATCTCTCTCTCTCGCGATCATCTATATATAACGTTGGTGGCAAAAAACACACACATATATACGCATGCACTTTATGCGTAAAGACGCGGGTGCCTCTAATAATGTGTGTGCGCACTCGATCGATGATCCCTAAACCTTAAACGTACAACCCTAAAACCCTAAATTAATTATCGATCTCCCTGTGATTCATTAATTAATTATATATATAATTATCGATGATAAATTAATTAACTTGAATTTTGACAAGTTCTCTCGTATGAAAACACATTTGATCAAGTTGCCTAGCTCATAATATATATATAATTAGTGTGCATGCATGGCCTACCATGCATTCGTGCATATATTTTGATATATATTTGAACATGCATATTCTTGGGGATTTCAATCTCTCTCTCTCGATCATCTATATATCGTTGTTGGTGGCAAAAAAACACACATATATATACGCATGCACTTTATGCGCAAAGGCGCGGGTGCCTCTAATAATGTGTGTGCGCACTCGATCGATGATCCCTAAACCTTAAACAACCCTAAAACCCTAATCCCTAATCCCCTAAACCCTAAACACCCTAAACACACTAAACCCTAGACCCTAAACACCCTAAACACTAAACCCTAAACCCTAGACCCTAAACACCGTAAACATTAAACCCTAAACCCTAAACACCCTAAACACTAATTAAACCCTAAACCCTAGACCCTAAACACTAGACCCTAAACCCTAGACCCTAAACACCCTAAACACTAAACCCTAAACCCTAGACCCTAAACACCGTAAACACTAAACCCTAAACCCTAAACACCCTAAACACTAATTAAACCCTAAACCCTAGACCCTAAACACTAGACCCTAAACCCTAGACCCTAAACACCCTAAACACTAAACCCTAGACCCTCTAAACACCGTAAACACTAAACCCTAAACCCTAGACCCTAGCTAAACACCCTAAACACTAAACCCTAAACCCCTAGCTAATCCTAAACCCTAATTAAACCCTATATATAGGCCAACGACACTTAATTGTGCATCAAGCAGGCCAGGGGTGCCTCGCGGTCCTCTAGTTAAATTAAATGTGCCATTGATGCGCGTAGATGTACACGTCCGTTGGGAACCCCAAGAGGAAGGTATGATGCGCACAGTGGCAAGTTTTCCCTCAGTATGAAACCAAGGTTTAATCGAACCAGTAGGAGCCAAGAAGCACGTTGAAGGTTGATGGTCGCGAAATGTGATGCGGCGCAACACCAGGGATTCCGGCGCCAACTAGAACCTGCACAACACAACCAAAGTACTTTGCCCCAACGAAACAGTGAGGTTGTCAATCTCACCGGCTTGCTGTAACAAAGGATTAAACGTATCGAGTGGAAGATGTTTGCAAAGAAAACAAGTAAAACAAGTAGATTGTATGCTATGGAAAGAATAGGACCGGGGTCCACAGTTCACTAGAGGTGTCTCTCCCATAAGATAAAAGCATGTTGGGTGAACAAATTACAGTCGGGCAATTGACAAATAGAGAAAGGCATAATAATGCATATACATGACATGATAAATATAGTGAGATTTAATCCGGGCATTACGACAAAGAACATAGACCGCCATCCAACTGCATCTATGCCTAAAAAGTCCACCTTCAGGTTATCGTCCGAACCCCCTCCAGTATTAAGTTGCAAAGCAACAGACAATTGCATTAAGTATTGTGCGTAATGTAATCAATAACTACATCCTTAGACATAGCATCAATGTTTTATCCCTAGTGGCAACAGCACATCACAACCTTAGAACTTTCTGTCACTGTCCCAGGTATCAATGAAGGCATGAACCCACTATCGAGCATAATTACTCCCTCTTGGAGTTAAGAGTAAAAACTTGGCCAGAGCCTCTACTAATAACGGAGAGCATGCAAGATCATAAACAACACATGAACAATAGATTGATAATCACCATAATCATAGTACTCTCTATCCATCGGATCCCGACAAACACAACATATAGAATTACATATAGATGATCTTGATCATGTTAGGCAGCTCACAAGATCTAACAATGAAGCACAACAAGGAGAAGACGACCATCTAGCTACTGCTATGGACCCATGGTCCAGGGGTGAACTACTCACTCATCACTCCGGAGGCGATCATGGCGATGAAGAGTCCTCCCGGGAGATGAATCCCCTTCCGGCAGGTGCCGGAGGCGATCTCCGAATCCCCGAGATGGGATTCGCGGCGGCGGCGTCTGTAAGGTTTTCCGTATCGTGGCTCTCGTACTGGGGGTTTCGCGACGGAGGCTTTAAGTAGGCGGAAGGTCAACGCGAGGGGCCACACGAGGGGCAGGTCGGCGCGGCCAGGGCCCGGGCCGCGCCGGCCACCCTCCTGGCCGCCTCGTGGCCCCACTTCGTTAGGTCTTCGGTCTTCCGGAAGCTTCGTGCAAAATAGGACCCCGGGCGAAAGTTTCGTCCAATTCCGAGAATATTTCTTTACTAGGATTTCTGAAACCAAAAACAGCAGAAAACAGCAACTGGCTCTTCGGCATCTTGTTAATAGGTTAGTTCCAGAAAATGCATAAATATGACATATAATGTGCATAAAACATGTAGGTATCATCAATAAAGTAGCATGGAACATAAGAAATTATCGATACGTTGGAGACGTATCAGCATCCCCAAGCTTAGTTCTGCTCGTCCCGAGCAGGTAAAACGATAACAAAGATAATTTCTGAAGTGACATGCCATCATAATCTTGATCATACTATTTGTAAACATATGTAATGAATGCAGCGATCAAAGCAAAGGTAATGACATGAGTAAACAACTGAATCATATAGCAAAGACTTTTCATGAATAGTACTTCAAGACAAGCATCAATAAGTCTTGCATAAGAGTTAACTCGTAAAGCAATAAATCAAAGTAAAGGTGTTGAAGCAACACATAAGAAGATTAAGTTTCAGCGGTTGCTTTCAACTTGTAACATGTATATCTCATGGATATTGTCAACATAAAGTAATATAACAAGTGCAATATGCAAGTATGTAGGAATCAATGCACAGTTCACACAAGTGTTTGCTTCTTAAGGTGGAAGGAGATAGGTAAACTGACTCAACAATAAAAGTAAAAGAATGGTCCTTCGCAGAGGAAAGCATCGATTGCTGTATTTGTGCTAGAGCTTTTATTTTGAAAACATGAAACAATTTTGTCAACGGTAGTAATAAAGCATATGAGTTATGTAAATTATATCTTACAAGTTGCAAGCCTCACGCATAGTATACTAATAGTGCCCGCACCTCGTCCTACTTAACTTGGACTACCGGATCTTTGCATGCCATGTTTCAACCAAGTGTCACAAAGGGGTACCTCCATGCCGCCTGTACAAAGGTCCAAGGAGAATGCTCGCATTTCGGATTTCTCGCTTTTGATTATTCTCAACTTAGACATCCATACCGGGACAACATGGACAACAGATAATGGACTCCTCTTTAATGCATAAGCATGTAGCAAAGTTATTATTCTCATATGAGGTTGAGGATATATGTCCAAAACTGAAACTTCCACCATGATTCATGGCTTTAGTTAGCGGCCCAATGTTCTTCTCTAACAATTTTGCATGCTCCAACCACTAAAATGATAGACCTTCAGACAAGACGGACATGCATAGCAACTCACATGATATTCAACAATAGTTGATGGCGTTCCCCAGAAACATGGTTATCGCACAACAAGCAACTTAATAAAATATAAAGTGCATAAGTACATATTCAATACTACGATAGTTTTTAAGGCTATTTTGTCCCATGAGCTATATATTGCAAAGGTGAATGATGGAATTTTAAAGGTAGCACTCAAGCAATTTACTTTGGAATGGCGGGTAAATACCATGTAGTAGGTAGGTATGGTGGACACAAATGGCATAGTGGTTGGCTCAAGGATTTTGGATGCATGAGAAGTATTCCCTCTCGATACAAGGTTTAGGCTAGCAAGGTTATTTGAAGCAAACTCAAGGATGAACAAGTGCAGCAAAACTCACATAAAAGACATATTGTAAACATTATAAGACTCTACACCGTCTTCCTTGTTGTTCAAAACTCAATACTAGATATTATCTAGACCTTAGAGAAACCAAATATGCAAATCAAATTTTAGCAAGCTCTATGTATTTCTTCATTAATGGGTGCAAAGCATATGATGCAAGAGCTTAAACATGAGCACAACAATTGCCAAGTATCACATTATCCAAGACATTTTTAGAATTACTACATGTAGCATTTTCCAATTCCAACCATATAACAAATTAACGAAGAAGAAACTTCGCCTTGAACATTATGAGTAAAGCCTAAGGACACATGTGTCCATATGCAACAGCGGAGCGTGTCTCTCTCCCACAAAGTGAATGCTAGGATCCATCTTATTCAAACAAAAACAAAAACGAAAACAAACCGACGCTCCAAGTAAAGAACACAAGATGTGACTGAATAAAAATATAGTTTCAGGGGAGGAACCTGATGATGTTGTCGATGAAGAAGGGGATGCCTTGGGCATCCCCAAGCTTAGATGCTTGAGTCTTCTTAAAATATGCAGGGATGAACCACGGGGGCATCCCCAAGCTTAGAGCTTTCACTCCTCTTGATCTTAGTATATCATTCTCCTCTCTTGACCCTTGAAAACTTCCTTCACACCAAACTTCAAGCAAACTCATTAGAGGGTTAGTGCATCATTAATAATTCACACATTCAGAGGTGACACAATCATTCTTTTCACTTCTGGACATTGCATAATGCTACTGGACATTAATGGATCAAAGAAATAAATCCAACATAGCAAAAGAGGCAATGCGAAATAAAAGGCAGAATCTGTCAAAAACAGAACAGTCCGTAAAGACGAATTTATAAATGGCACCAGACTTGCTCAAATGGAAAAACTCAAAACTAATGAAAGTTGCGTATATATCTGAGGATCACGCTCGTAAATTGGCAGATTTTTTCGAATTTTCTACAGAGAATTGTGCCCAGATTCGTGACAGACAGCAATGCTGTTTCTGCGCAGCAATCCCAAATATAACATCAACTTTGACATAGAAACTTTACTTGGCACAAAAACATGATAAGGAGAGGTTGCTACAGTAGTAAACAACTTCCAAGACACAAATATAAAACAAAGTACTGTAGTAAAAAAACACATGGGTTATCTCCCAAGAAGTTCTTTCTTTATAGCCATTAAGATGGGCTCAGCAGTTTTAATGATGCACTCGCAAGAAATAGAAGTTGAAGCAAAAGAGAGCATCAAGAGGCAAATTCAAAACACATTTAAGTCTAACATGCTTCCTATGCATAGGAATCTTGTAAATAAACAAGTTCATGAAGAGCAAAGTAACAAGCATAGGAAGATAAAACAAGTGTAGCTTCAAAAATTTCAGCACATAGAGAGGTGTTTTAGTAACATGAAAATTTTTACAACCATATTTTCCTCTCTCATAATAACTTTCAGTAGCATCATGAGCAAACTCAACAATATAACTATCACATAAAGCATTCTTATCATGAGTCTCATGCATAAAATTATTACTCTCCACATAGGCATAATCAATTTTATTAGTTGTAGTGGGAGCAAATTCAACAAAGTAGCTATCATTATTATTCTCATCATCAAATATAGGAGGCATAGTATCATCAAAGTAAATTTTCTCCTCAATGCTTGGGGGACTAAAAATATCATGCTCATCAAAACCAGCTTCCCCAAGCTTAGAATTTTCCATAGCATTAGCAACAATGGTGTTCAAAGCATTCATAGTAATAACATTCCCATTAGCATGCATATAAAGTTCCATGGGTTTCTTAATTCTTTCTTCAAACACATCATGTCCTAATTCAAGATAAAGTTCATAAAGATCTCTCATATTTTTGTTGTTTTCCATTATGCCTAACTAGTGAAAATAAAAACAAGTACAGGACTAGACATGATAACAAAATAAATTAAATGCAAGTAACTAATTTTTTTGTGTTTTTGATATAGAGAGCAAGACAATAAATAAAGTAAAACTAGCAACTAATTTTTTTGTATTTTGATTTAGTGCAGCAAACAAAGTAGTAAATAAAATAAAGCAAGACAAAAACAAAGTAAAGAGATTGAGAAGTGGAGACTCCCCTTGCAGCGTGTCTTGATCTCCCCGGCAACGGCGCCAGAAAAAGTGCTTGATGCGCGTAGATGTACACGTCCGTTGGGAACCCCAAGAGGAAGGTATGATGCGCACAGTGGCAAGTTTTCCCTCAGTATGAAACCAAGGTTTAATCGAACCAGTAGGAGCCAAGAAGCACGTTGAAGGTTGATGGTCGCGAAATGTGATGCGGCGCAACACCAGGGATTCCGGCGCCAACTAGGAACCTGCACAACACAACCAAAGTACTTTGCCCCAACGAAACAGTGAGGTTGTCAATCTCACCGGCTTGCTGTAACAAAGGATTAAACGTATCGAGTGGAAGATGTTTGCAAAGAAAACAGTAAAACAAGTAGATTGTATGCTATGGAAAGAATAGGACCGGGGTCCACAGTTCACTAGAGGTGTCTCTCCCATAAGATAAAAGCATGTTGGGTGAACAAATTACAGTCGGGCAATTGACAAATAGAGAAAGGCATAATAATGCATATACATGACATGATAAATATAGTGAGATTTAATCCGGGCATTACGACAAAGAACATAGACCGCCATCCAACTGCATCTATGCCTAAAAAGTCCACCTTCAGGTTATCGTCCGAACCCCCTCCAGTATTAAGTTGCAAAGCAACAGACAATTGCATTAAGTATTGTGCGTAATGTAATCAATAACTACATCCTTAGACATAGCATCAATGTTTTATCCCTAGTGGCAACAGCACATCACAACCTTAGAACTTTCTGTCACTGTCCCAGGTATCAATGAAGGCATGAACCCACTATCGAGCATAATTACTCCCTCTTGGAGTTAAGAGTAAAAACTTGGCCAGAGCCTCTACTAATAACGGAGAGCATGCAAGATCATAAACAACACATGAACAATAGATTGATAATCACCATAATCATAGTACTCTCTATCCATCGGATCCCGACAAACACAACATATAGAATTACATATAGATGATCTTGATCATGTTAGGCAGCTCACAAGATCTAACAATGAAGCACAACAAGGAGAAGACGACCATCTAGCTACTGCTATGGACCCATGGTCCAGGGGTGAACTACTCACTCATCACTCCGGAGGCGATCATGGCGATGAAGAGTCCTCCGGGAGATGAATCCCCTCTCCGGCAGGGTGCCGGAGGCGATCTCCAGAATCCCCCGAGATGGGATTCGCGGCGGCGGCGTCTCCGTAAGGTTTTCCGTATCGTGGCTCTCGGTACTGGGGGTTTCGCGACGAGGCTTTAAGTAGGCGAAGGTCAACGCGAGGGGCCACACGAGGGGCCCAGGGGGCAGGTCGGCGCGGCCAGGGCCTGGGCCGCGCCGGCCACCCTCCTGGCCGCCTCGTGGCCCCACTTCGTTAGGTCTTCGGTCTTCTGGAAGCTTCGTGCAAAAATAGGACCCTGGGCGAAAGTTTCGTCCAATTCCGAGAATATTTCTTTACTAGGATTTCTGAAACCAAAAACAGCAGAAAACAGAATGGTTCGGCATCTTGTTAATAGGTTAGTTCCAGAAAATGCATAAATATGACATATAATGTGCATAAAACATGTAGGTATCATCAATAAAGTAGCATGGAACATAAGAAATTATCGATACGTTGGAAATGTGCCATGCATTAACCCTAAACCATATATATATAACTAACCCCTAGCTAATCAAACCCTAGTTAATTAAAACACATAACCCTAAACTATACTAGCTATAACCCGATCTAATAAAAACATGCTCTATATATAGCATGCAGCTAGCTAGCAAATTAAACGGTAGATTAAAACCAATTAATATATACATGGCCTATATCGATCATATGTTGTATAACATCTCCCTGAGATTCATTAATTAATTATATAATTATCGATGATAAATTAATTAACTTGAATTTTGACAAGTTCTCTCGAATGAAAACACATTTGATTAAGTTTCCTCATAATATATATATAATTAGTGTGCATGCATGGCCTACCATGCATGCATTCGTGCATATATTTTAATATATATTTGAACATATTCTTGGGGGATTTCAATCTCTCTCTCTCTCGATCATCTATATGTCGTTGGTGGCCAAAAAACACACACATATACGCATGCACTTTATGCGCAAAGGCGCGTGTGCCTCTAATAATGTGTGTGTGCGCACTCGATCGATGATCCCTAAACCTTAAACCCTAAATAAACCCTAATCCCTAATCCCTAAACCCTAAACACCATAAACATTAAACCCTAAACCCTAGACCCTAAACCCTAACCTCCTAACCCTAAACCCTAAACCCTAATTAAACCCTATATATAGGCCAATGACACTTAATTGTGCATCAAGCAGGCCAGGGGTGCCTCGCGGTCCTCTAATTAAATTAAATGTGCCATGCATATATATGTGTTTAATTTGGGGATTTCAATCGCTCTCTCGTATGTAGCTCTCTCTACCTCTCTCTCTCTCTCTCTCTCTCTCTCTCTCTCTCTCGTTGGTGGCCAACAACACACACATGCACTTTGTGCGCAAAGGCATGCGCCTCTAATAATGTGTGCGCAGTCGATCGATCTAGTTTTGATTAATCATAGCACACAAATAAAGAAGTTGTATTTGAATCCACACAACCTAATCTAAAACACATAACCCCTAACATGGCCTAATTAATTAACCCTTCTCGATCTCTACCTAATTAGTGGAAATTGCACAAAATCAAAAGGGGTCCCTCACTAATTATGCATATCTGCTAGATTGTGATAAACTTTTGCCACATATATATTTGGTGGATGGGTGCATCTTGGCATGTAAACAATTAGTGTTTGCAAATGGCGTTGTCAAAATTTATGTACAAATGATTTCTTTCCATCCAAAGTGCATAAAATGGGAGTTTTAATGAAGAAAGTACAAATAAAACAGCTCAACATGCTTCCACACCCCGATTTTCACACGAAGTAGAGCATATTTAAAGGATAATTCCAGAGTTTTACTATTTTTCAAGCAACTTTGCTAATTTTCCCCCACTCACATGACTTTATGTCGATTTAACGAAAATATGGCGAATTTAAACTACATGGGCGGGATAGTTTGAATTGTGCGCGCGGCAAAGGGAACCGCCTATTCCTCAACCTTGTGCACGGCAAATTACACACGCAACTCCATTAAACGCCACCTACCGACCTTAATTATCACCCCGGCGGCCCGGCCGCATGACCCCCCACCCACCCGTACACAACTTATCCCCGTCCGTGCGAAGAGCTTCCCCTCCCCGTCCCGTCCGTGCGAAGAAGAAGCTTCCCCTCCCCGTCGTTCTTCTCGAGACGCACCGGCGGTCAAGTTGATCCACGGTAGGGCTGCTATCTCTAGCTCAATCATGTATCGGGCAAGACAGCCTAACGATTTATATTTTCTTGATGCTGCTAAAAAAATTCGTCAGTATGCTCGAACTAATTGGCACTTTATAGTTTTCCGCTCGATTTGTCATCGATCAATTTGTTCATTTGCGTGGGCATATAGAGTCAGTTCTGCACTCGATCCGTTAATTTGCTGAAATGCCATGGCAGAGTTTTGTACACGATCTGTTTGCTAAAATGTCGATGGGCATTTTTTGTTTTGTACTCGACATGATTGCTGAAATGCATAATCATGTAGTATAGTTTTGTACTCGATGGATATACATTTCCTACTTCGCCTTAAATTAATCACCAACCACTGTATCTCATAATTAAACAGATGGACAGAACTTGGATACTGCATGGACACTTATGTTCCCCTTCATATATAAATGGTGTTCAACCCTTTATGGGGTTTATTAGAGCTCATGATGGTCACAACCTGGACGTGTATTGCCCGCGCTGCACATGTATGAATGGTGAGAAGAGGCCTCACCCTGTAGTGGCAGATCATTTACACATTTTTGGGATGGACCGCACATATGTTAGGCGGGTTTAGCATGGTGAACCATATAATGATCCTTTAGCAGGAGAAGCAGATCTTGCTCACACTGTATGTGTGCTGGCATATGTAGTTAATTATTTATATTGATGCTGCCGCTGTTTCAATCAATAGTTTGCATTGCTGTGCAAGGTTCTGTACTCAAATTTAACTTGTTGCAGATGGATGGACGGGAAGGAGAGAAAAAGCGCTTGCTTCAGGAAACGGGTTTCAGCTCTGGGACATGTGCTGTGCCAGATGAGAAGGTAAATATGTAAAACGGCATTTGTTCAGGTTGCATCCCTTAGATGTTTGTCTAATCGGTTGATGTACTAATTGCAGAAGCATAGAGTTGAAGAGGTCTCTCAGTTTGATGGGAGATTTGAAGATGAATCTCAGTTTGATGCACCTGTGGATGGTACTGATGACGAGCCTTTCATAGACGAAGGTCCTGCACCTGAGATTATCCAGCCTACAGAAGGAGGCCGTGGACCGAGTACACAGCTTTGCGTTGAAGTGGATGCACGCCCGGAGATCATCACGGGCGTCCGGGTAGTCTCAAGACCACCCAGCCCTGATGCACCTGTGGATGGTACTGATGACGAGCCTCTCATAGACGAAGGTCCTGCACCTGAGATTATCCAGCCTACAGAAGGAGGCCGTGGACCGAGTACACAGCTTTGCGTTGAAGAGGATGCACACCCGGAGATCATCAGGGGCGTCCCGGTAGTCTCAGGACCACCCAGCCCTGATGCAAAATGTTGAGCTACTTTATGATTCGTACTCTTATGTTCTGGTGCTGTAGTATGTTATGATTTGTACGCCTTTGGCGCTAGATTAAGCATTCAGTGGATGATCGCGTTGCAAAATTCGACACCCACACAATCAGTTCATCGTATGAGTAGTAGCACAATTACTTCTACAGCGATTCCTGCCAGCGCATTAGTTGGTAGCATGAAACACTTTCAGGTACTCCCCTCTGATTCATATTAATTGACTCAATTCTGTCTAGATATGGATGTATCTAGATGCATTTGTTAACTAGACTAACAAACTTGAGTCAGTTAATATGAATCCGTGTAAACCGCCCAAGTCCTCGAGCAGCTAGTTTATTGACTCTGGACTCCAAGCCTCTCGCGGCAAGCCATCGACGAAGCTTTGACCAGATCTTGGCCCGCAATTTTTTGTGTGTGGCGAATAGCAAAGCTTTGACCAGTTCCTCTCGGGATACAGCACGCCGGTGAGCTTGCACGGTTGCCATGAGCACTTTCCGGCGGAACTTCCTCTTCAGCGCCCTCAAGCCGCTGCTGCGAGACAGCACGCAGTGCCTCGAGGTGGACGGAATTCTGGATCTCAGGGCGGGTGGTCCGCATCGTCCGGGAACGATCTCCAGCGGGTTAACGAGGACATGCATGGCGGCCAGGGGATTTGTTTTTTTTTTGGTTTGAGCTTGGGATTTGGGGTTTTTTCGGATAGGGGAGGAGGAACCGAGGAAGAGGAAGGAACAGCCGCGTGCTTGGCGCGTGGCGGTGTGCTTGAATTTCGAATTTTTGTGAAATGTTTCATTTCCCCGCTACAATTCGGGGGTTTCTTGACGCGCCAATGCGTCCCGCCGGGCAGCTTCAAGTAAATTTGGGGTGCCACACTATGGGCCCTAGTTTCAGTGAGACATGTAATGACTAGTCACATCAGTAAGTTCACTGTGTAATAAAATATGTTACCCCTCCCCTTTATGTAGCACCCCTTCTCTCCCGATCGAGTGCCGATTGCCGACGGATGCAAGCCGCTAGCTCGATCCCCTCCTTTCGCCTCCACCGTCCAGGCATCCAGCTTGGAGGGGCAAGCTGCATCTAGCCCAAGCGGATTAGGTAGGACTAGTAATGTTCTCTCCTTTCTCGAGATCGGTTCTTTTTTCCTCTCCTCGATATCTTGCGCATCTCTTTCCTATTCTGGGCGAAGGGGTGTCTTTCTGGTCACCCTCGAGCTGGGAGTGATTGATGGGGGTGGGGGCGGGGGCTACCTTTGCTTGGATTGGGGTGTTCTTCCTTTATTTGTCGACATTTGCAACCTTTGTAGTTTCTGCTGATCCTCACTGTATCTTTTGTCAGCTTGTACAGGAAAGGTAAGACCTCGGCGGTGGGGGCAATGGAGCGTAAGGCCACCACGCATGTGGGCAGTTGGCTGAGCCTGAGCTGCGTCCCCAGCCCCGCGAAGCAGGTACTCCGTTTGCTTATCCACTCTTTACCTTTTAAGTGTCTCTCTGGTCTCTGCATCCTCAATCTGTTCCTGTTCTGGAATATGCTTAAAGTAGCACATGTCTTCAGCTGTTTGTGCGTAAAGCCTCTGTGACACCATGCTCTATATTCTCTGTATCAGGTTGGTACCTCCAGGTTCCGTGCTGAGGCTATGGGGAACGAGAATAGCGCCCCACCTGCTGCAGGAGCATGGCCCGATCTGCAGCACAAGAAGCGAAATGCCACTGCCGAGCTGGGCAGGGACCGCCCAGGGGTAATTTTTTTAACCAACTTACCATGATGTAGTCTGAATCTGATACTCCCTCAGATCCAAATTAATTGACTCAACTATCTGTAGATACGGATGTATCTAGATGTGTTTTAGCTCTAGATACTACTGCCTCCATCCCAAAGCTTTGGGCTTATATTATTTTTAGAAAGTCAAACTATACCATGTTTGACTAAGCTTTTACCAAAAATCAGTAACATGCAAAATACAAAATTAATATCATTAAATAGATAATAAAATATATTTTCCTACGGTATCTACACAGTATTATATTTGTTGATAGAATGTTCTAAAATTTTGGTCAAACTTTGCTTGTTTTGATTTCTCAAAAATAAATAAGGCTTAAGCTTTTGGATGGTGGTAGTACATTCATATCTAGACAAAGCTGAGTTAACTAGTTTTTTGTCTGTCCATAGCTAGTGTTCACGCTGCAAAAGGCTAAGAGCATCCACTATATGCATCAGTCTATCTCATACAGTAATTCAATATCACTGCTGAGGTCTGCCTTTTGTTTTGCTATTCATATGCAGACTGAAACTTTAGGGCCTTTACTCAAAAGGAAGATCAAAACTGCGGCTGATCAGGCTGCCAGTATGTTGATGCCGCCCCCATCTTCTAAATGCCTCTACAAGCACAAGGCCACGCACCAGCTGGGTGGTGATCTTTTAATGAATATGGTATATTTTCTTAATCCACAAAACATGCCTTGATTTTTCTCTGTTTATTGTCGGTTTTTTCTATGCTTGCCAAAAGTTTACAACAACAACAACAACCAAGCCTTTCAGTCCCAAACAAGTTGGGGTAGGCTAGAGTTGAAACCCATAAGATCTCGAAGCCAAAAGTTTAGAAACACCAAATTCGTTTGCTTACAATCATCATACAGTAATGTTCATCTACTCCAGTTCCCCTAACCCAACATAAAATGATGTTAATTACGATTTTTAGATTAAAAGAGCACCATTAGGCGCTGTTAATTACGACTTTGAGATTAAAATGTCATTTGCAATTGTTAATTACAATTTTGAGACAATTGGTTAGTTTAACCTCGATCTCTTCTGCTCTCCATTTTTCCCAACCGAACAAAAATGTAACCATTCCATTCCTCTGAAATGGAACCATTCCATTCCATTCCACGCTGTTTCAGAACCGAACACACCCTTGCATTGTTGTGAACTGTTGTCCATACACGGCCATACCCTTCCACTTACATCTAGCACTATATGCATCAGTCTGTCTCAGAGTCATTCAATATCACTGCTGAGATCTGTTCCCATTCTTATGCAGGCTGAAACTGCTGCGCCTTTACTCAAGTGGATGCAAAATGAGGCTAATGAGGCTGCTGTGAGGACGATGGTGCCGGCACCATCTTCCGAAAACCTCTACAAGCACGAGGCCATGGGCCAGCTGGGTGGTGACCTTTTAATGAATCTGGTATATTTTCTTAATCCACATACATGATTTCATTATTATCTGTTTAATTACTGTTGGCTTTGTCTAATGCTTACCAAAAGTTCAGAAACACTGCGTTTGCTTACAATCATCATACACTAATTTTTCACTTTTCAGTCTGTCTCATCCAGTATATAAACTGTTGATTTCCATTGGCTTCTTTTGTAATCATTTGCATTTTTCAAACCTTGCATATTTTCTAGCTTTAAAAATTTGGGCCAACAAAAACTTTTATTTATCTTGCTACCTAGTGTGCACTAGTAGTTTTGATTAGGTTTTTGTTTAATAGTAAGTGTTAATAAACAACTTCCCTCACTAAAACCCTTAGTAACAAAATTTAGACCCAAGAATTAAAAGATACAAACACTCTCCTCATAACACCATTAGTGAGACACCCACCTCCAACTTCTTAGCATCCTTGCTCTCTTCATCATAGTATGGGTGCTTGCATGTGCAACCCCATGCCACCCTTTTCTTCTCACTCACAAAACCCCTCTCTTTTTCTTTCTCCATCAAGTAAACCCTAGGAAGGGGGAACACTACCCCCTCTCACTTTCTTGGCATATGGCCGAGCCATGTGCCCATCCTCTATCTTTCCTCTTGAGTCTCCCTTTTGGGCAAACCCTAGGCAAGCCACCATCCCTCTTACCCCTCCCTCTCTTTTTCACTTGTGCATGGCCAAGGGTTGGAGGCCACGTTTCCCTCTTGTGTGGCCGCACTTGGTGCCCACACACCACCACCCAAGCCCACACCTACCGGCCCGCTCCCACCCTCTCCGGGCCCCCGGAGTTCCCTCCCCTCTTCACCCTCTCTGGCCCAAACCGGACAGCCCGCCGCCCCAAAACCCTAGCCCACGCCCTCTCGGAACGCGCGCGCACGAAGACGACGCGACAGCGTCGCCGATCTCCTCCCTCGCTCGAAACCGCGCGGCCGCCTCGGCTTCCCGCTTGGTGACGCCAGCAGCCCGACGTCACCACGGCCCCACCGGGTGACGCCAGCCCTCGCCTCCCGTTGGCCGGAGCCACCGCCCCGCCCGACGCCTGCCCTCCTCCCTCGCCTATAAAAGGAGGCGCCCGAGCCACCCCCTCCACACCACACCCTCCACTCCTCCCACCTCCACTCGACCACCCTCGAGGCCGCCCGAGCGGTGCTCAGTGGCTGCCGCTAGCCACAACCCGCCGCCACCTTGGTCACCGCCGGAGGAGGAGAGGTGCCGCAGGACACCGGCCGCCGTCTCCCCCTTTTCTCCCCCACCTAACCTCACCCTGCCCCTCTCTCTCCTCCTAACCCTCCTCCTCGCCGTGCCAGACCGCCGGACGCCGCGCTCCACGCCCTCGCCGGACGCCTCGCCGGAGGAAGTGCTGCGGGAGCAGACGAAGGAGGAGACGCCGCCAAGCCAAGCCTGCCCGTTCGCGACGACCCCGACCCGCCTCGACCCAGCCACCGTGCGCCGCTGCCGCCGGTGAGTCCCCCGCCCGCTCGTTTCTTCTCTGCCCGCCCGACCGCCCTGGTCGTGCCCGCGCGTGCGTGGGGAGACGATGGCTCGGGCCATCGGATCCCGATCCCACGGCCGCATGGGCCATGCAGCCAGCGTGGCCATGTGTGCCTGGCCCGCGCGGGGCCTCCTTTTCTTTTGTTTCTTTCTTTTTTTTTCCCTGCCCGCGTGGCATTTTCTTCGGGCCGCCCGTTTCGCACCGCACGGCCCAGCTCCCCTTCCCGCCCTTTTTCTGTTTAAATCTTTGTTTAAATTTTTTCCTGTTTTTGCATTCTAAAACCTGTGAACCAAAATGCACATAATTTGAGATCTATAATTCGAAATAAATTGAAACCAACTGCATCAGAACCATAATTTAAATATCTTTCACCTGCCACTGACCTTGTATTTTTAGGATTTTTATACGATTTTAAGTGTAATAAACATGCTCTATGTGCTACATACACTACACAAAAATCCTAAAATCATAGAATTATTATTTTTAACTAAATCCAATTGGGTTAATCTTGTTTTATTGTTGTTCATCTGAGAAAAATAATATTGCTCCCTGATAAGCCTAATTCTAGATCGTTTATAAAAATGTTGTGTCACATGAAATGTTGCCCATTTAAACACTTGATCTTTTGATTAATTTTCACCTCAACCCTTTTTCCATCATAAATTTGGCCAAACCATGTTTTCACTCTAATACAACATATACCCCTGCATACTTTGTCATTTTCTCTCCAAACTTGATTCTTGAGTTATGTGTTGATTGTATGTTGCCCTTTTTAATTTCGCGACGCTAGATACGAACGTGGGAGAAGCCGAAGGAGAGGATTTTGGAGAAGGTGTTGAAGAAGACCAGGGACTAGCCAGCCAAGGCAAGCCATTTACTTTGATTCATTGTTCTCTATATTCTTGCTTGAGATCTTGCCATCCTTTGGTCTTTTGGTTTCTTGTATTTCCTTGGGTTTGGTTAATTTGTTTCTTTACATACTTGCCACCAAGTGTGTAAGGTCCCCTTTGTTACTTTGTGTACTTGCTCTAAGTATGCAAATTACATTCATCGCCTTTTGACACCTACAACTCCAATAATAATATGGGTTAACATTATTAACATTGCTCCAATTTTTGGATTATCTCCATTCATGCTCAATGTGAGTATGTATGACTTGACACCCTTCTTAGTATGATGACAACCTTTGTGCCATTATGCGTCATAGTTCACTCATAAAACTTAGGATGGGAAACCCTCAAGGTTTTACCTTGTTGTAAAAGTTTTTGAAAAACACCTTGGGGAAGAAATTGTCTTGCCCATGTGGGATTTCCAAAATGAAAGTTTTAAGAAAAGGTTTGGAAAGGATGGTTGGGAGAATCTTGTTTATGAAAACTTTGGTTCTATGTATTCACCCGTGACAATTAACCCGCGCAACCACATTACTCCAACATGGGCACGGAGCTTAGCTTGACGTTTGTTCTTCTTAGCATGAGGCACCGCACAACTATACAAGGGTACGGTTACCCCCGAGTCCGGGTTGTCATGGTTGGGACAATAGTATAACGGGAGGCCTTCGGGGCTGACCCGTCCGGAAGACACTATGGGTCTCCTGGCTTGGCGGTGGAGCCACGCTCAAAGGGAGGTGAGCTGCCACGGTGCCGGGGAGGTACATACTCCATAGGGTAGGACCTCTTGCTAAGTTGAATAAGCGAAAGGCTTGTTCGATTATCCGATTCCCACATACTTTGGATGCGGGGATGATCCCGGCGGATTTATCGGATCTTGTGGGGAAAGTGTGCAAACTCTGCAGAGTCAATCTGTTCGAACAGCCGCGTCCGCGGTCATGGACAGTTGGGATGGCCGTTGCTTAGCTGTGTTGACTTTTGTTTTAAGAAAGGTTTTACAAGAAAAGAAAGTGTTTTGAAGTACTTAGAGTACTGGAAATATGGTGGTGACCATAATGAGATGGTCGGAAAGGAAATAAAATGTGGGTCTACCCTTCCTAAGTGTTTTATGTAGTGAAGGACGATCTTGAACTAAATCATGTAGGAATGTCTTAGTGAAAATCCTTGAGTATCTCCTTCAAATCGTGAAGTTGAGATGCTTCCACCAATAACACTTCTTCTCTTCTACATGCCATCCTCTTAACTAAAAACAGATATTCCCTCTTGACCTCCTAGTTTAGTCATGGCACCTTGTTTCCTTGTTATGATTCATTTTAAGTGGTTTGCGAGTACAATTCGAAATGTACTCACGGCTTTGTCCCTGGCTATCTACTTGGCCAGACTATGAGGAGGATTTTGAAGATGATGGAGGTTACCAGGACGACTATGCGACTTAGGACGTTTCCCGGTCAGCTGCCTGTAGGGTTTAAGGCATGACTTGGGCCCGACGATGTTGGATGTATCCGCTGCACTTTTATGTTTGAATTCAGCCCGAAGTGGCCATTTATGTAAGACTTGGTCATGAGACCGTTTGTAAGACTATTTATTATTTCGGTACTATGTAATGGATGTTGTAACTCTGATTATCAGTTCGGTTATGTGCTCATGTTACACTGATCATGGGATCATGAGTGAATGCATAACGGGTATTTTTCAGTTGGCTTCTTTTGTAATCATTTGCATTGTTGTCAACTGTTCTCTATGCACAACCCTATTCTTCCACTTACACCCCGCACTATTTGCATCAGTCTATCTCATAGATTTATTAAATATCAATGATGAGTTCTGTTGCTATTCATATGCAGGATGAAACTTCTGTGCCTCTACTCAAATGGATAAAAAATGATCCTGATGAGGCTGCTGTGAAGACGATGGTGCTGCCACCATCTTCTGAAAACCTCCTCAAGCACAAGGCCACGGGCCAGCTGGGTGGTACCCTTTTCAGTAAGCAGGTATATTTTCTTAATCCTCATACATGATTTGATTTTTGTCTGTTTATTGCCGGCTTTGTCTAATGCTTACCAATAGTTCAGAAACACACACACCTATTCTTCCACTTACATCCAGCACTATATGCATCAGTGTCTCATAGATTCATTTTATATATCACTGCTGATGTCTGTTGCTCTTCAATTTTTATATGCAGACTGAAACTGCTAAGCCTTCATTGGTCAAAAGGATTGCAACTGCTGCTGATGAGGCATCTGCAGAGGCTGCCACCAAGTTACTGTCAGCCCCACCTTCTGGATGCTTATATAAGCTCAAGTCCAAGGACCAGCCGGGCCGTAACCATCCAAGGGTTCGGGTATATTTTCTTAAGCCACATATACATGCCATGATTTATGTCTGATATTATCACTGGCTCTGTCTAATGCTTTTTGGAATTCGGAAACACCAAATTAGCATGCTTATATTCATCATACACTAATTTTTCACTGTTCAGTTTGTAACATAGTGTTATGCACTTGCTTGTCAACATTTGCATTGCTCTGAACTATGCACTTTACACAACCTAATTCTTCCACTTACGTTCAGCGCTACGCACCAGTAGTACCTCCCATGTTTCCTTCACCATCCCGATGCCGAGCTTGCGGGAATATGGCGGGCCCATGTACATACCACGTCCGTTGGGAACCCCAAGAGGAAGGTATGATGCGCACAGTGGCAAGTTTTCCTCAGAAAGAAACCAAGGTTGATCGAACCAGGAGGAGCCAAGAAGCACGTTGAAGGTTGATGGTGGCGAAATGTGATGCGGCGCAACAACAGGGATTCCGGCGCCAACGTGGAACCTGCACAACACAACCCAAGTACTTTGCCCCAACGAAACAGTGAGGTTGTCAATCTCACCGGCTTGCTGTAACAAAGGATTAAACGTATCGAGTGGAAGATGTTTGCAAAGAAAACAGTAAACACAATTGCAGTAGATTGTATGCTATGTAAAGAATAGGACCGGGGTCCACAGTTCACTAGAGGTGTCTCTCCCATAAGATAAAGCATGTTGGGTGAACAAATTACAGTCGGGCAATTGACAAATAGAGAAAGGCATAACAATGCATATACATGATATGATAAATATAGTGAGATTTAATTGGGCATTACGACAAAGTACATAGACCGCCATCCAACTGCATCTATGCCTGAAAAGTCCACCTTCAGGTTATCATCCGAACCCCCTCCAGTATTAAGTTGCAAAGCAACAGACAATTGCATTAAGTATGGTGTGTAATGTAATCAACAACTACATCCTTAGACATAGAATCAATGTTTTATCCCTAGTGGCAACAGCACATCCACAACCTTAGAACTTTCTGTCACTGTCCCAGATTCAATGGAGGCATGAACCCACTATCGAGCATAAATACTCCCTCTTGGAGTTAAGAGTAAAAACTTGGCCAGAGCCTCTACTAATAACGGAGAGCATGCAAGATCATAAACAACACATAAACAATAGATTGATAATCACCATAATCATAGTACTCTCTATCCATCGGATCCCGACAAACACAACATATAGTATTACAGATAGATGATCTTGATCATGTTAGGCAGCTCACAAGATCCAACAATGAAGCACAACAAGGAGAAGACGACCATCTAGCTACTGCTATGGACCCATGGTCCAGGGGTGAACTACTCACTCATCACTCCGGAGGCGACCATGGCGGTGAAGAGTCCTCCGGGAGATGAATCCCCTCTCCGGCAGGGTGCCGGAGGCGATCTCCTGAATCCCCGAGATGGGACGGCGGCGGCGGCTCCGAAGGTTTTCCGTATCGTGGCTCTCTGCTGGGGGTTTCGCGACGGAGGCTTTAAGTAGGCGGAGGGTCAACGCGGGGGCCACACGAGGGGCCCAGGTAGGTCGGCGCGGCCAGGGCCTGGGCCGCGCCGGCCTCCCTCTGGCCGCCTCGTGGCCCCACTTCGTTATCTCTTCGGTCTTCGGAAGCTTCGTGCAAAAATAGGACCCCGGGGAAAGTTTCGTCCAATTCCGAGAATATTTCTTTACTAGGATTTCTGAAACCAAAAACAGCAGAAAACAGAACTGGCTCTTCGGCATCTTGTTAATAGGTTAGTTCCGAAAATGCATAAATATGACATATAATGTGTATAAAACATGTAGGTATCATCAATAAAGTAGCATGGAACATAAGAAATTATCGATTCGTTGGAGACGTATCAGCATCCCCAAGCTTAGTTCTGCTCGTCCCGAGCAGGTAAAACGATAACAAAGATAATTTTTGAAGTGACATGCCATCATAATCTTGATCATACTATTTGTAAACATATGTAATGAATGCAGCGATCAAAACAAAGGTAATGACATGAGTAAACAAGTGAATCATATGACAAAGACTTTTCATGAATAGTACTTCAAGACAAGCATCAATAAGTCTTGCATAAGAGTTAACTCATAAAGCAATAAATCAAAGTAAAGGTGTTGAAGCAACACATAGGAAGATTAAGTTTCAGCGGTTGCTTTCAACTTATAACATGTATATCTCATGGATATTGTCAACATAAAGTAGTATAACAAGTGCAATATGCAAGTATGTAGGAATCAATGCACAGTTCACACAAGTGTTTGCTTCTTAGGTGGAGGGAGATAGGTAAACTGACTCAACAATAAAAGTAAAAGAATGGTCCTTCAAAGAGGAAAGCATCGATTGTTGTATTTGTGCTAGAGCTTTTATTTTGAAAACATGAAACAATTTTGTCAACGGTAGTAATAAAGCATATGAGTTATGTAAATTATATCTTACAAGTTGCAAGCCTCATGCATAGTATACTAATAGTGCCCGCACCTCGTCCTACTTAGCTTGGACTACCGGATCTTTGCATGCCATGTTTCAACCAAGTGTCACAAAGGGGTACCTCCATGCCGCCTGTACAAAGGTCTAAGGAGAAAGCTCGCATTTTGGATTTCTCGCTTTTGATTATTCTCAACTTAGACATCCATACCGGGACAACATGGACAACAGATAATGGACTCCTCTTAAATGCATAAGCATGTAGCAATGATTATTATTCTCATATGAGATTGAGGATATATGTCCAAAACTGAAACTTCAACCATGGTTCATGGCTTTAGTTAGCGGCCCAATGTTCTTCTCTAACAATTTTGCATGCTCCAACCACTAAAATGATAGATCCTTCAGACAAGACGGACATGCATAGCAACTCACATGATATTCAACAATAGTTGATGGCGTTCCCCAGAAGCATGGTTATCGCACAACAAGCAACTTAATAAAAGATAAAGTGCATAAGTACATATTCAATACTACGATAGTTTTTAAGGCTATTTTGTCCCATGAGCTATATATTGCAAAGGTGGATGATGGAATTTTAAAGGTAGCACTCAAGCAATTTACTTTGGAATGGCGGAGAAATACCATGTAGTAGGTAGGTATGGTGGACACAAATGGCATAGTAGTTGGCTCAAGGATTTTGGATGCATGAGAAGTATTCCCTCTCGATACAAGGTTTAGGCTAGCAAGGTTATTTGAAGCAAACTCAAGGATGAACAGGTGCAGCAAAACTCACATAAAAGACATATTGTAAACATTATAAGACTCTACACCGTCTTCCTTGTTGTTCAAAACTCAATACTAGATATTATCTAGACCTTAGAGAAACCAAATATGCAAATCAAATTTTAGCAAGCTCTATGTATTTCTTCATTAATGGGTGCAAAGCATATGATGCAAGAGCTTAAACATGAGCACAACAATTGCCAAGTATCACATTATCCAAGACATTTTAGGATTACTACATGTAGCATTTTCCAATTCCAACCATATAACAATTTAACGAAGAAGAAACTTCGCCTTGAACATTATGAGTAAAGCCTAAGGACACATGTGTCCATATGCAACAGCGGAGCGTGTCTCTCTCCCACAAAGTGAATGCTAGGATCCATCTTATTCAAACAAAAACAAAAACAAAAACAAACCGACGCTCCAAGTAAAGAACACAAGATGTGACTGAATAAAAATATAGTTTCAGGGGAGGAACCTGATGATTTTGTCGATGAAGAAGGGGATGCCTTGGGCATCCCCAAGCTTAGACGCTTGAGTCTTCTTAAAATATGCAGGGGTGAACCACGGGGCATCCCCAAGCTTAGAGCTTTCACTCCTCTTGATCATAGTATATCATACTCCTCTCTTGACCCTTGAAAACTTCCTTCACACCAAACTTCAAGCAAACTCATTAGAGGGTTAGTGCATCATTAATAATTCACTCATTCAGAGGTGACACAATCATTATTTTCACTTCTGGACATTGCATAATGCTACTGGACATTAATGGATCAAAGAAATAAATCCAACATAGCAAAAGAGGCAATGCGAAATAAAAGGCAGAATCTGTCAAAAACAGAACAGTCCGTAAAGACGAATTTAAAGCTGGCACTAGACTTGCTCAAATGGAAAAACTCAAAACTAATGAAAGTTGCGTACATATCTGAGGATCACGCTCGTAAATTGGCAGATTTTTTCGAATTTTCTACAGAGAACTGTGCCCAGATTCGTGACAGACAGCAATGCTGTTTCTGCGCAGCGATCCCAAATATAATATCAACTTTGACATAGAAACTTTACTTGGCACAAAAACATGATAAGGAGAGGTTGCTACAGTAGTAAACAACTTCCAAGACTCAACAAAACAAAAAATTGCTGTAGGTAAAAACATGGGTTGTCTCCCATAAGCGCTTTTCTTTAACGCCTTTCAGCTAGGCGCAGAAAGTGCAAATCAAGTATTATCAAGAGATGAAGCATCAACATTATTATTTTTCATGCAAACACAACTTGTTGCAGAGGGTACTTTAGGTGCTCCATTATCTAAATTTTCTATGGTGGTGCTAGGGGTTTTAGCAATTTTAGGCCTATAGTAATTCTTTTGTTTAGGCACTTTAGAGGCGTACATGAATTTTTGCTCTTTACCCACATAAGCTTTCTCATTATACTTGAGAGAAGAAAAGGTTGAACCCAAGGTTCCCATAGCTTTTTCAAGTTCATCAATCCTATTGGTTTGATTATCATGGATAACACAAGTTCCTAGGACACTAATTCTTTCATCAATTCCTCCTAGGGATTTATCAAGTTCATCAGTTTTATCCAATAACATTTCCAATTTAGTTTCAATACTTGGAAAAATTTTCTCTATGGTTTCCAATTTTTTCATAACATCCTCAAGAGAGATTTCAATTTTAACTTCATTAACAGGTGGTATTCCAACTAGACTCTCAATGATGCAACTAGCTTCTAAAGCGGGAGTACCTAGGAAATTACCTCCCGAAAGAGTATCAAGAACATATCTATTCCAACTAGATAAACCAACATAAAAGTTCCTAAGAAGGATAGTGGTGGAGTGTTTCTTAATGCACCTATGATGAGCATTACTAATTCTATACCAAGCATCTTTAAAACTTTCTCCACCTTGTTGCTTAAAAGAACGAACTTCAACTTCAGGATTACTCATTTTAGTAGCAGTAAAATAAAACAAACTAGATAGAGTAAATGCAAGTAACAAATTTTTTGTGTTTTTGATATAGAGAGCAAGACAATAAATAAAGTAAAACTAGCAACTAATTTTTTTGTGTTTTGATTTAGTGCAGCAAACAAAGTAGTTAATAAAATAAAGCAAGACAAAAACAAAGTAAAGAGATTGAGAAGTGGAGACTCCCCTTGCAGCGTGTCTTGATCTCCCCGGCAACGGCGCCAGAAAAAGTGCTTGATGCGCGTAAATGTACACGTCCGTTGGGAACCCCAAGAGGAAGGTATGATGCACACAGTGGCAAGTTTTCCCTCAGAAAGAAACCAAGGTTGATCGAACCAGGAGGAGCCAAGAAGCACGTTGAAGGTTGATGGTGGCGAAATGTGATGCGGCGCAACAACAGGGATTCCGGCGCCAACGTGGAACCTGCACAACACAACCCAAGTACTTTGCCCCAACGAAAAGTGAGGTTGTCAATCTCACCGGCTTGCTGTAACAAAGGATTAAACGTATCGAGTGGAAGATGTTTGCAAAGAAAACAGTAAACACAATTGCAGTAAATTGTATGCTATGTAAAGAATAGGACCGGGGTCCACAGTTCACTAGAGGTGTCTCTCCCATAAGATAAAGCATGTTGGGTGAACAAATTACAGTCGGGCAATTGACAAATAGAGAAAGGCATAACAATGCATATACATGATATGATAAATATAGTGAGATTTAATTGGGCATTACGACAAAGTACATAGACCGCCATCCAACTGCATCTATGCCTGAAAAGTCCACCTTCAGGTTATCATCCGAACCCCCTCCAGTATTAAGTTGCAAAGCAACAGACAATTGCATTAAGTATGGTGCGTAATGTAATCAACAACTACATCCTTAGACATAGAATCAATGTTTTATCCCTAGTGGCAACAGCACATCCACAACCTTAGAACTTTCTGTCACTGTCCTAGATTCAATGGAGGCATGAACCCACTATCGAGCATAAATACTCCCTCTTGGAGTTAAGAGTAAAAACTTGGCCAGAGCCTCTACTAATAACGGAGAGCATGCAAGATCATAAACAACACATAAACAATAGATTGATAATCACCATAATCATAGTACTCTCTATCCATCGGATCCCGACAAACACAACATATAGTATTACAGATAGATGATCTTGATCATGTTAGGCAGCTCACAAGATCCAACAATGAAGCACAACAAGGAGAAGACGACCATCTAGCTACTGCTATGGACCCATGGTCCAGGGGTGAACTACTCACTCATCACTCCGGAGGCGACCATGGCGGTGAAGAGTCCTCCGGGAGATGAATCCCCTCTCCAGGGTGCCGGAGGCGATCTCCCGAATCCCCCGAGATGGGATTCATGAGGCGTCTCGCAAGGTTTTCCGTATCGTTGCTCTCGCATGGGGGTTTCGCGACGAGGCTTTAAGCAGGCGGAGGGTCAACGCGGGGGCCACACGAGGGGCCCAGGGCAGGCCGGCGCGGCCAGCTCCGCCGCCTCGTGGCCCCACTTCGTTATCTCTTCGGTCTTCTGGAAGCTTCGTGCAAAATAGGACCCCGGGCGAAAGTTTCGTCCAATTCCGAGAATATTTCTTTACTAGGATTTCTGAAACCAAAAACAGCAGAAAACAAGAATGGCTCTCGGCATCTTGTTAATAGGTTAGTTCCGAAAATGCATAAATATGACATATAATGTGTATAAAACATGTAGGTATCATCAATAAAGTAGCATGGAACATAAGAAATTATCGATACGTTGGAGACGTATGGCGGGCCCATGTACATACCCCGCATATAACACCTCCTATGGCTCTATCTACCTTTCTAGTAGCTCCTTCACAGAGTTACAGGTATGTATTCTCAGTGGTTTAGCATGAATTGGCATATAGTAAAGTCTTGTTTTTAGTCTTCCTGCTTCTTACATTTGTATCAATTTTCACATGCAGACTGTACCTTGTGAACTTCGTCCAATGATTAACCAGATGTGTCCGCATGAAGGATCTTTCACTATGCATGGCAATGGCAAATTGATGAACACCTACACGGTCTATGAGGTGTATGTCTACAAGACGCAGGCCATCACATATTTGTATGGACATGATTGGAGAAAGTTTGCTTTTGACTACGGTCTGAAGAAGGGCGACGAGCTGAGGATCAGAAACTCAAACGGGCAGATATACGTAACTGCTTACAGAGTTGGAGACACTTCCAAATATATAATATGTAACTTTTTTCTACTCATATCTTTTGATAACTGCATTCTGAGCAGTTGTTCTAAACCATTCCCTCTGTTCTAGCTTGCTGGGTTTAACATGATCAAAGCTGCAGATCCCCTGATGGAACAGGAGCGGATGTCACAAAGGGCAACCACACCAGCACCGGCACCGGCTTCCCACTCTCCTGCATCAGCACCGGTTCCTGTACCAGCTCCGTTTACTGCATCTACCCAGCAGTCCCCTACATCAGCATTGGTTCCTGTAGAGGCCCCATATACTACACATGCCCAGCAGGCTCCTGCATCAGCACTGGTTCCTCTAGCTGCACCGTTTACTGCACCTGCCCAACAGTCTCCTGCATCAGCACCGGTTCCTCTAGAGGCACCGTTTACTGCACCTGCCCAGCAGTCTCCTGCATCAGCACCAGCTCGTGTACCAGCCCAGGCTCATGCACCTGCCCCAGCCAGATCACCGAGGTCTCAGCTCATTGCTGTGGCCACCCGTGTGGTGACCAGGACGCATCTGAAGGCTATGTTCGTGAGTATATGACAGCATAACTGCTCTTATCTTGATGTCTTCTCTGCTCAAAGTCTCACATGGTTCAGTGCATTGGTGCCATTGACTAATTTTTGGTGGTATCTCTTGCTTTGAATCAGAAATTGCCTAAAAGTATCTCCAAGGATCTCAATGCTGGCCGAAGGGGCAAGATATCCCTCGTCATGGAGAGTGAAGGTCTCACCGTGGAGGGACGGTACTCTGTCAGTCCCACAGATGGCCGCTTGGCTGTTACTTCCAGGTGGAAAAAGTTCATTGACGGTGCCAAACTTCGCATTGGATCAAAGTTGAAGGTCAAGATCTTTCGATGCCGCTGTGACATGCTGGTCATAAAGTTCGCGGTTGTCTAGTTCTGTTGTCCCATGAGCCCTTAGCAAATGCATTTGTAGTTATACTTATATAAGGTTATCTTATCTGAACTGCTAATTAATTGTATGGGTGGTAAAACTCTGGCAAGCTTTTGCTCTTAGCAAGTATGTATGTATGATCAGCTATTATGATAACTAATGTTTGTGTTCATCTTAATTTGCATTTCCGTTTTAGAAAAAAACTTAATTTCTATTTTGGCTGACCTGTTAGAGAACTATCAGATTGAACCCACAACATGATTCATATAGATTCATTACACCGAGCCACATGTCTTGACCTTGCGATACACTACTTCCATTAATTAGTGCAAGAAGGCTTACCTGAGCTGCCTGAACCATGGCAGATTCGAATCCACCTTATCTATCTAGAAATACAACCTTTGCAGAAAGAGGATTTGCAGTATGGGGAGGCTGACATTGGGGACCCATGAGCCAGCAGCGTCGTCAACGTTTTAAAGGTGGCAGGAGATCGAAAGAAAAAATAAGCCAAAAATCAGTTGGTAAACAAATTCAAGAAAAGAAACATTTACCTTTCTGAGAGGATGACATGCGGGACCCATGAGGCAGCAGCATCCTCAACTATTTCAAGGCGGCAGGGGATCAAAATAAAAAAGGAAATAGCCAGAAATTAATTAGGGTCAAAAATAAATCCATCAAAGGAAACTTTTATTGTTCATAGAGGATGACATGTGGGACCGACTTGCCAGCTGCGTCGTCATCGTTTCAAAGGGGGCAGGGGATCAAAAGAAAAAGAAAAATAGCCAGAAATTAGGGGAAAAAATAAATCCAACAAAGAAAACTTTTATTGTTCATAGAGGATGACATGCGGGACCCATGAGCCAGCAGCTTCCTCAACGTTTCAAAGTCGGCATGAGATTGAAAGAAAAAGTCAAGTGACATAATATCAGGAGCCAAAAATAATCCAAGAAAAGAAACTTTATTGTACATAGAGGATGACATGCGGGTCCCATTTTGTAGCAGCGGTCTCAACGCTTCCAAGGCGGCACAGGACCGAAAGAAAAATGAAGTAGCCAGAAATCAGGGTGTGAAAAAAATCCAAGAAAAGAAAGATTTCAATTGGGCTGTATCTGGGCCTTCGAACTATCCTGCTGGGCCTTTTGACTCGTACAATTTCAGCCCACTCCAAAACAGGAAAGGTCGGATTTTTCTAAAAAAACAGGAAAGTCCTATGCTTCGCAAAAACAAAAAACAAGGAGATTCAACATATAAGTTTGTTTATGTAGATATAAAGATTTAATTTATCCGTTTGCAATAGCTCAGAGCGAAATACAACGTTTATTGTCTGCAAAATAAAATATCACATGTTTCTTGTACGGGGAGGCTGACATCGGGGACCCATGAGCCAGCAGCGTCGTCAAAAGGCGGCAGGGGATCGAAAATAAAAAAAAGCCAAAAATCAGTTGGTAAAAAAATACAAGAAAAGAAAACATTTATCGTTCTGAGAGGATGACATGCGGGACCCATGAGGCAGCAGCATCCTCAACGTTTCAAAGTCGGCATGAGATCGAAAGAAAAAGGCAAGTGACATAATATCAGGAGCCAAAAATAATCCAAGAAAAGAAACTTTATTGTACATAGAGGATGACATGCGGGTCCCATTTTGTAGCAGCGGTCTCAACGTTTCCAAGGCGGCACAGGACCAAAAGAAAAATGAGGCAGCAGCATTCTCAACAATTCCAAGGCGGCAGGGGATCAAAAGAAAATAAAGGAAATAGCCAGAAATTAATTAGGGGTCAAAAATAAATCCACCAAAGGAAACTTTTATTGTTCATAGAGGATGACATGTGGGACCGACCTGCCAACAGCGTCCTCATCGTTTCAACGGGGGCAGGGGATCAAAAGAAAAAGGCAAATAGCCAGAAATTAGGGGTAAAAAATAACTCCAAGAAAGGAAACTTTTATTGTTCGTAGAGGATGACATGCGGGACCCATGAGCCAGCAGCTTACTCAACGTTTCAAAGGCGGCATGAGATCGAAAGAAAAAGGCAAGTGACCAAATATCAGGAGCCAAAAATAATCCAAGATTTATTGTACATAGAGGATGACATGTGGGTCCCATTTTGCAGCAGCGGTCTCAATGTTTGTAATGCGGCTTGAGATCAAAAGAAAAAGAAAGTAGCTAGTAATTAGGGGGTGAAAAAAATCCAAGAAAAGAAAGTTGATGGACATAGAGGATGACATGCGGGTCCCTTGAACCAACAGCTTACTCAATGTTTCAAAGGGGGCAGGGGATCAAAAGAAAAAGGCAAGCCAAAAATCAGAGGGTGAAAAAAAATCCAACAAAGGAAACTTTTATAGCACACAGAGGATGACATGCGGGTCCCATGAGCCAGCAGGTACCTCAACGTTTCAAACGTGGCATGAGATCGAAAGAAAAAGGCAAGTGACCAAATATGAGGTGCCAAAAAAACTCCAAGAAAAGAAAGTTGATTGCTCATAGAGGATGACATGCGGGTCCCATTTAGCTGCAGCGGTCTCACCGTTTGAGAGGCGGCAGGGGATCGAAAGAAAAAGTCAAGTGACCAAATATGAGGTGCCAAAAATAATCCAAAAAATGAAAGTTTTATAGTACATAGAGGATGACATGCGGGTCCCATTTAGCAGCAGCGGTATCACTGTTTGAGAGGCAGCAGGGGATCGAAAGAAAAAGTCAAGTTACCAAATATGAGGTGCCAAAAAATCCAAGAAAAGAAAGTTTTATAGTACATAGAGGATGACATGCGGGTCCCATTTAGCAGCAGCGGTATCACTGTTTGAGAGGCAGGGGATCGAAAGAAAAAGTCAAGTGACCAAATATGAGGTGCCAAAAAAATCCAAGAAAAGAAAGTTTTATAGTACATAGAGGATGACATGCGGTCCCATTTAGCAGCAGCGGTATCACCGTTTGAGAGGCAGAGGGGATCAAAAGAAAAAGTCAAGTGACCAAATATGAGGTGCCAAAAAAATCCAAGAAAAGAAAGTTTTATAGTACATAGAGGATGACATGCAGGTCCCATTTAGCAGCAGCGGTATCACCGTTTGAGAGGCGGCGGGGATCGAAAGAAAAAGGTAAGTGACCAAATATGAGGTGCCAAAAATAATTCAAGAAAAGAAACTTTTATAGTACATAGAGGATGACATGCGGGTCCCATTTAGCAGCAGCGGTATCACCGTTTGAGAGGCAGCAGGGGATCGAAAGAAAAAGGTAAGTGACCAAATATGAGGTGCCAAAAATAATTCAAGAAAAGAAAGTTTTATAGTACATAGAGGATGACATGCGGGTCCCATTTAGCAGCACCGTTTGAGAGGCGGCAGGGGATCGAAAGAAAAAGGCAAGTGAGCAAATTTGAGGTGCCAAAAAAACTCCAAGAAAAGAAAGTTGATTGCACATAGAGGATGACATGCGGGTCCCATTTAGCAGCAGCGGTCTCAACGTTTCCAAGGCGGCAAGGGATCAAAAAAAGTAAGAAATCAGGGGGTCAAAAAAATCCAAGAATAGAAAGAATTTTGGTTCATAGAGGATGACATGCGGGACCGATGTCTCCAACGTATCGATAATTTCTTATGTTCCATGCCACTTTATTGATGATACCTACATGTTTTATGCACATTATATGTCATATTTATGCATTTTCTGGAACTAACCTATTAACAAGATGCCGAAGAGCCAGTTTGTCTGCTGTTTTTGGTTTCAGAAATCCTAGTAAAGAAATATTCTCGGAATTGGACGAAACTTTCGCCAGGGTCCTATTTTTGCACGAAGCTTCCAGAAGACCGAAGAGATAACGAAGTGGGGCCACGAGGCGGGAAGGGTGGCCGGCGCGGCCCAGCCCTGGCCGCGCCGACCTACCCCCTAGGCCCCTCGTGTGGCCCCCCGCGTTGACCCTCCGCCTACTTAAAGCTTCCGTCGCGAAACCCCCAGACCGAGAGCCACGATACGGAAAACCTTAGAGACGCCGCCGCGAATCCCATCTCGGGGGATTCTGGAGATCGCCTCCGGCACCCTACCGGAGAGGGGATTCATCTCCCGAGGACTCTACACCGCCATGGTCGCCTCCGGAGTGATGAGTGAGTAGTCCCCCCTGGACCATGGGTCCATAGCAGTAGCTAGATGGTCGTCTTCTCCTTGTTGTGCTTCATTGTTGGATCTTGTGAGCTGCCTAACATGATCAAGATCATCTATATGTAATTCTATATGTTGTGTTTGTCGGGATCCGATGGATAGAGAGTACTATGATTATGGTGATTATCAATCTATTGTTCATGTGTTGTTTATGATCTTGCATGCTCTCCGTTATTAGTAGAGGCTCTGGCCAAGTTTTTACTCTTAACTCCAAGAGGGAGTATTTATGCTCGATAGTGGGTTCATGCCTCCATTGAATCTGGGACAGTGACAGAAAGTTCTAAGGTTGTGGATGTGCTGTTGCCACTAGGGATAAAACATTGATGCTATGTCTAAGGATGTAGTTGTTGATTACATTACGCACCATACTTAATGCAATTGTCTGTTGCTTTGCAACTTAATACTGGAGGGGGTTCGGATGATAACCTGAAGGTGGACTTTTTAGGCATAGATGCAGTTGGATGGCGGTCTATGTACTTTGTCGTAATGCCCAATTAAATCTCACTATATTTATCATATCATGTATATGCATTGTTATGCCTTTCTCTATTTGTCAATTGCCCGACTGTAATTTGTTCACCCAACATGCTTTATCTTATGGGAGAGACACCTCTAGTGAACTGTGGACCCCGGTCCTATTCTTTACATAGCATACAATCTACTTGTTTTACTGTTTTCTTTGCAAACATCTTCCACTCGATACGTTTAATCCTTTGTTACAGCAAGCGGTGAGATTGACAACCTCACTGTTTCGTTGGGACAAAGTACTTGGTTGTGTTGTGCAGGTTCCGCGTTGGCGCCGGAATCCCTGGTGTTGCGCCGCATCACATTTCGCGACCATCAACCTTCAACGTGCTTCTTGGCTCCTACTGGTTCGATTAAACCTTGGTTTCATACTGAGGGAAACTTGCTTCTATACGCATCATACCTTCCACTTGGGGTTCCCAACGGACGTGTGCATCTACGCGTATCAAGCTAAATTTCTGGCGCCGTTGCCGGGAGATCAAGACACGCTGCAAGGGGAGTCTCCACTTCTCAATCTCTTTACTTTGTTTTTGTCTTGCTTTATTTTATTTACTACTTTTTTTGCTGCACTAAATCAAAACACAAAAAAATTAGTTGCTAGTTTTACTTTATTTACTGTCTTGCTCTCTATATCAAAAACACAAAAAAATTAGTTACTTGCATTTACTTTATCTAGTTTGTTTTATTTACCGTTGCTAAAATGAATACTCCTGAAAATACTAAATTGTGTGACTTCACAAATGCAAATAATAATGATTTCCTATGCACACCTATTGCTCCACCTGCTACTACAGCAGAATTCTTTGAAATTAAACCTGCTTTACTAAATCTTGTTATGAGAGATCAATTTTCTGGTGCTAGTTCTGATGATGCTGCTGCCCATCTCAATAATTTTGTTGAACTTTGTGAAATGCAAAAGTATAAAGATGTAGATGGTGATATTATTAAATTGAAAGTGTTTCCTTTCTCATTAAGAGGAAGAGCTAAAGATTGGTTGCTATCTTTGCCTAAGAATAGTATTGATTCATGGACTAAATGCAAGGATGCTTTTATTGGTAGATATTATCCTCCCGCTAAAATTATATCTTTGAGAAGTAGCATAATGAATTTTAAACAATTAGATACTGAACATGTTGCTCAAGCATGGGAGAGAATGAAAACTTTGGTAAAGAATTGCCCAACCCATGGACTGACTACTTGGATGATCATCCAAACCTTCTATGCAGGACTAAATTTTTCTTCGCGGAATTTATTGGATTCAGCTGCTGGAGGTACCTTTATGTCCATCACATTGGGGGCGGCTACAAAACTTCTTGATGATATGATGATAAATTACTCTGAATGGCACACGGAAAGAGCTCCACAAGGTAAGAAGGTAAATTCTGTTGAAGAAACCTCTTCCTTGAGTGATAAGATTGATGTGATTATGTCTATGCTTGTGAATGGTAGATCTAATGTTGATCCAAATAATGTTCCTTTAGCTTCATTAGTTGCTCAAAATTCTAGGCCATATCCTGCTAATGGTAATACTTATGGTAGATATGAGGGAAGGATGCTAGATATTGAAAGATCCACTAAAAACTTTATGCAATCGCAATATGAGCAAAATCAATTGTTTACTAAAACTATGAATGAACAATCTACCTTGTTGAAAAATATAGGAAATCAACTTGAAAATTTGAATAGGGAGATTTCTGGTCTGCAAACTAAAATTTCAAATGCTGAAACCCGAATCTCATACATGTCCGCATCACAATCTTCTTTAATTAATAAAATGGCTGCTAAACCTGATGATATTGATAATAAGATTACTACTACAGCAAATGCCATCCAAGTTAGAATTAATGAGAATATAAGATTAATGGCTGAACTGCGTGCTAGGTGGGATAGAGAAGAGAATGAAAAACTAGCTAAAGAGAATAATGTAGCTAAAGTTTGGACTATTACCACCACTAGTAATGCTAATTCTTCACATGTTGCTGCACCTCCTACTATCAATGGTAATATAATTGGTGTTGGCAATGTTTCTACTCCTAGTGCAAAGCGTACAAAACTGCCTGAAACTGCTAAAACTGCTGAAACTGCTTGTGATAAAACTGCTGAAATTTTTTCCAACCTTGGGAACAATGATCCCATTGCTGTAGCTCATAATGATTTAGATTTTGATGATTGCCACATCTCTGAAGTTATAAAGTTCTTACAAAAACTTGCTAAAAGTCCCAATGCTAGTGCTATAAATTTAGCCTTTACAAAACATATTACAAATGCTCTCATAAAAGCTAGAGAAGAGAAACTAAAACTTGAAACTTCTATTCCTAGAAAGTTAGAGGATGGTTGGGAGCCCATCATTAAAATGAAATTCAATGACTTTGAATGTAATGCTTTATGTGATCTTGGTGCAAGTATTTCTGTTATGCCTAAAAAGATTTATGATATGCTTGACTTGCCACCATTGAAGAATTGTTATTTGGATGTTAATCTTGCCGATAATGTTAAAAAGAAACCTTTGGGGAGGATTGATAATGTGCACATTACGGTTAACAATAACCTTGTCCCCGTTGATTTTGTTGTTTTGGATATCGAATGCAATGCATCTTGTCCTATTGTGTTGGGAAGACCTTTTCTTCGAACCGTTGGTGCTGTTATTGATATGAGGGAAGGTAATATTAAATATCAATTTCCTCTCAAGAAAGGTATGGAACACTTCCCTAGAAAGAGAATGAAGTTGCCTTTTGATTTTATTATTAGAACAAGCTATGATGTTGATGTTTCTACTCTCGATGTTACTTGATTTGCACTTTCTGCGCCTAGCTGAAAGGCGTTAAAGAAAAGCGCTTGTGGGAGACAACCCATGTTTTTACCTACAGCAATTTTTTGTTTTATTGAGTCTTGGAAGTTGTTTACTACTGTAGCAACCTCTCCTTATCATGTTTTTGTGCCAAGTAAAGTTTCTATGTCAAAGTTGATGTTATATTTGGGATTGCTGCGCAGAAACAGCATTGCTGTCTGTCACGAATCTGGGCACAGTTCCCTGTAGAAAATTCGAAAAAATCTGCCAATTTACGAGCGTGATCCTCAGATATGTACGCAACTTTCATTAGTTTTGAGTTTTTCCATTTGAGCAAGTCTGGTGCCAACTTTAAATTCGTCTTTACGGACTGTTCTGTTTTGACAGATTCTGCCTTTTATTTCGCATTGCCTCTTTTGCTATGTTGGATTTATTTCTTTGATCCACTAATGTCCAGTAGCATTATGCAATGTCCAGAAGTGAAAATAATGATTGTGTCACCTCTGAATGAGTAAATTATTAATGATGCACTAACCCTCTAATGAGTTTGCTTGAAGTTTGGTGTGAAGGAAGTTTTCAAGGGTCAAGAGAGGAGAATGATATACTATGATCAAGAGGAGTGAAAGCTCTAAGCTTGGGATGCCCCCGTGGTTCACCCTGCATATTTTAAGAAGACTCAAGCGTCTAAGCTTGGGGATGCCCAAGGCATCCCCTTCTTCATCGACAACATCATCAGGTTCCTCCCCTGAAACTATATTTTTATTCAATCACATCTTGTGTTCTTTACTTGGAGCGTCGGTTTGTTTTCGTTTTTGTTTTTGTTTGAATAAAATGGATCCTAGCATTCACTTTGTGGGAGAGAGACACGCTCCGCTGTTGCATATGGACACATGTGTCCTTAGGCTTTACTCATAATGTTCAAGGCGAAGTTTCTTCTTCGTTAAATTGATATATGGTTGGAATTGGAAAATGCTACATGTAGTAATTTTAAAATGTCTTGGATAATGTGATACTTGGCAATTGTTGTGCTCATGTTTAAGCTCTTGCATCATATGCTTTGCACCCATTAATGAAGAAATACATAGAGCTTGCTAAAATTTGATTTGCATATTTGGTCTCTCTAAGGTCTAGATAATATCTAGTATTGAGTTTTGAACAACAAGGAAGACAGTGTAGAGTCTTATAATGTTTACAATATGTCTTTTATGTGAGTTTTGCTGCACTTGTTCATCCTTGAGTTTGCTTCAAATAACCTTGCTAGCCTAAACCTTGTATCGAGAGGGAATACTTCTCATGCATCCAAAATCCTTGAGCCAACTACTATGCCATTTGTGTCCACCATACCTACCTACTACATGGTATTTCTCCGCCATTCCAAAGTAAATTGCTTGAGTGCTACCTTTAAAATTCCATCATTCACCTTTGCAATATATAGCTCATGGGACAAAATAGCCTTAAAAACTATCGTAGTATTGAATATGTACTTATGCACTTTATATTTTATTAAGTTGCTTGTTGTGCGATAACCATGCTTCTGGGGAACGCCATCAACTATTGTTGAATATCATGTGAGTTGCTATGCATGTCCGTCTTGTCTGAAGGTCTATCATTTTAGTGGTTGGAGCATGCAAAATTGTTAGAGAAGAACATTGGGCCGCTAACTAAAGCCATGAATCATGGTGGAAGTTTCAGTTTTGGACATATATCCTCAATCTCATATGAGAATAATAATCATTGCTACATGCTTATGCATTTAAGAGGAGTCCATTATCTGTTGTCCATGTTGTCCCGGTATGGATGTCTAAGTTGAGAATAATCAAAAGCGAGAAATCCGAAATGCGAGCTTTCTCCTTAGACCTTTGTACAGGCGGCATGGAGGTACCCCTTTGTGACACTTGGTTGAAACATGGCATGCAAAGATCCGGTAGTCCAAGCTAAGTAGGACGAGGTGCGGGCACTATTAGTATACTATGCATGAGGCTTGCAACTTGTAAGATATAATTTACATAACTCATATGCTTTATTACTACCGTTGACAAAATTGTTTCATGTTTTCAAAATAAAAGCTCTAGCACAAATACAGCAATCGATGCTTTCCTCATTGAAGGACCATTCTTTTACTTTTATTGTTGAGTCAGTTTACCTATCTCCTTCCACCTAAGAAGCAAACACTTGTGTGAACTGTGCATTGATTCCTACATACTTGCATATTGCACTTGTTATATTACTTTATGTTGACAATATCCATGAGATATACATGTTATAAGTTGAAAGCAACCGCTGAAACTTAATCTTCCTATGTGTTGCTTCAACACCTTTACTTTGATTTATTGCTTTATGAGTTAACTCTTATGCAAGACTTATTGATGCTTGTCTTGAAGTACTAGTCATGAAAAGTCTTTGCTTTATGATTCACTTGTTTACTCATGTCATTACCTTTGCTTTGATCGCTGCATTCATTACATATGTTTACAAATAGTATGATCAAGATTATGATGGCATGTCACTTCAGAAATTATCTTTGTTATCGTTTTACCTGCTCGGGACGAGCAGAACTAAGCTTGGGGATGCTGATACGTCTCCAACGTATCGATAATTTCTTATGTTCCATGCCACTTTATTGATGATACCTACATGTTTTATGCACATTATATGTCATATTTATGCATTTTCTGGAACTAACCTATTAACAAGATGCCGAAGAGCCAGTTCTGTTTTCTGCTGTTTTTGGTTTCAGAAATCCTAGTAAAGAAATATTCTCGGAATTGGACGAAACTTTCGCCCAGGGTCCTATTTTTGCACGAAGCTTCCAGAAGACCGAAGAGATAACGAAGTGGGGCCACGAGGCGGCCAGCAGGCCGGCGCGGCCCACCCGCGCCGACCTACCCCCGGGCCCCTCGTGTGGCCCCCGCGTTGACCCTCCGCCTACTTAAAGCTTTCCGCGAAACCCCCACCGAGAGCCACGATACGGAAAACTCCAGAGACGCGCGCCGCGAATCCCATCTCGGGGAGGAGATCGCCTCCGGCACCCTGCCGGAGAGGGGATTCATCTCCGGAGGACTCTACACCGCCATGGTCGCCTCCGGAGTGATGAGTGAGTAGTCCACCCCTGGACCATGGGTCCATAGCAGTAGCTAGATGGTCGTCTTCTCCTTGTTGTGCTTCATTGTTGGATCTTGTGAGCTGCCTAACATGATCAAGATCATCTATATGTAATTCTATATGTTGTGTTTGTCGGGATCCGATGGATAGAGAGTACTATGATTATGGTGATTATCAATCTATTGTTCATGTGTTGTTTATGATCTTGCATGCTCTCCGTTATTAGTAGAGGCTCTGGCCAAGTTTTTACTCTTAACTCCAAGAGGGAGTATTTATGCTCGATAGTGGGTTCATGCCTCCATTGAATCTGGGACAGTGACAGAAAGTTCTAAGGTTGTGGATGTGCTGTTGCCACTAGGGATAAAACATTGATGCTATGTCTAAGGATGTAGTTGTTGATTACATTACGCACCATACTTAATGCAATTGTCTGTTGCTTTGCAACTTAATACTGGAGGGGGTTCGGATGATAACCTGAAGGTGGACTTTTTAGGCATAGATGCAGTTGGATGGCGGTCTATGTACTTTGTCGTAATGCCCAATTAAATCTCACTATATTTATCATATCATGTATATGCATTGTTATGCCTTTCTCTATTTGTCAATTGCCCGACTGTAATTTGTTCACCCAACATGCTTTATCTTATGGGAGAGACACCTCTAGTGAACTGTGGACCCCGGTCCTATTCTTTACATAGCATACAATCTACTTGTTTTACTGTTTTCTTTGCAAACATCTTCCACTCGATACGTTTAATCCTTTGTTACAGCAAGCCGGTGAGATTGACAACCTCACTGTTTCGTTGGGACAAAGTACTTGGGTTGTGTTGTGCAGGTTGCGCCGGAATCCCGGTGTTGCGCCGCATCACATTTCGCGACCATCAACCTTCAACGTGCTTCTTGGCTCCTACTGGTTCGATTAAACCTTGGTTTCATACTGAGGGAAACTTGCTTCTATACGCATCATACCTTCCACTTGGGGTTCCCAACGGACGTGTGCATCTACGCGTATCATGCGGGACCCATGATCCTGCATCGTAAACGGCTCGATCGGAGAACGTTGAACGAGATGGCGCGATCTAGAAAAAAACAATGCCAGAGAGGCTGCCATCTGGGCCCTACATCCCTCGGCGGTGCGGATTTGCGTTGACTCGGCCGGCGAACCCGAGATTTCGAGATGCACCATGTCCCGGGCCACCATACGCGACGTTTTGGCCGCTTTCGTCGGGCTAGGTGGCCTCAAAAACGAGAAAAAAAATTTTGACATGCACCACGGAGGGACCAAAAATCGTCGGCCATGGTACACCAGCAACCACGGCGCGACTTCAACTTCGTCGGCCATGGCAACTTTTCTTGTAGTGGAATCTATTTGAATCATGTTGTGGGTTCAATCTGATAGTTCTCTAATAAGTCAGCCAAAATAGAAATTAAGTTTTTTTCTAAAACGGAAATGCAAATTAAGATGAACACAAACATTAGTTATCATAATAGCTGATCATACATACATACTTGCTAAGAGCAAAAGCTTGCCAGAGTTTTACCACCCATACAATTAATTAGCAGTTCAGATAAGATAACCTTATATAAGTATAACTACAAATGCATTTGCTAAGGGCTCATGGGACAACAGAACTAGACAACCGCGAACTTTATGACCAGCATGTCACAGCGGCATCGAAAGATCTTGACCTTCAACTTTGATCCAATGCGAAGTTTGGCACCGTCAATGAACTTTTTCCACCTGGAAGTAACAACCAAGCGGCCATCTGTGGGACTGACGGAGTACCGTCCCTCCACGGTGAGACCTTCACTCTCCATGACGAGGGATATCTTGCCCCTTCGGCCAGCATTGAGATCCTTGGAGATACTTTTAGGCAATTTCTGATTCAAAGCAAGAGATACCACCAAAAATTAGTCAATGGCACCAATGCACTGAACCATGTGAGACTTTGAGCAGAGAAGACATCAAGATAAGAGCAGTTATGCTGTCATATACTCACGAACATAGCCTTCAGATGCGTCCTGGTCACCACACGGGTGGCCACAGCAATGAGCTGAGACCTCGGTGATCTGGCTGGGGCAGGTGCATGAGCCTGGGCTGGTACACGAGCTGGTGCTGATGCAGGAGACTGCTGGGCAGGTGCAGTAAATGGTGCCTCTAGAGGAACCGGTGCTGATGCAGGAGACTGTTGGGCAGGTGCAGTAAACGGTGCAGCTAGAGGAACCAGTGCTGATGCAGGAGCCTGCTGGGCAGGTGTAGTATATGGGGCCTCTACAGGAACCAATGCTGATGTAGGGGACTGCTGGGTAGATGCAGTAAACGGAGCTGGTACAGGAACCGGTGCTGATGCAGGAGAGTGGGAAGCCGGTGCCGGTGCTGGTGTGGTTGCCCTTTGTGACATCCGCTCCTGTTCCATCAGGGGATCTGCAGCTTTGATCATGTTAAACCCAGCAAGCTAGAACAGAGGGAATGGTTTAGAACAACTGCTCAGAATGCAGTTATCAAAAGATATGAGTAGAAAAAAGTTACATATTATATATTTGGAAGTGTCTCCAACTCTATAAGCAGTTACGTATATCTGCCCGTTTGAGTTTCTGATCCTCAGCTCGTCGCCCTTCTTCAGACCGTAGTCAAAAGCAAACTTTCTCCAATCATGTCCATACAAATATGTGATGGCCTGCATCTTGTAGACATACACCTCATAGACCGTGTAGGTGTTCATCAATTTGCCATTGCCATGCATAGTGAAAGACCCTTCATGCGGACACATCTGGTTAATCATTGGATGAAGTTCACAAGGTACAGTCTGCATGTGAAAATTGATACAAATGTAAGAAGCAGGAAGACTAAAAACAAGACTTTACTATATGCCAATTCATGCTAAACCACTGAGAATACATACTTGTAACTCTGTGAAGGAGTTACTAGAAAGGTAGATAGAGCCATAGGAGGTGTTATATGCGGGGTATGTACATGGGCCCGCCATATTCCCGCAAGCTCGGCATCGGGATGGTGAAGGAAACATGGGAGGTACTACTGGTGCGTAGCGCTGAATGTAAGTGGAAGAATTAGGTTGTGTAAAGTGCATAGTTCAGAGCAATGCAAATGTTGACAAGCGAGTGCATAACACTATGTTACAAACTGAACAGTGAAAAATTAGTGTATGATGAATATAAGCATGCTAATTTGGTGTTTCCGAATTCCAAAAAGCATTAGACAGAGCCGGTGATAATATCAGACATAAATCATGGCATGTATATGTGGCTTAAGAAAATATACCCGAACCCTTGGATGGTTACGGCCCGGCTGGTCCTTGGACTTGAGCTTATATAAGCATCCAGAAGGTGGGGCTGACAGTAACTTGGTGGCAGCCTCTGCAGATGCCTCATCAGCAGCAGTTGCAATCCTTTTGACCAATGAAGGCTTAGCAGTTTCAGTCTGCATATGAAAATTGAAGAGCAACAGACATCAGCAGTGATATATAAAATGAATCTATGAGACACTGATGCATATAGTGCTGGATGTAAGTGGAAGAATAGGGTTGTGTGTGTTTCTGAACTATTGGTAAGCATTAGACAAAGCCGGCAATAAACAGACAAAAATCAAATCATGTATGAGGATTAAGAAAATATACCTGCTTACTGAAAAGGGTACCACCCAGCTGGCCCGTGGCCTTGTGCTTGAGGAGGTTTTCAGAAGATGGTGGCGGCACCATCGTCTTCACAGCAGCCTCATCAGGATCATTTTTTATCCATTTGAGTAGAGGCACAGAAGTTTCATCCTGCATATGAATAGCAACAGAACTCATCATTGATATTTAATAAATCTATGAGATAGACTGATGCAAATAGTGCGGGTGTAAGTGGAAGAATAGGGTTGTGCATAGAGAACAGTTGACAACAATGCAAATGATTACAAAAGAAGCCAACGGAAATCAACAGTTTATATACTGGATGAGACAGACTGAAAAGTGAAAAATTAGTGTATGATGATTGTAAGCAAACGCAGTGTTTCTGAACTTTTGGTAAGCATTAGACAAAGCCAACAGTAATTAAACAGATAATAATGAAATCATGTATGTGGATTAAGAAAATATACCAGATTCATTAAAAGGTCACCACCCAGCTGGCCCATGGCCTCGTGCTTGTAGAGGTTTTCGGAAGATGGTGCCGGCACCATCGTCCTCACAGCAGCCTCATTAGCCTCATTTTGCATCCACTTGAGTAAAGGCGCAGCAGTTTCAGCCTGCATAAGAATGGGAACAGATCTCAGCAGTGATATTGAATGACTCTGAGACAGACTGATGCATATAGTGCTGGATGTAAGTGGAAGGGTATGGCTGTGTATGGACAACAGTTCACAACAATGCAAGGGTGTGTTCGGTTCTGAAACAGCGTGGAATGGAATGGAATGGTTCCATTTCAGGAATGGAATGGTTCCATTTCAGAGGAATGGAATGGTTACATTTTTGTTCGGTTGGGAAAAATGGAGAGCAGAAGAGATCGAGGTTAAACTAACCATTTGTCTCAAAATTGTAATTAACAATTTCAAATGACATTTTAATCTCAAAGTCGTAATTAACAGCGCCTAATGGTGCTCTTTTAATCTAAAAATCGTAATTAACATCATTTTTTGTTGGGTTAGGGGAACTGGAGTAGATGAACATTACTGTATGATGATTGTAAGCAAACGAATTTGGTGTTTCTAAACTTTTGGCTTCGAGATCTTATGGGTTTCAACTCTAGCCTACCCCAACTTGTTTGGGACTGAAAGGCTTGGTTGTTGTTGTTGTTGTTGTAAACTTTTGGCAAGCATAGAAAAAACCGACAATAAACAGAGAAAAATCAAGGCATGTTTTGTGGATTAAGAAAATATACCATATTCATTAAAAGATCACCACCCAGCTGGCGCGTGGCCTTGTGCTTGTAGAGGCATTTAGAAGATGGGGGCGGCATCAACATACTGGCAGCCTGATCAGCCGCAGTTTTGATCTTCCTTTTGAGTAAAGGCCCTAAAGTTTCAGTCTGCATATGAATAGCAAAACAAAAGGCAGACCTCAGCAGTGATATTGAATTACTGTATGAGATAGACTGATGCATATAGTGGATGCTCTTAGCCTTTTGCAGCATGAACACTAGCTATGGACAGACAAAAAAACTAGTTGACTCAGCTTTGTCTAGATATGAATGTACTACCTCCATCCCAAAGCTTAAGGCTTATTTATTTTTGAGAAATCAAAACAAGCAAAGTTTGACCAAAATTTTAGAACATTCTATCAACAAATATAATACTGTGTAGATACCGTAGGAAAATATATTTTATTATCTATTTAATGATATTAATTTTGTATTTTGCATGTTAATGATTTTTGGTAAAAGCTTAGTCAAACATGGTATAGTTTGACTTTCTAAAAATAATATAAGCCCAAAGCTTTGGGATGGAGGCAGTAGTATCTAGAGCTAAAACACATCTAGATACATCCGTATCTACAGATAGTTGAGTCAATTAATTTGGATCTGAGGGAGTATCAGATTCAGACTACATCATGGTAAGTTGGTTAAAAAAATTACCCCTGGGCGGTCCCTGTCCAGCTCGGCAGTGGCATTTCGCTTCTTGTGCTGCAGATCGGGCCATGCTCCTGCAGCAGGTGGGGCGCTATTCTCGTTCCCCATAGCCTCAGCACGGAACCTGGAGGTACCAACCTGATACAGAGAATATAGAGCATGGTGTCACAGAGGCTTTACGCACAAACAGCTGAAGACATGTGCTACTTTAAGCATATTCCAGAACAGGAACAGATTGAGGATGCAGAGACACTTAAAAGGTAAAGAGTGGATAAGCAAACGGAGTACCTGCTTTAGGGGCTGGGGACGCAGCTCATGCTCAGCCAACTGCCCACATGCGTGGTGGCCTTACGCTCCATTGCCCCCACCGCCGAGGTCTTTCCTTTCCTGTACAAGCTGACAAAAGATACAGTGAGGATCAGCAGAAACTACAAAGGTTGCAAATGTCGACAAATAAAGGAAGAACAACCCAATCCAAGCAAAGATAGCCCCCGCTCCCCACCCCCATCAATAACTCCCAGCTCGAGGGTGACCAGAAAGACACCCCTTCGCCCAGAATAGGAAAGAGATGCGCAAGATATCGAGGTGAGGAAAAAAGAACCGATCTCGAGAAAGGAAAGAACATTACTAGTCCTACCTAATCCGCTTGGTCTAGATGCAGCTTGCCCCTCCAAGCTGGATGCCTGGACGGTGGAGGCGAAAGGAGGGGATCGAGCTAGCGGCTTGCATCCGTCGGCAATCGGCACTCGATCGGGAGAGAAGGGGTGCTACATAAAGGGGAGGGGTAACATATTTTATTACACAGTGAACTTACTGATGTGACTAGTCATTACATGTCTCACTGAAACTAGGGCCCATAGTGTGGCACCCCAAATTCACTTGAAGCTGCCCGGCGGGACGCATTGGCGCGTCAAGAAACCCCCGAATTGTAGCGGGGAAATGAAACATTTCACAAAAATTCGAAATTCAAGCACACCGCCATGCGCCAAGCACGCGGCTGTTCCTTCCTCTTCCTGGTTCCTCCTCCCCTATCCGAAAAAACCCCAAATCCCAAGCTCAAACAAAAAAACCCAAATCCCCTGGCCGCCATGCATGTCCTCGTTAACCCGCTGGAGATCGTTCCCGGACGAGGCGGACCCCCGCCCTGAGATCCCGAATTCCGTCCACCTCGAGGCACTGCGTGCTGTCTCGCAGCAGCGGCTTGAGGGCGCTGCAGAGGAAGTTCCGCCGGAAAGTGCTCATGGCAACCGTGCAAGCTCACCGGCGTGCTGTATCCCGAGAGGAACTGGTCAAAGCTTTGCTACACAAAAAAAAATTGCGGGCCAAGATCTGGTCAAAGCTTCGTCGATGGCTTGCCGCGAGAGGCTTGGAGTCCAGAGTCAATAAACTAGCTGCTCGAGGACTTGGGCGGTTTACAGATTCATATTAACTGACTCAAGTTTGTTAGTCTAGTTAACAAATACATCTAGATACATCCATATCTAGACAAAATTGAGTCAATTAATATGAATCAGAGGGGAGTACCTGAAAGTGTTTCATGCTACCAACTAATGCGCTGGCAGGAATCGTTGTAGAAGTAATTGTGCTACTACTCATACGATGAACTGATTGTGTGGGTGTCAAATTTTGCAACGCGATCATCCACTGAATGCTTAATTATAGTTCTAGCGCCAAAGGCATACAAATCATAACATACTACAGCACCAGAACATAAGAGTACGAATCATAAAGTAGCTCAACATTTTGCATCAGGGCTGGGTGGTCCTGAGACTACCGGGACGCCCCTGATGATCTCCGGGTGTGCATCCTCTTCAACGCAAAGCTGTGTACTCGGTCCACGGCCTCCTTCTGTAGGCTGGATAATCTCAGGTGCAGGACCTTCGTCTATGAAAGGCTCGTCATCAGTACCATCCATAGGTGCATCAGGGCTGGGTGGTCTTGAGACTACCCGGACGCCCCTGATGATCTCCGGGCGTGCATCCACTTCAACGCAAAGCTGTGTACTCGGTCCACGGCCTCCTTCTGTAGGCTGGATAATCTCAGGTGCAGGACCTTCGTCTATGAAAGGCTCGTCATCAGTACCATCCACAGGTGCATCAAACTGAGATTCATCTTCAAATCTCCCATCAAACTGAGAGACCTCTTCAACTCTATGCTTCTGCAATTAGTACATCAACCGATTAGACAAACATCTAAGGGATGCAACCTGAACAAATTCCGTTTTACATATTTACCTTCTCATCTGGCACAGCACATGTCCCAGAGCTGAAACCCGTTTCCTGAAGCAAGCGCTTTTTCTCTCCTTCCCGTCCATCCATCTGCAACAAGTTAAATTTGAGTACAGAACCTTGCACAACAATGCAAACTATTGATTGAAACAGCGGCAGCATCAATATAAATAATTAACTACATATGCCAGCACACATACAGTGTGAGCAAGATCTGCTTCTCCCGCTGAAGGATCATTATATGGTTCACCATGCTAAACCCACCTAACATATGTGCGGTCCATCCCAAAAATGTGTAAATGATCTGCCACTACATGGTGAGGCCTCTTCTCACCATTCATACATGTGCAGCGCGGGCAATACACGTCCAGGTTGTGACCTTCATGAGCTCTAATAAACCCCATAAAGGGTTGAACACCATTTATATATGAAGGGGAACATAAGTGTCCATGCAGTATCCAAGTTCTGTCCATCTGTTTAATTATGAGATACAGTGGTTGGTGATTAATTTAAGGCGAAGTAGGAAATGTATATCCATCGAGTACAAAACTATACTACATGATTATGCATTTCAGCAATCATGTCGAGTACAAAATAAAAAATGCCCATCGACATTTTAGCAAACAGATCGTGTACAAAACTCTGCCATGGCATTTCAGCAAATTAACGGATCGAGTGCAGAACTGACTCTATATGCCCATGCAAATGAACAAATTGATCGATGACAAATCGAGCGGAAAACTATAAAGTGCCAATTAGTTCGAGCATACTGACGAATTTTTTAGCAGCATCAAGAAAATATAAATCGTTAGGCCGTCTTGCCCGATGCATGATTGAGCTAGAGATAGCAGCCCTACCGTGGATCAACTTGACCGCCGGTGCGTCTCGAGAAGAACGACGGGGAGGGGAAGCTTCTTCTTCGCACGGACGGGACGGGGAGGGGAAGCTCTTCGCACGGACGGGGATAAGTTGTGTAGGGGTGGGTGGGGGTCATGCGGCCGGGCCGCCGGGGTGATAATTAAGGTCGGTAGGTGGCGTTTAATGGAGTTGCGTGTGTAATTTGCCGTGCACAAGGTTGAGGAATAGGCGGTTCCCTTTGTCGCGCGCACAATTCAAACTATCCCGCCCATGTAGTTTAAATTCGCCATATTTTCGTTAAATCGACATAAAGTCATGTGAGTGGGGGAAATTAGCAAAGTTGCTTGAAAAATAGTAAAACTCTGGAATTATCCTTTAAATATGCTCTACTTCGTGTGCAATTTGGATGGAAAGAAATCATTTGTACATAAATTTTGACAACGCCATTTGCAAACACTAATTGTTTTACATGCCAAGATGCACCCATCCACCAAATATATATGGGGCAAAAGTTTATCACAATCTAGCAGATATGTATAATTAGTGAGGGACCCCTTTTGATTTTGTGCAATTTCCACTAATTAGGTAGAGAGAAGGGGTTAATTAATTAGGCCATGTTAGGGGTTATGTGTTTTAGATTAGGTTGTGTGGATTCAAATACAACTTCTTTATTTGTGTGCTATGATTAATCAAAACTAGATCGATCGACTGCGCACACATTATTAGAGGCGCATGCCTTTGCGCACAAAGTGCATGTGTGTGTTGTTGGCCACCAACGAGAGAGAGAGAGAGAGAGCTACATACGAGAGAGCGATTGAAATCCCCAAATTAAACACATATATATGCATGGCACATTTAATTTAATTAGAGGACCGCGAGGCACCCCTGGCCTGCTTGATGCACAATTAAGTGTCATTGGCCTATATATAGGTTTTAATTAGGGTTTAGGGTTTAGGGTTAGGGTTAGGGTTAGGGTTTAGGGTCTAGGGTTTAGGGTTTAGTGTTTATGGTGTTTAGGGTTTAGGGATTAGGGATTAGGGTTTAAGGTTTAGGGATCATCGATCGAGTGCGCACACACATATTATTAGAGGCACACGCGCCTTTGCGCATAAAGTGCATGCGTATATGTGTGTTTTTTGGCCACCAACGATATATAGATGATCAAGAGAGAGAGATTGAAATCCCCAAGAATATATGTTCAAATATATATTAAAATATATGCACGAATGCATGCATGGTAGGCCATGCATGCACACTAATTATATATATATATATATTATGAGGAAACTTAATCAAATGTGTTTTCATTCGAGAGAACTTGTCAAAATTCAAGTTAATTAATTTATCATTGATAATTATATAATTAATTAATGAATCTCAGGGAGATGTTATACAACATATGATCGATATAGGCCATGTATATATTAATTGGTGTTAATCTACCATTTAATTTGCTAGCTAGCTGCTATATATAGAGCATGTTTTTATTAGATCGGGTTATAGCTAGTATAGTTTAGGGTTATGTGTTTTAATTAACTAGGGTTTGATTAGCTAGGGGTTAGTTATATATATATGGTTTAGGGTTAATGCATGGCACATTTAATTTAATTAGAGGACCGCGAGGCACCCCTGGCCTGCTTGATGCACAATTAAGTGTCGTTGGCCTATATATAGGGTTTAATTAGGGGTTAGGGTTAGCTAGGGTTTAGGGTTAGGGTTAGGTTTAGGGTTTAGGGTCTAGGGTTTAGGGTTTAGTGTTTAGGGTGTTTAGGGTTTAGGGATTAGGGATTAGGGTTTTAGGTTTTAGGGTTGTTTAAGGTTTAGGGATCATCGATCGAGTGCGCACACACATTATTAGATGCACCCGCGCCTTTGCGCATAAAGTGCATGCGTATATATGTGTGTTTTTGGCCACCAACAACGATATATAGATGATCGAGAGAGAGAGAGACATTGAAATCCCCAAGAATATGTTCAAATATATATTAAAATATATGCACGAATGCATGGTAGGCCATGCATGCACACTAATTATATATATATTATGAGGCAACTTAATCAAATGTGTTTTCATATGAGAGAACTTGTCAAAATTCAAGTTAATTAATTTATCATCGATAATTATATAATTAATTAATGAATCTCAGGGAGATCGATGTTATTCAACATGATCGATATAGGCCATGTATATATTAATTGGTGTTAATCTACGCTTTGCTAGCTAGCTGCTATATTATATAGAGCATGTTTTTATTAGATCGGGTTATAGCTAGTATAGTTTAGGATTATGTGTTTTAATTAAGTAGGGTTTGATTAGCTAGGGTTAGTTATATATATGGTTTAGGGTTAATGCATGGCACATTTAATTTAATTAGAGGACCGCGAGGCACCCCTGGCCTGCTTGATGAACAATTAAGTGTCGTTGGCCTATATATAGGGTTTAATTAGGGTTTAGGGTTAGCTAGGGTTTAGGGTTAGGGTTAGGGTTTAGGGTATAGGGTTTAGGTTTAGTGTTTAGGGTGTTTAGGGTTTAGGGATTAGGGATTAGGGTTTTAGGTTTTAGGGTTGTTTAAGGTTTAGGGATCATCGATCGAGTGCGCACACACATTATTAGAGGCACTCACGCCTTTGCGCATAAAGTGCATGCGTATATATGTGTGTTTTTTGGCCACCAACAACGATATATAGATGATCGAGAGAGAGATTGAAATCCCCAAGAATATGTTCAAATATATATTAAAATATATGCATGAATGCATGGTAGGCCATGCATGCACACTAATTATATATATATATATATATTACGAGGCAACTTAATCAAATGTGTTTTCATACGAGAGAACTTGTCAAAATTCAAGTTAATTAATTTACTATCGATAATTATATAATTAATAAATGAATCTCAGGGAGATCGATGTTATTCAACATGATCGATATAGGCCATGTATATATTAATTGGTGTTAATCTACGTTTGCTAGCTAGCTGCTATATATAGAGCATGTTTTTATTAGATCGGGTTATAGCTAGTATAGTTTAGGGTTATGTGTTTTAATTAAGTAGGGTTTGATTAGCTAGGGTTAGTTATATATATGGTTTAGGGTTAATGCATGGCACATTTAATTTAATTAGAGGACTGCGAGGCACCCCTGGCCTGCTTGATGCACAATTAAGTTTCGTTGGCCTATATATAGGGTTTAATTATGGTTTATAGGGTTTAGGGTTAGCCAGGGTTTAGGGTTAGGGTTAGGGTTTAGGGTTTAGGGTATAGGGTTTAGTGTTTAGGGTATTTAGGGTGTTTAGGGTTTAGGGGTTAGGGATTAGGGTTTTAGGGTTTAAGGTTTAGGGATCATCGATCGAGTGCGCACACACATTATTAGAGGCACCCGCGCCTTTACGCATAAAGTGCATGCGTATATATGTGTGTTTTTTTGGCCACCAATGATATATAGATGATCGAGAGAGATTTAAATCCCCAAAGAATATGTTCAAATATACATTAAAAATATGCACGAATGCATGGTAGGCCATGCATGCACACTAATTATATATATATATTATGAGGCAACTTAATCAAATGTGTTTTCATTCGAGAGAACTTGTCAAAATTCAAGTTAATTAATTTATCACGATAATTATATAATTAATTAATGAATCTCAGGGATATGTTATACAAAATGATCGATATAGGCCATGTATATATTAATTGGTGTTAATCTACGGTTTGCTAGCTAGCTGCTATATATAGAGCATGTTTTTATTAGATCGGGTTATAGCTAGTATAGTTTAGGGTTATGTGTTTTAATTAAGTAGGGTTGATTAGCTAGGTTAGTTATATATATATATGGTTTAGGGTTAATGCATGGCACATTTAATTTAATTAGAGGACCGCGAGGCACCCATGGCCTGCTTTATGCACAATTAAGTGTCGTTGGCCTATACATAGGGTTTAATTAGGGTTTAGGGTTAGCTAGGGTTTAGGGTTAGGGTTTAGGGTTTAGGGTCTAGGGTTTAGGGTTTAGTGCTTAGGGTGTTTAGGGTTTTAGGGTTGTTTAAGGTTTAGGGATCATCGATCGAGTGCGCACACACATTATTAGAGGCACCCGCGCCTTTACGCATAAAGTGCATGCGTATATATGTGTGTTTTTTTGGCCACCAACGATATAGATGATCGAGAGAGAGAGACTGAAATCCCTAAGAATATGTTCAAATATACATTAAAATATATGCACGAATGCATGGTAGGCCATGCATGCATGCACACTAATTATATATATATTATGAGGCAACTTTATCAAATGTGTTTTCATTCGAGAGAACTTGTCAAAATTCAAGTTAATTAATTTATCATGATAATTATAATTAATTAATGAATCTCAGGGATATATTATACAAAATATGATCGATATAGGCCATGTATATATTATTTGGTGTTAATCTACGGTTTGCTAGCTAGCTGCTATATATAGAGCATGTTTCTATTAGATCGGGTTATAGCTAATATAGTATAGGGTTATGTGTTTTAATTAAGTAGGGTTGATTAGCTAGGGTTAGTTATATATATGGTTTAGGGTTAATGCATGGCACATTTAATTTAATTAGAGGACCGCGAGGCACCCCGGCCTGCTTGATGCACAATTAAGTGTCGTTGGCCTATATATAGGGTTTAATTAGGGTTTAGGGTTAGCTAGGGTTTAGGGTTAGGGTTAGGGTTAGGGTTAGGGTTTAGGGTCTAGGGTTTAGGGTTTAGTGTTTAGGGTGTTTAGGGTTTAGGGTTTAGGGATTAGGGTTTTAGGGTTTTAGGGTTTAGGGTTTTAGGGTTTAGGGTTTAGGGTTTAGTGTTTAGGGTGTTTAGGGTTTAGGGATTAGGGATTAGGGTTTTAGGGTTTTAGGGTTGTTTAAGGTTTAGGGATCATCGATCGAGTGCGCACACACAATATTAGAGGCACCCGCGCCTTTGCGCATAAATGCATGCGTATATATGTGTGTTTTGGCCACCCAACGATATATAGATGATCGAGAGAGATTGAAATCCCCAAGAATATGTTCAAATATATATTAAAATATATGCACGAATGCATGGTAGGCCATGCATGCACACTAATTATATATGTATTATGAGGCAACTTAATCAAATGTGTTTTCATACGAGAGAACTTGTCAAAATTCAAGTTAATTAATTTATCATCAATAATTATATAATTAATTAATGAATCTCAGGAGATCGATGTTATTCAACATGATCGATATAGGCCATGTATATATTAATTGGTGTTAATCTACGGTTTGCTAGCTAGCTGCTATATATAGAGCATGTTTTTATTAGATCGGGTTATAGCTAGTATAGTTTAGGGTTATGTGTTTTAATTAAGTAGGGTTGATTAGCTAGGGTTAGTTATATATATGGTTTAGGGTTAATGCATGGCACATTTAATTTAATTAGAGGACCGCGAGGCACCCCTGGCCTGCTTGATGCACAATTAAGTGTCGTTGGCCTATATATAGGGTTTAATTAGGGTTTAGGGTTAGCTAGGGTTTAGGGTTAGGGTTAGGTTTAGGGTCTAGGGTTTAGTGTTTAGGGTGTTTAGGGTTTAGGGATTAGGGATTAGGGTTTCAGGGTTGTTTAAGGTTTAGGGATCATCGATCGAGTGCGCACACACATTATTAGAGGCACCCGCGCCTTTGCGCATAAAGTGCATGCGTATAGTTTAGGGTTATTTGTTTTAATTAAGTAGGGTTTGATCAGCTAGGGTTAGTTACATATATATGGTTTAGGGTTAATGCATGGCACATTACATATAGTTTAAATCTCAAGAATGTTCATACATGATAGGCCATATGTGCAAAGGAATTTTTTTCCCGTGAACTTGTCAAAATTCAAGTTTATCGGTGCCAATGGAAACTAGTCCAAAAAATTACATAGAGGTCCAAAAGAACTAGACAATAACTAATAGGACCTGCAACTTTACAAAAAGGACCCCAAAACATATAGAAGAAAAGCAATCGAGTCCTTCTCGACCGCACATCAGATCTCTGCTCCGCATCCTTTCCAGCAACTCCGTCGCCGGGGACGCACCACTTGGGACGGTGTCGCCGGTAGTCGCCAGGACGAAGGAGAAGAAGGGCCTCAACAACGGCATATTGGCTCTGAGAAGGGCCGCTGAAAGGCCAAGATGTGCACGGGCAAGACGGATGACGCCGTCGTATGCCCCGAGCTTGTGAACTTTAGCAGCTTGACTTCCCCATTGGCCAGATCTGAAGCACTGACCAAAGCAAGCCTCACCGTTAGTGCCATCACCTTGATGGCACCAGATCGGGGTTTGGCCGGCAAGATCCGCCAGATTCACCATAGGCCAGATCTGAAGCCGATGACGAGATCCCCGACTCCATTGCGCCATTCTGCTCATGGGAAACACTGGATCTAAGCTTACAACAACACTAACTCCCTCGGATCCAAATTAGCTGACTCAACTTTGCTTATCTAAATATGGATGTATCCACACATGTTTTTACTCTAGATACATACACGTCTAAGGAAAGTTGAATCAATTAATTTAGTTCGGAGGGTGTACAATATACAGAGAGAAGTCGGCCTCGTCTCCGGCCGGCGAGGCCGCCGGAGAGAAGGGGGAGAGGAGCCGGGGGAGTGGGAGAGACTCGAGAGAGAAAGAGAAGAGGAAGAAATGAGAGCTCCCTGGGGAAGAACATTATTTTTGTCGTTCTGCTCGTAGCTTGAAACTGAAAATTTCGGCCGCGCGCCAAATCATCCCGCCGCATCCATTCGAAAATCCCGTGACCAGTTTTACCCTTTTAACCCTGGTCCGGAAGCTACAACCCACCGACCATGGAGGGCTCATTCGGTAACAATGAAATATCTTGCCTAGATCCCGAACCCTCCCCACAGGCCCACACCCACCCACCAACCATTCGCCCCATTAGCTCAAAAATACTCTCACACGCCAAAGCTCTGACTCTCTACAGTACTAGATCTGCTTCGCCGCCGGCATACTCCTCCACAGCGTAGCCTTGATCGTGTTGGCTGTCCACCCACCTGATCCGCTCCCCCGCCGCCCTCGCCACCGACGGATCTGCTTCACCGCCGACCTCGCCACCGACGGATCTGCTTCACCGCCATCATAGCAATCAACGCCTTTCCTGTCGACGCACCGGATCCTCTCCAACGGAACCGGGTCTACTTCACCGCGCCCCCCTCCACAGAAGCCGATCTATTCCACCGACTACCTCGGCGCAGCGGCTGTATCAACTTCACCGAATCCCTTGCCAGCCAACCAGATCTGCTTCACTAACGCCCGCTTCTACTGAAACAGGGTCGATTCATCGTCTCCCGCGTTCGCCACCGCTGGAATGCAAGTTGCCGCCCCCGTCCACCCCGCCGCAGCTTGGTTAGTACGCTGGCCCGTTAGATCGCGGTGTTTCTTTAGCCATGTTTTGTGTAGTTATTTGCAGATCTCATATGCCATTAACTTTCTTGATGTGTTGCTTCGCATGAAGTTTGTTTAAATATTGTATAGTACAAAAGCATTATCCGGTCGCTACCATCCTGTTCATTCTACTGACACCTGTGTGCATCCACATATTTATAGCCTTATACCCATTCATTTGCTGCCAACTATTTTTGTACTGCATGCTATTGTCGCACTGCTTTTATAGTCATGCTATGGGCATTTCCAATCTGGTTGTTCTTATACCACGTCATTAGCTCACCGCTAGCCGCTAGCTGTTTTCTCGTGCCTGCTATTCTCACACTGCTTTTATAATCATGCTATGTGCATTTCCAATCTGCTTGCTCTTATACCTCGTCTTTAGCTTATAGCTATTTTTTTCCATGAATGCTCCTGTCGCACAGCTTGTATAGTTATTGCTGCGTGCATGTCTGGTCTTTGTATTATCGTAGACTAACTTGTCAATGTTATTTTTCCTAGGGATTGATCATGCGAACCACTTATTAGAACATCCAACATTAACAGCGGGGACGCTAGGGAAGGTTGGAATCTGAGTTCTTGGTTGGTAATTTTGGCAGTTTACTTCCGTTATTATCTATAACCTATATGCATTGTTCCTTATGCAAGAGATTAACACTTGGAACCCTGCCATAGCAATGCCATTCATGCTTTACTATGTTTCTGCCTATTTGATATGCTTGTCTTGGAGCAACTGCGAAGGTGATTTGAACCTGACATTTGGTCATTCTTAATGCCAGTTTACTTTATGTGTAAAACCTTGGCATTACCCTACTCTAAATCTGAATGTCTGAAATTCGTATCTCATGCAAAGCAACATCTAGTTGGTTTTAATCTGATATCTGGTAAATATTGGCTTATTCATTTGGCAGCTCAAGTTTTTTGTTATTTGAAACCAGCTGACTTGGTCTTAAATGTGATATCTAAACACAGATTAAGGACAATGGAGCAGGAGGATTAGCATTTCACTTGATGGCTGAACCTAAAATGACAGGCATGTTGACCACGACTAGTGCACGCAAGAGAAGGACCTGCAGCGAGCCAGTATGTGCTTAGTACATGCATCTTATCTTATCTTGTGCTTATTTCTGCTACATGCTGTTATCTGATCTCTACATTGCGTAATACATGTTTGAATAGTTAATTGTTGTAACTATGTTTGCAATGTTACCAGAATGCAGTTTTAATGAAGCAGTCATCATTAGAAGATAGTCGCCAAAAAAGGATCTGTAGCGACCCTGTGCAACATTATGATGTAAGTTTGTGCTTAGTACAAGTTCCATACATTGTCTTATTTATGCAACTTGTTATTATCTTATATCTACATTGCATAATAAATGTTTGAATAGTTCACTGTTGTAACTATGTTTGCAATATTACTAGAATGCAGTTGTAATGAAGAAGTCCTTAGTAGAAGATAGAGCGCAAAAAAGGTTCCGGGGTGAGCCTATGCAACGATATAATGTAAGTTTGTGCTTAGTACTTGTGACTATCTCATATCGACAATGCTTAATACATGTTTGCATAGTTCATCGTTTAACTCTTTTTGCATTATTATCAGAATGCAGTTGTGATGAAGCAATCTTCATTAGAAGAGAGGCCCACAAAAAGTTCTGATCTTTCTTCTGATGCATCTTCTCATAGCCGTCAACCTAGACCATTCCTTTCATCAAACAGTAAATATCTCAAGGTTGTACTTTATAAAAGACATGGTATTGCTGCTTTAAGATCTGTAGCTGATATGTTGACAAAGAGTACACAAGATTCAATCAAGGCGATTGCCAAATGTCAACGTGTTATTGATGATGCTAATAGAAGTCCTCAATGATTCTATGTAATTTTTTTATTTGGGCACATTAATTGCCTTGTAATTTTCCTAGTTATTTTATTTGTGTATGTAATTGTGTGTATCATTGATATCAGATTTTAGGCTCATGAAATTTAATGCAAGTTGACTAGTCAAACAACCAGGGCCCTACAACAGATTGGGCTGGCCCACTTAGTAGTGTGGGACCCACTTTCATTTTCACGGCCCACTTATTTATTAGGCCGACCCACACGATAGTGGGCCCCACCTGCTTATTGGGCCGGCCCGGTTACACGATAGTGGGCTCCACCTGCTTATTGGGCCGGCCCACTATCTTGTTGGGCCAGCCCACTTGCTATATGGTGGACCCCACATACTAAATGGGTCGGCCCTTTAACAGGAAAGTGGGACCCATCTGTGTTTTGGCCCGGCCCACTATCTTGTTGGGCCAACCCACTTGCTATATGGTGGAACCCACATACTAAATGGGCGGCCTTTTAACAGAATGTGGGACCCACTTGTTTTTTTGGCCCGGCCCACTTTCTTGTTGGGCCAGCCCACTTGCTATATGGTGGACCCCACATACTAAATGGGTGGGCCCTTTAACAGGAAGGTGGGACCCACCTATGTTTTTTTGGCCCGGCCCACTATCTTGTTGGGCCGGCCCACTTGCTATATGGTGGACCCCACATACTAAATGGGGCCCTTTAACAGAAAGTGGGACCCACCCGTGTTTTTGGCCCGCCCACTGGCTTGTTGGGCCAGCCCATTTGATCTATTGTGGACCCCACGTACTAAATGGGCCGGCCCGATAGCAAGAAAGTGGGACCCACATGCTAATTGGGCCGGCCCACTAACTTCTTGGGCCGGCCCACTTGCTTTAAGGTGGACCCCACTTGTTAAATGGGCCGGCCCGATAACAGGAAAGTGGGCCCCACATTCCCGTAAAACTTATGAGTTTATGTATTTTCACTAGATTATATTCTATCATCTTGCAATAAGGTCTTAGATATCACATATATCTCATACCTTGCTTATTTCTGAAAACAAAATTTCCAGCTCCTTATATTTCAAACGGATTTGAACTTCAAGTTTCATGGAGACAAGATGACTTTAGGTACTAATTGAAACCATTGTTCTTTGAATCAATAAAGTGAGGTTTACTAAAAGTTTGCAATAGGACTTAATCAATTTTTGATTCTTTAACAATACGGTACCAGTCCGTAAAGTTATTTGTCAGACTTAACAATATTTCTATCTCAATTACAAGACTAACGCATGGTAGAAAACGGATGCCAATTCTACAAATTTAATTCAAAATACTATTCAGACTATGTTCATGATAATTAGTTCAAGTTTTAATCTAATTACTAATGAACTCCCACTTAATACAACATCCCTCATAGTTGTTAAGTGGCACACGATCCACATCCACTACACCAAAACCGATCATCACGTGAGATGATGTAGCTTCAATGGTGAACATCAACATGTTGATCATATCATCCATATGACTCGTGTTCAACCTTTCGGTTTCCGTTGTCTCGAGGCCATGTCTGTACATGCTAGGCTCGTCAAGCAAACCCAAGTATTCCGCGTGTGCAAACATGACTTACACCCGTTGTATGTGAACGTAGAGTCTGTCACATCCGATCATCATGAGATGCTTCAAAACGACGAACTGTAGCAACGGTGCATACGAGGGGAGAACACTTTATTATCTTGATATTAATGTGAGGGATCATCTTATAATGCTACCGTCGCGATCTAAGCAAAATGAGATGCAAAAGGATTAACATCACATGCAATTCATATGTGATATGATATGGCCCTTTAGTCTTTGCGCCTTTGATCTTCATCTCCAAAGCACAGACATGATCTCCATCATCAACGGACATGATCTCCATCATCGTCGGTGTAGCGTCAAGGTCCATGGCGCCATCTTTATGGTTGTTCACCGTGTGTAGCAACTATTACAACTACTTTGAAATAATACTACAACATGAAATTTAAAAACAACCATAAGGCTCCTGCCGGTTGCCACAATACAATAATGATCATCTCATACATATTCATCATCACATCATGGCCATATCACATCACCAAACCCTACAAAAACAAGTTAGACGCCTCTAATTTGGTTTGCATATTTTACGTGGTTTAGGGTTTTGAGTAAGATCCAATCTACCTACGAACATGAACCACAACGGTGATACTAGTGTTGTCAATAGAAAGAGTAAATTGGATCTTCACTATAGTGGGAGAGACAGACACCCGCAAAGCCACTTATGCAATAAAAGTTGCATGTCGAGCGTGGAGCAAGTCTCATGAACGCGGTCATGTAAAGTTAGCCCGGCCGCTTCATCCCACTATGCCGCAAGATGCAAAGTACACGAACTAAAGATAACAAAGCATCAACGCCCACAAAACAATTGTGTTCTACTCGTGCAACCAATCTATGCATAAACCTGGCTCTGATACCACTATTGGGATTCGTAGCATAGAAAACAAAAAATTTCCTACCGCAAGAACGAAAACACAAGCCAAGATCTAATCTAGTAGATCGTAGCAACGAGAAGATCATGAGACTAATCCTCGAAGATTTCCAAAGCCTAACGAGATTAGATCTCGTGGTGGATATAGTCGATCACTTGCCGCTTGCAAAATCGCGTAGAAGATCTTGACCGCTTGCAAAAGTGCGTAGAAGAACTTGACGGTGACACAATCGGGCAGCACCTCCGTACTCGGTCACACGTACGGTGTTGATGAAGAAGACGTCCTCCTTCCCATTCCAGTGGGCAGCGGAAGTAGTAGATCCTCCCCGGAATCCCGGCAGCACGACGGCGTGGTGGCGGTGGTGGTGGAGAACTCCGGCAGGGCTTCGCCTAAGCGTATGCGGGAGAGGTGGAGGAGGAGGAGAGGCTAGGGTTTGGGGAGAGAGGGGGTGCGGCCAACTCATGGCTTGGAGTGGCCGGCCCCCTCCCCTTGGCCCTCATTATATAGGTGGGAGCCCCAAGAGTTGTAGTCCAAGTCTTCGAATAAGACCCCAACACCAAAACCTACCTTTGGTGGGAAACCTACTCAAGATGGGAGTCCCACTCAAGGTGGGATTCCCACCTTTCCTTGAGGGAGGGTGGCCGGCCACCCAGGTGGAGCCCACCTGGGACTCCTCCCTTAGGGTTTGGCCGGCCAAGCTTGTGGAGTCCCTCCGGGACTCCACCTTCCATAGTGCATTTCTTCCGGACTTTTCTAGAACCTTCTAGAACCTGCCATAAATGCACCGGATCATTTCCAAACTTGGAATATGACTTCCTATATATGAATCTTATTCTCCGGACCATTCCGGAACTCCTCGTGATGTCCTGGATCCCATCCGAGACTCCGAACAAAACTTCGAACTCCATTCCATATTCCATATCTACTTAAACGACATCAAACCTTAAGTGTGTCACCCTACGGTTCGTGAACTATGCAGACATGGTTGAGACTTCTCTCCGACCAATAACCAATAGCGGGACCTGGAGATCCATAATGGCTCCCACATATTCAACGATGACTTAGTGATCGATTGAACCATTTACATACGATACCGATTCCCTTTGTCACGTGATATTTTACTTGTCCAAGGTTTGATCATCGGTATCACGATACCTTGTTCAACCTCGTCTCTAACAAGTACTCTTTACTCGTACCGTGGTATGTGATCTCTTATGAACCATTCATATGCTTGCAAGCTAATCAGATGACATTCCACCGAGAGGGCCCAGAGTATATCTATCCGTCATCGGGATGGACAAATCCCACTCTTGATCCATATGCCTCAACTCATACTTTTACTTAATCCCACCTTTATAACCACCCATTTACGCAATGGCGTTTGATGTAATCAAAGTACCCTTCCGGTATAAGTGATTTACATGATCTCATGGTCGAAGGATTATGTAACTATGTATCGGAAAGCTTATAGCAAATGAACTTAATGACGTGATCTTATGCTACGCTTAATTGGGTGTGTCCATTACATCATTCATCAATGACATAACCTTGTTATTAATAAAATCCAATGTTCATGATCATGAAACCTTGATCATCTATTAATCAACAAGCTAGTTATACAAGAGGCTTACTAGGGACTCCTTGTTGTTTACATAACACACATGTATCAATGTTTCGGTTAATACAATTATAGCATGGTATATAAACATTTATCATAAACACAAAGATATATAATAACCATTTTATTATTGCCTCTTGGGCATATCTCCAACAAGAGGATGACATGCGGGTCCCATGAGCCAGCAGGTTCCTCAACGTTTCAAACGTGGCATGCGATCGAAAGAAAAATGCAAGTGACCAAATATGAGGTGCCAAAAAATCCAAGAAAATAAAGTTTTATAGTACACAGAGGATGACATGCGGGTCCCATTTAGCAGCAGTGTATCACCGTTTGAGAGGCAGCAGGGGATCGAAAGAAAAAGGCAAGTGACCAAATATGAGGTGCCAAAAAAAATCCAAGAATTTTTTTTTTATAGTACATAGAGGATGACATGCGGGTCCTATTTAGCATCAGCGGTATCACCGTTTGAGAGGCGGCAGGGGATCGAAAGAAAAGGCAAGTGACCAAATATGAGGTGCCAAAAAAATCCAAGAAAAGAAAGTTTTATAGTACATAGAGGATGACATGCGGATCCCATTTAGCATCAACGGTATCACCGTTTGAGAGGCGGCAGGGGATCGAAAGAAAAAGGCAAGTGACCAAATATGAGGTGCAAAAAAAAATCCAAGAAAAGAAAGTTTTATTGTACATAGAGGATGACATGCGGGTCCCATTTAGCAGCAGCGGTATCACCGTTTGAGAGGCGGCAGGGGATCGAAAGAAAAGGCAAGTGACCAAATATGAGGTGCCAAAAATAACTCCAAAAAAGAAAGTTGATTGCACATAGAGGATGACATGCAGGTCCCATTTAGCAGCAGCGGTCTCAACGTTTCCAAGGCGGCACGGGATCAAAAGAAAAAGGAAGTAGCCAAATCGGGTCAAAAATCCAAGAAAAGAAAGAATTTTGGTTCATAGAGGATGACGACCCATGATCCTGCATCGTAAACGGCTCGATCGGAGAGCGTTGAACGAGATGACGCGATCGAGAAAAAAACAATGCTAGATAGGCTGCCATCTGGGCCCTACATCCCTGGGCGGTGCGGATTTCGGCCGACGAATCCGAGAATTCGTGATGCACCACGTCCCGGGCCACCATACGCGACGTTTTGGCCGTTTTGTCGGGCTAGATGGCCTCAAAAACGAGAAAAAAAAGTTTTGACATGCTCCACGAAGAGACCAAAAATCGTCGGCCATGGTGCACCAGCAACCACGGCGCGACTTCAACTTCGTCGGCCATGGCAACTTTCCTTGTAGTGCCTGCTCGTAGAAACTGTACCCCCTAGAGGGTGACACGAACGCTATTGGAACATAGCCTTTGGTGTTCTTGAAAATTGTTGTGCGTAGAAGTGTGAAATAGATCGATCGATCGAGAAGAAAGAGACTGGGAGGATGGTCTTTTCGTAACCTTAGACGTTTGTAGTACTAGGATCTAATGTGAAAATGATTACATTTGATCATTGCGATTGAAGGCAAAGAGGCTTCACGCGTCAACGGAACACCAGGAGGCAAGCTCGGAAATTTTTTACGCACCAGTTTGAATTTGTTACCGTTTGGAATGGGTAGAAGAAAATGATATGGGCGCATTAAAGGAATTGCCACAGAAAATTTACAAATGGTCGATTACCATCCAACATTTGTGCTAGTGGGCGCATACGCCGACACTTTCTCCAAAGTTGATTGTGTGTGAATATAATGTTATGGTCCAGAAGTACCCGTGCAGGGGCTACCCAAACAATGCTCACATGTTTAAAAATATTGGGCGTCAATGTTTTTCTGCCACACACACAAAAAAGGTCTTCTGTGTGCCATGGTAAGCCTTAAAATGCCGGATATGTACTAGTGCACCAGGATTTGTGTAGTGTCAACACCAAATCCACAATAATACACAAATTTTGATGCGTGTTTCTTCACCTAACTCCAATATTTCATTCATGACCATTTTTGCATATGGACAATTGATTAGCACCTGCCTTGTATCTTCTAATTGTGCTGCTCTCCAGACTGCCTTCACCTCCTCGCATTTTAGGAAGCAGTGTTCGCCATCTTCGTCTAATCTATACCCAACTGGGCACCTTGTGTCTAGAACAATGTATGGACCGTAGCGTCTTCTTTTGAGCATCATTATCAGTGGGAGGCTATTGTTTGCAAGTCAGAAGTGCAGAATTTCCCAGGTATAGGTAGCGCACAGCTTCTTCCATGGTAACTTGATGGTCATTGTAGAAAGACGTAATGTAGAAGTCGTGCTCCTCGCGCGCTTTGGTGTCTATAACAACTTTATATGCAGACTTAACTGTGAAGTTTTCCTTTCTATCGAAATGCTAGCCGATAGTGTCATATGTTCCTTCTTGTAATGGTATTTGTAGAATTGATTGTGCATCTTCTTTAGTAAAGGTTTGTTGAACTAATTGATTATGCATCTTCTTTTGGCACATCTTTGCTAAATAAAATTTAAATAAAAATTGTATGCATTGATTGATGCAGAGGCTGGGCTTCTCCACTTAGAAAAAAAATTAGAAAATATTTTGCCTTTTAGTAAAGGTTTCCGTCAGCCCGTTGGAGATGCCCTAAAATGAGGACTTGTGAGGGTTAGTATGTCACAACAAAAAAGTGAGGAAATGTGGCCATAAAAATGCTCCCATCATCTTAGGTTCTAGATTGTTCCAGATTCAGGCATGTTGAAAAATTAGCATGCTAAACTCAGCAAAAACCTAGATAGTTGGTATACACCAACAACACCCGTGGCCCACTTTGATTGGGGAGAATAGCTGACAAACCATGGAGAACCTGAGTATCCCTATCCATGGTCGTTGACCCCAAGCAAAACTACAGTAGCTGCACTCTACACGAACTCTATTTCACCACTGTTCTGAATACTGTACTCCTGCTGTCAGAGATAGAACAACTTTGTATTTCACATTATCCAGAACAAGTAAACCAGGAATTACATCATAATCGACCAAGTGACCTTACTTGCATCTTATAGTTAGCACACAATGTTCTCCTCATCATAACTACTGAGCTTTGCAGTAAATTTAACAGTGTGGTCAGAGAATTCGTCACTAACTTCAGGAGCACATAAGCTCACAAAGAAGTCACCCCTGATGATCATGGTATAAATGTCTCACCCTGGCAAAAGAAATACAATCTGCGCCTGTGCGCGAGGCCGCGAGCCTACAAATACCCCCAACCCCTTCACATTGTTCGCCGGCTGATATCTGTTCAAAAAAAAAGTCGCGCTGATCACCGCCGGCATGGACTCCCGCCACCTCGTCGCCGGCATCTTCATAGCGACGATGCTAGTCGCCGGCACCGCCGCACAGGACCAGAGCACGGAGATGGGCGTCCGCGGCGCGCCTCCGCGTCATCGTCTTGGCTCCGGTGCCATCGCCGGAATCGCCGCCGCGGCAGGAGCGGCGGTGCTCGTGCTCATCGCCTGCTGCTGCTGTTGCTGCTACCTCTGCTGCCGCTCGGCTGCGGACGAGCCCCCGCCGCCGATCCGGCGGGCGGATGTCGTCGTGCACATGCCGCCCGTGCGCGTGCAGGCATGATCGGCGGGCGGATGTCGTCGTGCACATGATCGGCGGCCGTGTTTGTTAAGCTTTCTCCTCTTACTTGTGAAAGTGCATCTGTTTGTGTTATCGCGTCTGTACTCTGTACAAGTCTGAAATTGGCCAAGAGTGTGCTTTCATCGATGGTGTCATGGTGTGTGTTCATGTACGTGTTTGGTTCGCGATATTCTCAATTACAGCGCAATCGATGGTGTCATGGTGTGTGTTCATGTGCTTATACTACGATGATAATCTTGCTTATACCGATAATCTTGTTTGTTTCACTTATCCGGCCTACACTGTAAATACTTCGCCGATTTTGCAAAAACGTCCTCCACGTTTTTCCGACAAGCCCCGCGGTCCACTCTCCTCTGCATCGTCTTCCCCCACTCCTCTCCCTCGGTCTCTCCTCCAGATGCTCGCGAGGTCCGCCGCCGCTCTCTCTCTCTCTCTCCAGCCGCCGTCGTTTTCCCCCGCTCTCTTCTCCCTTCAGTAGCCACCACAGCTCCCTCGCGCAGCCCCGCATCTCCTTCCTCGCCTGCAAGTCTGCAACCACCGCCGCTCCCTTCCGCATCCTCCATTTCGGCGGCTCCATTAGAAAATGGAGATTTTTGGACGGTTCGCTGCAGTAGCTTCCCCAGCGGCGCCGCGAAGACAAGGGAGGCCGTGCGACCTCCTTGCGCCGGCGTCTTCTCCACGATAGGGAGGCCGTGCTCCACCTCCACACACTGGATTTCACGGCGACCTCGACCCAAAGGTCCGAAATTTGTCCGCCGTGAGGAAATCCTCTGAATCGCCTCCCCGATCCTTGCTCGCCGCCCCCAGAGGGCTCCTCCACCCGTAGGCCGCTCAACAACCCTCGACGGGCGGGGCATGCAAAGGAGGTCTTGGACGTTCTCCTCTTCTGCGCTGCCGCCCGCACGGCTTCCTGTCGCATCAACGACCCGCTTAAGCGCGTGGCCTGAAGGGTACCGGATGGCGTCCCAAGCTGCCGCCTCCGCGAGAAGCGAACAAGGTGAGGTGCCGACCTATCTCCCGCCGCTCCTCTCTCCCATTTTGCTTCAGCTACTGAGATTCATGTTTCTGAAATTTAATGATTAACAATGGCTTGAGAGTAGTAGTTTGACTGTGATGGATAGTTTATGACTCATGTTCAACATTTTAGTTCTTTGGTTGACCATGACGACGTGTGGGAGGAGCACTTGCACATGATATTTTTTATCTGAAAAGAGATAATAAATGAACTTGGCACTTTGTGGATTGCACAATAGTTTTCACTTCATATTTTAGGGAAAACTGCAGAAAGTTGGCATATAAAGGGGAGCATGTTTGAATGCTTGTACTCCTTAATCAGCCCATGAAATAATTCTTATTTTTCAATGGAAACTTAGCAATGTAAGTCTTTTGTTTTATATGGATGAAAATGCTGTATTGCATCTTTCTTTAATAATCACATTTCTTTATCTGCAAAAGGATGTGGAAGCGCACGTACCAAGCTACCCCAATCTTCCATCCAAGTTCCGAATAGACACCACACAATATTGATCTTCCAAGACACAAGTTTCTTTCTTCGCCTTATCCAATGATTTCCTAGAAGCTTGACGATGATATGTGACATTACTGTCCATGTTGCTACTATTGGTTTACCCAAGATTTCATTTCACTGCAGTGCAATCAGGTTTCTATACTGCCAGAGATGAGCAACTGGAAACAGTTATTGGAAAAAGATCAGGTTAGCCATTTTGGTCAGAACTGCAAACATATCAAATAGATCCTGGAGCAACTTGTGCAGCTATGGCAATTACATTAGTAACTATTTTCCTTGTTTCTTACCTGAATAATTTTTACAACTCGTTCAACATCTGCACATCAATCGTTCTGGATGACTAATGATACCTCGATGATAAAATGGCCATTCATTCCATGTTATTTACTGTGTTGTAGGTATGTCTATGTGTTAAGAAACTGTTTATGTATCCTAAAAAAGGATCTGTTTATTTTTTATCAGCATATTCGAGGCTCAGTCAAAGTAAAGATTGATGATAGACTAAGAATGCCTATCTACCTGGTGCAACTGAAATAGCTACTCCTTTAGGACCTCTTACTGTAGATCAAGGTAGTAGAATTCTGTGTAACTAGTGTCATACATCTGTGTATTAGTAATTAATCTGAGTTAAGCTCCTTTAGGTGCTAATTGCCTCCTGTAAATGAAGAATCTCCACCTTTGTCTATATAACCACACTCTTATTTATCCGGTTTATTTCTTTCCTAGGTGCTTATAGGAAGCAACCGAAAAATTCTGGGATTTGCTTATGGGAACAACCGAAAAAGTCTGAATGTCTTGATTGCTGGGATTTGCTTGTAGATCGATGTTTCAGTAAATGTCAAAGCTTGTTATGTTAAAGTGGAAGATGATGGTATGTGCTTACTCTACCTATTTATCATTGTGCATACTCTTGATCTGTGCATGCATGATGTATCTGAATGTCTTCTGCTAACTGCACAGGGATCCAAATGCTCACATCTGGGAATGATGGTTCCATGGGAATACCAGCTGAATCCACACCTGAGCATGGACTGCTAGATCTGGAACACATGTTGATTATTCCATGGCAATTTGTATGGTCCTGTGGCGACAACAGTACATTCCAATCCCTTCTTCATACCATGATATCTTTATTTACATATCTTGCATCTGTATGAAATTCTCTTTTGTTATCACACATAGATAAGCAACCTAAACTTTAAGCTCTATTGCAACTTGAGTATATAGGAAAGGATTTTAGACCTCACAACACTACTTCTAAATATAGCTGTGCAAAGAGAAGATTAAATTTAGTTTACATCGGAGAGCACCACCATACTTAAACAATCAAAAATAGTATTGCTCAAGACAAAAGTATGTATAAACTAGAACTTACTCATTGGAGAGAACTAATTGCTTATCATATTTAGATTACTTCTCTTGTTCTTTTTCTCCATATCCTATAAACATAAAAATAAGTTTAGCATGTTTGATACTTTTTCCTTGAAAACATTTAGCAAAGGAACATTCAAAATGTATGCCATACAGTACTATTTATTGAGTATGCTTTTAAAAACTGCAATAGCACATATATGATAAATCCATCTGTCATTTGGCATTATCACTGAACAACTCAGCTCAGATATGATATTATCCCCTGCTGTCATTTTGCTCACTGGATACATCTTCCCCTGAAGCAGGACGCGGAGAAGAGGAAGAGTATCTACGTAGTGGACTGGGAAGGCAACCTGGACGGCCTCATCACGCTCAGGTCTTTAAATCTCTCACAATAACAGTTGAGCTATCTAAAATTATGCCACATGTTTGTAAATCTGTTCTCTTTTGTTAGCCACTTCTTCACTGTGACACTGCTATACTGTTTGAATAGACAATGTACTCCTTAGTGCCTTATTTGAGTATCAGGATTACAAAACTGAAGATAAGAAACTTAAGGTTGACGATGTATCATTAGTGCCTTATTGTTTGATGATAAGGTTTCTTTTTTTTTGCGGGAAAATGATAAGGTTCCTTAATGACGTGTACTCTAGGACTTGGCCTCTAAGAAACCGCATCTCAAATATCTTCACATTCTTTTATCTGTTTGCCTCCTGGAGTATTTACTGTTATGTTCATCAACTTATTTGCACTTTTTTTTTTGCCACATTCACCAGCTGGGATCACATTCTACTGATTCGTGGCATGTGACACTTTGAATTCCCACTGAACTAAACTGAATTAAATCATCCATAGCTGAATAAATCTGTTACATAGTTGCATTACTACTGATTTTTTGTTTCTGAATTATTCCTTGGAAAATTACTTGCAGGCAATGTTCAAGAAATCGTTAATCTTGACTTATCGGTCAGCCTTAAAATGAAGATTAATCGCTTATCGGCCGATTAATCGATTTTATCGGTCAGCCATTTATCGGCTTATTTTTTTGTAAATCCTAATTTTCGACACTAAATTTTCTATAATATGCTATGCAAAAAATAATATTTTAGCATTGCACATAAGTATTACCTTGATTCCTTGCATTTGAATCAATAATAATGGAAAATTTACGCTAATGCACAATTCTACAAAATCATAGGATAAAAATATCGACTGCCATACTAAATGTCATTGAAATTTCACTGACAATCAGCGGAAATATCGGCCTCGAGAGTTAAAATCGGGCGAAATATCGGCTCTCATACAGAAAATCGGCCGAAATATCGATGGAGCAAAATCGGCCGAAATATCGATGGAGCGATAAGCTGGCAGATATGCCAAAATCTTATCGGTTACCACCCGATTCACGATAAATCGGCCGATAAATCGGCATCTCGGACGATTTTTAGAACAGTGCTTGCAGGTAAGAAAAATTAAAGAAAGAAGAGTTGGAGACCTTGTTGCTGAACTTGTTAATTCCAGTCTCTTCACACTGCACCTTATGCTGCAGTAGGTACAGCCAACCTTTCACAAACTGTACCAGCAAATTCAGTCAAATAGGGAAGCAGCGGCAAGGCAACACGAGAGGAGCAGCAGCAGTAGGAGTTTCTTCAGGCCTCGGTTTGGCCAGCGAGTTTTGATCGTTTTTTCAGTGTATGATCCCAGTGCAACCTAATAAGTACCCTCGAATCCACCACACTAGCTGTTTAGCTGAGGAGTATCTAATCGAGTAAGACCGAGTTTTGGACCCAAAACTCGTCGAATCACAGGGGGATTGAGATGCGAGGGATATAACACGCGGTTTTTTTACATGGACCGGAAGGCTATCCTGTTTCCCCAACCCTAACCCGCCGCCTCCCTCTCCCGCCCCCCTCCCGGGGGGCGGCAGAGGCTTCTCCTTCCCCCGTGCCCCACAACCACCTGTCGCCCTCAGCCGCGGCCTTGACCCCGGCGCTGGCCTCAGCCCTGGCCCTAGTGCCTCGGCCCCGGCCATGGCCCCGGTTCCGGCCTGGCTCTGGCGGTGGTGGCGGCACCCCTTCGTCGAATCGACGAGGGGGAGAAGAGGGTTTCCACGGCGGCGTTCCATGGGAGGTGATGTAGCGTCGGTGGAGGAAGCCAGGTGCCACGGCTGCTTGGCCGGGGCCTGAGGCTCTCCGTCGGTACCCATGGAGGATTCGGTGGAGCGGTGGCGGCCTCCGCCCCCGGTAACGGTTCGGCGGCGGTACGCATGATCCGCGTCGCTGTCCTCTTCCTTGGTGATCCGGCAGGAGGGATTGGCGGCGTGGGGGCTGCTGATCTTGCTTTGTTTTTGGTGGCGGTCCTCGGGTTTCTCGCATGCGAGGATGAGGATCTTCCGGAGGTCAGTTTGCTTTGATCTGGTTGGAGAGATGAGTTCCGGAAAGCTCCGCTGGCGAATGGAACAGTGCTTTTTTTGCCTGCAGTTTGTTGGATCGGGTGGTATTCAGTCGCGCGCACCCATGTTTTTATTCCGAACGTTTGGTTCCGGAGGGAGCGGCGCGAAGCTATATTCTGTGTTGACATCATGTGATTTTTTTGGTCCATGGTGAAGTCAGAAGAAGGAATACCATGAAAGCCAGATTGGTGGACTGGCTAAAGGAGGTTCGAGTTTGTGTGATGCTGAGGGATCTGCTTGGCGTTCCGGGGCTCTGCAACAGTGATATGCTTGTGGGGCCGGCAGCACAGGGGAAGTTCAGAGTCTTACCTCTCAGGGTGAAAACCTAAGGTCTGGCCTTAACTGGTTGTACCTGGCAATGTTCTTGTTGGATGCATTGTTTTGAGAGTGGGGATTATCTTTAGGGTGAAAACCTAAGACCTTTGGTCGGGCGACGACAGCGCTGGTGCACTGTTCTTTTCTTGGAGCGTCGCTTTTGGAGAGTCTTACTTCAGGTGTTGTCACGGTGATGGTTGTATTGCTATTGGTAGGTATAGAAAGCTGTAGCGGGACTTTTATTTCTTAGTTTTCTTTACTCTTTTTTGCTGTGTGTATGTATACTGCCATTAGGATGGGGCGTTGTTGTAGAAGCTGGATGTAATTGGTATATTTTGATATTAATATATTCCCATTATTGGAAAAACTCGCGTTTTTTAAGCTCGGTAGCGCGGCGAATGGCTAGTCCCGAGGGTTGTGGATTCACACGTCGCTACAGCTCTTACACCGCCCGGCCACTTCCGTCAGCCGTCCCATCACAGGTCGCTACAGCCTCTGAGGACATCTCCAGCGGCGACGTAAACGGCGTCCGTCGGATCGGCATCACCACATTATTATTATGTTGGTTGACTTTGTTTTCTTCTTAAGAAAAATAATTTCCTCTCATTACAAATATTGATTAGGGATTTTATTTAGTTCTTTGAGAAATAATTTCCTCTCATTGAATCTTGTTAAGATTTAATCTCCTCAAATAATAATATATGAACACATATTGACCAAGGTCAACACTTCATCATTATCATTTGGGAAAATGATTTAAATGAGGGAATACTCCTCATGCAATTTAGAAATACCTTATTAATAATTTAATATCATCAAATAATAAAATATGAGATTTATTAGACTAAGGTCACTACCTCATGTTGAATTACTTGAGAAAAAGATTTAAATGAGAGAAATACCTCTCATATGATTTAATAAATAGTTTTGAACAATTTAAATGGACTAGAAATAGCCATATAGCCATTATTTATTCTAGACCATGATCATATGAATTAACTATGTTATATTTTTACATATCAGAAAGACAATATGAAATGTGATTTTTGAGAGTTGGAATCAACTCAAAATCATTTATGGTTGATTTTTAATAAATGTTTGAAGTTTTAAAAGGCACTGCCTTGTTATTTTTACCACATTAATTCTACAATGAATCTAGTGTTGAGACCAGTGTAGTTATTTAGATAATTTCATGAGCTTTCCAAATATATAAAATTTATTAAATTTGGCCAAGTAGATTTATTTCTATTTAATTTTGAACATGGCATCATTGAGCAATTTAATTAAACCGAAATATTTGAATTCAAATGCATGGGCTCGCGCGGGAAACTAACTGGGCCACAGAGAGAGAAACAAAACGGGCCGGCCCACTTCGCGTCTAGCACGAGCAGGCCGCCTGACAGCGGGCTCCACCGGTCAGCCTCACTTAAACAGCGAAGCGGTAAGGGCTGTTCTGGGACGCACGATTAGATCGTGATCGCACGGCTCACAGCCATCGTCGTCGATGGTGAGAGGAGGGCTTACTGGCGGCACGGGCAGGGGGTCGGAGAGCTCACCGGTGCTCCGGCGGTCGTCGGCGAGGTGCGCGGTGACGTTGTTGTCGACGGCGAGGCTCCAGGTACAAGCGGCGTCGCTGGAGGTGGCGCCAATCATCTCCTCCTTCTTCGGCGGCGCTACGGGCTCCGACGATGCAATTGGGTGGCTCTGGTGGGCAATGTTGCAGTGGAGAGGGTGGAGGATGTCAAGTGAGAGGAGGGGAAGCTGGCTGTGTGAATGAATCGAGAGGGGAGGGCCTCCTTTTATAGCGGCGAGGTGAGGCCGAGGCGCTGCGGAGAGGTCGATCATGGCGACGCGTCTACAGGGGCGGCATGGCTCGGGCGATGACGCAGGCGAGTTGGCGGGGTCAGTACGGTCACGCAGCGCTTGACGGCGGGGAAAACCAAGCAGTGACGAGGGCAGGAGAGCTTCGTCTCTGTCGCAGGTACCGGTGGAGGTCGTCGACGGTATCGTCGTCTACAGGGTTCCCGCGGGCCAATGGGCATGTTTGGTGCGTAGCTGGTGGTGTGGCGGAGCTGGTGACAAGCGGAGAGAGCGAGGGGAGGACGGGGCTGACGTGCGGCGAGCGTGCTCTGGCGCGTCCAGGGCTTGTCAAGGCGCGCTCTGGCGCGTCATGGACGTCACTGGGCACGCGTGTGCTGGCCAATGCAGAGCGTCTACTGGACGAGGGATGGCACGCGCGTGACAAGGAGAGTGTGAGGAAGAGCCAGGACATGCTGATGCACGCTGGAAGTGAAGGAAGAGGAGGGTTGGCATGGTGATGACATAGGGCTCGGCATGATCATTATTTGGTCAATTCTGTATGTGGCACAGTGGTGTAAAGTGTTGGATTTGGTCCAGGGGATTGAGGAGAGTGTGTGTGTGATGACCTGAGCAAGATGGTTTAGGCAAATATCCAGCAGTTCATAGCATGTGTTGAGTTGGCCAGAAATTGCACACAAGGTGCTCGACCAAATGGCCGCAAGAAGAGAATTTTCAAATTTTGAAATGATTTTTGGTGGAGTTGATTCATATAATAATTGGCACACAATGGTGGTCGTGGTGTTCAAAATTGAGTTGATTTGCAAAAATTCAAAATGGGCATAATCTTGAATCTGTTTGAATGTTGCTACTTTGCTTGATGATCATTTGAATTTGAGAAGGAATTTGCAGGGGTGTGCTTTACCAAAGTTGTTCACCTTGATGTGGTCTTGGATGAGGTGCAAAGAGTTGGGGTTGTTTAGTTTAAAAATCTCTTAATACAGAGGCTCAAAGTAGGTGTCATGATATAAATGGCAGATTTGACCATTATCTTATGTGAGCTAATTTTGAATTTAAATTTGATTTGAGTTTCTTTGATTCAAGAAGTGTTCTTATGTGTTTAGTAACATTCTGCAGCCAATGGCACAAGCCAAATTGGCCTAGGTCAAAGTTTTGCAAAATGGCCATAAGCACATGTATGTGTTGAATTGGATTTTTTTCTTATTTCTTTTTTCCTTCTCTCTTATTGATCATTGGATCATATGGTAGGGTTTTAGCATCATTGGTAATCACACAAACAATCATCATGGCAATCGTACAAAAATTAAACATGAGCACTATGCATAGCACATGTGTTAATAAAACTTTTTGTTGGTTCTCATTTTTGAATCTGGGAAACTCCTTCTTTTCTTTATTTGAAATTTGGGATGTTACAAACCCTTCCCCCTTACAAAAGATCTCGTCCCGAGATCTTAAAGAAAAACTAGGTACTAAAGAGATCTGGGAATTCAGTCCTCATGTAGTCTTCTCGCTCCCAAGTGGCTTCTTCTTCGGTATGGTTGCTCCATTGAATTTTCAGGAATTTGATACTCCTGGTGCGGGTGGTTCTGAAAGCTTCTTCCAAGATGCGATACGTCAAATCCTTGTTGATATCCATCGCTCTGTGATCGGTGTTCTTGAAAACCTCGGTCTTCTCTGGTACTTCTAAGCACTTCCGGAGTAATGAGATGTGAAACACGTCGTGCACAGCCAACATTTCTTCCGGCAGCTCCAGCTGATAAGATACTTCTCCTCGGCGGCTCAGAACTTTGAAGGGTCCAACATATCGGGGTGCAAGCTTTCCTCTAAGCTGGAATCTCTGCATTGGGGTGTGTCAACACCCGGATTTTTAAGTCCAGATGCCTATTATGTCCTACATCGCAATCCCAGGAATATTGTTGTTGCGAGACATAACAGTTGATCTCATAAGTCATCATTCATTACAAACCATAATCGTCTTACAAAAGTAGATCACATGATCCAATATTACAACAATAGTTGATCTATTGATCAACAAACAACACAAATAGCGGAAGCGTAATAAAAGTGGACTATCTAATCCACATGCCAACGCTTGACGTTAGAAGAACTCCTAGTTGGTGTAGACGTCCTGCTGGCCGTCATCTTCATACTGCTGCTCCTCTTCATAGTCTGGCCATTTGAATAGCCAGAGACACAACCATGAGTACTTTTTAAAGTACTCGCAAACTAATACTAGTGTAAGTACTATCAATTTTCTTAAGGGTTGCTAAGCTCTAGGTTTATTTGCATAAAGCCAATTTTAGTTCATAAGCATTTAGTAAAATACTCTTCAATTTGCTAACTAACTCAAGTGGGAACATTAGTGTCATTCCCACAACTCAGTTGTGATTCAAGTCAAGTCACCATTTCAATTCATCATTCCTTTTAAGAAACATCTGACAACGGAACAGTATGGCCTTTCCAATCGTCCGTAACCGTGGACACGGCTATTCGAATAGATTTACACTCTGCAGAGGTTGCACACTTGTGCCACAACATTTGATTACATCCGTCAGGGGTAACCCTGAATAATCGTAACTCAGTACGCGGATCGTCAACCATAACCTTAAACTTACATACCCTAGTATAGGCACCTCTCCCCATGAGATTGGCCTCCCAGTGACGACAAACCGTCAGCCTGGGAACTGCACAGGGCTTGGGCCGGACATTCACCTCATTTCACATCACTTCACTTTCAACGGAGGCAGCCTCGGCATAACCCCTATGACGCTTGTTTAGAGGGAACTCATACTAAGATGCATAAACTTCCAGTTAAACCCTACCAATAATCAGGTATTGTGGGGGTACTAAGTAATTGGAATGGTATCGCATACGAACACAACCATCAGTTTTTATCAAATTCATCCTGGCATTCAGGTCATATTCACCTTCAAAACCTTTCAAGTCATTTCATTTCACATGTTCCCATCTAGAGTAGTCAATTTTACTTGTTAGCACTAGCAACTAGTCATGAGGGGTGCTAACTAACTTGTATCTCTCTTTAGGCTGAGTTTGATACTCTTGTAGTCCTCTATATGTAGACCAAAGTTAACTATAAAAGTAAGCTATAATAATCAAAGTAAAAGCTTGTAAGAATAAAACTTGGGATGGGATCATGAGGCATAAAGTAATTTGGGAGTGTTCCTTGCTCTAGTAGAGCTTTGCACTCTGCAAGAATATTAGCTTGCCTTGGTTGGTGTACTGATCAAAGTGGTCTTCCTCTTCCTGGAAGTAGACCTCCTCCTCCTCTTGATACTCCTCGGTACTAGCGTCTAAAAACGAATATGATGTACACAATCACCAAACAATGCTTAAGAGCTAGACTAAGCACACCAATGAGTCACACAAGCTATTCTAGCATCACAACCTTGCTATTATGTTGGTTGACTTTGTTTTATTCTTAAGAAAAATAATTTCCTCTCATTACAAATATTGATTAGGGTTTCTATTTAATTCTTTGAGGAAATAATTTCCTGTCATTGAATCTTGTTAAGATTTAAGTTCCTCAAATAAGTAGTGTATGAACCCACGTTGACCAAGGTCAACCATTCATAATCATCATTTGAGAAATTGATTTAAATGAGGTAGAGTACCTCATGCAATTTTAACACTACCCTACTTATGATTTAACATCACCAAATAATTCAATATGAGATTATATAGACCATGGTCATTACCTCATATTAAGTTACTTGGGACAAGATTTAAATGAGGGAAAACATCTCATTTAAATGGGGGTGTCGGGTGGTCGCCTCGTGGAGGCTTGACCCTGATGTTCGCTTCCTAGGGTGTGCCTTGTAGTCGGTCAAATGTTGTACGAACCTAAGATTATGGTGGCCAATGTGAGAGGCCTCAATGATCGCGCAAGACGTACGACTGTTAGGAGTGTGGTAGGCACCACGGGTGCATCTATCGTCTGTATCCAGGAGACAAAACTAGCGATTGTAACCCCTGCCATTGTTATGGAAGCGCTTGGCGTGGATTTCGATGCTTACTTCTGCTTGCCGGCGACTGATACTCGGGGTGGGATGATTATGGCTTGGGTGAGCAGGGTGGTGCAGCTTGACAGCGCCGACATAGGTGCTTATGGCATCACTGCGAGGGTGGCGCCCTTGGGGGAGCCATGGTGGTGGCTGACTTGCGTCTACGGACCATAGGCTGAGGCTGACAAGATCGCCTTCCTGGATAAACTACGTGATGTCCGTGGAATCCATCAGGGACCTTGGGCCCTCTGCGGGGATTTCAACATGATCTACCGTGCTGAGGACAAGAATAACGGTAACCTTAACGTAGGATGATGGGACGTTTCCATCGCTTCCTGAACGACTGTGAGCTGAAGGAGATCTACCTGCATGGCCGACGCTACACCTGGTCGAATGAACGCGAAACCCCTACTCTAGTTCGGCTTGATCGGGTTTTTGCCACGGTGGCTTGGGAAGAACTCCATAGTATCTGCAGTCTGCGCTGCTTGGCGACGGTTGTGGCGGATCACTGCCCCCTCCTCCTTGACTGCACCACACAGTCGGGAGGGCAGAGAAGGTTCCAGTTCGAGCGTTTCTGGCTGCGCCTCCATGGGTTTGATGAGGTGGTTCAGAGCGCCTGGGTGGTGGTCCAGGGGACACTGACCCCTTCAGGCGGCTCACCGCTAAATTGAAACTCACAGCGCGCCGGCTCATGAGCTGGAGCGACAAAAAGGTTGGATCTATCAAACTGTAGCTAATGATAGCGTGGGAGGTGGTGCTGCGGTTGGACATAGCCATGGAATCCCGACAGCTCACACCCGATGAACGTCGACTCCGGGCACACCTCAAGCAGACCTACTTAGGGTTGGCCTCGCTTGAGCGGACGATGGCTCGCCAGCGGGCAAAGATCGCATGGCTGCGGGAGGGGGACGCCAACACGGCCTTTTTCCACCAGCATGCGGCCTACAGGCACCAGAAGAATGTGATCCACAGTTTGAGGGTGGATAACGCGGTTGTTTCCGACCATGCGGCCATGGCTGAAGCTACCTTCGCACACTTTGAGGGCCTGCTTGGCACCTCGGTGGCAAGGGATCACTCGCTGTACTTAGAATTTCTGTGTGTCACTCCAGAGGATCTACCCGAGCTCGAGGTGGCATTCACGGAAGAGGAGGTTTGGGAGGTGATCAAGCACTTGCCGCCAGGCAAAGCTCCCGGTCCCGACGGGTTTACGGCTGAATTCCTGCAGAAATGCTGGGGGTGGTCAAGGCTGACTTCATGGCGGCGTTTGACAAGCTTTACACGATGTGTGGGCAAGGATTCCAAGGCCTCAACCAGGCTTTGATGGTGCTGCTGCCCAAGCGCCCGGACGCTACTGCGCTAGGTGATTACAGGCCGATAAGCCTTATCCACATCTTTGCCAAGCTGGTGGCGAAGATCTTGGCTACTAGGCTGGCACCTCGGATGGAGTCGCTAGTGGACCGCAACCAATGCGCCTTCATTCGCAAAAGATGCATCCACGACAACTTCATGTTGGTCCAGCAAACAGCCCGCTTCCTGCACAGAGAGAAGGAGCCGAGGGTGATGCTGAAGCTGGATATTGCTCGGGCCTTTGACTCGGTGTCCTGGGGTTTCCTCATGGAGGTTCTTCAGAGGATAGGGTTTGGCCCGAGGTTCCGAGAGCTTGTCTCTCTGCTGCTGGCCACGGCTAGTACTCGGGTGCTGCTCAATGGCGAGCAAGGACCCCTGATCTGGCATCGGAGGGGACTGAGACAGGGGGACCCCTTGTCGCCATCGTTGTTTGTCCTAGTGATGAACTCGCTCAACAAGGTGCTCGCCAAGGTGATACGTGTCCAACGTATCTATAATTTCTTATGTTCCATGCTACTTTATTGATGATATCTACATGTTTTATGCATACTTTATGTCATATTTATGCGTTTTCCGGAACTAACCTATTGACGAGATGCCGAAGTGCCGTTCCTGTTCTGTTTTTGGTTTCAGAAATCCTAGTAAGGAAATATTCTCGGAATCGGACGAAATCAACGCCCGCACCCTATTTTCACCGGAGCTTCCGAACACCCGAGAGGCACCAGAGGGGAGGCCAGGGGCTCCACACAAGGTGGCGGCGCGGCCGGGGGCGGGGCCCCTGTGTGGTGGCCCCGGCCCCTCCGACTCCGCCTCTTCGCCTATTTAGTCGTCCCGACCTAAAACCTCGACCACGTTCGACGAAACCCGAGAAAACCTTCCGAGCCGCCGCCATCGCGAAATCAAGATTCGGGGACGAAGTCTGTTCCGCACGCCGCCGGACGGGGAATTGCCCCCGGAGTCATCTCCACCGCCGTCTCCACCGCCATCTTCACCGCCATCGCGTCTCCATGATGAGGAGGAGTAATTCACCCCGGGCTGAGGGCTCCGCTGTAGCTATGTGGTTCATCTCTCCCTTTATGTGATCTAGTTGAATATCATCTATGTGCTACTCTAGTGATGTTATTAAAGTATTCTATTCCTCCTGCACGGTGTAATGGTGACAGTGTGTGCCTCGTGTAGTACTTGGTGTAGGCTATGATTGTAATCTCTTGTAGATTATGAAGTTAACTATTGCTATGATAAGTATTGACGTGATCTATGCCTCCTTCATAGTGTGATGGTGATAGTGTGCATGCTATGTTAGTTCTTGGTGTAATTGTGTTGATCTATCTTGCACTCTAAGGTTACTTAAACATGAATATCGAATACTGTGGAGCTTGTTAACTCCGACATTGAGGGTTCGTGTAATCCTACACAGTTAGTGGTGTTCATCATCCAACAAAAGAGTGTAGAGTGGTTCTATTATGTGATCATTGTTGAGAGTGTCCACTAGTGAAAGCAGGATCCCTGGGCCTTGCTTCCAAGCATCGAATCTCCGTTTGTTTACTGTTTTGTTGCATGTTTACTCGCTGCCATATTTTATTCAGATTGCTATTACCACTCATATACATCCATATTACTTGTATTTCACTATCTCTTCGCCGAACTAGTGCACCTATACATCTGACAAATGTATTTGGTGTGTTGGGGACACAAGAGACTTCTTGCTTTGTGATTACAGGGTTGCTTGAGAGGGATATCTTTGACCTCTTCCTCCCTGAGTTCGATAAACCTTGGGTGATCCACTTAAGGAAAACTTGCTCTGTTCTACAAACCTCTGCTCTTGGAGGCCCAACACTGTCTACAAGAATAGAAGCACCCGTAGACATCAAGCTATTTTCCGGCGCCGTTGCCGGGGAGGAAAGGTAAAAGGTACTCACACTCCGGATCTCGGCTACTAAGCTATTTTCCGGCGCCGTTGTAAGTACTCGAAGCTATTTCCTTTAGATCCTGCAATTGCATCTTTTTGTTTCTTGTTTTACACTAGTTAGGCATAATGGACAACAATGAGCTTCTTATTTTATTTCCTGAGTTAAGACATGAATTGTGTGATGCGAAAATTAAAGAACCTATGGAGCCTCAATTGCATGCTAGTAGCAATATTATTAGTATGAACGCAATCACTGCTAATGCTATGGATAAGTCTAAGCTTGGGGAAGCTAGTTTACATAAAAATAATCTTTTTTGCTCCTCCGCTTTGGAAGAAATATTTTGCTCTGATAATGCTTTATCTCCCATATGCGATAACTCTAATGATGCTTCTGATATTTTAAATCCACCTGCTGAAAGTATTCCGTATAAAATACCTATGAAAATTATTGAACGTGTTATGGATAACCGCTATGAAGGGGATGGAACTGTCCATCCTCGAGATCATTTACTGTTTTTGCATGAATTATGCGGGTTATTCAAGTGTGCAGGTATCTCTATGGATGAAGTGAGGAAGAAGCTATTCTCTGTTTCGCTGTCTGGTAAAGCGGCGCATTGGTATAAATTGTTGAAGAATAGTCATTCTCTTGGTTGGGAGGAAATTGTATCTCTCTTTTACTCTAAATTTTATCCTCCTCATGAAGTGCATATTGATAGGAATTACATTTATAACTTTTATCCTCGTAATGGAGAGAGTATCTCTCAAGCGTGGGGGAGATTGAAGTCACTAATGCTCAAATGTCCCATCCATGAGCTCCCCCGTAATGTTATTGTTAACAATTTTTATGCGAGGATTTCAGGACAACACAAGGACTATCTGGATGCCTGTTCGGAGGGATCTTTCACAAGCAAGGAGGTTGAAGCTAGGTGGGATCTTCTTGATCGGATTGAGGAGAACGCTGAAGGATGGGAGAACAACAAAGGTGAAGAGTCAGGTATAAATTATGATTATGAATGCATTGAAACTTCTATGGATACTGATAAATTTCGAGATATGAGTGCTACTTATGGTCTTGACTCTCAAGTTGCTGCAAATCTTTATAAAGCCTTTGCTTCTCATTTTGAATTGCCTAAAAAGAATTTTGATAAGTATCATGAACCTTTTAAAGAGGCTTGCATGAAGAATGAAATTGTTGTTAATGATTGCAATAAGCATGCTCAAACTCCTAAGAATGCTATTTCCTATAAGCATGTTAATTTTTGTGGAATGCATAGACCTTGTGGAATTAATCAAATCGAAGATGAATATTGTATCCACCATATTAATGAAAAAACTAGAAAGTGGGCTAGGGCTCTAGATGATCTAGGTAAAAAAGTGTGTGCCCTCTATCCTTTTATTTGTGAAGTTTGCCATGAAGTGGGTCATTTTAATTTTCAATGCTCCTCCAATGATAATTTGAACCCAATGAGTGCTGCAAATTTGTATTTTGATGATGAAATTTCTCCTAATCAGCATGATGAACTTACTTTATTTTTGTGGTGTGAAGAGCTCTCAAGAAAAATCTCTTTGTTACATATGAGTGATCTTGATATTGATGATGTCCTGCATGGGTGTTTTTCTTATTGCATTGATAATAGCCATACAAACACTTACATACAAAATATTTTAGAAGATGACACCTTGCCAAAATATGATAGGACCGCTGTGTTTTCAATTAATTAATGAAAAGGAGGGATCCTCCCAAGTTTCTTCTATTGTTTCTGAAAGTAAATCAGGTTATGCGGATAAGCCACCCTTCAAGCCTCTTCCTCCTAAAGAAGGGAACGAGGAGAAGGAAAAGAAGAAGAAGAAGGGAACGAAGAAGAAGAAGAAGAAGGAGAATAAAGAGAAAGAGGCAATGGCATATCCCCGCGTGTATGAGGTAACAATAGGTAACCGTAAGTATGTTGCGCCTAATGATTATTATGATAATAAATCTGAGTACGATGATCTTCCTATGCCCTGTACCCATGTTAGTGATCATGATTTGGATGAGCACACTACCTTTGATATTGAAAATCTCTTTGGTACTAATTATGAAAGTAATGATGATAGCATTATTCATGTCCCCTTAAACGATGATATTGAAAGCTCTAAGCTTGGGGATGTTGTGCTTGAAGATCCTATATTTGAGACCTCTACTTTTAGTGAAAATGATGATATTACATATTCTGGTTTAGATAATTGCTATAGAGATGTATATGACACATGTTACAATTATCCTTATGAAACTTGTCATAGTTATGATGGGCTTGCCAAAAACCATTCCCTTAGTATGCAACTTGTTTACCATGTTCAAATTATCAACAATGATCACTATTCTAAAAATCGTCCGAGATGCCGATTTATCGGCCGATTTATCATGAATCGGGTGGTAACCGATAAGATTTTGGCATATCTGCCAGTTTATCGCTCCATCGATATTTCGGCCGATTTTCTGTATGAGAGCCGATATTTCGCCCGATTTTAACTCTCGAGGCCGATATTTCCGCTGATTGTCAGTGAAATTTCAATGACATTTAGTATGGCAGTCGATATTTTTATCCTATGATTTTGTAGAATTGTGCATTAGCATAAATTTTCCATTATTATTGATTCAAATGCAAGGAATCAAGGTAATACTTATGTGCAATGCTAAAATATTATTTTTTGCATAGCATATTATAGAAAATTTAGTGTCGAAAATTAGGATTTACAAAAAAATAAGCCGATAAATGGCTGACCGATAAAATCGATTAATCGGCCGATAAGCGATTAATCTTCATTTTAAGGCTGACCGATAAGTCAAGATTAACGATTTCTTGAACATTGACAATGATCCTGCTCCAATTACTATTAATGAGAAGAGTTTTTCTTATGTCAAAAATAATGATACCCTTATGCATATGAACCATGATAAGAATGTTTTAAGTGATGGTTATATTGTAGATTTCATCAATGATGCTACTGAAAGTTATTATGAGAGAGGGAAACATGGTTATAGGCGTCTTAATAATATTAAGTTTCCCCTCTTTATGTCGAGAATCTTGAAGTTACTCGTGTTTTATCCTCTTATGCTTGTCACTTTGTTTTTCATGAATTCATTTGTGTACAAGATTCCTTTGCATAGGAAGTGTGTTAGACTTAAAATGCTCTCCTTTGCCTCAACTCTTATTTCTTGCGAGTGCATCATTAAAACTGCTGAGCCCATCTTAACGGCTATAAAGAAAGAACTTCTTGGGAGATAACACATGTGTTTATTTTGCTACAGTACTTTTATTTTGTATTTGTATCTTGGAAGTTGTTACTACTGTAGCAACCTCTCCTTATCTTATTTTTATTGCATTGTTGTGCCAAGTAAAGTCTTTGATAGAAAGGTTGATACTAGATTTGGATTACTGCGCAGAAACAGATTTCTTGCTGTCACGAATCTGGGCCTAATTCTCTGTAGGTGACTCAGAAAATTATGCCAATTTACGTGAGTGATCCTCAGATATGTACGCAACTTTCATTCAATTTGAGCATTTTCATCTGAGCAAGTCTGGTGCCATTTTAAAATTCGTCTTTACGGACTGTTCTGTTTTGACAGATTCTGCCTTTTATTTCGCATTGCCTCTTTTTCCGTGTTGGATGGATTTCTTTGTTCCATTAACTTTTAGAAGCTTTGTGCAATGTCCAGAAGTGTTAAGAATGATTGTGTCACCTCTGAACATGTGAGTTTTTGATTATGCACTAACCCTCTAATGAGTTGTTTTGAGTTTGGTGTGGAGGAAGTTTTCAAGGGTCAAGAGAGGAGGATGATATACTACGATCAAGAAGAGTGAAAAGTCTAAGCTTGGGAATGCCCCGGTGGTTCATCCCTGCATATTTCAAGAAGACTCAAGCCTCTAAGCTTGGGGATGCCCAAGGCATCCCCTTCTTCATCGACAAATTATCAGGTTCCTTCTCTTGAAACTATATTTTTATTCGGTCACATCTTATGTACTTTACTTGGAGCGTCTGTTTGTTTTTTGTTTTGGTTTGAATAAATGATTGTTTGGGAGAGAGACACGCTCCGCTGGTTCATATGAACACATGTGTTCTTAGCTTTTAATTTTCATGGCGAAGGTTGAAACTGCTTCGTTAATTGTTATATGGTTGGAAACGGGAAATGCTACATGTAGTAATTGGTAAAATGTCCTGGATAATGTGATACTTGACAATTGTTGTGCTCATGTTAAGCTCTTGCATCATATACTTTGCACCTATTAATGAAGAAATACATAGAGCTTGCTAAAATTTGGTTTGCATAATTGGTCTCTCTAAGGTCTAGATAATTTCTAGTATTGGGTTGAACAACAAGGAAGACGGTGTAAAGTCTTATAATGTTTACAATATGTCTTTTATGTGAGTTTTGCTGCACCGGTTCATCCTTGTGTTTGTTTCGAATAACCTTGCTAGCCTAAGCCTTGTATCGAGAGGGAATACTTCTCATGCATCCAAATCCTTGAGCCAACCACTATGCCATTTGTGTCCACCATACCTACCTACTACATGGTATTTCTCCGCCATTCCAAAGTAAATTGCTTGAGTGCTACCTTTAAACAATTCAAAAGTATGTGGTGTTTATCTTTCAATCTTGTTGGGAAACTTTCACCAATGGACTAGTGGCTTCATCCGCTTATCCAATAACTTTACAAAAAGAGCTGGCAATGGGATTCCCAGTCCCAAATTAATTAACAAAAATAGACACTCGTCCATGGTATGTGATTGTTGGACGGCACCCGAAGGATTCGGTTAGCCATGGCTTGAGAAAGCAAAGGTGGGGAGGAGTGTCATCTAAATAAAACTAAAATAAAAGGCACTCCTTCATGGTATGAGATTGTTGGCAGGCACCCGAGGATTCGGTTAGCCATGGTTTGTGAAAGAAAGGTTGGAAGGAGTGCCACACAAAAATAAAAATAAAATGGGAGCCGCTCTTTGAAGGTTTGTCTGGCAAGGGGGTTAGAGTGCCCACTACCATTCGTTGACAATAACAAACACCTCTCAAAACTTTACTTTTATGCTCTCTTTATGTTTTCAAAATAAAAGCTCTAGCACAAATATAGCAATCGATGCTTTCCTCTTTGAAGGACCTTTCTTTTACTTTTATGTTGAGTCAGTTCACCTATTTCTCTTCACCCCAAGAAGCAAACACTTGTGTGAACTGTGCATTGATTCCTACATACTTGCATATTGCACTTGTTATATTACTCTGTGTTGACAATATCCATGAGATATACATGTTACAAGTTGAAAGCAACCGCTGAAACTTAATCTTCCTTAGTGTTGCTTCGATACCTATACTATGAAATTATTGCTTTATGAGTTAACTCTTATGCAAGTCTTATTGATGCTTGTCTTGAAGTACTATTCATGAAAAGTCTTTGCTTTATGATTCATTTGTTTACTCATGTCATTACCATTGTTTGGATCGCTGCATTCATCTCATATGCTTACAATAGTATGATCAAGGTTATGATGGCATGTCACTTAAGAAATTATCATTGTTATCGTTTACCTACTCGAGGACGAGTAGGAACTAAGCTTGGGGATGCTGATACGTCTCCAACATATCTATAATTTCTTATGTTCCATGCTACTTTATTGATGATATCTACATGTTTTATGCATACTTTATGTCATATTTATGCGTTTTCCGGAACTAACCTATTAACGAGATGTCGAAGTGCCAGTTCCTGTTTTCTGCTGTTTTTGGTTTCAGAAATCCTAGTAAGGAAATATTCTCGGAATCGGACGAAATCAACGCCACCCTATTTTCACCGGGAGCTTCGGAACACCCGAGAGGCACCGGGGAGGCCCGGGGCTCCACACAAGGTGGCGGCGCGCCCGGGCGCCCCTGTTGTCTGGTGGCCCCGGCCCCTCCGACTCCGCCTCTTCGCCTATTTAGTCGTCCCGACCTAAAACCTCGACCACGTTCGACGAAACCCGAGAAAACCTTCCGAGCCGCCGCCATCGCGAAATCAAGATTCGGGGACAGAAGTCTCTGTTCGGCACGCCGCCGGGATGGGGAATTGCCCCCGGAGTCATCTCCACCGCCGTCTTCACCGCCATCTTCACCGCCATCGCTGTCTCCATGATGAGGAGGGAGTAATTCACCCCCGGGGCTGAGGGTAGCTATGTGGTTCATCTCTCTCTTTATGTGATCTAGTTGAATATCATCTATGTGCTACTCTAGTGATGTTATTAAAGTATTCTATTCCTCCTGCACGGTGTAATGGTGACAGTGTGTGCCTCGTGTAGTACTTGGTGTAGGCTATGATTGTAATCTCTTGTAGATTATGAAGTTAACTATTGCTATGATAAGTATTGACGTGATCTATGCCTCCTTCATAGTGTGATGGTGATAGTGTGCATGCTATGTTAGTTCTTGGTGTAATTGTGTTGATCTATCTTGCACTCTAAGGTTACTTAAACATGAATATCGAATATTGTGGAGCTTGTTAACTCCGGCATTGAGGGTTCGTGTAATCCTACACATTAGTGGTGTTCATCATCCAACAAAAGAGTGTAGAGTGGTTCTATTATGTGATCATTGTTGAGAGTGTCCACTAGTGAAAGCAGGATCCCTAGGCCTTGCTTCCAAGCATCGAATCTCCGTTTGTTTACTGTTTTGTTGCATGTTTACTCGCTGCCATATTTTATTCAGATTGCTATTACCACTCATATACATCCATATTACTTGTATTTCACTATCTCTTCGCCGAACTAGTGCACCTATACATCGACAAGTGTATTTGGTGTGTTGGGGACACAAGAGACTTCTTGCTTTGTGATTACAGGGTTGCTTGAGAGAGATATCTTTGACCTCTTCCTCCTGAGTTCGATAAACCTTGGGTGATCCACTTAAGGGAAAACTTGCTGCTGTTCTACAAACCTCTGCTCTTGGAGGCCCAACACTGTCTACAAGAATAGAAGCACCCGTAGACATCACAAGGCTTATGAGCTGGGTGTGCTGCGAAGGTTGGCACGGCGGGACCTGGCGACCTCTGTGTCGCTCTATGCGGATGCTGTGGTGATCTTTTGAAACCCAAACGAGTCAGAGTTGAGTGCGGTCCGTGACATCCTGGAGCTGTTCGGACAGGCCTCCGGATTACGCACCAACTTCGCTAAATGCTCGGTGTCCCCGATTGCGTGTTCGGAGGAGGAGGCTGGGGCTGCGGCGGTGCACATGGAGTGCCAGCTAGCGCCTTTCCCGGTGAAGTACTTGGGTAATCCCCTGTTGTCAACACCCGGATTTTTAAGTCCGGATGCCTATTATGCCGTACATCGCAATCCCAGGAAGATTGTTGTTGCGAGACATAACAGTCTAATATCATAGGGTCATCATTTATTACAACACATAAATGTCTTACATCCATAGATCACATGATCCAATATTACATAAATAGTTGATCTAAATGATCAACGAACACAAATAAGTAGCGGAAGCGTCGTAGTAGGTGGAACTATCTATCCACAGGCCAACGCTTGACGTTAGAAGCATCCTAGTTCTGGTAGACGTCCTGCTGACCGTCATCCTCATAGTGTTGCTCCTCTTCATAGTCTGGCATTGGAATAGCTAGGGACACAGCCATGAGTACTTTAAGTACTCGCAAACTAATACTAATGTAAGTAATTATCAATTTTAGGGGTTGCTAAGCTCTAGGTTCATTTGCATAAAGCCAAGTTTAGTTCATAAACATTTAGTAAAGATGCTTGAATCGCTAGACTAACTCAAGTGGGAACATTAGTGTCATTCCTACAACATCAGTTGTGTTTTCAAAATTCAAGTCACCATTCAATTCACCATTCCTTTTTAAGACAAGTTCTGACAACGGAACAGTATGGCCTTTCCAATCGTCCGTAACCGTGGACACGGCTATTCGAATAGGTTTAACACTCTGCAGAGGTTGTACTCTTGTGCCACAAATTTTGATTACATCCGTCGGGGATAACCCCGAATCATCGTAACTCAGTACGCGGATCATCAACCATAACCTTTCACTTAAATAACCTAGTATAGGCACCTCTCCCCATGAGCTTGGCCTCCCGGTGAAAACAAACTGTCAACCCGGGAACTGCACAGGGCTTGGGTCGTACATTCACCTCATATTCACATCATTTCACTTTCAATGGAGGCAGCCTCGGCATAACCCCTATGATGCTTGTTTAGAGGGAACCCATACTAAACTACATAAGTTTCTAGTTAAGCCCTACCCATAATTAGGTATCGTGGGGGTACTTGTATAATTGGAAGGGTATCGCATCCGAACCCAATCATCAGTTTTCACAAACTTTCACCACGTCATTCAAGTCACATTCATCTTCAAAATCTTTCAAAGTCATTTTATTTCACCTTGTTCCCATCTAGAGTAGTCAATTTTATTTATTTAGCAATAGCAACTAGTCATGAGGGGGTGCTAACTAGCTTTATTTGCTTAGGCTAGCTTTGATACTCTTGTTCTATCCTAGACCAAGTGAATCATGAATCAAAAAGTAAACTTGGAAATACAATAAGTAAAATAATAGTAAGATAAAACATGGGATAGGATCCTTAAGCATAAAGTAATATGTAATGGTGCCTTGCTCATGAAGAGCTTTGTATTAGGGTGGCTTACAAGAATATTAGGTTGCCTTGGTTGGGATAGGAATCAAAGTTTTCCTCCTCCTTCTGGGAGTAGCCTTCCTCCTCCGGGTATTCCTCGAGACTAGCGTCTATATACGAATACAAGGTATAACAATCACCACACAAACTTAAGTGCTAAGCTAAACACACCAAAGATTCACACAATCCTAGGCTAGCATCACATCTTTATCAACATGGTGATTGACTTAATTTTATGTTAAAGAAAAATAATTTCCTCTCATTATAATATTGATTATCATTTCTATTTATTTCTTTGGAGAAATAATTTCCTCTCATTGAATCTTATTAAGATTTAATCTCTTCAAATAATAATAAGGTATGAGTATGTATATTGACCAAGGTCAACACTTCATATCTATTATTTGAGAGTGTGATTTAAAAGAGGGCTAACCTCTTGCATTTTAATACTAGCATGATAATGATTTAATATCTCTAAGTAACAAAGCATGAGGCTTATTAGACCAAGGTCATTACCTCTCTTTGAATTTACTTAGGATCACAATTTAAATGAGAGAGTAGCTCTCATACTATTTAACTAATTAATTTGGGGTGATTTAAATGCACTAGAAATGGCCACATAGCCATTATATTGCTCTAGTCCATGATCATGCAAGACAACTAGGTTATATTTTTGCAGAAACAATTAGAGTATACCAAATGTGATTTATGAGAGTTGGAATCAACTCAAAATCATTTATAGATAATTTTTAATATTTATTTGAAGTCGGAAAAGGCTCTGCCTTGTTATTTTTGCTATTTAAATTCTACAAATAATTTGCAAGTGAGACCAGTGGGGTTGTGTAGATATTTTTACAGGCTTTCCAAATATATAAAATTTGCTAAATTTGGTTCAGTGGATTTTGTTGTATTTAAATTTGAAAAAGCATCTGCAAGTGTATTTGAATTAAACAGAAAAATGGAATTTGAATTGATGGGCTTGGCGGGAAGACTAGGTGGGCTACACAGGCGAAAATGAGATGGGCCGGCCCAGCAGCGGTGACTTGCACGCGCAGGCTGCCTCACACGGTGGCTCCACCTGTCAGCCTCGTTTAAACGCCGAAACGGTATGGCTTAACGTGGGGCGTAGGATTAGGAATAGATCTAACAGCCCACAACTGTCATCTTCTCTAGCGAGAAGCCGATGCTCTGGCGGCGAGCCCAGGGGGTCGGAGGGCTTACCGGCGTTCCCGCGGGCTCGGGCGAGGTGCGTGGCGATGCTGTCGACGGTGAGGAAGCTCCTGGTAGCAGTGGCGAGGCGTGGGGAGGCGTGAATCGGTGGCGACGATCTGCGGGCTCTGGCGACCTTCGGCTTCAAATTGGAGCAGCTCCGGTGACGATTTGGTGGATGGTTTGGTCGAGGAGAAGCAGTGAAGAGAGGTGGTCGAGATGGTGTGAAGGAGGAAGGAGCGGGGGAGCTCTATTTATAGAATGATGAGGGTGCCGTGGGTGCTGCGAGAAGTCGTCGACGGCGTGGCGTCTCCGGCGCTTGAATGGGCAAGCGAAGGACGGCGATCGAGTGGCGACGGCATGGCGATGCTCTAGGTGTAGCTGGCGCGGCCAGGGGACGATGGGATTGCTCGGGCGCGTGCTCATCATGGCTCAGTACCCGCGGCGTTTCTCCGACGAGGACGACGGCGACAAGGCTGCTGGCGGTGCTCGAGCATGTCTACGAGCTAGAGGTGATGGAGACGGTGCTTGATGCAGGAGTAGGGCTACAGGCGAGGACGGAGGCGACTGGTCGTTGCCATGCTCTGGCGCGGCCAGTGCGCGCTCACCGCGTGCATGGCGTGCACTGGCATGGTGCTGGGCGCGTGCGGCCTGGCCAATGTCGTGCTTGCGCGAGCCAGGGCCGTGCTGCGTGATGATCGTGGAGCTCAGGGCGTGCTCCAGGACATGGTGAGAGAGAGAGAGGGGAGAGCCAGAGAGAGAGAGAGCAAGGTGGCCGACATGGGCATGACATGGTATAGTTTAGGTTTTCTCCACTCTTTAAACAGCACGGGCAAGGACTGGCAGTGATGCAGGGGTGATAGGGAAGCAATGATCAACAAGATTCAAAAGGGGTTTAGTCTAAAATCTGTTGGACAATGCCATGTTTGATGAATTCTATTTTGTGCCTGCCAAGTGCTCGACACAATGGCCGCAAGAAACTTCTTTTGGAATTTTGAAATTCTTTTTGGTGGAGTTCATTTATATAAATAATGTGATAGAATGGTGGTGGTGGTGTTCATTTTAGTGCTGGTTTGCAAAGTTTCCAAAATGTGGTTATTTTCTCTTTACTCTCACATAGCATTTTGTCCTATTTACCAAAGTCAACCTAAGCAGAGTCAACACTTGTGGTCAACATGAAAGTTACTCATCTTGACATGATCTTGGATGAGGTGGAAAGAAGTAGGGGGGTTTAGTTCAAGAATCTTCCAAAACAGTGGTGCAAAGAGGGCAACATTTTATAATTGTCCAATTTGACCATTATCATATGTATGTTGGTTTTGCAATTTTATTTGATTTGATTCTGGTTGCTTTGATGCATTTGTGTTTTTTTTTGATATAAAAGGGTTTTACAAGCAATAGATCAAGTAATGGTGGCCTTGGTTGATGATTTGAAATATTGGCCTAAGGTGTATGTGAGGGTTTTTGGCTATTTTTGCATTTCTTGTATTTCTCTCAAATTGAGATGATATGATCATGGTTTAGGGTTTAAGAACAATTGATCAACACAAATACACTCATCATGGCAATTGCACACAAAAATATACACACTATGCATAAAACTATATGTGACACTATATGCATAATAAAAGTTTTTGTTTGTTGCAAATTTTGAGTATTTGAACTTCTCTTCTCTTTATTCATTTATTGATGAAAACTTGGGATGTTACACCTGTCTACAAGGCGTCTGTCGGCCGAGACCTTCCAGCCGCTTGTGGACAGGCTAGCTGACAAGCTGCCGACGTGGCGGCGTCCATGATGCCGCAAGCCGGACGTTTGGCGCTGATCCGAGCCGTGCTGGCGGCAATCCCATTGCACCAGCTAACGGTTCTGGCCCTGAACAAAAAGACTCTCAAGCAGATTAACAAGATCCTGCGAGGGTTCCTCTGGGTGGGCCGGGCAGCGGCCAATGGAGATCACTGCCACGTGAACTGGGCAAGGGTATGTCGACCGCTGCATCTAGGCGGACTGGAGATCCCAGACCTGGCACGTATGGCCATAAGCCTACGGGTGCGCTGGCTGTGGAGGATGCGCGCTGACCCCCTGCGTCCGTGGCGTGGGCTGGACATGCAGTTCTCGAAGGAGGAGTTGGACATCTTTGCGGCCTCCACCTCGATGAGGGTTGGCAATGGAGAGTCCGCTCTCTTCTGGGAGGACCGATGGTTGGGTGGCAGTTCCATCAAGGAGATGGCGCCGGAGGTGTATGCGCTGGTCCCTAAACGGCGCAGGAAGGTGCGTACGGTGCTTCAGGCACTGGTAGACCGCACCTGGATCCCCGACATAGCTGGAGCACCCAGTGCTCTGGCACTATGGCAATATGTGCAATTATGGAGCAGGCTGAGGGATGTCTAGCTCTCGGAGGAGCAGGACACGATGACTTGGGTTTGGACGACGGATGGCCAGTACACTTCCCATTCTAGCTATGAGGCCCTCTTCCAGGGGGGGATCACCTCACCATCGTGGGAGCTGAACTGGAGATCCTGGGCGCCCCCTAGGGTGAAATTCTTCATATGGTTGGCCTGCCTTGACAGGTGCTGGACGGGTGAGAGGCTGACGCGTCGTGGTCTGCCACATGCACCCAAATGCCCGCTGTGTGACCAATCCGAGGAGACTATGACGCACCTTCTCACTGGGTGCTCATTCTCCAGGACGGTCTGGTTCGAGGTCCTCTCGTGGATCCGATCCACCTCTGGACCTCCTTCTCCGGAGGGGGACTTCGCAGAGTGGTGGTCGCAGGTGGTGCGTACCGCCCCTCGCCAGTTGCGTAAAGGTACATCGTTGATGATCATGCTCACGGCGTGGTGGATCTGGAAGCACCGGAATGCTGCGATCTTTGACAACGCACAACCTTCAGTGCCTTCCCTGCTCGGCGACATCAAGACCGAAGCGCAACAGTGGGCGAGCGCGGGAGCCCGGGGTGTCCGCCAGCTCCTCCCCTAGACTAGGTCTCCTCTCTTGGGTCGAGTTGTAATGCGGGGTGTTTGTCCTCTCATGGACATGTACATATAACCTTTCTTTCTATCTATCAATGCATTGAAACGCATGTCTTCTGCGTTTTCGCGAAAAAAGAAATAGAATAGTGATTAGAATGTGCTAAGGAAATCAACCTATCATTGAGTACTGGAATAAATACAATCAGACCATACTGCGAAAAACACGAATCTTTACGGGAAACATTTTTTTTCCGAAACAACAATGTAATTACCACTTACAAAAGTTCCAAAAGTACAAATCTTGCTATTGCTATATATCGACCATCATAGCAAGTAAATTTTTGGGATTCACGAGATAATCAACAAAGAAAATAGAAAATGACACTAATAAAAATGGCTGGAGTCAAGTTAGATTTAATAATAGAGTCGAATTCGAAAATGACACTAACAAAGATTGGTGCGGCAACACACATTTTAATGGATGGGTACTGAAAATGACACTAATAGAGATTGTCCCTGGTTATCCTTCGGTCACTCTTCCTCTCTCTGAGGGTGCATCAGTTTACCACATTGTCATCATCAACTGGAGTCGAGCTAGTTATTCGCCATGTCTGGATGACTAATCGTCCCACAACCTTCCTCCTGGCAGAAAATGTTTTCGGCGAAGTGGGGTCTTAAATTTTATTTACTTGGCCTACATAGACATAAGGGCAGAAACAACATGTCAGTGGCGGAAAGTTGGAGACTGAAGGCGATAATGTTGCTCAGGTAAGGAAGATCATAGGCAGGTGCTCCCATCTCTTACCTAGTTATACATATCTTCCACTTTGAACGTCAAAAAGAGTCCACGTGAGATTTATCCCAACACAGTTTATTTAGAATACAACGCATCCTTCACCTCACCGGTGTAAGCAGCAAAATACCCATATTTTAGTGATCTTTGGAAAAATCCTTCTTGTCCTTCATCTATATACAGAAATTATAAATGTACCGGTGTGAAGTAAATTGGAGAGAGGCATGCTGCATACCTGTAGAAGATATTTTTGTGAATGACTATCTTTTTGGCGTCAAGTCTAGTTGTCAATAATTCACAATGCTTTTTCTGTGGCATTTTTTAACCTGCATAAACAAGTTCATTATTACATATTAGAGCTATCAAGGCTACTAAATCCTGTGCAAGTAAACTGAAGGAACAATAATAATCTTTCTTAATAGCCTATCTTCGAGGACAATACAAAATATTTATGTTGAGCGAGATCTTAACAATTCAAAAACTTACGGAAGAGATAAGAAGCAGGCAATCATCAAAATTCAAATCCAAGATCTTAAAAGGGAAAGAACCTGTATGTGTGATGCCAAAGGAAAGTTATTGCTCTTCATAAATCGCCAATGAGACCATGGTCATCAAAGTTGGTTGCGCAACCTATAGTGTTGCAGGGCTGTGTCACCTCCATAAATATCTAGCAGCAATAAAAAAAAATTAACCTATCAAACGTTAAATATGATCGAAAATGGATAGAACCAGATCATATTAAGGCTCTGCCTCCATCTAGGACATACTGATTACGCTCTTTTCTGCATTTCAGTATACTGTGCAACCTGAAGCATACAGACAAAAATAATACCATGTCATGAATAACAATTGAACGCCCAAAATATATGGGTAAGAAAGCATGAACACATATGACGTATGGTAGTACACTTTAACTAATTATCGAGTTGGCAGACATCGCAGATTGAATTCCGCGGACCGATACATAATCCTTCAAAAGTTTGCCTGTATCCGCATAAGATGCGAGGATTCGCCTCTCCTTCACGCGTCCGAGAGGATCCCAATTCCCATCTCTCGGCTGCGGCGCCTCGATCTGTATCACGGGAAGGGCATCTCTCGTTTGGTCAACTATACTCTAAATCCGGCTGAAATAGTAAAACGTGAAGATGCAGGAATTTGTAACGTACCGTCAATGTTCACCCGCATGAGCTATTGGCCGGTGGCCGCAGGCGAAGGAGGAAAGGTGGCGCAGGCGGAACGAAGAAGAAGACGGAGCGAGTTTTTTTTTCTTAGCATCATCCTGAGGACATATCTTTCGAAGCCCAAATAGTCAAATACATAGGCCTATTTGAACGTTTCAGGGCCCAAGAAATGTGGTGTGGCCTTAGTTCACATGGGAAGTAGCAGCCCTGCAACGGAAAAAAACCCTTGTAACGCAAAGAAAATCGCTAACGCTCAGGTAACGTAGCTTCGGGAATGGTAAGAAGTTTTGGACCGTTCAATCATCCAATCGGACGGCCAAGGATGTCAAATTGCTGTGGAATGGTCCCGGTGGTTCCATGTTACTGTTAACTAATACCTTCCGTTTGAAAACCCTCCATTATTTTTTTCGAAATGGGGTTCATCCCGGCCTCTGCATCGGTTGATGCACAACCTTTTATTAATAACCTGAATATTCAATGTTTACAGTTCATGGATCAACGAGGGTCGATAAGAATATCAACCACCGAAAAATAAGAAGTCTGCTAAGCAATCTAAAAATCTTCTAATCTCTTAATAGGCCGCCACGTAGCATGGTAGAAAATATCCTGGGCAACCATTCGAAGGCGGTTGCATCCAGAAACCATGCACTCCCGCTGGTCCTCCGGGAGCAAGAAGCGCCAAAGCTGGATCCAATGAACCATAGTGTGAATAACCTGCAAGAAATTAGTAGAGTTCTTTTTTAAAAAACAATATCGTTTCTGCAATTCCATATTGACCAACGTAAAGCCGAAACACCAATGTGAATCCTAGCTTTATCAGTTTTGTCAGTTCCATTAAGCCAATTTCCAAACATATTTGTGACATTGGATGGAGGTGGAATATTATAAAAAACATTTCGTATTTCCATTCCAATTCCTCTTTGCTAGATTATCACGAGTCAAAACCCTCCATTATTTTCGGCCAATGAAGGAGCTACATAATATACTTTCACCATCACCGCTGCGCGTAATCATGCATAAATTGTTTCTCAAACATAATAATAGTTACACCCAGATGCAAAGTTTTTACATTTCAGCCAATGCACAGTTTTTGCTTGCCTCATATGCAAAAAGGAGTGTTACCTGAACTCAATAATTCTATGATCAGATAGAAAATGGGTATGCTAATTCGGTGGACAGAACTCGCACACTTTTTCTCTTTCAACTCTATAATTTAGAATCATTTAGGAAATCCACTCTACTTTGTTGTTTATAAATCTTTCTTGCAGTCAAATGTTCTACCATGACCAAAAAGTTTATATAGCTTCTGAGCAGAGCTGATTGTAGGGCAGGGCAAGACAAAATAATCCTAACTAAAATATACCAACACTTCCCATTGCCCTCTCTTTCAAGCATCAATGGGCCATGCCTATGCTTGTGTAGTACCAATGCAAAAATGAGTTCTACCAATTTTCTCTTTCAGCTGAGTAATCTGGAGAACAAAGTATAACAAAGTAACAATGAGAAAAGCCTTGGTGCTTCTAATAGGACATTATCTAGACTGCCAATATCAGGTTGTGGCATTAAAGCAAAAAAGGTCTAATAAATGGACACAAATGAAATATACAAACCTGTCCGCATAAGAAGTTTGAGGGAAACTCTCCTTCGATGTTATTTGCAAAATTGGAACTGTAAGATAAAAGGAGAGTAATTTTAAAAGAAATTTTGGATTATACTCTCACAAAATAATGAAATAAATCAGTATCTGGGGAATGAAACAGAACAGAACTCCTCCAAAGAGAGTACACAACATTGACATTTTGATTACATTAAGTATAGTATTGTGAGAACAACGCTACACCTTCAACAGAAAGTCGAGGGCAACGACGCTACACCTTCAACAGAAAGTCGAGGGCCTACTCGCCAACTCTTTCTTTGAACATATGAACAATAATGCATTTTAGTATCCATGATTATTTCATCAAACAGTATGAAACGACAGTAGATACATCACGTAATGATCAAGTATTTGCAAGGCTCTATACTTGGGAAAGGAAGACAAACCATGGACGACAGGATAATGCCACTATTTGGATCCATTGCATATCCAATTAGTGGTAATTCAGAAATCAAATACATCTAAGTCATCATCATAGTACAATGTACCACTCCCCGGTTTCCATAATAAGTGTTGCACAGGAGAATCCATTTTTACTAAAACAGTGTATTGAACCGCTGTAGTGTCAAGATGGAATTATGAAGATATTCATGCGGTACACTTCCTAAGGACTGAGACAAATATCATGATAAAATGATAGTTTTACGTCAAATAAATAGCAATAGCTGCAAGACATGGAAAGTTGCAGGCGATGATGATGTAGCTAACTTAAAATTTACATGGAGAGTCTGCTTTTTAGCCCGTTCAGCTCTACATAACGCAATATAACATTCTAACAGTGACATGACCCCTGGTAAACAATTTGAACTGAGATGCCAAAATAAGGAAAAGAACCACTAATCCACTAAAACAAAGACCTCTTGGCAGTCTGTATATTCATGTACAAAAGAAAAATATTTTAACTAAAACTGTGTATGTCAACATTTGAGTTGCTCCAATATCAAGATTAAAATATGAATAAAAGTCACACTTTCTATGGAGCTAGGCAAATCTTTTGATAGGAATTTCAGTTTCATGTGAAATTGCAATATCAATTACTACAGGAAATTAAAAAAAAATCCAGGAGCCTAAATATGATAATAATCTACTGAACATCAAGTTAACATGGAGAAAAATTATGTATCTTTTATATCTTTGTCTGATTCAACAAAAGAAACTGGACTAGTGTGAGGTATATGATAGCATAAAGAACAATCCAAGAGGCATTGTTTTGCAGGCTGAGAGAAAAGACCAGTTGGATTTTCAAGAATGACAAGATTCTATTTGGTGACAACTCAATCGATTGATCTATTTGAATTTTTTCTTTCAAAAAGTTAGTGAATAATGCTTACCATCAATTACATATGGCAATAAGTCTTCTTCTGAGAGTCACAAAAGAGTAAAAAATACATACCATTTCAATAAATTATGATAAAGCACGTAAATGCAATTTATACGCCATGCATGGCATTGTATACTAATACATCTGGACTGGCAGTATAGAGTTATAAATGCCTAAGTATTTTCTATGCAACAACAAATACTTTTTAAGCATACAATTTTCGTCGTGCCATATATTGCAATAAAATCAACACCAGAATTTCCGCGTTGTCCAAGCCAAAAAGCTTCGGTTCCCAGGAAAAGGTTCTTCATGACACCAGAATTTCCTTGTTGTCCAAGCCAGAAAGCCTAAACGGTGATCTAATTGATCGACTAGGTCAGGTTCAGGTCTCGTTCTTGTCTGGGATTTTGCTTGTCTCCAACCCACGCAGAATATATACCATGCGCCGCCGCCCCAGATGTTCACCACTTGCCGCTGCACCAGTTCGGTCGTTGCTTCCCAGTCCTTGCCCACTCCTGTCACGAGCTTCTCTGCCGCGGACACCACAGGCCGCCGCCGCCAAGACACAGGACCCATGGAGCCGAGCTGCAGCGCCCAAACCGCTGGTAACCACAGCTTCCTCCTCGCGGCTAGTCCGCTCTCCTCTCCATGCTTCTCACTCCCGATGATCCTTCCTGCTCCGACGCCTTGCTCGTCCTGCCATCTCCGTCACGTATGTCACTCCTCACCGCTGCTGCAGAAGATGAGCCCACATGGCAGTGGCACATGCATGGTCGGCTCGCAAGCTGACTCGAGCTAAACCGAGTTTGTGTGAAGCTCGGGCCGAGCCTCTTTTTCCAGCTTGTGAGACAAACGAGTCATCCCGAGCCGAGCCATTTTGTAGCGAGCTAAAGTGCGGCTCGCACTAAGCCCAGCTCGAGCTGGCTCGTGTCCACGTACCTGGCGACCATGCGTGGCATTTTTTCCGATTCAGTGGCGCTAGATAGCCTCACAAAATCGAGGAAAAAGTTTTACGATCTATCACGGAAAAAGCAAAAATCGTTCGTAATGAATCATCATCGACCAAGGTCGGAGACCAATTTTATTGTCTACTGCAACTTTTTTGCAGTATGCTATACTCCCTCCGTTCATTTCTATAGTGCCTATAGATTTTTAGCATTTGTTTCAGAATATAAGGTTGTAGCTTGACTTTTTTTTTCAATTACCACCTCCCCCGTTCAGCTCCCACACAACATGCATTAGAAAAAATCCATACAAAATTGGAAACAATTAATTAAGATTCCTAATGCATAGCCCAACGATCCCTTAAAATTAGGCAGCAATGTTTTACTTTCCTTAATTGAACTTGGCTGCACATATATGGAGAATCAAAAGAGATATTTGTGGGATTTGTTATGGTAAGTTAGGAAGATATGGATTTCCTAAATTTTACGTCGATCTCAAATCGTTCAGCTAGGGGGTCTTGTGTAAAAAATACTCTGGCGCTAATTTCCGTGCCAAAAAACTATATGCACTATAGAATGGAACAGAGGAGTATTTAATTTATATGGATGAGTGGAGATTACTACAATGAACACAACAAACCTTCCTTCTCGGATTGCTCCCACGGGAAAGTGAGGGGCTCTATGCTTGCTGATCTGCTGCCCACTCAGGCTTGTCTAAACTCGGTCGCGATGGACCTCCTTTTTATATGTACAAGGAATTGCCGCATCGGCCACTCAAGATGTATTACCATGCACGATACATAGGGCGGGGCGCGTGACCGATGCGGTCGCTACTCCAGCTATTCGGCGTGTGGTGGCATGCTTGCCCGCATACACAAGGGCGTGAACGGTGTCTCGTGAAGCTTTTCTCGTTTTTACTAGGCTAAAAATCGGCAGTTTAATAGATTTGCTCGCATCGATTTGTTGTATATCCATCGTGGGTGGTCAGGCTTTGTGATTGCCCATGATCTGAGGGTTGGCTAATCATTGTGGTATGTTTAGTTGTTCTATGATTTCTCATATGACTTTTTGTGATCATACTGCCTAGCAAGATGTTACCAATACCCCAACAGTTGGTGGCAACCAAACAGCAGGGGGCTGCTTTTGTGTTGCTCCATGCGCTAGAATGCATGCGACCAAATCTCCAAAGGTCCAAAAAATCTTCTCATGCTACAAATGAACTATACAACGTGGGCTGGAGCTTATTTGGATGAGCTATGCCCTCTAGGATCCCGAAAATTTATGCAGTCTACCAAACACGCCGATGGTTGTTGCAGGTGAGATCGATGTGGCCATGGTAGGAATCCTTAAAACCATCGAGTACATCGCTAGAAACTATATCCGTAAGCATGTGGACTTATTCATCACGTAGAGGCATGAGTTTCTTCTACCCAAATGCACAAAATGGAGTTGAGAAACATGGGAGTTGATTTTATTAAACAACTAATGATGTGGAGCAATCATGCTCAATAAAAGGTTGTTACATTATCTCACACAATTTCCTGGCCCGCCATAAAGGAATTTACCATTATTGATAGGAGTAATGGAGTGGCATTTTTCATCCGTAACATACTTGGGTAAGTCTACTAGGACGGGCTTGCTGTTTCCTTCTTGATCAATGATTTGAAGATCGGAGAAAGCTGCGGCGCGACCGTGACCGTCATGTGGGAAGTAACCACTTCCCATCGGAGGAGTTGGATCTGCCCTATTGGCCATCACAGCACCACCAAAACCCATCTGCTTTGCCTTATCTGCTAAGTAGGTGAACAATGACCTTGGGAAGTATCCCACCCCTGTGGGGACATTATTCAAGCCATAGTACACCCACCAGTGCCCACTTTCTTTGTCCTGCACTTGTTTAGGATTTGTGTCAAGTAAATAATGTAAGCATCACATGTTAAACAAAAAGAAAGCATCTTCACATTTTTATTGACATTTGACTACAAGCGAGAACTGTTGATTTATTTTTTAAAGTAGTGCCATAAATGCGGTATGATTTGATGGGGAAACTACTTTCTTGAAAATAATGTTACAGTGAAATGTATAATTAGAAAGATGGCACTCGCACCTTAAGCACTCTTAATGTGATATTCTGTATACTCCCATCAAGAACACCAGAAAACGGTTGTATAGCATCACCTGGCGCTATAACAGCGCCATTTATCCGCACAAAACCAGGACAATCCATGTTAAAGCATCCAGTTGCATCGTGCCCATCTCTCTGCAACGTATATGTGCATGGAAAGGTAAGAATGCAGTTATGTTTCATGTAAGAGCCAAGACACTTCTGAACAGTTAATTCACATCATCATCATCATCATCACATTACCGTCCATTGGGTATAGAAGTGAGTATGTGAGTCTCCATAGTGGTCCGGATTAATCTATAAAACAGGGCATACATGTGAGATTACATTCTATAGATATGCAAAATGGAAAGTGCATAGAATATTTGACCACATTTTTTCTTGAAAAAATAATTTCATTAATGCTATATCCTCGACTACAGATTTTTAGTGATGAAAACACATTGCTAGAACGAAAATATAATTTATTCAATTGCTGAAACGGGAGGAGGGTGCGATCTATCCCATAAATCAAGATCAAGTTATTACAATTCTTGCACTTTTGAATTGAATGTCTGAATTAAAAGCTTATGTTATGAAAAAACTAACACTTACAGTCCAACCAACTTGAATAGAGTTGAAGCTTGAATTCGCACCATCTCCATCATGATAAACCCAAATTGCAGCTGAACTAAGTTGCCCGGGTGTTAGTTTGTGGTTGTACACACCCATGGTGGAATGAAAGCCATAGTAGGTGTCATGAGGACCTCCATAAGATGTATAGTGTGTAGCAAACTGCATAGTGAAAGCTTCCATATAAACAACATATACAACAACTAGGGGAAATGAATAATTAAAACATGAAACTATAACACTGGGAAATGTAGGATGCTTAGAACCAAAAAGATTCCAAAACTCGGTGGATATATCTGCTACGAACAAAGTCAGAAGAGTAGTTGCAAAGTAGTTAGTCTTATATAAAATGTGACGATGAAGCTGCAAACAAGAAAGTAGTAAAAGCAAGGTTGGAATAGCTTATTTGAGTTACTATATCGATCCAGGAACCATTGGGCTACCTAACTGACTTCTCTCCCTCACATGTTCAAAGATACCACGTGTGCTCGATCTTTCTTGTATATATTTTGATTATCTAATAGAACTTGCTCTATGTTTCACCACTAATTTTATGTCATCTTTTGAAACAGTGAACGCTCAAAATGCTTTTATGAACCCGTAGCCACACTACTATAAACTGGTGTTAGGTAGGTGCATCAAACTATTAACATAAAAGTAAACACCTGCATAGTTCACATAATCTCATCTGGAGCATTCTGTATAGTAAATTTGTCAAGAAAATTACCACGAAACAAGATAGTAAAAAAATGAGATGGATTGGGTGCAGGAAGATAATACGATACACCGAAGAAAAAGGAGGAGTGGCGAGTGAAATCTAGAAAGCAATATGAAAGCTTGTAGCTACGCTTTTGTGAGACACGTGCCATAGTGTTATCGGCATTCTCGTATCAAATACCTACATCCTGAACATAAGCTGGTTCAATTAGTGAACAGATTTTAACTAAGAGCCAATATTTCATATCTGCAACGTACATACTAGACATAATCATTTCTCTACATTTTGCCATTTTTAAATGTCTGTAATGTCCTATTAATATCTCAAACTTTAATATCAGAAACAAAAGCAAGGAACAAACATCATGCTATGCAAATGTGCAACTCATCCGGCTACTTATCCAAGAGAATATGATTAACAGAAATATATCATATTTTGATAATTCTGTGTTGAGAAAAAAGGTAGAGATAAATAACTTTGAATTATACAAAAGATAAGTAAAAGGTTAAGTGAATATGGAAGTGCAACTCACAAATGGCTTGTCCCATGAACTAGGATCCTGTCCAAATGTTATTGCCTCAATGGAGTTTGAATTCAAGCTTTCTTGAGTTTGTTTGGTCACGCCATGGACGAAATTGTGTTGCACAGAATCATTTTCCTTCAACTAAAATGGTAAATATATGTTAAGGGGAAAATCAACATATGAAGCATTTTTCGTAGAATCAAGAACTTGAAGCTAATGTTTATTTCGAGCTAAAACATTTTATCACATAATTAGTAAATACGCTAACAAGTTAAAGAGTAAATCGTAACATGCTAATGTTTATTACTTAATTATCATGATTTGGTTCAATCTAATAAATATAAGAGTGTACACGAAATGGTGTCTCTAGTCCACTCCACATATCTATGTGTTTTGTGATTCTATCCATTTATTTACCCATCCGCATCTTCGCATCATTCTTACTCCAAGGAACCATGGTATAGTTTAGAATACATTTGAAATGACAAAGAAATTAAATATAGGAAATGACAATGGTGGAAAAAAAACATGAGTTGGCGATGGTAAAAACGAGCATCGTTAATATTACTGTGGGTGCTCTACAACTAGACCCCTTTCAAACAGGCCAATATCAAAATTTGCCATGGACTATAGGATGGCAACCTTCTAGGGAAACAAAAAGTGGTTTCACTAAATTCATATGTACGAAACCGTGGATTGGTTTAATGAATGTTTCATTTCTTTATTACTACCTGCTTTCCTATGAATAAGACACACACGTATTTTAAGACAAACTTGACCGGAAAAATTTGAGAAAAAGTAACTATATTATATAGTACATAGTTGGCATCTTCAGATTCGTACTAAAAAAAATTTCTAATGATATAAATTTTGCATTAAATAGTCCTCGTGTACTTGGACTAATTCTTGATTAAAGTGATATTTTTATACATCTTATTCATTGGAATGGAGCGAGTAACCTTGAAGATCTCACTTCCGTATAGAAAAATCCTACCACCACTCCCTAGCCTACAGATAACCCTGGATCATATCCTCGTTTTCTGTTCAATCTTACCACAAACGACATAGCCACTACAAAAAAAAAATACTATCTCCTAGTTCAATACACAACATGCTGGCCCTATAAATTAGTGTAACGATGTATAGTAGGATTACCTCTTGAACAGTTGGTAGCACACGAACACCTCCTGTTGGAAGTCCATGAATAAGAAAACATAGAGCAATAGATGGGAGAAGTAGAGTAAGTTTAAACATTTTGATATGTTATAGAATTAAGATCACTATATGCATTGAGAACTATATATAGACTTTGTATGTTATAGAGCGAGGCAGATATGCTTTCATAGAAGGAATCTTTAATATGGCAAAAACTCATTAACTCTGATGCAAAATCTTTCTTTAGTGGCAGCGGAGCGTAACTAGTTAATTGGATACGGGACAAAGAAAATTAAAGTCTGCCAAATATAAGCAATTAATCCAGTATAAGATAAATCTTTTTTAGTGGTCGAAATAGTATGGATTCGTAGCCCTTGGATTTCGGCCCACATAGCAAAAAGGAAAAGGACAATAATGTATGATCTTGCAAGATATACATATCTGTAGAAATATTAACACCTACTATTAATTTTAGCTTTTATATTGAATTATTTCGTACATATATATCCATGTGGGACGATATAGCATAATAATTGCTCCCTCCATTCCAAATTAAGTGTAGACTAGGAAACTTTTCCACGCGTTGCAACATGAGAAAGATATGGGAAATCCAATTCGGCTCACGGGTGCATATGAACTCGTTGTGTGAAAATACATGTTTAAGTGTCAAAAAATTCTAAAATAATGGTTTTACATGTACATCTAGACATTTAATGTTCGTACACAAGTTTACAGGAAAATTAATATTTTATGTGTCTCGGTAGAAAAGATAAATTTTAATGCTCCAACGACTACGTACAATATTTTTTTTGTATAATAGATGCATATGAACCTATGACCCAAAACGCCACCTCCAAAAGATATGAGGCGCACAAAGTAAGTTCGTGACTGATGGGTGGCATAAACCAGTTATGTATTGGTATTATTGTAATTGTACATATGTGTCTACCATTATTACAATTGTACATTGGAAGAAAAAAATAGGAGCATAAAACAAAATTATCTTTGGTGAATATAATTTTGGCAACAATTGTTATTTTGCTAATCCAAGGCAAGTGAACAGATTCAGAAAGCAGCAAATCATGTTTTATAGTTTTAAATGCTAATCTTTACTATTAAATTGAAATAGATGATTGTCTGATGTCATAAATGGGCCGAAGATTTTTTTTTCTAAGGCGTGAGTCTCCCTGGAATCGAGCCCCGGGTTGCTCTCGCAAATGAAAGTCCCGTGATGTGCGTCAAGGCATGCTAGGTTTGGGCGCTCACCCATGATGATGTCACATGCCCTTTGCCAGCCAAAGCTGCTTCCGTAATCAGATCAAGTTGTATCGGCCTCGAACTTCATCCGTCCTTGGTTGATTCGCATGTAAATCTGACCGGCTTAGGTGCAGACGACCAGAAAAGACGGACAGGTACGAGACCTCTATTCAGTTTGAAAAATCAATCTACCCGACGGATTTATGGGTTCGGGTCGAAAGTAACGCAGAACAGAGCCCGAATCGGTGGGCCAGCCCGTAAAAGTAGTTCGGCGGACCGAGAAACTGCGTGGCCGCCCCGTATTAAAAGGGCCCGCGGAGGGGAGTTTGGTTCGCAAACTCTACTCCCCTCCGCTTCTGTCGCCGCTCCGCCAGCTCCGACAAGAAATTCTCGCGTCAGCAGTGCCGCATCACCGCCCGTCGAGCTCCGGATGGCTTGCCGCTACGCCCACCCGTATTCCGCACGGAGTAGGAGCGGCGCAAATGGGTCCGCTCGGAGGGCGCGCGCAAGCGCAGCGCCCGCCGGTGGACCAACTGGGGGCTCACGCCCCCGGGGAAGCTTGAAAGGTACGTGAACGGAGGCGAGGGGTCGTTGTCGAGGGTGCTCCTCGAAAACGCCGACCTTTTGGGGCTTAGGGTAGACGGAATCCTGCAGGCTAACTCGAGACATCGGATACCAAACAAATGGGGAAATAGATTTACCTAGGTTCGTGGCCCTCGATGAGGTAAAACTCTTACTTCCTGCTTGTCTGATCTTGATTATTGAAACTATCGGGTTACAATTGGGTAGCCGAAGGCTTCGGCTATAATCTCATCGAGAGACTAAGTTTTCTGATGACCTAGCTCTAGACTTGCGATGGTTATGGTTACGGTGATTGTGTGTCCCTCGGCAGACCCTCTCCATGCCCTTATATTGCGAGCCAGGTCTCAAGAGTTCTATCCGCATTCGACTAGGTTAGTTCTACATCTAAACTTTCCTAGTTTCTTCGTCTTCTTGCCATGTTCTTCAAGAATCCTTCTCTAGAACCGACATATCGGCCCACCTTGGTCTGTGGTTGATCTTCATGGGTCCCTGGTTGGGCCGTAGGAGGTAGCTAAATACTAGTTACCCGAAGGATAATGCCCACATCAGTAGCCCCCGAGTGACTGGCCGAAGAAGCTTCGGGCAAGGACTAAAATTTTCTTATGTCAAACATTCATATTTGCCAGAAGATCTTGACTCCTTCGAAATAGAAATGCCTTTTGTATCGGGTGCGCGTTCAGCGCTCCCGATTGGAGTAGCCCCCCGAGTCTAGGCACGGATGCTTGCAACCGTGTGTAGACTCAAGTTGTACTACTCGAATGTTTTTATGCTGCCGTTCTTTTCTGCAAATTGTCGTGGTCATCCGATACCTTGCTATATCGGGTCTTCAATATCTTCGAGTAAGGTCATGCCTGTTGGTAGTACGTAAAGGATTTTGAGCAACGTGCCCAGTTTTACTCGATAAATCGATGCTGGTTAACTGCCGATGGCAAAGCAACGTTACCCTACTGTTATCACCAGAATTTGGCCAAGTCAGAGGTGGGCCGCGACCAAGATGGACGTGAAGATTGATACATGGAAGAAATACGTGAATCGGCCTTTTATACCAAGTTGGGCTAAACTGCCCATGTATCTGTAACATATTAGATCGCATCTTAGTTTAGAAGTTAGAGTTTTACCGTGCACGGTTTGGTGTACGCCGCATTAGAAAGTCCCCTGGACTATAAATATGTACTTAGGGTTTATGAAATAAACAACAACCAACGTTCAACACAAACCAATCTCGGCGCATCGCCAACCCCTTCGTCTCAAGGGTTTCTCCGGTAAGCACCATGCTGCCTAGATCGCATCTTGCGATCTAGGCAGCACGAGCCTGCCTACGTTGTTCATGCGTTGCTCGTGCTGAAGCCTTTTTGATGGCGAGCAACGTAGTTATCATAGATGTGTTAGGGTTAGCATTGTTCTTAGTATCATATGCTCGCATAGTGCAACCCTTGCGCATCTAGCCGTCCTTGTATCTCATCATGGGTGCAGGGGCGGCACCCCGCTTGATCGTTATTTAGTAGATCTGATCCGTTACGGTTGCTCCTTGATTCATCAAGGATTAGTTTAACATCCGCAATAGTTAGGCCCTACAAAGGGTTGGAGGATCCAGCGCGTAGGGTGTAGTTTACTGGCCCTAGACAGGATGTTCCGAGGATCAACCTCGTGTTGGTTTTTAGGCCTTGTCTAGGATTGGTTTACAATCACCGTGCGCGAGTGCGAGGCCCAATCGTGAGTAGGATGATCCGATTATGCGGTGAGAACCCTAAATCGTCGTGGATCTCATATGCTTTATCTTGATCAAGCAGGACCACCATATATTCGGCCACCTTGGACGAATCATGGGTGGATCGGCTCCATGAGCCGATTCACAGGATAACCTGAGAGCCGATCGAGGCTCGTATATAACGTGTACGTGTGTGCCCTGCAGGAAACTAAGCGAGGCATCATCCACACCTTCCTGACCAGGTATAGGTCAGGTGGCACGCCATTTGCATCGGCGCGCGACCAGGAGGCTTTGCGGGCCGTCGCTCGAGGGACGGGGCCAGCCGCAGCCCTAGTTGTTCCCGGCTCTACGGTGTTGACCAGTCACCGCCCGCCGGTGGGTTTCTGACGTCAACACATTCTGGCACGCCCGGTGGGACAATCTTCAACATCAACCACCTCGCCATCCACATCAGAGATGGCGGAAGAAACTCCGGTCACGTACGAGGAGCTCAATGGCGAGCTCAAGAAGAAATATGACGAGGTCAAAGCCTTCCTCGAAGCCGACCTCATCGGCTCTTTCCACATGACCCGTTCCCATGGCATCAGATGGAAGGGGTTCTCACCTGAAGCGCTTGATGGAGTGGACCTATCCACCCCGTCGGAAGAACGCACCAGGTCGCTGCGTCAGGAGATCAACTTCATGGTGGCTCATTCCCTGCACCGCCATTCTGAGAGCCTGGTGAATACGTTGGAGCGCGTCGCTCTGCGCGTGATCCAGGAGATCATGAACCACCAGTACTCTCCGTCAGGACCAGCTCTAGGGACTCACCAAGGAGAGGTGCCACTCCAGTCCCGTCCACCGCTGCCGCGCGTTGGCAGCGCCCGCGCGAACTCATCGGCCTACGTCTCTACAAGATTGGTGGTGACCCCGGTGACTACCAATTCTTACATGACGCGCCCAAGGAGATCCCGCACGGATACGCATGTGCATACGTGCCAGACTGCAGCACCTGGGCACTCTCGAACCAGGTTGCAACAGCGGGGACTTCTGGAACAGCTGGAGGAACGTCGGAGGCAGACCCGAGAAGCAGACGTGGCTAGCTAAATACGCTACCCCGACAAAACTCCAGAGCCCAGCTCCTGCAGTTGGCTCAGAACCGGAGAAACAAGCATGGCTGGTTAAGTACGCCACCCCGACGAACCTCCAAGGTTCGGCACCTTCAGCCATCACCGCGGATCAGATTTGTACGATTCTGAAAGATCAGTTCGGCATGATGCCGAAAAGAAAGACGGTCGGCTATACCAAGCCGTACCCCAACGAGTACGAATTGATCCCGCTACCACCCAAATATCGGCTCCCGGACTTCACAAAGTTCAGCGGATCAGATGGTTCCAGCTCCATCGAGCATGTGAGCCGATATTTGGCACAGCTGGGCATGATCTCAGCGTCAGACGAGCTGCGTGTGAGGTACTTCTCACAGTCCCTCACAGGATCGGCTTTCGGTTGGTACACATCGCTGCCACCGAACTCGGTCCAGACTTGGAAGCAGTTGGAGGAACGGTTCCATGAGCAATATCACTCAGAGGCTTCCGAGGCTGGCATTGCCGATTTGGCGCAAGTACGACAGAAGCGTGGGGAAACAGTGTCTGAATACATCCAGCGCTTCAGGACCGTTAGGAACCGATGCTATTCGGTTCACGTAAGCGAAAAAGAAGCAGTCGAGTTGGCGGTGGTGGGTCTATCATCATCGATCAAGGACGTGGCCTCCCAAGCGGACTACCCTTCATTAGCACACATGGTGCAGAAGCTGTCGGCATATGAACAGCGCCACCCAGATGTCTACCAGGACAAATTCAAGCGCGTGGTTACCATGGTTGACGCAGGCGAAGATGAAGGTGCTACGGGAGAACAAGAGGTCGCAGTGGCTGAGTGGACTCGAGCGGCAGGCCCAGTAACCTGCAAATGGGTGAAGCCACCAGGGCCTCCAAGAGGGTTCGACTTCGACGTGACGAAAACCGAGCAGATTTTCGATCTCTTACTCGCAGAGAAGCACATAAAGATACCCGAAGGCCACAAAGTTCCTACGGTGCAAGAGCTGAACGGAAAGCCATGCAAGTGGCATAACACGTTCACCCACACCACTAACGACTGCAGGGTGTGGCGTCAGCAGATCCAAATGGCGATAGAAAATGGGCGACTAATTTTTAACCAGTACGCCATGAAGGTCGACACACACCCCTTTCCCGCCGTCAACATGGTGGAGTTTACCCACCTCGGAGGGTGCCAGCCAGATTTCTCAGCCAACATCAACATGGTGGAGCTTGGACACCCCTCTGAGAAGGGCGGGGATGAGGGCAGCTGCTCTCATAGCAAAGACACAGAGGAGGCCGCTCCATGCGATCGGTGACATAGGCACCCCAAATGGGCCTGCCATAGATAGTACCCGGGATTTACTGAAGGCCCACTATCCGAAGAATAAGAAGATTCGGGAGCCCAAGATGTATTAAGGAAAGCTAGAGTTGTAATAGAAAGTATATTTTGTAATCTGGCGGGACGAGTTAGAAACCGTCCCGGACTCGTAACTTGTACAATACGAAACCCTCGGCTCCACCTCCTATATAAGGGGGAGTCGAGGGACAAAGAAAGGATCGAATCTACTGTCAACATAACCCTAGTTTTCATAATCGCGAGTACTTTTCGCCTAAACCTTCGAGATCTACTTGCCCTCTACTTCTAGCAAAACCCTAGTCTACAATCTGTAGGCATTGACAAGTTAATCCTTTGTCAATTGGCGCCGTCTGTGGGAATTAGAGGCTGCAAGGATCTGATCTCGATGGCACGTTCAAGATCTTCGACTTCATCAACAGCAAGCAACGCGATGGATCGAGGTAACAAGGGAAAAACTGATCTATTCAATTTTATTCCTCACCCGCCTCCCGTATGGATGCATGTGCCTATCTGGAGGAGCCCATCGTCATGACGTTCGGAGAATTCCGATTTGGCGTCAACAAGGAAGGATCCTACCGTCTCGAAGTTCCGATCTCGTCTGATTTTCAGCGGTCGATCAACTTTTCGTCGATCGACGAGGAGTTTTCGTCGACATACTTGTCGACAACAAGGCAAGCGGAAAGCTCGCCAAGATCTTCAGCAACACATCCTTCGAGTCATCTGCGGACTCCTTTATAAGCAGCGACTCCGACAGCGGACAGCTTCAACTTCATCGACAAGTCTGTGCCATCGGAAAGGTCTTCACCACTCTATATGATGGTGTCACCAGTCCCGACAAAAATCAATGCACAAAATATCATCAGATCTATGTGGTAGAAGGGGCAGGCACATCAGACCCGCCAACATCAGAGGCTTTCGACGAATTGGGAAATCCATACGTCGATCCCGCTGATCTCAGACATGGTCTAGGCACCAAATATCCTGGAACCACAACTCGCGCAAGAGTACAGCTCCCGCAAAGTGCGTGGGATAGGGCCGCGAAAGCCATGGATGGTTCAGAACCCATGACCAACACCGCTACTGCACAAGAACTTCAAGCATATCAATATAGACTTGCTCGAGTAAGCAGAGAGTTGGAAAAACAGACAACATCCTTGAATAGGAGAAAAGAAGCAGCTTCGCATCAAGCAGACGCCGAGCAGATTTAAGTCGCCTTTCAGGAAACACAGGAGATAGTCATAGAGAAGCTCGGAGGAGAGCAATGTCTCGACTGCAAAACATACCTGAAGCAGAAAGAGGAAACATAATCCAAAATCTCGACATGTCCTTTATGTCGATCGACGAAAGAGGAAATATCATCCCGAAAACGCCAGAGGCAGGCTACATGGCAACACAAGCTTACATCTTGGCATCCAGACCACCTGCTAGAGACCCGAGAGAACCATTGTTCAATATGGCGATGGCTGGAGTAGGAGTTATGGGAACAGCGTTTGCAACAACGCCTCCCGAAGAAAATCCCAGGCAAAATAGTCCACGACACACCGCAGCAGTTCAAGACCCACCACGAGCAAGTGGAGCAAGAGACACAGCAGTCCAAGTAAGGGTGGACAGAGCGCGACAAGAAAGGAGGGACCGTCAGTACTCGCCAGAGCTTGCCGACGAAGATATGTGTGGGCTCCCGTGCTTTACGAGAAGAGTGCGAAAAACTCGAGTCCCAAAAGGGTTCAAGTTACCCGAGAATTTCAAGAAGTTCGACGGCCTGCAAGATCCCGAGGATTGGCTCGTGGATTATCTTGAGATGGTGAAACTGGTAGGAGGAACCAGAGCAACAGCTATGCAAAGTATCCAAGTTCACCTGAGTGGTGCCGCAAGATCTTGGATAAAGAAACTCCCCTTGAACTCCATCGACAGCTGGGAAACCTTTGAGGACATCTTCGTGAAGAACTTCCGATCCACCGCAAAAAACCCGCGTCATTGGAAGAATTACGAGCGTGTCGACAAAAACATGACGAGTCGATGAGAAAATATATACAGCGGTGGAACATTATCAAAAACTCGGCAGAAGACATATCCGACGAGAGGGCAATAGATGCGTTCGTGGCAGGAATCCGACGAGCAGACTTCGTCGAGGACTTGGGGAGAACTAATCCCAAGACAATCTCAGCGTTGATGGAAATCGCTAATAAGTGGGCAGATGGAGAAGACGCAATATACAACAAGCGACACAGGTCGCCAGAGGAAGATCGTGGTCGAAATTATCAAAATAGAAGGCGATTTTCTCGCCAGTTCTACAACAACGATGCTCCCGGCCATATATCGGCTGGTTTTCGGGGAAACCCTGGAGGAAATAGTCGAGATGATTATCAAAGGAGCAATGAGCAACAAGGCGACAATAGAGGTGATTTTCGCGGCAATAGACAAAATAGTGGACCAAGAATTCAGAGACCTTACGTGTCTCCCGAAGAGATGATGAACGGTCCGTGTCAAATGCACTTTTACCTCGACAACAATGGAAAGAGACAGTCAGGACATCTCCAGAAGATGCCGCAATTTTCAGGCAATGCTGCGAGCCGCAGGAATCGCAAATGCCCAAGCAAATAACAGAAATCCTCGGGAGCCAAGGAGCGAGATTCACCTTCCACCTCCTCCCGCAATAACCGAAGAAAATCGACACCAGCTCAGAATAGCGGCAGCACCACAACCACCCCCATATGTCGATCCCAATTCCAATGGCGCAGTTTTGATGATTCAGAAAGCTAGGCCGTCCAACAGGGCGCAGAAGGTCATATCTCGACAAGTGTTTATGGCAGAGAAGATGCCTCCACCAACATCGAGTATCTAAATTGGTCAGGGCAAGACATAGGCTTCACAATCGCGGATCACCCGCAGCAAGTTCCTCGACCAGGACAATCAGCACTTATTCTACCCGCAGTAATTGCTGGGTTCGACGTGTCGCGAGTTTTCATAGATGGCGGCAGCAGTCTAAACCTCATGTATGCAGACACATTGAGGAAGATGAACATATCCCTGGCAAACTTGAAACCAACTGACACACGCTTTCACGGGATCACACCAGAGAAGCCAAGTTACCCATTGGGCAAGATCAACCTCGACGTTCAGTTTGGAACCCGAGAAAACTACAGAATAGAGAACCTGGAGTTCGAAGTTGTGGATTTCCGTCGCAATATCACGCTTTGTTGGGACGACCAGCGTACGCCAGGTTCATGGCAGTGCCGCATTATACATATCTGTTGTGGAGGTTGCCTGGGCCTAAGGGACCTATCACAATCAAAGGAAGCTTTGCAGCCGATAAATGCGACAAAGATTTCCATCAAGCAGAATATGCGGCACCTAGGCTCACTGATTATGATGTGCTGCCAGAGGTAGGAAGATCTAAGGAGCCAACTTTCAATATAAACAAAGATTCAAAAGAGGTACAGATCCACCGACAGATCCAAAGAAAACGACGTCCATTGCTACAAACATGGATGTCGCATAGAAAGCGCGCTCGTCGAGTTCCTCCGTGAGCACTGGAAAATCTTCGCATGGTGTCCAGCCGACATGCCAGGAGTACCCAGGGAACTTGCCGAGCACCACCTCAATTTGGATCCTCTTGCACGACCAGTAAAGCAACCTTTGCGGCGTTTTTCAGAGCCTAGTCGCAAAGCTATGTTATCAGAAATAGATCGACTCAAAGATGCCGGGTTCATCAGAGATATCTACTGAAGCCACATGGGTAGCTAACCCAGTGATGGTGCCGAAGAAACACACAATAGTCCTTCGCATGTGCGTCGACTTTACGTGTCTCAATAAACATTGTCCCAAGGATCACTTTCCCCTCCCAAGGATCGATCAAATCATCGACTCCACGGCAGGATGTGAACGTCTTTCCTTCCTGGACGCATATTCTGGTTATAACCAGATCAGATTGAAAGAAGAAGATGAAGCCAAGACAGCGTTCATCACACCTTATGGCGTGTTTTGCTACAAAACAATGCCCTTTGGTCTGAAAAACGCGGGAGCAACATATCAGCGGATGATGCAGAAGTGCCTAGCAACACAGATCGGGAAAAATGTACAAGTCTACATCGACGATGTCGTAATAACATCAAAGAAAGGGTCAACGTTGATTGAAGATTTGAAGGAAACCTTCGACAACCTCGACAAGTTCTGCCTCAAGCTGAACCCGACAAAGTGCTCTTTGGAGTACCCGCAGGAGAACTTCTCGGGTTCTTAGTATCAGCAAGGGGGATTGAAGCTAATCCCGAAAAAATACAGGCCATCGTCACTATGAGAAAGCCAACAAAGTTGAAGGAAATACAACAGTTAACGGGGCGAGTCGCAGCTTTAAGCAGATTCGTCGCCCGGCTAGGAGAAAAGGCTGCCGTTTTATGCGTTGATCAAGCAAGGAGAAAAATTTCAATGGAACGAGGAAGCAGACAGAGCTTTCGAGAATCTCAAGCGAGCAATTTCGACACCGCCAATATTGGTGGCGCCAAAAGAGAAAGAACCTCTCCTCTTGTACATTGCAGCTACACCTCAGGTGGTCAGCACGGCTTTAGTGGTCGAAAGGGAAGAAGAAGGTAAGCTTCATGGAGTTCAAAGGCCAGTATATTTCATCAGCGAAGTACTGTCGCCGTCAAAACAGCGGTACCCGCAATATCAAAAGCTAGCATATGGAGTATTCACGACAGCAAGAAAACTGCGGCATTATTTTTCGGCTCACCCGATAATAGTGGTCAATGAAGCTCCCTTATCAAATATATTGAACAATCCAGAGGCTACGGGTCGTGTCTCCCTTTGGGGAATAGAACTTTCCCTCGGGACATCACGTATGAAAAAAGAAAAGCAATAAAGTCGCAGTCTTACCAGATTTCATTGCAGAGTGGATGGAGCTACAAAACACGGGACCCCCAGATTTGTCGAGGACTTGGACCATGAACTTCGACGGGTCCAAGAGATTGGAAGGTGCCGGAGCAGGCGTGATATTAGTTTCACCTGAAGGCGACAAGTTGAAGTATGTTCTGCGGATGACGTTCCCAAACGCATCTAACAATGAAGCAGAATATGAAGCTCTCATACATGGGATGAAGATGGCAAAAGCTTGCGGTGCAACCCGACTGAAAATTTTCGGCGACTCACAGTTGGTAGCACAGCAAGTCATGAACCAATGCGATGCCGTCAACGAAAGTATGATAGCATACAAGGAGGTGTACAATGAGCTGGAGAAGCTATTCGACGGTTGTGAAGTAAACCACATCAGCAGGATGAGCAACGATGAAGCCGACGTTCTCGCAAACATCGGGTCACAATGCCTCGCAATCCCTCCAGGTGTGTTCTGGGAAGAGATTAGCGAGAGATCAACAAAACCAGCAAAAATAAAGGAGAAAAAAGAGAAACCTTCGAGTATCACCAAAAACATAGCAGAAGAAGAAGAAGAAGAGCAAGAGCTAGTCATGATGGTGCAAGTCCCTTGGATGCAGGCTTACATATCCTATATCCTAAGGAAAACGTTACCCGACGATCCAGTTGAAGCAAGGCGAATAATTAGGCGATCAAAAGCTTTCACTGTGGTAAAAGGGGAGCTGTACAAACGCAGTATCTCGGGTGTGCTACAACGGTGTGTTACACCCGAAGAAGGAAGGATCATCCTAAAGGACGTGCATGAAGGAATATGTGGGCACCACGCGAGTAGCAGAGCTATCGCGGCTAAGGTTTTCAGAGCAGGATTTTATTGGCTAACAGCAATCGAGGATGCGAAGGAAATAGTGCGAACTTGCGATGCGTGCCAAAGATTTGCGGCAAGACCTCACTCTCCAGCAGCAGAACTTATGCCAATCCCATTGTCTTGGCCCTTTGCTCAATGGGGTCTCGACATGGTAGGTAAATTACACAAAGCTTCGCCAGGAGGTTATGAGTATATGCTTGTTGCTGTCGACAAGTTTACAAAATGGATTGAAGCAAAGCCGATAAATTCACCGGACGGCGCGTCAGCGATTAAGTTCGTGAAAAGCATCGTCTTCAGATTTGGAGTTCCTCACAGTATTGTGACAGACAACGGCAGCAATTTCACGTCCAAGGAGTTCAAAGCATACTGCGCAGAAGTGGGCATCAAATTGAGTTTTGCGTCTGTCGCGCATCCTCAGACCAATGGACAAGTCGAGAAGGCCAATGGCATCATCTGCAATGGCATCAAGAAACGCCTGCTAGGCCCATTGGAAAAAGCTAGGCATACTTGGCCGGAGGAGTTACAAAGTGTGTTGTGGAGTATCCGAACAACACCAAATACGGCGACACAGGAAACACCGTTCTTTCTGGTTCATGGAGCTGAAGCAGTCTTGCCGATAGAAATAGAGCACGATTCTCCAAGAGTCACAGAATATGACGAAGAAACATCGAGAAAAGCTTTGGAGGATGATGTCGATGCACTCGATGAAGCTCGAGACGAAGTCCTGTCAAGAGTCGCCAAATATCAGCAGGACTGAAAAACTATCACAGTCGACGATTGCGGCCAAGGTCTTTTCAAGTTGGTGACTTAGTTCTGCGGCTCAACCAGAAAAGTCACGAAAAACTCGAATCACCATGGCTTGGACCCTACATCGTCACAGAAGTAATCGAAGGAGGAGCATACAGAATCAAAGACAAGAAGACAGGGATTGACGAGCCAAATCCCTGGAATGTGGCACAGCTCAGGCGTTTCTACGCCTAGATGTCGAAAATATAGTCCTTTGTAAAGCTTCAATGTACTGAAACGCCCACGAGTTTTCAGACGCACTCTTTTCCTTTTTCGGGGCACCGAGTGGGGCCGGAAAAGGTTTTTAATGAGGCGGGCTCGTGGTGCTGCAATATAATAAAGATAGTGGAATTATATATCTTCTTCTCGACAAGATCAGGGGTCTTCCCCTACATGATACATATATATATAAACACAGTATCGACAAATGCAAAAGAAGCATCCGGCCTTGGTAAAAATACCTCGCCAAAATAAAAAGAGATATCGACAAAATAGTGATCAAACAAAAGCTCGGGGGCTTACACCCGTACAAAATAGTACACAATGTATATTATCTTGCCTTGGGACAACCTCGCATTATAATACACAAGATATTGCAATCAAAACGCCCGGGGGCTTGGCGATAAAAATAAAATACAATGACTTTACAATATAGCTGGTCTATACAGGATATAAATCTCGGCAAAAGTTTCGCCTTCAAGAATTTCCCAATATATTATCTATGGTTAAGTGCTCGTTATTTACAGCACGAGTACTATGCTCAGCATAGCTGCCCTTCACGAAGAATTCGGAATCCATCCGGAGAAGTTCATCCATCATATCTTCGGCAACAGGAGTAACAATGTCATCATATTTGCCGAAGTTTCTTTTCCTCTTCGACATCTTCTCCAGGCACTTCGGGACAACTTGCCCCACGTCTAACTTCGGGTAGCAAATTTTTATCATGATCATCGCAAATCTTGCGCCAGCAGCTAGTTGGGCTCGTACAAAGCCGTGGATGCGAGGAGCATCTCGAAATTTGTCCATCAACGCAGGAAGGGTCTCTGGCATTTTATTGCGAGGAAACATGGTACCATACACCAGAGACAAAGTCCTTGTACAGAAGTCAAGATATTCGCGAACCTGAAGTGCACGATCTTGAAATCTCACGATTTGGCGGGTCCGCTCAGGTGTACCCCAAAAAGTCGATCCGTGTTCATGTGCAAGCCGAAGGAGAACATTGGAACGAGCCTCGACACGTTCATCTTCAGTTATAGGATCCAAAAAAGCACCTATGGTTTCATAAAACAATTCAGTGGGCAATGAGGAGGCAAGCAGCAAAGGAAACGAAGAAGCAAGATAAAGACAATGAAACTTACCCGCCATATCCAAGCTAGCATCTGTTAGCAGCTGCAGCATAGAATTCTCTCGAGATGCAGCCGCGCCAGCTTCAGCAACAGCAGCGTCCCTTTCAGCCATGGCATCCTGAACTTGTTGAAGCGCAACTTTCTCCCTTTGTGAAGATTCTCGAGATTGTTCCATCAGCATAAGCGATTGTTTCTTCAAGGACTGAAGTTGTTGTCGAAGTTCTTGCAAGTCTTCCGACAAAGGTATGCTGGAAGACCCTTCAAGGAAATTGTCGTTGTTTCTTACTTTCTTCGACAAAGAAGACGCGGGGGCAGCATCGGGAGGAGAAGAATTTGTTGAGTAATTATCAAAAATCAACTGGAACAAGAAAAACTCCGAATCAAAGATAGCACCAAAAGAAATTTCATTGATTGCAGAATATTTACATAGCCATTACAAAAGAAGTTCTCCTAGGGGACTGGTAGAGAATTTGTCGCCAAGACCAGAATGGCGACAACAACAAAAGAAGTACAGAAAGCAAAAACTAGACCTCCGGCCTTGAAGAGCTGGGAGTTGAAGATGGCTTAATCCCAAGATAAGCGAGGATCCTCTTCGTGTTGAGCTTTGCGGCCTTGATCAAGGATCGCCATTTTGTGTGCTCTATTTGCTCCGTGTCGCCAACTTTAGCCCAGTCAACAGTTTGTTGACTGTCAGCAACTAGGGCAACAGTGCTCTCCACGGCGACCTTCATGTTCTCATGGCGCATCTTCAGCCCAAGATCTTCGGGAGGATTAAAACACTTGGCAAGGCCAAGGAAAGTTGCGGGCTCCTCTTTCTTCGGGAAGAAGTAGGGGAAAAGCTTCGACAACCCCGCCCTGGCTTCATCCATGCCTTCACGTGCTTCCGTCCCATGAAACTCAAGGAACGACATGGCGTCAAGAAGAGCATCGTTGTCGGGATCCTCAAGTTCAAATTCTTGTGAGGTCCTATCTGACAACATAAAAATAGAAATTTTTGTCAACAAATAAGTGCGAAAAAGGAAAAACCAAAGAGTATACAAATGGTGCAAATGCTTACCGACAAAGCGACGACTTTGTGTCTTCATGCGTTTGATGATCGCCGCTTCGCGAGCAGACTGAGCAGTTATATGATCACTCAGTGAAGTTTCGGCATCATGAAGTCTCTTCCGGAGATCTTCGACACCAGCAGCATCAGCCTTGGCCTTGTCAGCCTCTGCTCGAGCACCAACAGCATCTGACTCAGCTTCTTTGCGAGCCTTTTCACTTTGCTCTAATTGCTGAGCAAGTGTGTTGGCACGTTCATTGGCTTCCGCCAGTTTTTCTACCAAGGAAGATAAATATAGTTAAAACCCTCGACAACAAAGGAGCAAAAGAAAAGAAGCAACAGGAGTAAAGCATTACCTTCAGCTTTACTAGCATATTCACGGTACCCGACAAATTGGGTACCGATGCGAAGAAGATCCTTTATCAAAGGCTGTTCAAAAAAGGGAGGATAGAAGGAAATGGCAGTATGAGAAAAATATAATGGTACATAGAAATCAACAAAAGCAAATATAAACAATGACAAGGAAATCAAGAACTTACATCCTCCAAAAGAGAGTTAGAGGAGCTACTCAATTGGAGAGTAGGCTCCGTGATGATCGCCGTCTTCGCCCTTTTCGACAAAGGGGCTCGGGGGCTTGGAGGAGGAGTAGCAGTGTCGACGTTCTGTCGAGGAGGCGAAGTTTCCTCTCCAACTGCCGTTTCCGAGGCAACTAATGTATGTGACGTGCTCGTGCGAGCAGCCACAACAGCAGTTGGTATTTCTTCTTCATCATCGCTACGAGCAAGTGCCGACGATATATAAAGCAAAATAGACAAGAATCTTCGAGTACAAGTAAGCAAGAAAAAGGATACTTACGAACTGATGAGAGACTCGAGGTATGGATCATAGCCGGCCTTCTGGTGCGAAGGAACAGCTTCGTCAACTTTGGAGGTGCCGGAATCTTCGACATCATCCCTTTTCCTTTTGTTCCTTGGAGAAACAGCGGGAGGAAGAGATTGTGCCGACGCAGTGGCTTCAGAGACATCCTCTTTTTCGTCGGATCCCGCAGATTTTCGAGATTCTGCGGGTTCATTTGTGAAGGAGGGGGCATCTGGGTTATCATCAGAGACAACAGCCCTTTCTTCGACCTCCCCACCTTCAGGAAGAGGAGGTAGTGAAACAAGATTTGGATGATCCTGTATAAAAAGAGGGAAAGTTTGTCAGAAGTGAATAAATACACAAAAAACAAGGCGATAAACAAATTACACGACAATATTTACCTTGGGAAGCGCATGGGCGGCGCTGTATGGCTTTACGCGGCAAGTGGATGGGATGGAGTCTTTCTTCTTAAGGGAAGAAATCCTACGGATAAGTTTATCCAAATCCTTGACTTCCAAATTCGTCGACAGGCGATCTGCGTCTTCATCGCCGGTGTAATTCCAGAAAGGGTTTTTGCGAGCCTGAAGAGGCTGCACCCTAGTTCTAAGGAAGTATGCAGTAATCTGGATGCCTGATAATTCTTTTCCACGAGTATTTTGCAACTCATGGATACGAGTCATCAGGGCCTCTGTCGAAGTCCTTTCTTCCTCGGTAGCTTCTGCGTCCCAAGAACGGCGGCGAAGGATTTTCTCGGCACCGTCAAAAGGAGGAATATTATCCTCGAGGCAGCCATCGTTTTCTTCGCGAATGTACAACCACTTCTTGCGCCATCCTTGAACGGAGTCGGGGAGTTTGACGTCGAAATAGTTGACAGAGGAGCGAACGGAAATAACAACGCCGCCTATATTATAGGCGACATTGGCAGAGCCATTACGGCGACAAAAGAAAATGCGCTTCCATAATGCCCAGTTAGGCTGGACACCAAGGAAGGCCTCGCAAAGAGTGATAAAGATAGAAATATGAAGGATAGAGTTGGGTGTGAGGTGGTGAAGTTGGAGACCATAAACATAAAGAAGTCCCCGAAGAAAAGGATGAATGGGGGTGGAAAGACCACGGATAAGATGATCAACGAAACTTACCCGATACCCCATTGGAGGGGATGGGTAGCTCTCTTCGCTGGGAAAGCACACAGCTTTGGGCTTCTTGGTAATCCCCAGTTTCTTCATCAGGTTGAGGTCTTGGTTGGTGATCTTGGACCTCTCCCACTCCGCCGCTCCCAGATCCGCGGCGGCCATCGAGGAGTCAGGTGTGCTGTGCCTGGTTAGACGACGCGGTGGCATCAACAATGGCAATGGCAAGCAGCTGCGAAGAGAAGAGCGGAGCAGTGGAGCGCAAGGGGAGATTTTGCAGAGGAGAGCAGAGAACGGCGCGAGCGGAAGTGCTCGAGGAAGAAGAAGGAGATCTTATATAGAGGTGCGGTGAACCGACGGAACCGTTGGATGAAGAAAGAATGAAGGAGATGATTACCACGTGGCAACAAGGGCAAATTAGTATTTCAACATTGACGAGGTTACAGAACGTGCGCCAGGAAAAGCGGAGGACGTGTGTCCCCCACTTGCACGACGTGTCAACGTGGTGAGAAAAATGGACCCACGAAGCAGAAAAATTTCGGCTATTCATAGAGGTGAAGAGATTTTGACAAGGGAAAGTTTGTCGACACGCAAAACAAAAAGAGAATGGCGACAGGGTAAATTATTCGACTACTACTGGAGCCTTTGATCAAATACAAAGTTTTTGCCCAAATGCTCGGGGGCTACTTTGAAAAAATAGAAAATTTCGAGTATGACAATATAGAAATGGCGAGAGCCTATGACCAAATCCAAGAATTTGTTCATAGCCTCGGGGGCTACTCCCATCGGGAGCGCTGGTCGCGCACCCGATAAATATAAAATATCGAGAAGGATCATAAATATAGCGGCAAAGGATGCTAATCTGTGGAGCCTACACCCAAGCACAAGTTCTTGGCTGTAGCCTCGGGGGCTACTCCCATCGGGAACGCTGTTCGCGTGCCCGATGAATTTGATCAGAAATAAAGAAAAAAAGTGAGTATATTTCGAGTTACACAAATAACTCTACATATACTCCCATCGGGAAGACAAAATAAAGTCATAAATATGACTCAATAAAATGTGCTATTCCAAAGGCGAAAAGCACTCGACAATATATTCTCAGAACGCCAAAGTTGCGATCAATTTCTGAATGCCGCAAATTTGCGAAGGTAAGACCCCAGATCCGTTCTGCTGGGCGTGGCATCGCCAAAGACTGCGCTCTGCTACTTTTATCCGTATCAACAGATACGAAGAAAAATCCTAACGGAAGCGTTAGGTACCCGATAAATTTGACTGGGACTCGACAGAATGGTAAGACCTTAAGCGGCACCTGTCGAAGTTTACACCAGTATCCCGAGATCATGTCCAGGGACGTGATCTTGAAGTAGGTTTTTGCGGATTGCCACTAGAGCAGTTAACTAGTACCTGATCCGTCAGATGAACTAGCCCCAACTACCATTATCCCTGTACAATATAGAATTTTATGTGGAGTATGAATAAAAGCTCTCGAACAAAAATAAACGGGAGAGATTTTCCCTGACTCTACGATTCAAGCAAAATCTCGGGGGCTACTGACATAGGCACCCCAAATGGGCCTGCCATAGATAGTACCCGGGATTTACTGAAGGCCCACTATCCGAAGAATAAGAAGATTCGGGAGCCCAAGATGTATTAAGGAAAGCTAGAGTTGTAATAGAAAGTATATTTTGTAATCTGGCGGGACGAGTTAGAAACCGTCCCGGACTCTGTAACTTGTACAATACGAAACCCTCGGCTCCACCTCCTATATAAGGGGGAGTCGAGGGACAAAGAAAGGATCGAATCTACTGTCAACATAACCCTAGTTTTCATAATCGCCGAGTACTTTTCGCCTAAACCTTCGAGATCTACTTGCCCTCTACTTCTAGCAAAACCCTAGTCTACAATCTGTAGGCATTGACAAGTTAATCCTTTGTCAATCGGCTCCGTCAAGATGGCAAGCGCTACGTCACAGAGGGAGAAGTGAAGAACATAAGATATCAACGACCCCTCTCTGATCACCTCCTCAACAAGTATGTGAGCCGGTATGACCAACGCCGGCGACACGGCGACGATGAAAGAGATCGTCTGGCCAGAAACGACAGAAGGCAACGTCGGCATGATCACAATGAGGAGCAACAGGAGCGCCACGCCAGGGAGCAAGACGACACGGGCAGGCATTGGGACTGCCCCTTCTTCAGACACTGCTGGGATTCAGGAATGAGCCGATTACCAACAATCGGCAACTGCCAGAATGCAACCAGAAAAAGAAGGAGGCGGCAACGTGTCCGTGTTCGAGCGCTTAGGGCCTCTCCCACCACAAAACAGACGTGCTGAGTCCCTCGGTTGGAAGATCTCGAGGATTCGAAAGACGAGGGGGAAGACGAAGAAGACAGGTACCACCGTCCAAGGTGGTGCCCTGATGGTCTCAGCCATTCACAAAAGCGCAGGGTTCAGCGATTGCGCGGTCTGGAGGAAGCCGAAAGGTTATACTTGCATACGCTGAGGAAGGCACGACCTGATCTGGCTGCGAAAGTCCAGAGGACCCTGGATGAGGAAGGACTGCCACAAAGAAAGGAGTGGCGCCCCAAGCAAAGGAAAGCCGATGATGAAACATCGGCTGGCACAAACATGGTGCTCGTTTGTCCGACGAAGTGTGGAGCTCCACGATTACACGATGCACCCAAGGTGGACAACAGCAAGCGCACCAACGTGATAAAATCGGAGATTGGGCTGGTTTTATCCACCGGCCTGAGCGAGTAGCAAGACTACGTCAATAAGCAACGTGGCGAGGCTGATCCTTGCGATCGGCCCTCAAAAAATTTATGAAGGGACATTACAAAACCTTCACCGAGCAAGCAACGTGGAGGCCGATTCCAGCAATCGGCCAAAATTATCCTCACCATCTATTTTGCCTGGGATCAACGTTTGACCCAACAGGGACTACCTGAAGAGCCGATACCATCAATTCTCTTGACAGAATCGGCTCGGGGGGCACCTAGATGGATAAAACACGAGGATATGAGATAATACTATCAAGTATGGGGGCCGACACACAAATCGGCCTAAAAAATTCAAAAAATTTTGAGCACAGCCGATGCAGCAGACATCGACTTAAGAATCTCAAGAGGTGGATAAAGCCGATGCATGGCCATCGACTCTAGTGGAATTATGCGATGATTATCGAGTCTCCACCAAATTCAGGCCAGCGGTGGTGCCTTTTGTTGCTTCGAGGGAGTAAAACAATGGAAATTTCTTCAGCGGCTTCGAGCCGATCTGGGTTCCTGAACCTTTTTGTCGAGGATTTCCAATCTTTGGGGCTAGTTCAGCTGGTTATCGGCTGTCTGAGGAAAAGGGGATCGGCTTTGGCACATTCTCTCTGACATTCTCGCCTCGAGTAAGGCTCGGGGGGCAGCAGGCCTGGTGGATACTCTGTTTTGCTCTGTTTAAAGAGCCGATTGGGATACCATCGGCTGATCCTTCATTGCAACCTTCTTCACAAATGATGAGTACTGAAGAGGATTATTGGGTTTGGTTGGAAAAGTTCAAAGGTTTTCCTGAAGATCCTGCATTTTCTGCCAGATTTAGAAAATCATCAGTTGAAGAAGGGAAGGGCGAATTTCAAAGGACCGATGCGGTGCTATCGGCTCATTACGCATTGGCAAAGGGGACGAATCGGCAAGGTCAGTAGAAGAGGGAATCGGCTCAATTAAACTCAGAAGAAATCGGCAAAATCAAATTGGGGAAAAGTTCTTCATTAATAGGCGAGATTTCTTACATAAAGAGCTAATTGCTCTCAAAAGGAAATACTAGGGGATACATTGCCCCATCTACTACTGCTGGCCCTATTCTAGAGGTCCTATCTACGGACCATCACTGCCCTCGTCGTCGCCGTCGTCGCTGCCGTCGGCGCTGCTCCCGGCGGGCTCGTCGTCGCTCCAATGGCCGCCGACCGGGCCCTCGTTGTCTTCATCTTCTTCGTCAGCGTCGTCCTCGTCGCTGTCGAAGTCGCTAAGATTGCCCGGCCAAGGGCAGAACCGCTTGGCCGGCGGCTCGTCGGAGGAGCTGTCGTCGTCCTCCTCCTCCTCTTCCTCCTCCTTCACCCCCTCGGAGGAGGTGAAGTCACCCCAGGAGAAGCGATCGTCATCGCTCTCCTCCTCCGATTCCCCGTTGGCGAGGAAGCGGAGGTCGCTCTCCCCGTCCGTCGAGGACTGGTCGTCCTCGGACCAGATGGAGAAGTCATGGTCTGACTCCTCCCCGGCCGCAATGGCGCGGCGGATGTTGGCCGCATGGACCTCCGCCGGGTTGTACTCCGGCGTCGGCTCGCGGGATGAAGAGGACTGGGTGGAAAGATCCGATGAGGCAGAGGAGGAAGAAGACATGGTGGCACAGGAGGGCTTTTTGAGTGCTAATGCGAAGGAGATGCAGAGGAGAACTGTTCGTAGCGGTTAAGTAAAAGGGAACACAGTGGAAATTCAATGCCACAGCAGTTCCGAGGAAGTGGTGCCTAGAAAAAAAAAATCTGCCAGTCGCGGAGAAGTTGAGAAGACAGGCATCATGATGAAGGATACTGCAACGGTTCTGCTCTGCCACGACATGACCCGACGAAGGAAAAGCGTAATGATTTTGGAAATGTCATTTCCAAAACCAGGGGGGCATGTGTTATCACCAGAATTTGACCAAGTCAGAGGTGGGCCGCGACCAAGATGGACGTGAAGATTGTACATGGAAGAAATACGTGAATCGGCCTTTTATACCAAGTTGGGCTAAACTGCCCATGTATCTGTAACATATTAGATCGCATCTTAGTTTAGAAGTTAGAGTTTTACCCGTGCACGGTTTGGTGTACGCCCGCATTAGAAAGTCCCCTGGACTATAAATATGTACTTAGGGTTTATGAAATAAACAACAACCAACGTTCAACACAAACCAATCTCGGCGCATCGCCAACCCCTTCGTCTCAAGGGTTTCTCCGGTAAGCACCATGCTGCCTAGATCGCATCTTGCGATCTAGGCAGCACGAGCCTGCCTACGTTGTTCATGCGTTGCTCGCTGAAGCCTTTTTGATGGCGAGCAACGTAGTTATCATAGATGTGTTAGGGTTAGCATTGTTCTTAGTATCATATGCTGTCATAGTGCAACCCTTGCGCATCTAGCCGTCCTTGTATCTCATCATGGGTGCAGGGCGGCACCCCGCTTGATCGTTATTTAGTAGATCTGATCCGTTACGGTTGCTCCTTGATTCATCAAGGATTAGTTTAACATCCGCAATAGTTAGGCCCTACAAAGGGTTGGAGGATCCAGCGGCGCGTAGGGTGTAGTTTGCTAGCCCTAGACAGGATGTTCCGAGGATCAACCTCGTGTTGGTTTTTAGGCCTTGTCTAGGATTGGTTTACGATCACCGTGCGCGAGCGCGAGGCCCAATCGTGAGTAGGATGATCCGATTATGCGGTGAGAACCCTAAATCGTCGTGGATCTCATATGCTTTATCTTGATCAAGCAGGACCACCATATATTCGGCCACCTTGGACGAATCATGGGTGGATCGGCTCCATGAGCCGATTCACAGGATAACCTGAGAGCCGATCGAGGCTCGTATATAACGTGTACGTGTGTGCCCTGCAGGAAACTAAGCGAGGCATCATCCACACCTTCCTGACAGGTATAGGTCAGGTGGCACGCCCTTGCAATTTGCATCGGCGCGCGACCAGGAGGCTTTGCGGGCCGTCGCTCTGAGGGACTGGGGCCAGCCGCAGCCCTAGTTGTTCCCGGCTCTACGGTGTTGACCAGTCACTGCCCGCCGGTGGGTTTCTGACGTCAACACACTCGAATCAAGTCCCCGGACATGATCCTGGATCGTATGAAATCTTCGAGTTCATGGTTATTATCGAGTGCGCGTTCATCTCTCCCGATGGGACTAGCCCCCGAGTCTAGGCACGGATGCTTGCAACCATGTGTAGACTCAAATTAAGCAACTCAACGTTTCAATTTCCTTCAGATGCTTCCTGCAGATGCTCTCTTCGGATGCTTCCTTCAAATGCTTTCTTCGGATGCTTTGAACCGATATTTCTTATGACATCATCAGGATGTTGTTACTGCAGTGGTTCGATTGATAGGACGTGACCTGATGGGCCCACCCTACTCACGCGCGGTCAGTTAGGAAAGGACTGGTTGACGTGGGCATTACCCTTCGGGTAACTGTTATTGCCCTATCCTGTATAGCCCAACTGGAGGCCCATGAAGACAGCCGATGGCGAGGTGGGCCACTACGTCTGTGCCGAAGAAGATTCCTTGAAGAACAAGACGGAGAGGAACCGAACAAGGAAAGTTTAGAACTAGGTCTCTTGTAAACCTAGTCGTACTCGTGCAGATCTCTTGGGACCTGGCCTCCTTTATAAGGGCCAGGTGAGGGGCTGCCGAGACACAATCAATCTTAGCAACTTTAGCCACCATAAGTGAGCTAGGTCGCCGTAGCACTTAGCCTCTCGACGAGAACACAGCCGAAACCTTCGGCACCCCATTGTAACCCGATATTTTCATAATCAAGATCAGACAGGAAGGACGTAAGGGTTTTACCTCATCGAGGGCCCCGAACTTGGGTAAATTGCTCTCCCCGCTTGTCTGTTAACCGATGTCTCGTGTCAGCCTACAGGATTCCATCAACCCTAAGCCCCAATCGGAGGGCATTGCCGAGGAGTACCCTCGACAATTGGCGCCGTCTGTGGGAATACTGTCGGCACAAGGCAGGTCATCGGCAGTACCAGTCACATCTGCAGCGTTCACGCTGGAGTCACCAACACCGTCAGAACGGAGGGATTCGGTTCGCTGTGGATCGTTCGAGTTCGTACCACACGCCGAGGCATCGTGTTCGATCCCCGTAGAATCACGCGGCAACATGGAAACTATTTTTGGTGGTGTTCACTTCATCATCGATTCTAGAGGGTTTCTTCGCCTCCCTAGTTCAAACGCATCAAGCCCAAGAACTTCGGTTCCAGGAGATATCACGCTAGCAGCGGCTTTGGCGTCCCTGTCCAGGAGCACAGGAGAGGGCAGCCGAAGCAGCTTTGACGCCATAGAGGAGCAAAGGAAGAGACGAAGGGACTCACGCCGTGAAGAAGAAGAGCGAGTCGCGACTCGCCGTCGACAGTACGAACGAGGATGCCACAATGCGCAATCAAGCAAGAATCACCTTCGCACGCCTTACCTATCAGCCACGGAGCAACTTGAAGCACCGTGTTACCTGCACTCTTACATCGATCCAAAGGATTGCCTCGAAAAATCCAGTCACTTGCTCAGAAACTGTCGGCAGTTCCTCGAGATTCGGCAGTTCTGCGGCGACCTTAGGGCTGAAGCCACGGCAAGAGTCCACACGATGGAGAGAAGAGCGGCATCCTACAGTTATCAGCCAGAACAATATGTGCCAGAGCCATACGTACCAGCGGGAGGAGACCAGTACGCACCAACCGAGGTGTTTCCAGAATCTCGCGGACAGGTTAACATGATCCATAAAACCAGTTTTTCGAAGAGAGAAGTCAAGAAGTTCTCCCGGGAAGTAAAATACGCAGAAGTTGCCATGGTCGACACACCCGAATACATCGACTGGTCAGACCAAAGCATATCATTTAGCAAGGCAGATCACCCGAAGGACGTCCCAAGGCCTGGCCACGCAGCCCTGGTTCTTGAAGCACAGATTGGAGGATATAATATGAGCAAGGTATTCATGGATGGAGGAAGTGTCCTGAATCTGTTGTTTGCCAGCACGATGAAAGCAATGGGCCTAACAGTCGACATTCTGAGGCAGTCCAACACAGGATTCCATGGCATCATACCGACTCGGCCCGCTTATTCCCTTGGTAAAATATCACTAGATGTAGTTTCCGGCACACCTAGCAACTTCAGATAGGAAAAAATCGAGTTCGAAGTGGTTGATTGGGAATCTCAGTACCATGCCATCCTCGGCAGACCAATGTTTGCTAAGTTTATGGCGGTCCCCCACTATGCGTACCTGAAATTGAAGATGCCAGGCAACAACGGGACAACACTAACCGTCCATGGAAGCTTCTCCCGCTCAGACAGCTGCGACAGAGATTTTCAAAAGATCGCCTCGAAATTCGGGGCAAGGGAAGAGCTTAATGTGGTTGACGCTGTTACAGACCACACACAGCCACCAGCAGACAATCGCAACGTAAAATCTGACGTATTTGACGTCGCGAAGGAAGCAAAGAAACAACAGGTGCATCCCTCTGATCCGAAGAAGACAGTCAATACTTCGGCAGACTTTACTGTCGCATAGGAAAGCGCGCTCATCGAGTTCCTCCGTGAGCGCTGGGAAATATTTGCATGGGAACCATCCGACATGCCAGGTATTCCCAGGGAACTCGCTGAGCACGCCCTCAATGTTGACCCAAAAGCCAAACCAGTACAACATCGATGCGCCGTTCGAGAGAAGAGAAAGGCCATCGGTGAAGAAGTTAGTCGGCTCCGGCCGGATTCTCGGAAGCCGAGTAGGTGGCCAATCTAGTCATGGTACCAAAGAAGGACACAACCGCTCTTCGCATGTGCATCGACTACACGAGCCTCAACAAGCACTGCCCTAAGGATCACTTCCCCTTGCCTCGAATCGATCAGATAGTCAACTCCACAGCAGGATGTGATCGTCTCTCTTTTCTCGACGCATACTCCGGGTACAACCAGATCAAGCTCAAGAAGGAGGACCAAGAGTTGACCGCATTCATCACCCCACACGGCGTTTTCTGCTACAACGTCATGACTTTCAGGTTGAAAAATGCAAGAGCAACTTATCAGCGATGTATGCAAGCCTGTCTTGGAGAGCAGATTGGAAGGAATATCGAAGTCTACATTGATGATATCGTGGTGAAGACAAAGCACGCCGCCACACTCATCGACGATTTGCGGGAAACCTTCGACAATCTCGACAGGTATAAAATCAAGCTGAACCCGAAGAAATGTTTCTTCGGGGTGCCAGGAGGACAAGTACTCGGGTACTTCATCTCAGCCAGAGGGATAGAGGCCAACCCCTTAAAGATAAAAGCTATTCCCGACATGGAGCGGCCAAAGAATTTGCATCAAGTGCAGCAATTGGCAGGACGGTTGGCAGCACTCAATAGGTTTATCGCCAAGCTTGGAGAGAAAGCTCTGCCCTTTTACAACCTGATGAAAAAGTCAGAAAAGTTCGAGTGGACAAATGAGGCGCAAGAATCTTTCGATAATCTAAATAAGATCTTGTCGACGTCCCCGTAACCCCCGCAAAAGAAACACTGCTCATGTACATAGCAGCAACGGTGCAAGTCTTCAGCCCTAGTTGTCGAACGGGAAGAGGCAGGAAGAGTCCATGGCGTGCAAAGACCGGTCTACTACCTCAGCGAAGTACTCACGCCAGCAAAACAGAGATACCCTCATCACCAGAAGCTAGCATATGCGGTATGGAGAACAGCTCGTAAGTTGCGCCATTATTTCATGGAGCACCCGATCATCGTGGTAAGCGAAGCGCCGTTGAAAAATATACTTACTAACCCAGAAGCCACGGGTCGAGTGTCGCAATGGGCCATCGAGATAGAACCGCACGACATAACCTACGTCAACCGAACAACGATAAAATCCCAAATCCTCCCAGACTTCGTGGCAGATTGGATCCAATCGCAGACGCCAGCAGCACCCGACATGTCTGGCTCATGGACGATGTACTTTGACGGATCAAAGCAAAGTAGAGGCGCAGGAGCGGGGGTGATATTGATATCGCCACAAGGAGACAAGATGAAATACATTTTGCGTATGAATTTCTCTTTACCGACAAATAATGAAGCGGAATACGAAGCACTGCTGCACGGAATGAAGATGGCAAAGGCATGTGGAGCAACTCGCCTGGAAATTTATGGAGAATCGAATCTGGTAGTACAACAGTCGATGAACTTATGCGATGCAGTCATCGATAACATGATTGCCTACCACCAGTTATACTAGAATATGGAAGACAAGTTTGAAGGGCGCGAACTTAAGCACATTGGCAGAGCCAGCAACGAGGAAGCCGACGCTCTGGCAAACATCGGATCCATGTGCTCTCCTATTCCAGATGGATTATTCTACAAAGTTATCACGCAACGATCAATAAAGGAGAAAGCATCGGCATCTCCAAAATCATCGGCTGATGATTCTGAGGTAGGCCTACAGCAACCTTACGAAGGAACTCCACCTCAGTCTGCAGAGCAGGTCCTCCTACTCGAACCCCTGTGGACCAAACCTTTTCTAGCGTACTTGATAAAACAACAGCTACCAGAGGACTCAGTGGAAGCCAGGCGGATTGTGAGACGTTCCAAAGCTTTCAGTGGTAAACGGAGAGCTATACAAGCGTAGCATTTCCGGCATCTTTCAAAGGTGCATTGCCATCGACGATGGAAAAGCTCTGCTACGCGAGATACACAAAGGAACCTGTGGGCACCATGCAAGCAGCAGGGCACTTGTGGCGAAAGCTTTCAGAGTAGGATTTTACTGGCCAACGGCAGCGTCGGATGCTCGGGACTTGGTCCGGAAGTGCGACTCTTGTCAGCATTTTGCACCAAAACCACACGCTCCCGCAACAGATCTAATGACGATACCCCTAGCGTGGCCCTTCGCACAATTGGGACTCGACCAAGTTGGACCACTGCCAAGATCATCGCCTGGGGGTCACACATATCTTCTCGTTGCAGTCAACAAGTTTACCAAATGGATCGAGGTTGTACCTGTTCGAAATCAGAAAGCCAAAACCGCCGTTGAATTCTTCAGGGGAATAACTTGTCGCTTTGGTATGCCTCACAGTATCGTCACAGACAATGGAACTAATTTTGATTCCAAAAAGTTCCGGAAGTTTTGCGATGATGGTGGCATTAAACTAAAATTTGCTTCGGTAGCACATCCCCAGACCAACGGTCTGGTCGTAAGGATCAACGGTCTAATAGGGGATGGCGCCCTCAAGAAACGCCTTACGGGGGCAGCTGGAGCTTGGGTCGAAGAATTGCCTTCTGTACTTTGGAGCTTGCGTACCACACCCAACAGGTCAACTCAGTATACTCCGTTCTTCCTGGTATACGGAGCCAAAGCAGTTCTACTAGCCGATGTTCGGTTCGAAGCCCCTCGAGTGACTGCGTACACGGAAGCTACTTCCAACAATGCGTTACAAGATGTTGTTCTCCTTGATGAAGCTCGGGACATTGCTTTGGCGCGAACAACGGTGTATCAGCAGGCGCTACGAAACTACCAAAGTCAACGAGTACGCAACCGAAGCTTCAGCATTGGAGATATGGTACTACGACTGAAGCAAGAGAGACCCCTGAAGCTCGAGACCCCATGGGAAGGACCGTTCATCATCACTAAAGTGATACCAGGGGGAGCTTATCGCCTCAAGAACCCAGCTTCGGGCCAAGACGTTGAAAATCCATGGAACGTTGCGCATTTGAGACGGTTCTACGCATAGGATATAATCCTCTTCTTGTTATTTGGCAGCTATTAAGCTTGACTTACATTATGAATAATTTTTTTAATCAGGTTCTCTACCTTTGTTGTTTCAGGCCTCATTATCCGAAAAAATTGTTCGGGGCCCTTTTTCATTGGCTCTTACTCCCATCGGGCGCAGGCCAGAAATACGTTCGCACAATGTTGTTAATTAAATACTCCCATCGGGAGTTAAGATTAATGACACACAACAATCCATCTAAGCCTCGAGAAAATACGCGAGCGCTGCAGTCGATGGGCGTACAAACATAAACAAGGCTCAAGCCGGTGCACCGTGCGACGAAGCCAAGCGCCTAAATCCCTCGATTATTCGACGGGTGTCGCTCTTACAGAACTTACGCATCGACTCCGTGATGACCCACAAGTATAGGGGGTGTATCGTAGTATCTTCGATAAGTAAGAATGTCGATCCCAACGAGGAGCAGAAGGTGTTGGCAGCAGTTTCGATGGAGGATTCACTGTAAATGCTCACAGACAAGTATTCAGGGGGTTTTGATATTGCAGATAAATAAAGTACAAGTAAATAAAATGCGAGAGAAATAATTGCAGCGAGTGGCCCAATCCTTTTTAGCACAAAGGACAAGCCGGTTTGTTTACTTATAATGACCAAACGTTCCTGAGGACACACGGGGATTTTAGTCTAGTACTTTCGCTTCATGTGGTTTAATAATCTTCATTGTTTTGATAAGTGTTGTGTGGGTGAACCTATGCTAATGCACCGCCCTTCCTAGGACTAATACATACTTGTGATTATACCCCTTGCAAGCATCCGCAACTACAAGAAAGTAATTAAGATAAATCTAACCACAGCCTTAAACTCTGAGATCCTGCGATCCCTCCTGCATCGATATACTAACGGGGGCTTAGGTTTCTGTCACTCCGGCAACCCCGCAATTAGCAACCGAATACAAGATGCACTCCCCTAGGCCCATAAATGGTGAAGTGTCGTGTAGTCGACGTTCACACGACACCACTAGAAGAATGACACCACAACTTAAATATCATAACATTGAATATTACTCAACCATAATTCACTACTAGCATTTAGACTTCACCCATGTCCTCAAGAACTAAACGAACTACTCACGAGACATCATATGGAATACAATCAGAGGTGATATGATGATGAATAACAATCTGAACATAAACCTTGGTTCAATGGTTTCACTCAATAGCATCTACAACAAGTATAGAATAACACCGGGAGAGTTTCCCCTATCAAACAATCAAGATTTAACCCGAATTGCTACAGCGGTGACGAGGTGCAGCGGTGGTGATGGCGGTGTAGATGGTGGAGATGATGATGATGATGATGGAGATGATGTCCCGCTCGATGACGATGGCGATGGCGTCGATTTCCCCCTCCGGGAGGGAATTTCCCCGGCGGATTCCTGCCCGCCGGAGAGCTCTTTTCTCTCTGGTGTTCTCCGCCCCGCAGAGGCGGCTGTAACCCTTCGTGAGGTCCTCTCTGTGGCTTAGGTTTTCGGGACGAAGGAGTACGCGAAGAAAAGGAGGCGAAAAGGGTCGTGGGCCCCCAGAGCAGGGTGGCGCGGCCAGGCCCTGGGCGCGCCGCCCGTGGTCTGGGCCCACAGTGGCTCCTCTCTTCTTCCCCTTCTGGCTCCCTCCGTCATCTGGAAAAATAGGAATTTTCGTGAAATTCCCTTCCACAGTTGATCTTCCGAAATATTGCGTTCTGACGGTGCTTTTTCCAGCAGAATCCTGGCTCCGGTGCTTGATCCTCCAATGATGATGAAACATGCAAAATAGATGAAATAACATAAGTATTGTGCCCCAATATGAAATATATCAATGAATAACAGCAAATTATGATACAAAATAGTGATGCAAATTGGACGTATCAACTCCCCCCAAGCTTAGACCTCGCTTGTCCCCAAGCGAAACTGAGCTCGATAAACAAGACCACATGTTTATGGAGTGAAGAGTCGATAAATAAAATACGGACAAGAAGCATCATATTCATTCACACAAGACATTCTAGTAAACAACTTCCTCATATAACTCATCTTGAAATAAGTAAAGAGAAATCACAAGTAAAGGTGCATAAGAAATCATAATTGGTGATGGCAAACTTTGTTCTTGGTCAGAGAACTACTAACGGATTGTACTTCTAAGCAAAGCTTTCATATTAGATTTTATAGCTGAGCCTTCATATTTAAGCATGACAATCTCTTCATAATCATTGATAACTTCAAAGTCATATTCATTCAGATAAAATTGGTACTAAACAAGAAAGTATAAAAGACATGATTAACTGAATCATAGCATAAATGATTGGTTCACAACAACTCAATTGCTTGCTTGAGATAGAGGGAAATAGGTTTACTGACTCAACATAAAAGTAAAAGACAGGCCCTTCGCAGAGGGAAGCAGGGATTAAATCATGTGCTAGAGCTTTTCAAGTTTTGAAATCATATAAAGAGCATAAAAGTAAGATTTTGAGCGGTGTTTGTTGTTGTCAACGAATGGTAGCGGGTACTCTAACCCCCTTGCCAAACGAACCTTCCAAGAGCGGCTCCCATGAGGGACGGCATCTCTACCAGCAAGGTAGATCATCCCCCTTCTCTTTTGTTTACACATGTATTTTAGTTTTATTTAGGATGACACTCCCCCCAACCTTGGCTTTCTCAATCCATGGCTAACCGAATCCTCGGGTGCCTTCCAACATTCACATACCATGGAGGAGTGTCTATTGAAAAATTAAGTTGCTTACTGATGAATCAGAGCAAAACATGTGAAGAGAATTATTAATGAAGGTTATTAATTGAGGCTGGGAACCTCATTGCCAGCTCTTATTGCAAAATTATTGGATAAGCGGATGTGCCGCTAGTCCATTGGTGAAAGTCCGCCCAACAAGATTGAAAGATGAAACACCACATACTTCCTCATGAGCTATAGAACATTGACACAAATAAGGAGTAGTATAGTTTGAATAATTTAAAGGTAGCACATGAAGTATTTACTTGGAATGGCAGAAAATACCATGTAGTAGGTAGGTATGGTGGACACAAATGGCATAGGTTTGGTCTAAGGTTATGGATGTATGAGAAGCATTCCCTCTCGATACAGGTCTTTGGCTAGCAAGGTTTGATAGCAAGCATAAAGGTTGAGGGAAACAAACAAATATACATATGATAGAAACAATCATGCATCTTTCTCATAAGCACAAGCAATTTTAACTCTAGAATACTAAGCATAGAGATAATAGAATAATGTATCTAAGTGTATTTCTCTCCTCCATTAAACATCAAGATGTTGTTGCTATTGACCAATGCTAAGTTTGCCAAAACCAAATAGATTTACTTAATGCTCCCAAAGTGATATCAATACTCATGTCAAGAGTAATCATATAATGGAGATTGCAAACTAAAATAAGGTGTGCAAAAAGTAAATGATAAGACTTCTCATTAATATTCCATAACGATAACTCACACCAACGGATACATAGATAACTAACTAAGAGAGATACTTCCACATTGCATACTATTCTATATGATAACTTCCCTACTCATGATATGACACTACTTGATAGTAAACGATAAAGGTGGTGGTGATGTGATACCGCGGCACTCCCCCAAGCTTGGAACAAACCAAGGGGATGCCAATACCGATGATGAATTACTCCTTCGGTGATGATGGTGAATCTTTGTCGTCATCAGACTTCCATGGAAGAGGCCCTCCATCAACAAAAGACATCTTGGTTTCCGGAAACCTGAAACTAGCAGCATGACTTATGCGCTTAAACCTGTTTTCATACTCACAGTTCTGATTATGGACATCATAGAGTTGAGCTTGGAGTTTGTTGGTGGTGTCGTGAAGTGAGAAGATATCGTCCCACAGCTTTGCAGTCTCCTTCTTGTGTCCATCAATGAGTTCAGACACAATCTTGTGAAAGATATCCACTTCACGCTCAGCCATCTTCTTGTAGTTGAAAACCTCTTGTTCCAGCTTCTCCATCCTGTCTTCCAAGCTCCCTTCTCCCTTAGGACCCTGGACATCTTTGATCTGCAACTCTCCATCCACGAGCTGCAACTCCTTGGGGTGCATCTTCAGCTCGTTCATGTACGGGTTGACGACGTCCTCAAAGAAGCTGTCCTTCTGAGTTCCCGACGAAGACATGATGGATCTAGATCCGAAGCAGATCCTGGCAGAAAACAGCTCGAAACAAAACACGACGAGAAAACGATATTACGGACCTCCAGGGGTCCGGGGGATTATATAGCAAATATTTTTACGACAAAAGGAAGGTTCCAGGCCGAAAACGAGTGGAAACGGGGCGCCGAGGCGGCCAGACCATAGGTCGGCGCGGCCAGGTGGGGCCCGCGCCGGCCTATGGTGGCACGCCCTCGCGCGTCTTTTCCACTCCGTTTCGATTCCGTAATTTTTCATATTTTCCAAAAACAGCAAAAATAATGTTCGGAAAGGTAAACGCGGACTTTTTATTACCTATACTGTTACCTATTCAAAGTCCAGTTCTGGCGGACTGTCAATTTGTCCTTTGATGAAAGCCTCCGGTGTTTCCACTTGAATAATATCAACATCCACATTATAAGAATCCCCCGAGATATAATGCTTGAGTCTTTGTCCATTCACCACTTGTGTGGCATTGCCTTGGAGAGAGCTAATTTTAATTGCTCCTGAACGATACACCTCCTCAACAACATATGGTCCTTCCCACTTCGAGAGTAATTTCCCTGCAAAGAATCTGAGACGAGACCGATACAATAGAACTTGATCTCCAACATTAAATTCTCTTTTGATGATCCTTCTATCATGCCATTTCTTAACTTTTTCTTTAAAGAGTTTAGCATTTTCATAAGCTTCACTTCTCCATTCATCTAGAGAACTTAATTGCAACAACCTCTTATTACCGGCTAATTTAGGATCTTTATTTAATTCTCTAACAGCCCAATAAGCTTTGTGCTCTAGTTCTAGAGGTAAATGACAAGCTTTTCCATAAACCATTTTATAAGGTGACATTCCCATAGGATTTTTATAAGCAGTTCTATAAGCCCATAATGCTTCTTTCAATTTGCTAGGCCAATTCTTTCTAGATTTATTAACAGTCTTACCTAAGATAGCTTTAATCTCTCTATTTGATAATTCTACTTGACCACTAGTTTGAGGGTGATAAGCAGAAGCAATTCTATGATTAATACCATACTTAGCAAGAGTTTTTCTAAAACCTCCATGAATAAAATGAGAACCTCCATCAGTCATAATATATCTAGGTACTCCAAATCTAGGAAATATAACATCTACAAGCATTTTTATAGAGGTCTCACCATCAGCACTTTTTGTAGGTATAGCTTCTACCCATTTAGTAACATAATCAACAGCGACAAGTATATGAGTGTTACCGTCTGAAGAAGGGAAAGGACCCATGAAGTCGAATCCCCAACAATCGAATGGTTCAATAACAAGAGTATAATTCATAGGCATTTCATTGCGTCTGGAGATATTACCAACTCTTTGACATTCATCACAAGATAAAATAAATTTCCTTGCATCTTTGAAGAGTGTTGGCCAATAAAAACCTGATTGTAGAACCTTTTGCGCGGTTCTATCTCCAGCGTGATGTCCTCCATAAACACTTCCATGACATTTATTCAATATCTCCTGTTGTTCATATTCAGGAACACATCTTCGCATAATACCATCCACTCCTTCTTTATATAAGTGTGGGTCATCCCAAAAATAATGCCTCAAGTCATAAAAGAATTTCCTCCTTTGCTGAGCTGAAAAGGTTGGAGGCAAATACTTCGAAACAATAAAGTTAGCATAATCTGCATACCAAGGGCTCTCTCGCGAGCTCACCTTTATTACAGCCAATTGTTCATTTGGAAAATTATCATTAACAGGAACAGGATCATAAGCAATATTTTCCAATCTAGACAAATTATCAGCAACAGGATTATCAGCACCTTTCCTATCTATAATATGTAAATCAAATTCTTGCAACAGAAGTACCCATCTAATAAGCCTTGGCTTAGCATCTTTCTTTGTCATAAGGTATCTAATTGCAGCATGATCAGTATGAATTGTAACTTTCGAATCAACAATATAGGGTCTAAACTTATCACAAGCAAAGACTACAGCTAACAATTCTTTTTCAGTTGTAGCATAATTTCTTTGAGCAGCATCAAGAGTCTTACTAGCATAATGAATAACATTTAATTTTTTATCTACTCGCTGTCCAAGAACAGCGCCTACAGCAAAATCACTAGCATCACACATAATTTCAAAAGGCAAATTCCAATCAGGAGGTTCGACTACAGGAGCAGTTGTTAAGGCTTTCTTTAGAGTTTCAAAAGCTTCCTTACAATCATCATCAAAAACAAAAGGTACATCTTTTTGAAGAAGATTAGTAAGAGGCTTTGAAATTTTAGAGAAATCTTTAATAAATCTCCTATAAAACCCAGCATGACCAAGAACACTACGAATACCTTTAACATCCCTCGGATAGGGCATCTTCTCAATTGCTTCAACTTTAGCTCTATCAACTTCAATACCTCTCTCAGAAATTTTATGTCCCAATACAATTCCTTCATTAACCATAAAGTGGCATTTCTCCCAATTAAGAACAAGGTTAGTTTCTTCACATCTCTGCAAAACTTTATCAAGGTTTCGCAAGCAATTATCAAAAGAATTCCCATAGACAGAAAAATCATCCATGAACACCTCTACAATACTTTCGCAAAAACCATGAAAAATAGCAGACATGCATCTTTGAAAAGTAGCAGGAGCATTACATAAACCAAAAGGCATACGCCTATAAGCATAAGTTCCATAAGGACAAGTAAAAGTGGTTTTCTCTTGATCTTTAGCTTTAACAGCAATTTGTGAAAACCCAGAATAACCATCAAGAAAGCAAAAATGAGTATTTTTAGACAACCTCTCTAACATTTGATCAATAAAGGGTAAAGGGTAATGATCTTTCTTAGTAACTTTATTAACTTTTCGAAAATCAATGCACATTCTATAACCTACAACTATTCTTTGAGGAATAAGCTCATCATTATCATTAGGCACAACAGTCATTCCTCCTTTCTTAGGAACACAATGAACAGGACTAACCCATCTACTATCAGCAATAGGATATATAATACCAGCTTCAAGGAGTTTTAATACCTCATTCCTTACCACTTCCTTCATCTTCGGAATTAGACGACGTTGATGTTCAACAACAGGCTTTGCATCTTCTTCCATATTAATAGCATGTTGGCAAATAGAAGGAGAAATCCCTTTCAAATCATCAAGAGTATAGCCAATAGCTCCTCGGTGTTTCTTCAATATTTCCAATAACCTTTCTTCCTCGATCTCTGAAAGCTTAGAACTAATAATAACAGGATATATTTTCTTATCATCAATATGAGCATATTTAAGATTGTCAGGTAAAGGCTTTAAATCAAAAACAGGATCTTCCTTTGGTGGCGGTGTTGTACCCAAATCTTCCACCGGTAAATCATGCTTGAGAATAGGTTGGCGAAGAAAAATTTCCTCAAGCTCATCTCTTTCTTTCCTAAAAGCTTCACTTTCACTATTCTCCAAATGTTGCTGCAAAGGATTATTAGGAACAAGAACAATAGATGCACATTGCTCCATTTTAAAATCATTACTAGGCAAGTCAGCTTTATAAGGAGTTTTGGTAAATTTAGAAAAGTTAAATTCATAAGGTTCACCAGCAAATCTAGTCAAAATTTTCTCTTTCTTACAATCTATAATAGCTCCACAAGTATTTAGAAAAGGTCTACCAAAAATGATAGGACAATGATCACTAGCAGCAGAACCAAGTACCAAAAAGTCAGCAGGATATTTAATCTTACCACATAGAACTTCCACATCTCGAACAATACCAATTGGAGAAATAGTTTCTCTATTAGCCAAATGAATAACCACATCAATATCTTCAAGTTCACAAGAACCAATTTCGTGCATAATCTCCGTGTAAAGCTCATAAGGAATAGCACTAACACTTGCACCAATATCACATAAACCATAATAGCAATGATCACCAATTCTAACAGATAGCATAGGAACACTAACTTGTTTGGATTTATTAGGATGTGAAACAATATTAGAAGCATCTTCACAGAAAATAATATGACCATCCTCCACATTTTCAGTCACAAGATCTTTAACTATTGCAACAGCAGGTTCAATTTTAATTTGTTCTTCAGGTTCTTTAGGTTTCTTTTCACTTTTATTAACCGCACTAGATATGACAGAGTACTCCTTCATTTTAGCAGGGAAAGGAGTTTTTTCAATATAAGCTTCAGGAATAACATTATCAACAGTTTCAACCACTACACATTTGTTTACAGATGAATCAACTTTATCCTTATATGGTTCATGATACTTATCAAAATTCTTCTTAGGCAGTTCATAATGAGAGGCAAAAGCTTTATAAAGATTTGCAACAACTTGGGAATCAAGACCATATGTAGCACTCATATTACGAAATTTATCAGTATCCATAAAAGCTTCAATGCATTTATAATCATAAGTTATACCTGATTCTCTATCTTTGTCGTTCTCCCATCCTTCAGTATTTTCTTGGATCCGATCAAGAAGGTCCCTTTTAAACTCTTCATTCTTGCGTGTAAATGATCCAGAACAAGAAGTATCCAGCAAGGTCTTGTCTTGAAAAGAAAGTCTTGCATAGAAATTATCAATAATAACATTACCAGGAAGCTCATGAATGGGGCATTTGAGCATTAAAGACTTCAATCTCCCCCAAGCTTGGGCAATATCTATATCCGATCTTTGTGAATTTCACTTGGAGGATAAAATTTGGAATAGAATAAAGGCACAATGTCCTCCCAATCAATAGAATCACCATTCTTCAGCAATTTATACCAGTGCGCCGCTTTACCAGACAGCGATATAGTGAATAGTTTCTTCCTAACTTCATTCATAGAAATACCTGCACATTTGAATAAACCGCATAATTCATGCAAAAACAATAAATGATCACCAGGATGGACAGTTCCATCCCCTTCATAGCGGTTATCCATAACACGTTCAATAATTTTCATAGGTATTTTATATGGTACTACTTCCTCACCTGGCGCTTCATCCACTACCGTTGCAGTAGTAGTAGATTTCCCAAATAGAAATTGAAGAGAGGATCTCTCCATAATGATTTATAGCAGCAGGCAGAAATAAAATCAGCACAAACAGTAAATTTCCTTACCAATTCCGCTTACCAATAGCGCTTCACTCCCCGGCAACGGCGCCAGAAAATAGTCTTGATGACCCACAAGTATAGGGGGTGTATCGTAGTATCTTCGATAAGTAAGAATGTCGATCCCAACGAGGAGCAGAAGGTGTTGGCAGCAGTTTCGATGGAGGATTCACTGTAAATGCTCACAGACAAGTATTCAGGGGGTTTTGATATTGCAGATAAATAAAGTACAAGTAAATAAAATGCGAGAGAAATAATTGCAGCGAGTGGCCCAATCCTTTTTAGCACAAAGGACAAGCCGGTTTGTTTACTTATAATGACCAAACGTTCTCGAGGACACACGGGATTTTAGTCTAGTACTTTCGCTTCATGTGGTTTAATAATCTTCATTGTTTTGATAAGTGTTGTGTGGGTGAACCTATGCTAATGCACCGCCCTTCCTAGGACTAATACATACTTGTGATTATACCCCTTGCAAGCATCCGCAACTACAAGAAAGTAATTAAGATAAATCTAACCACAGCCTTAAACTCTGAGATCCTGCGATCCCTCCTGCATCGATATACTAACGGGGGCTTAGGTTTCTGTCACTCCGGCAACCCCGCAATTAGCAACCGAATACAAGATGCACTCCCCTAGGCCCATAAATGGTGAAGTGTCGTGTAGTCGACGTTCACACGACACCACTAGAAGAATGACACCACAACTTAAATATCATAACATTGAATATTACTCAACCATAATTCACTACTAGCATTTAGACTTCACCCATGTCCTCAAGAACTAAACGAACTACTCACGAGACATCATATGGAATACAATCAGAGGTGATATGATGATGAATAACAATCTGAACATAAACCTTGGTTCAATGGTTTCACTCAATAGCATCTACAACAAGTATAGAATAACACCGGGAGAGTTTCCCCTATCAAACAATCAAGATTTAACCCGAATTGCTACAGCGGTGACGAGGTGCAGCGGTGGTGATGGCGGTGTAGATGGTGGAGATGATGATGATGATGATGATGGAGATGATGTCCCGCTCGATGACGATGGCGATGGCGTCGATTTCCCCCTCCGGGAGGGAATTTCCCCGGCGGATTCCTGCCCGCCGGAGAGCTCTTTTCTCTCTGGTGTTCTCCGCCCCGCAGAGGCGGCTGTAACCTTCGTGAGGTCCTCTCTGTGGCTTAGGTTTTCGGGACGAAGGAGTACGCGAAGAAAAGGAGGCGAAAGGGTCGTGGGCCCCCAGAGCACAGGGTGGCGCGGCCAGGCCTGGGCCGCGCCGCCTGTGGTCTGGGCCCACAGTGGCTCTCTCTTCTTCCCTTCTGGCTCCCTCCGTCATCTGGAAAAATAGAAATTTTCGTGAAATTCCCTTCCACAGTTGATCTTCCGAAATATTGCGTTCTGACGGTGCTTTTTCCAGCAGAATCCTGGCTCCGGTGCTTGATCCTCCAATGATGATGAAACATGCAAAATAGATGAAATAACATAAGTATTGTGCCCCAATATGAAATATATCAATGAATAACAGCAAATTATGATACAAAATAGTGATGCAAATTGGACGTATCACTCCGTAATAAACTTGCAAATACAACGGAGTCGTCGGGTGAGCAGGCTGACTTGATCACTCGGCCGCCCCCGACAAAATATTATTAATCGAATTAGCAAATTCACCGAAAAATACAAGATGCATAAAACATGCCTCGGGATACATTTGAAATTACCCCTTGTAAGTACAAGGTCATTACATACATATATATATATGCACGATTTTATGGCAGGTTTCCTAGGTCCTCCCGGGCCTTCAGGTCTCTCTCGATGCATGTTTCCATCCGAGAGATGACGACATATGCAGGATTTCTAGCAATAGTGTAATATTGGTCTAAACTCCTGCTAGTATTAGATATGGCCTCCAAATCTAAGGTCGGGTGACACGCTAGAACTTAAGCAAAAGCAAGTTCGGCACCGGCCAGAAGCTCCTTCCGCACCAACAGTTGAATTCTTTCTGGAGTCTTGAATCGGTGAACAGAGCAGACAAAGTTTCGGGTGCTTGATCTAAAGGAAACAAGGTCCTCCAAACCATCGAGAGATGAGCGTGGAACTTGTCGAAGTAATAGTGCACCTTCTCAGCCCGATGCTCAAACTTGGCCATGACAACGGCCTTTGGTCGATGGGACCACAATTCATGTTTCGGGTGAGCGACATCAGTCATCGCTTCGATCTTTTCATGGATCCTTCTGTTTTCTTCTGATTCGTCGGGAGCTACGACTGTCGAAAAACAAGGATCAATTAAGTGACATTTAAGCGTCGATAAAAATCAACGGACGGATGGATACTTACAGCTCAAGCTCTCAGCAGCAACACAGAGACGATCGAGGGCATGTTGTTCAACTACAGTCGCAATTTCACTCTTTCTTTTTACAAACGCAGCCATCGCGTGAAGGGTGGTTATGTTCTTATTCAGTCGGGATATCTGATCACGCAAACGGCGAACAATATCGGATTCATCGCTACCCGAAGGATGTAACACTACAAGAAAACTTCTGATAGACAACGTCTCAAAATCGTCCGCTAAGGGGTATTTTTCGTCGCCTATGGGCCTAACCCGACGATATGGGTTCTGTTGTGGAAACTGCGTCAGGCAAAGTCCAACGACGTTTTTTCGGTCCGTCGCGCTTGGGCGCCCTTCCGCCACGGAAAATCGGACCGTTGCGCAAGTGTTTCGGGAGCCCATTGACTGCTGACGTCATGCAAACTGACACGTGGCAGACGCCGTTAACTGCAGTTAACGGCGTTAACCGGCTGAAACCCCGTGGTAGATGGTAGGCCCACACGAGGCCTGCCACGTCTTAAGCGGGCCGGGCCAGATGACATAGTTTGACCGGTCAACTATATAGCTGGGCTGGTCCATTAGTTACGTGGGCCGGGCCTAACCTCTAATGTTGACTGGTCAAAACTTAAATGGGCCGGCCCATTTAACATGTGGGGTCCACCTTACGCAACTGGGCCGGCCCAAGAAGCAAGTGGGCCGGGCCAAAAACACAGGTGGGTCCCACTTTCCTGTTAAAAGGCCGGCCCATTTAGTGTGTAGGGTCCACCGTATAGCAAGTGGGCCGGCCCAACAAGCTAGTGGGCCGGGCCAAAAACACAGTGGGTCCCACTTTCCAGTTAAAGGGTCGGCCCATTTAGTATGGGGTCCACCATATAGCAAGTGGGCCGGCCCAACAAGATAGTGGGCCGGGCCAAAAACACAGGTGGGTCCCACCTTCCTGTTAAAGGGCCGGCCCATTTAGTATGTGGGGTCCACCATATAGCAAGTGGGCTGGCCCAAAAACAGTGGGTCCCACATTTCTGTTAATAGGCCGGCCCATTTGGTTTGTGGGGTCCACCATATAGAAAGTGGGCCGGCCCAACAAGATAGTGGGCGGGCCAAAAACACAGGTGGGTCCCACCTTCCTATTAAAGGGCCGGCCCGTTTACCATGTGGGACCACCATATAGCAAATGGGCTGGCCCAACAACATAGTGGGCCGGCCCAAAAACACAGGTGGGCCCCACTTTCCTGTTGAAGGGCCGGCCCAATTAGTATGTGGGGTCCACCATGTAGCAGGTGGGCCGGCCCAACAAGATAGTGGGCCGGGCCAAAAATACAGGTGGGTCCCACTTTCCTCTTAAAGGGCCGGCCCATTTAGTATGTGGGGTCCACCACAAAAGCAAATGGGCTGGCCCAACTATTTAGTGGGCCGGCCCAGTAGTATGTGGGGTCCACCTTTTTGCAAGTGGGCCAGCCCAATTAGAGTGTGGGGTCCACGGTAAATCAAATGGGCTGGCCCAAGAAGTAAGTGGGCCAGCCCGTTTAGTTGTTGTTTATATGCCGGCATAATATGCGCTTTAGGATTTTGCGGGCAGGCACATATGTGATTTTGCTTAATTGGGCCGTTTAAGGGATGGGAATTCGTGATTTAGATACTGAGAATATTTACGCAGCATTGATTTCTGTCGAATAGCCTCACTTACCACAAGCACCAAAGAAAAAATGCGCGAAAGAACTATAAAAACTAACTAAATATTACATCAGCTGCAAGGCATTGAAAAAATATTACAGAACCCAGAGAAATTGAATGGTAATTAAACCTAGCAATACAATGAAGCGATCCGGCAATCTTTTAAGTTGTCCATGCAGCACCTATATCTGAAACAAAGACATTACAAGTTAAGACAGCAACAATGGAAAGGCAAAGACACTACAATATTGTTTGCCAAAGAATTTGGAACTCATCATTTCGTCGTTATAACAAGATCATTGTAATGCGCACAATAAGCAAACAAAGAGTGCATGCCGCATACCAACAGCCAATATAACAGAGCATGTTAGAATGAAACAGCAGACTTACTACTGTCGAGTCCCATGCAAACCAACATGTTCAGGGAGTACAAAATTGGCATGAACAACATAGTAGCAGGCTATAAATTTTGTAACGACGACTGAGCAAGATACAGAATATAGTGGGATCACCTGTGAACTTGTATAAGAGGGAATGCAAACCAATATGTTCAGCATTCCATATGTGAGCGTCATGCCAAGTCAGAGAAACAAGTCGATAATGCAGCTTTTGAAGAACAAGATGGCACACAAAATTATTATCTAGTAATATGACAAGTTTATTTGTACTACAGGCTTAGATAGCAGAGTGATAGCATGCCAAACTAAGTCCTTACTTTGTTAGCTTACAATGAACTAGATACAAAACAATGGCATCACCTGTAGTACAGGGAATGCAAGCCAACATGTTCATGGAGTAAAAAATTGGCACAAACAACATAGTAGCAGGCCATAATTTTTGAAACAACATCTGAGCAAGATAAAGTTATGATGGCTAGATCTACAGAGCAGGGAATGTAAACCAAATATAGAAGTTACGATGCCAAAAGCTATAGAGCAGGGAATGCGAACCAACATGTGCAATTACTTAAAATTGGCCATGAACTAAATAATAGCAGGATGTTACTATAATAGCTAGGAATAAAACAGATAGGAGTTATAATGGCATCACTGATAAACTTGTAGATAAGGGAAAAAATCAATTTGTTTCGGGATATAAAGTTGTAATGAGCAACACATAGAGGATAGTTAATGCTACGGCTTAGGATGGACCAGAAACGGAATATAGTGGGATCTGAACTTGTAGAAAAGGGAATGCACACCAATATGTTCACAATTCTATATGTGAGCGCCATGCCAATTAAGAGAAACAAGTTAATATTGCAGCTTTTGAAGAATCAGATGGCAGACAAAATTATGATGGAAGTTGCTGCTGTGACGAGTTCAAATAAATTTGTACTGCAGGATGGCAGAGCGATAGCATGCAGGAACTAATAGCAGGCAGTTAATTTGTACTGCAGGATGGCAGAGCGATAGCATGCAGGAACTAATAGCAGGCAGTTAGCTTACGACGAAGTAGATAGAAATAACAATGGCATCACCGTAGTACAGGGAATGCAAACCAACATGTTCAGGGAGAACAAGATTGGCATGAACAACGAATGAGCAAGATAGAAGTTATGATGGCTACATCTACAGAGCAGGGAATGCAAACCAAAATGTTCAATCGCTTGAAGTTAGCAATGAACTAGAAAATGGCAAGGTGTTACGGTCATAACTAGGAATGAACTAAAAGAGCTTCAGACAAACAGGCATCTGAACCCAGAACATGGCGCTAAAACAAGGGACTTACATTAGGAGAAGCACTCTGTGGGAATCACAGCAGATCTTCCTGGGGTTGATAGATCCGGTGATGAAGTACACTACATGTGCTCCTTGGGGTTGGAGAGACGGCCATTAAACTTCATGGTTACTCATCTAATCTGCAAAGACGTAACGGCGCGTCGTTAGCACAAACAGGTTCCCCCAAGATTAAACAAGAACTTGCAGGCAAGCAATAGAAAAGCGACAGTAGAAGAGTTTAGATCATGGACGGCGCCGGTGAAGCAGATTCGGTTCATGCACATCGGTGTCGGTGAGCAAGATCCGATGCGGTGGACGATGCCGCAGCTGAAGCGACTGCGGTAGGCTGCTGGATGAGCATATGGTTTCGAGGTTCGGCGGGGATGATCCGGTCCGGTTGATGACGGCGTCGATGAAGCGGCTCCGGCAGGCAGCCGGATGACGAGGATCGCGAGGCCTCGGGTAGGCCAGGGAAGTCCGGCGGGGATGTTCCGGTGCGGTGGTCGTGGAGGTGGTAGAGAGAGGGACTTGGGAAGTTCCGGTGGGTGGTCTGAGGGAAATGAATTTTTTTGGGAGGGTTTCCGGGGCTAGGGAGGTGGTGATCCAAAAAATGACGGGCAGACCCCCCCACCAACCGACTTTCTGTCATCTCCACAAGGGTAGAATGGGAATTTGAAAGCGTGTGAATTTTTTGTATTTTGTGGGCGGGAAGTTTTGCCGCTATGAGATTTTGAATTTGGCTAAGGTCCAAGTATAATGATAAAAAATTGTGAGACCGTACTAGTACCTCTGTTCAAGGCCGAGTGCAAAATCAAATCATCATCACCTTGAATATCGGTTACTATCATCGTGTTCTATCTTCTTATCCCATTCAAAAACACGCCTGAAATATTTCTAGATTGGCGGGAGATTTTGCCGCCCGACTGAGATTTGATTTTGAATATGGCTATGGTCAAGTAATATAATATAATACTAATATAAAGACGGTACACCTGGTTAAGTACTAATTGCTCTGCTTCGGCAGTTAAGGCCAGCAGCCACATCAAGCCATCATCATTACAAACAAAATCAGTCAAATCTAGAAGCTAGTATAGGATAAATTCACAGCAGCATAATAAATCCAGAAAACTAATATAATACTACATAAACTGCATACAAGAGCCAAAAGCAGCCAATAACAATGTTAATGTTCACGACAAACTAATCTGAAAATAATACAAGACACAATGTATGGCCAACATGAAGATTAGGATACCCCAGGATGAACGAATATGTTCTTCATTCAGCATATATTTCTTCGTCACTCCATTGAAGGAAATTTTCATTGAACTCCTTCCGTCTGCAGTGTGCAGCCAATACATCCTCCAAACGGTATGGCCTTTGTTCATTTCTCATACCGTAGTTTCCTAATCTATTCACATGTATTGGCCACTCATCCCAGGCCTTTATATCATCAAAGTACTCTCTGATATAACCAAAATCTGTGTAGTAGATGCAGCCAGGTCGAAGTGTCGGGTGCACTCTGGTGTCGACGGAGATACACCGGATATAATGGACGAAGAAGGCACGACTGCCAATGTTATTGACGGCATGGAGAGAGCGGCTCTCAGTGTCCACACGGTACACCAATGGTTGACCTTCCTCCAAATGCTTGTTGTCCAACAACACAAGCAGCAGAGCACCATCCGACTCCACAAGGTAGAACTTGTTATTTCCAAGTTCTGGAAATGAAAATAGTGTATCCATTTTGACAGTGCTCGCACGCTGCTCCAACTGGACATTGTTGGTGCACACTAATTTTCCGAACTCAAAATTGTTCACAGCTATTGCATACAATTCACCATTGAACGGGGTAATGCAACGCAGACAATGGTGCTCGATCGAAAATCTTCCTTCTCCCCAATCTTCATCTATACCCTTAGTTGGAGTGCTCTCATCGACCCAAGCAATTTCCGCCGGGTAATCTTTGGAAACGAAGACCATAGTCGGGGACTTCATCACAGCGACTGACTTCAGAATAACGTTTGGCATATGCGCCTCAAACATAGTATTCAATGTCTTTGTGAGTGGGTTCAGAAGCCGTATCTTGTGCGGCTGGTTCTTCTGGGCAAGCACGATGACGCCACGGCAAAAGCCGACAAAGTAGTATCTAAAATATATTGATGAAGATAACATTCAGCACTAAGATGTTTACGATTGAAAATAAAAATAGATTAACTCTATAGATATGGAGGAATTTGAACCTTGCATGAACTTCCGTTAGATCGATGGTGACGTAGCGGGATGTGCGGAGGTGGAGGAAGGTGAAATCAGCAGCGCGTGGAAGGCCGTGGTCTAGCATGATCCATTCGTGCAGGTGCACGTCGGGCTCAGGTAAACCTGAGCGCCAATTTCTACAGACTTGCCTCATAGCAGAGTAGGTGTCAGCGTACTGCTCGTTCGCCAGTAAGCATTCGCCGATCTTGTGAAGTGGTCCATCAGCCGAGAGAGAGGCCCAGTTCACGGAGGCGACGGCCGCCGGCGCATTCTTCTTGTCCATCGCCGGCAGGGAGCGCGCGTGGGCGGTTGGTGTTTTTTCCTTCGATTTGGAGAAGTTGATGGGACGTGAGAGGCGTGGTTGCGTGCGTGAGTGAGAATGAGACTGTGTGCAGAGGGAGGGAGAGAGGGGGCTCTGGCAACGTGACGGTTGGTCTCGGCAGTTTCTCAAAAAAGCTAGACGTTTGGTCTCAACACGCGCACCGCCTAACCGCTGTGCACCGCGACACGCGTCCGTGGTACTGCACGTCTGCACCGTTACGTGTACTCAGTTAGCCTTACACTGGAAAAATATCTGCACTCAGTTTTCCCCTCGAGTACTAATACTGGCTAGTGCATTACCTCATAAAAAAAATACTGGCTAGTGCAATATACTCAGTTTTACCCTCAAGTGGCTGATCAACAGAGAGTCAACAAATGGGATTAAGCTATCTAATTGAGTAATTTCATGCGCAAAAAAAAATCATAGTGCCTCCTACTCATGGAGTCTTGTTAAGAAGAGGAGGTCTAATACGTGGAAAACAGAATAGCACACCACAGGTCCGAAATGATGGAAAGGGCTAGGCAATCCACTTATTATAGAACTCAACAAAAACCACATGGAACTATATTAAACTTATGCAGTAGCCAACGCAACCAAAAGTCAGAAGTGCAGGCTGAATCCCAAAGGCACAACACAAAAAGGAAACTTGCAACCTTATATAAAAGGGGCTATGCAACCCACTTATATACACATTAACAGCCATCCTCGTGTGTGACAAGAGAAATTCAACACTGGATTCGGAGGTAGGCACATGAAGCTTTACAAGGGCCAATGGGGCACCAACAATTTAAGGATGAATTGAACCACACCGTCAACAATTCAAACTCGAGACCTTGGCTCTAATACCATTTAAGTTCGAACGGATTGAAAAGGCTAGGCAACCAATTTCTAAAACATCCACAGGAACAACTACCAAGTTGATCCCAGCCGTAGATAAATGCATCCACCAACAAAATAGGAACAGTGCCTCAGTCTCAGTAAACATTTCACAATACCAAGGTACTCACATGTCAATGTCAGTGTTTTCATCTCCAATTATCTATGGCATTTTATTAGTCTTTTGAGAGATTATAACAAACTTGATTGGCCTCCTGCAGTAGGGCATCACATGCTTCTGATCTCGATCTCAACATGTCAACTTGGTTTCTTAACACATCTGCTGCAGCTCGTTCTATTTGGATTTGTTCCTCCAGAACTTGTGCAGAGAAAGACTTGGACTTGGACTTGGACTTGGACTGCAAAAACCCAGCATTTCGCAGGAAAGTGTTTTTGGTGATATCTTTATTTTTAAGTACCATGGTAAATGTCTCCATACATTCTTCTAGAGTTTTTTCCATACCATCTTTCCCGGGTTTTGCCATCTCCAATTTCATATTTGCCTGAAAAGTTTTGAGTCGTGTAAAAATAAAAGTTATTACAGAGAAACATGCAGACGGTAGATTTAATGTGTATGAACTACTTCTAATCCTACAAGTTGGTATGCCTGATTACACATCAAATGCATTTTCACAAAAACGCCTACAAGATCATATTGACATATTGCTCCTACAAATTGGCAAGTGTGTAGTTAAAAAATTTAAATCATAAAGAAGACTTACAATAACACTTTCTGCAAGTTCTCCTATCACATTATGTTTGTTCTTCTGGCATGCCTCGAACTGCTCTGCCAGAGTCATCTCTTTGTCTGGTTGCATGTTGTTTGCATGATCTACTTTCTGCATTTTTGTACAATCATATGGAGATCAAATAACGTGGTTGAAATGGAGGATGGAAATATAACATGCACACGGAGTTCTACACAATTTACGAGTAACATATGTAGCAGTACAGACCAGCGGGGCATTACTTTTTGCCAGAGATGCCCAACCAAGTGACGAGATCCTGTACGGCTTGGTAAACGTTGTTTCAAGCGGTTAGCCTGGTTCCTTTTAGACAACGTCTGCAAAAGGAGACTAGTGAGACACTGGCGCAAAATAAGTATTCGGAATTTAATCTGGTTTCACGGTCCTCATAAGCCATACCACATTCTTTGGATCAGACCAATGCTTGACAAGATCTCCCCACTGCTCGTCAGTCATACAGGGTGCAGGAGACTTTGTTCGAACATTGGCAGTAATCTGGCCAGTGAAGTATGTCGCCTTAAGCTTATAGCGGTGCTGGCGCAACAATTCTTTGAATATGGAAGCGATGACAAACTTTACATCCTCATTATCCTCATCGAATTCAAACCTTAACTGCTCACAACGGTGGAATGATTGGTGAGTTATATAGCATAGAAACAACAGTAAGCTACAAGAAATGGGACAGATCAATGTGGAATAATTTATCATTACCAGGAGAAGCATGACTTACGTGTAAATTATGCACTAAACTCTCGAACTGTGAAGGGGTGTCAACGTGCTGCTTCCACAATGGGAAGGTAGGAAGTTCATTCCTGATAAAATGGCCAACCTGTGATACAAGATATGAAGATTCATGCGGATGAAGTGGCCTTCTGCCACCTACAATAGATGTGATGCGAAATCTTGAACCCATTCCGGAAATCTTAGCTGCAAGTTTTTTTCCTACCGTTGGCCCCCTCGTTTTTATTGATCGTGGCGAACCTACCAAGTTAAGCATTACATCAAGCTATCATGGTATATAGATACATAAGGGAGCATTAAACTACAAGTCTTGAAAAAAGTATTACCTTTTTTGGCGTGGGTCTCATCATCGGGAGAGGAGTTGTCTTTCGCAGGACTAAGGGTCGGAGGGAGATCATCACCAGTTTGCTGGTGTTGTGGCAGCACTGTTTGGACATTTGAGGCTGTATCATCTGGGACTAGCATCATGTGTCCTTGGCCATTATTACCTACCACCACTCCTGATGGTGCCAATTCTTGGCTAGAATTTGCTGTGGAAACTGGTTCTGTTGGCAATTGTTGCTGAGAATCAGTATTGGCAACTGGTGGTTGTGGAATGTGTGGGCTGGTACATGCTGGGGCTACTTCTGTCTGATTCGATGGTTTGTGGTTTTTACGAGACCTTTTACTGTTATCATTCTTGGCCTGTTCGCCACCTCGTGTCAGTCTCTTGTTAGACCTTGTAATAGGAGGAGCAGCACGAGCATCAGGCTTAACTCTTTTTTTATTACGCACTGTCACCCATCCTCCGGTATCAGCCTGAGGTTCCTGTTGAGTGTTCTTCCTCCTATTCGTTCTTGAAAAGTTCTTTCCCGAATCTGCAGATGCCTGTCACACATAAATGATATTTCAATGTACAATATTATATGATGATGATATGCAGATGGAATGGAAAAACAGTCAGGCAACATATGCCAAAACATATATGAGGCGTTAACTAAGCAGGAAAAATTGTAGTAATGAGATTGAACATGGCATGGGTAACATATTTGGTAGGACTGGGATACAACAAATGGAAGTTGGGACAAATAATTCGATGACAGGACAGAGAAAACTCACCTTGTTGTGTTGCAGACGATAGTCGACCAGGGCATCTTCCTGAGTCAGCTCGCCATCACAATCAGCAGGATCAAATTCTGAATCAGAGGAATGTTCCGTATCCTTTGTGAGGGAGGTGGGTGGCGTTTTTGCACTAGACCTTGTAGAAGGATGTAGTGTTAGGCCCAACGAGGCTGCAACTCGGCTATTATGCAGAATAGTTTGCCTCCGTTGCTCTTCGTACTCATTCTCGAGTGGAAGACCTAACATGCATTGGCGAGAAATGCAGATGAGATTTATCATGGAACTGTGCATATAAGAACAAATTAATAGTAGCAGTGAGACTGCTCAAAAGGTGTAATGACAAACAAACTATGGCTCAAAAATAATTGATGTTCATATTGTCAAGCTTCATGCACTAGCCAACGCAACCGGAAGTCCGGACTGATGGAAAGGGCAAACAAATTATGGCTCAAAAATAATTTATGTTGGGCAACAAAGGGCAGCAGCAACAATTTTTAGGATAAGTATGATGTCAAGCTTCATGCAGTAGCCAACGCAACCAAAAGTCCGAACTGATGGAAAGGGCTAAGCAATCCACATATAGACTCAAACACATATAAGTGTCATTTTCATGCCAATGGTTAACCATATGGAATGGCGTGTGCTTAATATAATTGCCTAGGGTCTTCCAAATTCCAACAGATCGATCTATTGGATGAACTTGCTAGAGCATGCAATTCGAAATGGTATCAGACCTACAAGGTCCTGAGTTCAAATCCTAGCAAGTAGCAACGCAGTATTCAAAATAAATATTTGCAGCCTTCCTAAAAAAATATCTAATGATACATGCCTAAGGCTCGGTCTATTGAATGAGTGGTTTTATCACTTAGCACCACAAGTTGGGGATTTTTAATCACAAAACACCAACATTTGGGGAAATTATTTCACATAACACATTATTTGTCATTAGTCGGCTTGACAAGAGCATGACCCTACAGCGTGACACCAATTTACAGTACGTGAGCATGTTTGCTACAAACAAATGAATTTTGGTGTGAAATTTTGTAGACACTCTGTGGAAATGAGAATATGAGTCACACTTGTTACATATGCTACACACAAATGAATTACCATATGACAAATATCCACAAGAAATTATAACCACACAAGAACATGAGATTTGGGTAATATATTCTGTACCAGCATAAGGTTTTGATAATGTTTACCAATACAACTACCCTGGACATAAGATTTTATTTTGAACTGTCTGGACTTAAGATTTAACAACTAGTGTTGACAAACAGCTTTGTATTTGCGTTTAACAGCAAATACCACAAAATAAAGTCTAATTGTCTTTCTCCTGCGGTCACTCTTAAACTGACGGTGGCCGGAGGTCACTAATGGGCTATCAAACAGAGATCATGTATTCTGCGAAACAATTACCCCAAATGTTAGTGTTTTGTGATACAAATTTCTAGGGTTGTGGTTCTGTGATAAAAAAATCCTGAACTTCTGGTGTTAAGTGATAAAACCTCATTGGATGAACTGGCTAGAGCATGCAATTCCACATGGCGCACACAGAGTTGCAAATAGAAAAAAATACAGGCAGTTTAATACTATCAATAAATTGCTCTCCTAGCTTGACTGCTATCATAACCTTTGTAATACGTACTACCACCATCCCGAAGTTTTTATCAAAAATCATTAACATGCAAAATACAAATTTAATATCATTAAATAGATAACGAATATATTTTCGTACGGTATCTACAAAATATTATATTTCTTGATAGATTGTTCTGAAAGTTTGGTCAAACTTTACTTGGTTTGACTTTTATAAATAAGCCTTCAGGTTTGGGGTGGAGGTAGTAATGTAGTATACTTCAAACCCCAAAAAAGTACCGCACAGAAGTGATATTTGGAAAAGAAATGCGTAACGAAAGCGGACATAAGCTCTGCCTCTCCATCAGCAGATGTAAGGTTACGATCAGCAGAGTTCCGAGATAAAAAAAATACAGGCAGTTTAATACTATCAACAAATTGCTCTGCTAGCTTGACTGCTATCATAACCTTTGTAAAATGCATACTTCAAACCCCCAAAACATATCACACAGAAGTGATTCTCGGAAAAGAAATGCATAACGAAAGCGGACATAACCTCGATCTTCCTCTCGATCAGCAGATGTAAGGTTAAGATCTCATATAGCTACGCGGCAAACAACTATCTACACTGATCTAATATCAGCAAGAATGCATTGCAAGAAAGCAACGAAAACTAGTGTAAGAAATCAAATGCATATAACAAAAGCGGACATGTAAAGTATTCATCAACCTTCGTCTGAGGCCCGGGCGGATTTACTCTTTGGTTGGGGGTGGTCGACTTTGGGGCCGCGTTTTTTGCCCATCTCGATCTCCGGTGAGGTGGACTACAGAGTCGGGGAAGCAGATCCGGAGGAGATATGGCGCGGTGAACGTCGGCGTCGAGGAAGCTAATCCGGCTTGCTAGGCAGCAAGGGAGCCGGTAAAACGTGGTCGGTCACTACGGTGGCCGGTGAGAAGGCAGTGATGGTGAGGAGGGGCGGTGGGGCACGGCCGTCGTCGTGGGAGTGTGCCTGGTAGAAGCATGAGAAAGATGTGGTGTTCGAATTGTGCTCTACAGGGAAATATCCTCTGTGGACCGATGTTTATAGGCCGACGGGCAAACCGCAGGTTTTGGGGTAGCTTGAAAATGGGACGCGCCAACAATTTCGGCGCGTGTTTTGCGGCAGAGATGAAAGTCACCCATAAGAAACTTTCCTCATGGATGCTTGTTGCTTGGTCGTGTGGACAACATATATAGTGGGAGATGCCCATAGCTAGCTAGGCCATTCATATCAAACTCGAGTGATTATCACTAAGTTTACAATGAATATATTTCATGACACTTGATATTGGCCGGATAGTAGAAAATATATTTCATGACTATCGATCCCATATTAGTTAATTTATATTATTTCAATTGCTAAAATATTTTCATATTCTTTTAGAGTTCTAAAAACACACTACACAATGACAATGGATATCACTACCTTCTAGGTCCCGGTCATCAGATTTAGAGTAAAGTAGCTTAGCGACAGATTTAGACCTTTGTGCAACAAATACATGAGTTGGTGATATGTGCAAAAGAACAGGTTAAGTGAGTGTTTTGTGCAACAATGACAACAATAAGTGGAGTTTCGATCGTGCAAAGGATAAAAGGTGGAAGAGGGATCACACGGAAGGAGAAATTAAGAGAAAGGGAGAGCAGTGCCTCACGGGGCCGCTGTTATTTATGGTGAAAAGAAATGCTTCACTTTTTTCGGTGAGTGATGTTGACTGGCACACAGGGTTTCAGTTATGTAGACCTGCAGTGCAGGCTACGCGCCCGTCTAATATTCATTTTTTTCAGCGACAAAAAGAGAGAGAGAGAGAGAGAGAGAGAGAGAGAGAGTCTTGACGACGCGTCTTTACTTAACAAAGAAGATTGCTGGGAGTTTGCCTACCTACCGCACGTGACTTGTGCTCACTGATGTGTGGGACCTACACGCATGGGACCACACGTAAGTGACCGACCTACTTTATTCTAGGGGTGCCCCTCAAGCTAATACATAATCTGCAACATGAAACTATATTCGCTTATAAAATCTGAACTTTGAAATCCAATTTAATTTAAGTCTATTATTGGTCATATCAACTATCAAGTCTAAAATTACATTCTGAAACTTGTTCAACGCTTTCTCATGAATTATTATGGTAGTTTTTTAAAATCAAATGCTAATTGATTTGAGATAATAAAAAACATATATTATTGCACAACAATGGGATATTAAAATATCTATTTGTAAATAAAAATAAGAAGTCAATGTTGTGGTAAGTTAGGAGGTTCAAAGGGTAAACCAAATATAACGTTTTGTTCAATCTCATAGTTCATATTACCAAGTTTGATTATCCCTGGACAACATTGTTTGTTATAGTGTTCCCTAATTGGGCATGGTGGTGCATCTTGCCATTTCTAACAATGTTGATGACTAGACTTTTCAAGTTTTCGGTATAAAAAATCGTTTTTCATTTTCTAGATGATAAAATATGTTTTTTTGTGCATGGGGTAGAAAAGATATGGGTCAAAATGGCGCATCTACATTTTTTAAATAAATTACGCCATATTTTAATGACAAATCCCAAATTTACGGTTTTTAGTGCTTTCTAGCTAGTTTCGCACATTTAAATGACTTTATGCTGATTTATTGAAAGTAATTCAAATTTGAATTGTAGATATGTTATAACTTGGTCCTACAAGTCCCCATAAATAATTTTTATATACATATTACTTACTATATATAGAAACCAGCGATAGTACTGAAATATTCAACCCCTTTGCAGGATAATCATGTAAAACATTTTGACCTGGTTTTGAAATAAATAAATGAAACTGAAGAAAACCTGAAAAATGAAACCCTTCTACATGGAGTGTGCTTGTATGTGTTAGTTGACAGGGAAAATAAGAAACATGTGATAGGGTAGTGAAAAACAAAATGTCTTCACAAAGCGGACTATCGTGTATGAAGATTCATGGTTTGCAAGCCAAATGATATAGTTATGGCCATATTTGTGGCACAGTTTGTTACAATGTGCCCAAATTGGGCATGGTGGTGCATCTTGCCATTCCCAACAATGTTAATGACTAGACTTTTCAACTTTTCGGTATAAAAAATATTTTTTTCATTTTCTAGATGACAAAATATGTTTATTTTGTGAATGGTGTACATATAAGATACGGGTCAAACTGGCAACTCTACATTTTTTAGATAAATTACGCCATATTTTAGTGCCAATTCCCAACTTTTACGGTTTTAGTACTTTCAAGATAGTTTCGCACATTTAAACGACTTTATGCTGATTTACTGAAAGTAATTCCAATGTGAAATGTGGGGGTGTTATAACTTCGTCAAAGAAATCCCCCAAAAACATAGTTTAGGGTTGGGGGTAGATACGGAGTACATGATTTGTATGTTTTGAATATGTCTAGACCTTGTTTATCAACTTGAATGCTTAATTACTATATATATGACGTAAGAAGGCTATGTGCTTTGGGTTTTCATTTTTTTTGATTTTTTCTGAATTTTTATGCTCATTTGAATCTTGGTCAAATCCTAGGTTTGACTAGGATTTAAACAAACTTAAAACATGAAAATGAAAAGGTAAGCCTGGATCCTTCCTAGTCACTCTAAAATTAAGCTTTTGGGAAGTTTTAGAAATTTCCATGTTTGAAACCCGAAACCACTTCTCTTCATGCTTGACTTCATAAGACAAAGTTAAGGGTTAGGGGTAGATACATGCCTTTTCTGTTTTGAATATGTCTAGACCTTGTTCATCAACTTGAATGCTTACTATATATATATATATATGACATAAGAAGGCTATATATATGTGCTTTGGTTTTTGGTTTTTGTTTTTTCTGAATGTTTATATATGCCCATTTGAATCTTGGTCAAATCCTAGGTTTGACCAAGATTTAAACAAGTTTAAAACATGAAAGTGAAAAGGTAAGCATGGATCCTTCTTAGTCATTCTAAAATGAAGCTTTTGGGGGGTTCTTGAAATCTCAATGTTTGAAACCCAAAACCACTTCTCTTCATGGTTGACTTCATAAGACAGATGAGTTTAGGGTTATGGGGTAGATACATGATTTGTCGGGTTTGAATATGTCTAGACATGCTTGTTTATCAACTTGAATGCTTACTATATGACCTAAGAAGACTATGCATGTGCATTGGTTTTTCATTTTTTGTTCTTTCTGAATGTTTATGCCCATTTGAATCTTGGCCAAATCCTAGGGTTTGACCAAGATTTAAACAAGTTTAAAACATTAAAATGAAAAGGTAATCATGGATCCTTCTTAGTCACTCTAAGATGAAGTTTTTGGGAGGTTTTCGAAATTTCCATGCATGTTTGAAACCCAAAACCACTTCTCTTCATGTTTGACTTCATAAGACAGAGTTTAGGGTTAGGGCTAGGGGTAGATACATGATTTTCTAGTTTGAATATGTCTAGACCATGTTTATCAACTTGAATCTTTGGCCAAATCCTAGGTTTGACCAAGATTTAAACAAGTTTAAAACATGAAAATGAAAAGGTAAGCCTGGATCCTTCTTAGTCACTCTAAAATGAAGCTTTTGGGAGGTTTTTGAAATCTCAATGTTTGAAACCCAAAACCATTTCTCATCATGCTTGACTTCATTAGATATAGTTTAGGGTTAGGTGTAGATACACGATTTGTCTGGTTTGAATATGTCTAGACCTTGTTTATCAACTTCAATTCTTACTATATGACATAAGAAGACTATATGTGCTTTGGTTTTTGATTTTTTAATTTTTTCTGAATGTTTATGCCCATTTGAATCTTGGTCAAATCCTAGGTTTGACCAAGATTTAAACAAGTCTATAACATGAAAATGAAAAGGTAAGCCTGGATCCTTCTTAGTCATTCTAAAATGAAGCTTTTGGGGGGTTCTTGAAATCTCAATGTTTGAAACCCAAAACCATTTCTCATCATGCTTGACTTCATTAGATATAGTTTAGGGTTAGGTGTAGATACACGATTTGTCTGGTTTGAATATGTCTAGACCTTGTTTATCAACTTCAATTCTTACTATGTGACATAAGAAGACTATATGTGCTTTGGTTTTTGATTTTTTGATTTTTTCTGAATGTTTATGCCCATTTGAATCTTGGTCAAATCCTAGGTTTGACCAAGATTTAAACAAGTCTATAACATGAAAATGAAAAGGTAAGCCTGGATCCTTCTTAGTCATTCTAAAATGAAGCTTTTGGGGGGTTCTTGAAATCTCAATGTTTGAAACCCAAAACCACTTCTCTTCATGGTTGACTTCATAAGACATGCAGAGTTTAGGGTTAGGGGTAGATACATGATTTGTCGGGGTTGAATATGTCTAGACATGCTTGTTTATCAACTTGAATGCTTACTATATGACATAAGAAGGCTATGTGCTTTGGTTTTTCATTTTTCCGGTTTTTTGAATTTTATGCCCATTTGAAGATTTTGGGAGGTTCTTGAAATTTTCATGTTTGAAACCAATACGACTTCTCTTCATGCTAGACTTCATAAGATCGACCGAGTTTATGGTTAGGGGGTAGATACATGATTTGTCTGGTTTGAACATGTCTAAACCTTGTTTATCAACTTGAAAGCTTACTATATGACATATATAAGAAGACTATGTGCTTTTGTTTTTCATTCTTCTATTTTTTTATTTTATGCCCATTTGAATCTTGGTCAAATCCTATGTTTGACCTGGATTTAAACAAGTATAAAATATGAAAACGAAAAGGTAAGCCTGGATCCTTCTTAGTCACTCTAAAATGAAGCGGCTTTTGGGATGTTCTTGAAATTTTCATGTTTGAAACCCAAAACCACTTCTCTTCATGATTGACTTCATAAGACAGAGTTTAAGGTTAGGGGCAGATATATACATGATTTTCTAGTTTGAATATGTCTAGACCTTATTTATCAACTTGAATGCTTACTATATGACATAAGAATGCTATGTGCTTTGGTTTATCAATCTTTTGGTTTTTTCCTGAATTTTTATGCCCATTTGAATCTTGGTCAAATCCTAGGTTTCACAAAGATTTAAACAAGTTTAAAATCTGAAAATTAAAAGGTAAGCATGGATCCTTCTTAGTCACTCTAAAATGAAGCTTTTGGGAGGTTTTTGAAATTTCCATGTTTGAAACCCAAAACCACTTCTCTTCATGCTTGACTTCATAAGACAGAGTTTAGGTCGTTAGGGAGTAGATACATGATTTGCCTGGTTTGAATATGTCTAGACCTTGTTTATCATCTTGAATGCTTACTATATATGACAGAAGAAGACTATGTGCATTGGTATTTCATTTTTTTTTGAATTTTCATGCCCATTTCAATCTTGGTGAAATCCTAGGTTTGAGCAAGATTTAAACAAATTTAACACGTGAAAACGAATAAGCATGGATCCTTCTTAGTCACTCCAAAATGTACCAATTGATAGATGTGTTAACTTTGCTTCATGGAAAAATTAATGTCATGTAAATGAGTTAACTTGGATTTCCTACCGTTGAATCCATAGGAAACTTTGTTCTAATGCACTATAATAATCAACCGAGTTTTTACACCAACAGGTCTGTCACTTACGTGTGGTGCCCATGCATGAGGTCCCACACTTCAGTGAGCACAAGTCAAGTGCAGTAGGTACGCAAACTCCAAGCCATCTTCTTTGTCAAGAGAAGACGCATCAGGATGCGTTTTGGAAGTCTGTGGGTCCTTCTGGATCCTTCGGTTGTCCCTCTCACAAAAAAAAACAAATCTCTCTCATTCTCGGCCTCGCTCGACTCGCTCGCTCGCTCGCTCGCTCGCACCTCCTGCTCACTGACAAACCCTGCACAAAAGTCAACATCATCACCCGAAAAAGGGGAGACACCATAATGCTCTCCCTTCTTCTCTCCTTCCGAGTGATCCCTCTTCCTCCGAGTTTCACTCGACGGGCAAACACACATGTGCTGCATAGTAATAATAATAAAAAGGTAGAAAAATCAACCTACGAATCTATAATTAAATACGTTAAACTAGGGTTTTGCCCAGTACTACAGATCAAGTTCATAAAAAATCCAACTACGGGGTTCGAACAACCCCATTTCTAATCCAAGATTTTTTTCGACCTCATCCAAATGGCCTCAAACTATAGGGTTAATTAGCATCTACTCCCTCCGTCCACAAATAAGTGTACATTTGAGTTTTTAGATAAGTCAAACTTTATTAACTTTGACTAACTTTTTAGGGAAACGTAACAACATTTATGACACTAAACTACCATCACTAGATTCATCTCAAAATACAGTCTCATAATATAGTAATTTGATGTCACACATGTTGCTACTTTTTGGTAAAAAAATGGTCAAAATTGTTAAAGTTTGACTTATCCAAAAACCCAAATGTACACTTATTTGTGGACGGAGGGAGTAGTGCAGTATGTGTGAACATGTATGCACTATGTGTGCTATAACTTGTATGTCTTTCAAATTTGAACCAAATTTGAAATATATGAAATGGGGCTTTTGGCTTAAACGTTTGAAACCCAAAACGACTTCTCTTCATGCTAGGCATCATAAGACCGAGTTTAGGGTTAGGGGGTAGATACAGGATTTGTCTGTTTTGAATATGTCTATACCTTGTTTATCTACTTGAATATGCTTACTATAGATATATATGACGTAAGAAGACTATGTGCTTTGGTTTTTATTTTTTTATTTTTCCAGAATTTTTATGCCCATTTGAATCTTGGTCAAATCCTAGGCTTGACCAATATTTAAACAAGCTTAAAACATGAAAATGAAAAGGTAAGCTTGGATCCTTCTTTGTCACTCTAAGATGAAGTTTTTGGGAGGTTTTCAAAATTTCCATGTCTGAAACCCAAAAACACTTCTCTTCATGCTTGACTTCATAAGACAAAGCTAGTTTAGGGCTTTAGGGGGTAGATACATGATTTGTCTAGTTTGAATATGTCTAGACCTTGTTTATCAACTTCAATTCTTACTATATGACATAAGAAGACTATATGTGCTTTGGTTTTTGATTTTTTGATTTTTTTGAATGTTTATGCCCATTTGAATCTTGGTCAAATCCTAGGTTTGACCAAGATTTAAACAAGTCTATAACATGAAAATGAAAAGGTAAGCCTGGATCCTTCCTAGCTAGTCATTCTAAAATGAAGCTTTTGGGGGGTTCTTGAAATCTCAATGTTTGAAACCCAAAACCACTTCTCTTCATGGTTGACTTCATAAGACATGCAGAGTTTAGGGTTAGGGGGTAGATACATGATTTGTCGGGTTTGAATATGTCTAGACATGCTTGTTTATCAACTTGAATGCTTACTATATGACATAAGAAGGCTATATATGTGCTTTGGTTTTTCATTTTTCTAGTTTTTTGAATGTTATATGCCCATTTGAAGATTTTGGGTGGTTCTTGAAATTTTCATGTTTGAAACCAATACGACTTCTCTTCATGCTAGACTTCATAAGATCGACCGAGTTTATGGTTAGGGGCTAGATACATGATTTGTCTGGTTTGAACATGTCTAAACCTTGTTTATCAACTTGCAAGGCTTACTATATGACATAAGAAGACTATGTGCTTTTGTTTTTCATTCTTCTATTTTTTTATTTTATGCCCATTTGAATCTTGGTCAAATCCTATGTTTGACCTGGATTTAAACAAGTATAAAATATGAAAACGAAAAGGTAAGCCTGGATCCTTCTTAGTCACTCTAAAATGAAGCGACTTTTGGGATGTTCTTGAAATTTTCATGTTTGAAACCCAAAACCACTTCTCTTCATGATTGCTTCATAAGACAGAGTTTAAGGTTAGGAATAGATATATACATGATTTTCTAGTTTGAATATGTCTAGACCTTGTTAATCAACTTGAATGCTTACTCTATGACATAAGAATGCTATGTGCTTTAGTTTATCATTCTTTTGGTTTTTTCCTGAATTTTTATGCCCATTTGAATCTTTGGTCAAATCCTAGGTTTCACAAAGATTTAAACAAGTTTAAAATCTAAAAATTAAAAGGTAAGCATGGATCCTTCTTAGTCACTCTAAAATGAAGCTTTTGGGAGGTTTTTGAAATTTCCATGTTTGAAACCCAAAACCACTTCTCTTCATGCTTGACTTCATAAGACAGAGTTTAGGGTGTTAGGGGTAGATACATGATTTGTCTAGTTTGAATATGTCTAGACCTTGTTTATCAACTTCAATTCTTACTATATGACATAAGAAGACTATATGTGCTAGCTTTGGTTTTTGATTTTTTTGAATGTTTATGCCCATTTGAATCTTGGTCAAATCCTAGGTTTGACCAAGATTTAAACAAGTCTATAACATGAAAATGAAAAGGTAAGTCTGGATCCTTCCTAGCTAGTCATTCTAAAATGAAGCTTTTGGGGGGTTCTTGAAATCTCAATGTTTGAAACCCAAAACCACTTCTCTTCATGGTTGACTTCATAAGACATGCAGAGTTTAGGGTTAGGGGTAGATACATGATTTGTCGGGTTTGAATATGTCTAGACATGCTTGTTTATCAACTTGAATGCTTACTATATGACATAAGAAGGCTATATATGTGCTTTGGTTTTTCATTTTTCTAGTTTTTTGAATGTTATATGCCCATTTGAAGATTTTGGGTGGTTCTTGAAATTTTCATGTTTGAAACCAATACGACTTCTCTTCATGCTAGACTTCATAAGATCGACCGAGTTTATGGTTAGGGGCTAGATACATGATTTGTCTGGTTTGAACATGTCTAAACCTTGTTTACCAACTTGCAAGGCTTACTATATGACATAAGAAGACTATGTGCTTTTGTTTTTCATTCTTCTATTTTTTTATTTTATGCCCATTTGAATCTTGGTCAAATCCTATGTTTGACCTGGATTTAAACAAGTATAAAATATGAAAACGAAAAGGTAAGCCTGGATCCTTCTTAGTCACTCTAAAATGAAGCGACTTTTGGGATGTTCTTGAAATTTTCATGTTTGAAACCCAAAACCACTTCTCTTCATGATTGCTTCATATATAAGACAGAGTTTAGGGTTAGGGGCAGATATATACATGATTTTCTAGTTTGAATATGTCTAGACCTTATTTATCAACTTGAATGCTTACTATATGACATAAGAATGCTATGTGCTTTGGTTTATCATTCTTTTGGTTTTTTCCTGAATTTTTATGCCCATTTGAATCTTGGTCAAATCCTAGGTTTCACAAAGATTTAAACAAGTTTAAAATCTGAAAATTAAAAGGTAAGCATGGATCCTTCTTAGTCACTCTAAAATGAAGCTTTTGGGAGGTTTTTGAAATTTCCATGTTTGAAACCCAAAACCACTTCTCTTCATGCTTAATTGACTTCATAAGACAGAGTTTAGAGTGTTAGGGGTAGATACATGATTTGTCTAGTTTGAATATGTCTAGACCTTGTTTATCAACTTGAATTCTTACTATATGACATAAGAAGGCTATGTGCTTTGGTTTTCCATTTTTCTGGTTTTTTTGAATTTTATGCCCATTTGAAGATTTTGGGAGGTTCTTGAAATTTTCATGTTTGAAACCAATACGACTTCTCTTCATGCTAGACTTCATAAGATCGACCGAGTTTATGGTTAGGGGGTAGATACATGATTTGTCTGGTTTGAACATGTCTAAACCTTGTTTATCAACTTGAAAGCTTACTATATGACATACGAAGACTATGTGCTTTTATTTTTCATTCTTCTATTTTTTTATTTTATGCCCATTTGAATCTTGGTCAAATCCTATGTTTGACCTGGATTTAAACAAGTATAAAATATGAAAACGAAAAGGTAAGCATGGATCCTTCTTAGTCACTCTAAAATGAAGCGGCTTTTGGGATGTTCTTGAAATTTTCATGTTTGAAACCCAAAACCACTTCTCTTCATGATTGACTTCATAAGACAGAGTTTAGGGTTAGGGGCAGATATATACATGATTTTCTAGTTTGAATATGTCTAGAACTTATTTATCAACTTGAATGCTTACTATATGACATAAGAATGCTATGTGCTTTGGTTTATCAATCTTTTGGTTTTTTCCTGAATTTTTATGCCCATTTGAATCTTGGTCAAATCCTAGGTTTCACAAAGATTTAAACAAGTTTAAAATCTGAAAATTAAAAGGTAAGCATGGATCCTTCTTAGTCACTCTAAAATGAAGCTTTTGGGAGGTTTTTGAAATTTCCATGTTTGAAACCCAAAACCACTTCTCTTCATGCTTAATTGACTTCATAAGACAGAGTTTAGAGTGTTAGGGGTAGATACATGATTTGTCTAGTTTGAATACGTCTAGACCTTGTTTGTCAACTTGAATTCTTACTATATGACATAAGAAGGCTATGTGCTTTGGTTTTTCATTTTTCTGATTTTTTTTGAATTTTATGCCCATTTGAATCTTGGTCAAATACTAGCTAGGTTTGACCAAGATTTAAACAATTTTAAAACATGAAAATGAAAAGGTAAGCCTCGATCCTTCTTAGTCACTCTAAAATGAAGCTTTTGGGAGGTTTTTGAAATTTGCATGTTTGAAACCCAAAACCACTTCTCTTCATGCCTTACTTCATAAGACGGAGTTTAGGGTCGTTAGGGAGTAGATACATGATTTGCCTGGTTTGAATATGTCTAGACCTTGTTTATCATCTTGAATGCTTACTATATGACAGAAGAAGACTATGTGCATTGGTATTTCATTTTTTTTTGAATTTTCATGCCCATTTCAATCTTGGTGAAATCCTAGGTTTGAGCAAGATTTAAACAAATTTAACACGTGAAAACGAATAAGCATGGATCCTTCTTAGTCACTCCAAAATGTACCAATTGATAGATGTGTTAACTTTGCTTCATGGAAAAATTAATGTCATGTAAATGAGTTAACTTGGATTTCCTACCGTTGAATCCATAGGAAACTTTGTTCTAATGCACTATAATAATCAACCGAGTTTTTACACCAACAGGTCTGTCACTTACGTGTGGTGCCCATGCGTGAGGTCCCACACTTCAGTGAGCACAAGTCAAGTGCAGTAGGTACGCAAACTCCAAGCCATCTTCTTTGTCAAGAGAAGACGCATCAGGATGCGTTTTGGAAGTCTGTGGGTCCTTCTGGATCCTTCGGTTGTCCCTCTCACAAAAAAAAACAAATCTCTCTCATTCTCGGCCTCGCTCGCTCGCACCTCCTGCTCACTGACAAACCCTGCACAAAAGTCAACATCATCACCCGAAAAAGGGGAGACACCATAATGCTCTCCCTTCTTCTCTCCTTCCGAGTGATCCCTCTTCCTCCGAGTTTCACTCGACGGGCAAACACACATGTGCTGCATAGTAATAATAATAAAAAGGTAGAAAAATCAACCTACGAATCTATAATTAAATACGTTAAACTAGGGTTTTGCCCAGTACTACAGATCAAGTTCATAAAAAATCCAACTACGGGGTTCGAACAACCCCATTTCTAATCCAAGATTTTTTTCGACCTCATCCAAATGGCCTCAAACTATAGGGTTAATTAGCATCTACTCCCTCCGTCCACAAATAAGTGTACATTTGAGTTTTTAGATAAGTCAAACTTTATTAACTTTGACTAACTTTTTAGGGAAACGTAACAACATTTATGACACTAAACTACCATCACTAGATTCATCTCAAAATACAGTCTCATAATATAGTAATTTGATGTCACACATGTTGCTACTTTTTGGTAAAAAAATGGTCAAAATTGTTAAAGTTTGACTTATCCAAAAACCCAAATGTACACTTATTTGTGGACGGAGGGAGTAGTGCAGTATGTGTGAACATGTATGCACTATGTGTGCTATAACTTGTATGTCTTTCAAATTTGAACCAAATTTGAAATATATGAAATGGGGCTTTTGGCTTAAACGTTTGAAACCCAAAACGACTTCTCTTCATGCTAGGCATCATAAGACCGAGTTTAGGGTTAGGGGGTAGATACAGGATTTGTCTGTTTTGAATATGTCTATACCTTGTTTATCTACTTGAATATGCTTACTATAGATATATATGACGTAAGAAGACTATGTGCTTTGGTTTTTATTTTTTTATTTTTCCAGAATTTTTATGCCCATTTGAATCTTGGTCAAATCCTAGGCTTGACCAATATTTAAACAAGCTTAAAACATGAAAATGAAAAGGTAAGCTTGGATCCTTCTTTGTCACTCTAAGATGAAGTTTTTGGGAGGTTTTCAAAATTTCCATGTCTGAAACCCAAAAACACTTCTCTTCATGCTTGACTTCATAAGACAAAGCTAGTTTAGGGCTTTAGGGGGTAGATACATGATTTGTCTAGTTTGAATATGTCTAGACCTTGTTTATCAACTTCAATTCTTACTATATGACATAAGAAGACTATATGTGCTTTGGTTTTTGATTTTTTGATTTTTTTGAATGTTTATGCCCATTTGAATCTTGGTCAAATCCTAGGTTTGACCAAGATTTAAACAAGTCTATAACATGAAAATGAAAAGGTAAGCCTGGATCCTTCCTAGCTAGTCATTCTAAAATGAAGCTTTTGGGGGGTTCTTGAAATCTCAATGTTTGAAACCCAAAAACCACTTCTCTTCATGGTTGACTTCATAAGACATGCAGAGTTTAGGGTTAGGGGTAGATACATGATTTGTCGGGTTTGAATATGTCTAGACATGCTTGTTTATCAACTTGAATGCTTACTATATGACATAAGAAGGCTATATATGTGCTTTGGTTTTTCATTTTTCTAGTTTTTTGAATGTTATATGCCCATTTGAAGATTTTGGGTGGTTCTTGAAATTTTCATGTTTGAAACCAATACGACTTCTCTTCATGCTAGACTTCATAAGATCGACCGAGTTTATGGTTAGGGGCTAGATACATGATTTGTCTGGTTTGAACATGTCTAAACCTTGTTTATCAACTTGCAAGCTTACTATATGACATAAGAAGACTATGTGCTTTTGTTTTTCATTCTTCTATTTTTTTATTTTATGCCCATTTGAATCTTGGTTAAATCCTATGTTTGACCTGGATTTAAACAAGTATAAAATATGAAAACGAAAAGGTAAGCCTGGATCCTTCTTAGTCACTCTAAAATGAAGCGACTTTTGGGATGTTCTTGAAATTTTCATGTTTGAAACCCAAAACCACTTCTCTTCATGATTGCTTCATAAGACAGAGTTTAAGGTTAGGAATAGATATATACATGATTTTCTAGTTTGAATATGTCTAGACCTTGTTAATCAACTTGAATGCTTACTATATGACATAAGAATGCTATGTGCTTTGGTTTATCATTCTTTTGGTTTTTTCCTGAATTTTTATGCCCATTTGAATCTTGGTCAAATCCTAGGTTTCACAAAGATTTAAACAAGTTTAAAATCTGAAAATTAAAAGGTAAGCATGGATCCTTCTTAGTCACTCTAAAATGAAGCTTTTGGGAGGTTTTTGAAATTTCCATGTTTGAAACCCAAAACCACTTCTCTTCATGCTTAATTGACTTCATAAGACAGAGTTTAGAGTGTTAGGGGTAGATACATGATTTGTCTAGTTTGAATATGTCTAGACCTTGTTTATCAACTTGAATTCTTACTATATGACATAAGAAGGCTATGTGCTTTGGTTTTCCATTTTTCTGGTTTTTTTGAATTTTATGCCCATTTGAAGATTTTGGGAGGTTCTTGAAATTTTCATGTTTGAAACCAATACGACTTCTCTTCATGCTAGACTTCATAAGATCGACCGAGTTTATGGTTAGGGGGTAGATACATGATTTGTCTGGTTTGAACATGTCTAAACCTTGTTTATCAACTTGAAAGCTTACTATATGACATACGAAGACTATGTGCTTTTATTTTTCATTCTTCTATTTTTTTATTTTATGCCCATTTGAATCTTGGTCAAATCCTATGTTTGACCTGGATTTAAACAAGTATAAAATATGAAAACGAAAAGGTAAGCATGGATCCTTCTTAGTCACTCTAAAATGAAGCGGCTTTTGGGATGTTCTTGAAATTTTCATGTTTGAAACCCAAAACCACTTCTCTTCATGATTGACTTCATAAGACAGAGTTTAGGGTTAGGGGCAGATATATACATGATTTTCTAGTTTGAATATGTCTAGACCTTATTTATCAACTTGAATGCTTACTATATGACATAAGAATGCTATGTGCTTTGGTTTATCAATCTTTTGGTTTTTTCCTGAATTTTTATGCCCATTTGAATCTTGGTCAAATCCTAGGTTTCACAAAGATTTAAACAAGTTTAAAATCTGAAAATTAAAAGGTAAGCATGGATCCTTCTTAGTCACTCTAAAATGAAGCTTTTGGGAGGTTTTTGAAATTTCCATGTTTGAAACCCAAAACCACTTCTCTTCATGCTTAATTGACTTCATAAGACAGAGTTTAGAGTGTTAGGGGTAGATACATGATTTGTCTAGTTTGAATACGTCTAGACCTTGTTTGTCAACTTGAATTCTTACTATATGACATAAGAAGGCTATGTGCTTTGGTTTTTCATTTTTCTGATTTTTTTTGAATTTTATGCCCATTTGAATCTTGGTCAAATACTAGCTAGGTTTGACCAAGATTTAAACAAGTTTAAAACATGAAAATGAAAAGGTAAGCCTCGATCCTTCTTAGTCACTCTAAAATGAAGCTTTTGGGAGGTTTTTGAAATTTGCATGTTTGAAACCCAAAACCACTTCTCTTCATGCCTTACTTCATAAGACGGAGTTTAGGGTCGTTAGGGAGTAGATACATGATTTGCCTGGTTTGAATATGTCTAGACCTTGTTTATCATCTTGAATGCTTACTATATGACAGAAGAAGACTATGTGCATTGGTATTTCATTTTTTTTTGAATTTTCATGCCCATTTCAATCTTGGTGAAATCCTAGGTTTGAGCAAGATTTAAACAAATTTAACACGTGAAAACGAATAAGCATGGATCCTTCTTAGTCACTCCAAAATGTACCAATTGATAGATGTGTTAACTTTGCTTCATGGAAAAAATAATGTCATGTAAATGAGTTAACTTGGATTTCCTACCGTTGAATCCATAGGAAACTTTGTTCTAATGCACTATAATAATCAACCGAGTTTTTACACCAACAGGTATGTCACTTACGTGTGGTGCCCATGCGTGAGGTCCCACACTTCAGTGAGCACAAGTCAAGTGCAGTAGGTACGCAAACTCCAAGCCATCTTCTTTGTCAAGAGAAGACGCATCAGGATGCGTTTTGGAAGTCTGTGGGTCCTTCTGGATCCTTCGGTTGTCCCTCTCACAAAAAAACAAATCTCTCTCATTCTCGGCCTCGCTCGACTCGCTCGCTCGCTCGCTCGCTCCTCCTGCTCACTGACAAACCCTGCACAAAAGTCAACATCATCACCCGAAAAAGGGGAGACACCATAATGCTCTCCCTTCTTCTCTCCTTCCGAGTGATCCCTCTTCCTCCGAGTTTCACTCGACGGGCAAACACACATGTGCTGCATAGTAATAATAATAAAAAGGTAGAAAAATCAACCTACGAATCTATAATTAAATACGTTAAACTAGGGTTTTGCCCAGTACTACAGATCAAGTTCATAAAAAATCCAACTACGGGGTTCGAACAACCCCATTTCTAATCCAAGATTTTTTCGACCTCATCCAAATGGCCTCAAACTATAGGGTTAATTAGCATCTACTCCCTCCGTCCACAAATAAGTGTACATTTGAGTTTTTAGATAAGTCAAACTTTATTAACTTTGACTAACTTTTTAGGGAAACGTAACAACATTTATGACACTAAACTACCATCACTAGATTCATCTCAAAATACAGTCTCATAATATAGTAATTTGATGTCACACATGTTGCTACTTTTTGGTAAAAAAATGGTCAAAATTGTTAAAGTTTGACTTATCCAAAAACCCAAATGTACACTTATTTGTGGACGGAGGGAGTAGTGCAGTATGTGTGAACATGTATGCACTATGTGTGCTATAACTTGTATGTCTTTCAAATTTGAACCAAATTTGAAATATATGAAATGGGGCTTTTGGCTTAAACGTTTGAAACCCAAAACGACTTCTCTTCATGCTAGGCATCATAAGACCGAGTTTAGGGTTAGGGGGTAGATACAGGATTTGTCTGTTTTGAATATGTCTATACCTTGTTTATCTACTTGAATATGCTTACTATAGATATATATGACGTAAGAAGACTATGTGCTTTGGTTTTTATTTTTTTTATTTTTCCAGAATTTTTATGCCCATTTGAATCTTGGTCAAATCCTAGGCTTGACCAATATTTAAACAAGCTTAAAACATGAAAATGAAAAGGTAAGCTTGGATCCTTCTTTGTCACTCTAAGATGAAGTTTTTGGGAGGTTTTCAAAATTTCCATGTCTGAAACCCAAAAACACTTCTCTTCATGCTTGACTTCATAAGACAAAGCTAGTTTAGGGCTTTAGGGGGTAGATACATGATTTGTCTAGTTTGAATATGTCTAGACCTTGTTTATCAACTTCAATTCTTACTATATGACATAAGAAGACTATATGTGCTTTGGTTTTTGATTTTTTGATTTTTTTGAATGTTTATGCCCATTTGAATCTTGGTCAAATCCTAGGTTTGACCAAGATTTAAACAAGTCTATAACATGAAAATGAAAAGGTAAGCCTGGATCCTTCCTAGCTAGTCATTCTAAAATGAAGCTTTTGGGGGGTTCTTGAAATCTCAATGTTTGAAACCCAAAAACCACTTCTCTTCATGGTTGACTTCATAAGACATGCAGAGTTTAGGGTTAGGGGGTAGATACATGATTTGTCGGGTTTGAATATGTCTAGACATGCTTGTTTATCAACTTGAATGCTTACTATATGACATAAGAAGGCTATATATGTGCTTTGGTTTTTCATTTTTCTGGTTTTTTGAATGTTATATGCCCATTTGAAGATTTTGGGTGGTTCTTGAAATTTTCATGTTTGAAACCAATACGACTTCTCTTCATGCTAGACTTCATAAGATCGACCGAGTTTATGGTTAGGGGCTAGATACATGATTTGTCTGGTTTGAACATGTCTAAACCTTGTTTATCAACTTGCAAGCTTACTATATGACATAAGAAGACTATGTGCTTTTGTTTTTCATTCTTCTATTTTTTTTATTTTATGCCCATTTGAATCTTGGTTAAATCCTATGTTTGACCTGGATTTAAACAAGTATAAAATATGAAAACGAAAAGGTAAGCCTGGATCCTTCTTAGTCACTCTAAAATGAAGCGACTTTTGGGATGTTCTTGAAATTTTCATGTTTGAAACCCAAAACCACTTCTCTTCATGATTGCTTCATAAGACAGAGTTTAAGGTTAGGAATAGATATATACATGATTTTCTAGTTTGAATATGTCTAGACCTTGTTAATCAACTTGAATGCTTACTCTATGACATAAGAATGCTATGTGCTTTGGTTTATCATTCTTTTGGTTTTTTCCTGAATTTTTATGCCCATTTGAATCTTGGTCAAATCCTAGGTTTCACAAAGATTTAAACAAGTTTAAAATCTGAAAATTAAAAGGTAAGCATGGATCCTTCTTAGTCACTCTAAAATGAAGCTTTTGGGAGGTTTTTGAAATTTCCATGTTTGAAACCCAAAAACCACTTCTCTTCATGCTTGACTTCATAAGACAGAGTTTAGAGTGTTAGGGGTAGATACATGATTTGTCTAGTTTGAATATGTCTAGACCTTGTTTATCAACTTGAATTCTTACTATATGACATAAGAAGGCTATGTGCTTTGGTTTTTCATTTTTCTGGTTTTTTTGAATATTATGCCCATTTGAAGATTTTGGGAGGTTCTTGAAATTTTCATGTTTGAAACCAATACGACTTCTCTTCATGCTAGACTTCATAAGATCGACCGAGTTTATGGTTAGGGGGTAGATACATGATTTGTCTGGTTTGAACATGTCTAAACCTTGTTTATCAACTTGAAAGCTTACTATATGACATACGAAGACTATGTGCTTTTATTTTTCATTCTTCTATTTTTTTATTTTATGCCCATTTGAATCTTGGTCAAATCCTATGTTTGACCTGGATTTAAACAAGTATATAATATGAAAACGAAAAGGTAAGCATGGATCCTTCTTAGTCACTCTAAAATGAAGCGGCTTTTGGGATGTTCTTGAAATTTTCATGTTTGAAACCCAAAACCACTTCTCTTCATGATTGACTTCATAAGACAGAGTTTAAGGTTAGGGGCAGATATATACATGATTTTCTAGTTTGAATATGTCTAGACCTTGTTTATCAACTTGAATGCTTACTGTATGACATAAGAATGCTATGTGCTTTGGTTTATCAATCTTTTGGTTTTTTCCTGAATTTTTATGCCCATTTGAATCTTGGTCAAATCCTAGGTTTCACAAAGATTTAAACAAGTTTAAAATCTGAAAATTAAAAGGTAAGCATGGATCCTTCTTAGTCACTCTAAAATGAAGCTTTTGGGAGGTTTTTGAAATTTCCATGTTTGAAACCCAAAACCACTTCTCTTCATGCTTGACTTCATAAGACAGAGTTAGGGGTAGATACATGATTTTTCTAGTTTGAATATGTCTAGACCTTGTTTATCAACTTGAATTCTTACTATATGACATAAGAAGGCTATGTGCTTTGGTTTTTCATTTTTCTGATTTTTTTGAATTTTATGCCCATTTGAATATTGGTCAAATACTAGCTAGGTTTGACCAAGATTTAAACAAGTTTAAAACATGAAAATGAAAAGGTAAGCCTCGATCCTTCTTAGTCACTCTAAAATGAAGCTTTTGGGAGGTTTTTGAAATTTGCATGTTTGAAACCCAAAACCACTTCTCTTCATGCCTTACTTCATAAGACGGAGTTTAGGGTCGTTAGGGAGTAGATACATGATTTGCCTGGTTTGAATATGTCTAGACCTTGTTTATCATCTTGAATGCTTACTATATGACAGAAGAAGACTATGTGCATTGGTATTTCATTTTTTTTTGAATTTTCATGCCCATTTCAATCTTGGTGAAATCCTAGGTTTGAGCAAGATTTAAACAAATTTAACACGTGAAAACGAATAAGCATGGATCCTTCTTAGTCACTCCAAAATGTACCAATTGATAGATGTGTTAACTTTGCTTCATGGAAAAATTAATGTCATGTAAATGAGTTAACTTGGATTTCCTACCGTTGAATCCATAGGAAACTTTGTTCTAATGCACTATAATAATCAACCGAGTTTTTACACCAACAGGTCTGTCACTTACGTGTGGTGCCCATGCGTGAGGTCCCACACTTCAGTGAGCACAAGTCAAGTGCAGTAGGTACGCAAACTCCAAGCCATCTTCTTTGTCAAGAGAAGACGCATCAGGATGCGTTTTGGAAGTCTGTGGGTCCTTCTGGATCCTTCGGTTGTCCCTCTCACAAAAAAAAACAAATCTCTCTCATTCTCGGCCTCGCTCGACTCGCTCGCTCGCACCTCCTGCTCACTGACAAACCCTGCACAAAAGTCAACATCATCACCCGAAAAAGGGGAGACACCATAATGCTCTCCCTTCTTCTCTCCTTCCGAGTGATCCCTCTTCCTCCGAGTTTCACTCGACGGGCAAACACACATGTGCTGCATAGTAATAATAATAAAAAGGTAGAAAAATCAACCTACGAATCTATAATTAAATACGTTAAACTAGGGTTTTGCCCAGTACTACAGATCAAGTTCATAAAAAATCCAACTACGGGGTTCGAACAACCCCATTTCTAATCCAAGATTTTTTTCGACCTCATCCAAATGGCCTCAAACTATAGGGTTAATTAGCATCTACTCCCTCCGTCCACAAATAAGTGTACATTTGAGTTTTTAGATAAGTCAAACTTTATTAACTTTGACTAACTTTTTAGGGAAACGTAACAACATTTATGACACTAAACTACCATCACTAGATTCATCTCAAAATACAGTCTCATAATATAGTAATTTGATGTCACACATGTTGCTACTTTTTGGTAAAAAAATGGTCAAAATTGTTAAAGTTTGACTTATCCAAAAACCCAAATGTACACTTATTTGTGGACGGAGGGAGTAGTGCAGTATGTGTGAACATGTATGCACTATGTGTGCTATAACTTGTATGTCTTTCAAATTTGAACCAAATTTGAAATATATGAAATGGGGCTTTTGGCTTAAACGTTTGAAACCCAAAACGACTTCTCTTCATGCTAGGCATCATAAGACCGAGTTTAGGGTTAGGGGGTAGATACAGGATTTGTCTGTTTTGAATATGTCTATACCTTGTTTATCTACTTGAATATGCTTACTATAGATATATATGACGTAAGAAGACTATGTGCTTTGGTTTTTTTTTTTTATTTTTCCAGAATTTTTATGCCCATTTGAATCTTGGTCAAATCCTAGGCTTGACCAATATTTAAACAAGCTTAAAACATGAAAATGAAAAGGTAAGCTTGGATCCTTCTTTGTCACTCTAAGATGAAGTTTTTGGGAGGTTTTCAAAATTTCCATGTCTGAAACCCAAAAACACTTCTCTTCATGCTTGACTTCATAATTAAGACAAAGTTAATTAATCGTTAGGGGGTAGATACACGTTTTTTCTATTATGAATATGTCTAGACCAGCCATGTTCATCAAGTTGAATGCTTACTATATATGACATAAGAAGGCTATGTGCTTTGGTTTTTCATTTTTTTATTTTTTTTATTTTTATGCCCATTTGAGTCGTGGTGAAATCATAGGTTTGACCAAGATCTAAGGCAGTTTAAAACATGAAAATGAAAAGGTAAACCTCGATCCTTCTTAGTCACTCCAAAATGAAGCTTTGGGGGGGGGGGGGTTCTTGAAATTTCCATGTTTAATTTGAAACCCAAAACCATTTCTCTTCATGCTTGACTTCATAAGACAAAGCTAGTTTAGGGCTTTAGGGGGTAGATACATGATTTGTCTAGTTTGAATATGTCTATACCTTGTTTATCAACTTCAATTCTTACTATATGACATGGCACGCAAGGTTTTTCAGTGCTGCAAACCTGCAGTGCGGCGATTTTGACAGAAATAACCCTTTTGGCAAAGAAAATTACGGACTGACCCTCTGAGCAATCTATTTCACTGGACTAACCTTTTTGTGTGGCTTTCTGTGTTTTTCTTCGCCAAAAGGATTACTTTTGTCAAAATCGCCCCCCTGCAGTGCAGGCTACGCGCCCGTCTAATATTCTTTTTTTTTCAATGACAAAAGGGGGGAGAGAGAGAGAGAGTCTTGACGACGTGTCTTCACTTGACAAAGAAGATTGTTGGAAGTTTGCCTACCTACCGCATATGATTTGTGCTCACTAAAGTGTGGGACCTGCACGCATATGGGACCCTGCAGCCCTCTGAGGGCAGTCCGTGTGAGACGCAAAATAGGGTTTTTAGTTTAGTAAGGCAAAAAAATTAAGCCTTGGAGGGCCGAGGCGGGGCGGCCGTCCGCCATTTTATACCTTTTACGCCCCCCACACCTCGTTTCATTTGTCATGTCTACCAAGGAAGAGCTCGGAGGAGAAGATGCAGTCCTAGCTTCTCGACCCCCTGGCGCCCCACGCATAAATACTACTACCAGAAGTACACTGTCTCTAACAATCCTGCCTGCGAAGGGAGATCTCGGAGGAGACGATGCGGGCTCAGCGTCCCCGCCGTTGATTAGCCAGGACACAAGGGTTACTACGCCTCTTTTAATTACCTTCGTTTTGCTGGTAATACTCGGACTTATATCTGTTATCTTCCGCAGGAGAGGGTCGATATCGCCGGAGAAGATGATGTGAGGCAGATGATCAAGCTCGCAGGAGAAGATGATGTAAAGGAGATGGTCAAGCTCGGAGCAGAAGATGATGTAAAGGAGATAGTCAATGTCGGAGAAGATGATGTAAAGGAGTTAGTCAATCTCGGAGAAGATGTGGTGGCATTGGACCAACCGCGGTCTTTGGGCGAGATCCCGGAGATTCACTTACCTCGTTTGCACTGGTAATGATATGCCTGATCTGTAACATTTTGAACATTTTTCGTCGGCTTACACAGGAGCTATCTCGGCTTAGGGTCAACAAGGCCCCGGGAGCGGAACTTCCGCATCTCGGCGCGGAGAACTCCGAGTTACGCCAGAAGCGCCCTGGGGAATCGCACGCGCAGGCGCAGCACATCCGTTCGCAGGATCTCTCATCCTTCGACGTCAGGTTCCAGCGAGAGGTCGTAGAAGAAGATAAGTTGCCAGCTTCCCCGCCGTTCAAGAGGATGAAGGAGCTGAAGACGGAGGTTAATATTACTAGCTGACTTTGGGTTGCTGGTTTTTGGGTACTTCGAGTCACTGACATGTAGACACCACTTAAGTCTGTCCTACATGTTAGTGACCATATTCGTTAATCAGCCAATTTGTGCCCTTCGTTTGCCGGTAACGCTCGATATGTTTGTTGTTACCTTTGGCAGGATCACTCCCCTTGCTTATCTTGTCGGAGGATGAAGTTGGATCTTGCCAGCATGCGGGAGGAGAACAGAGAGTTAGGGATCAAGATATTTCGGTACAGGCAGGCGGTGTCTTTCCTAGAAGTGGATGAGATCACGGCCTGTGCTCGTAGGAGTTGTGACGAGGCCATTCATCTGGGAGAACGGATCAAAGCTCAGCTTGTCTCTTTGATGGAAGTCGCAGAACGCGTGATTTTCAATGCTAGAGAGGCGCGGGAACGACTTCTGGTGGCTGAAGATCTCGCATAGCAGTTTAATCATGTGCGCTTATTAGCTGCCTACTACTTTTGTAATTATTCACAATTATATATGTATCAATGGCTTGCCTTTTGTGTGATGGAGGAAATTGCACATACCACCACTTCTTGGTGCAGTTTTTGCACATAACACAATTTGAGATTCTTTTTACACAAATAACCAGATTTTGACGTAAACTTTTGCACAAAAAACAACCTTACTCCATGTTTTCTTTTGTCTTCTAAAGACAAGTAGGTGCTTCGAAAAATACCTCCGTTCCAATGCTTAAAGCTTTGTATATTTTTCTTGAAAAGTCAAACCAAGTAAAGTTCGACCAAACTCTTAGAAGAATCTATCAGCACATATAATATTTTGTAGACACCATATGAAAATATAATTTATTTTCTATCTAATAATATTGATTTTGTATCTTGCATATTAATGCTTTTGGTAAAAACTTAGTCAAACTTAACATAGTTTGACTTTCTAAAAATCAATATAATCCTTAAGCTTTGGGAAGTGGTTCTAGACGTGGTCTAGACGTGTTTCTACATATTGCCTTCGCATTTGCTAAACGCATGGAGTTTCTTACGAAGTACAAAGTTTATTTTTCGAAATATTTTCGACTTTGTATTATTTTTATTCATTTTCCCCCTGGTTGTCATGTTTTCTGTCCGGCTTCCCCAGCCCATCCATCCGTAACCCACATGCGCGCGTGACACGAGTAGTGGGAGACATGGTGCCCAAAGGGATAGCTTTTATTAATGGTGGCGACGGTTCCCTAGGCCAATGCTGGCGATACGTCTCATCGTCGCTAGCTGTGCCTTCCCCATGCGGCCGTATTAATGCACACCACTGCTCCTTTGCGCCTCCGCGGCTGATCAAGTAAGTTTGATCATAAAAGATGATCACATAAGCTCGACGATTACCTATAACCTAAAAATTATCTTAATTTGTAAACGAAGACATAAAATAACTAGTTGTTTGATTAGGAAAGACAAAGGAAATTTCTATTGAGATTGAGTTCATTTCATAGTTGTTATAGACACATAGCAATATTACCGAGAGATAGGATTGTAGAGAAAGCAATCCATAGGTATTTTGGAGGGTTCTCAATCCTTTGAATCAAGCAAGCTCTATAGGAAAAATCCCTATGTGTAAAAATCCTACTCCGTACAAGATACCTTTAGAAATCCTTTGAACCAAACAAACTCGGATTCATATTAGTTGACTATAATATAGATATATCTAGACACATTTTAGTTCTAGATTCATCCATATCATTTGACAAGTAATATGAATCGGAGTGATTATATTAAATGGAGTACTAGTATATATTGTTCGAAAAAATTAAGTTATACTGTAATAAAGAAACCATTTCTGTGGTCAAACTGATTTGACGGGACAGTAACTGCACCAGGACGTAGTGGCGTGCTATCCTAGCCGAAGTTTTACTCGGCGCCTCGATGCAGCTGCTGAAGAATAAAAAAAGTCATATCCACTCCTACTCTTCATGTCCATCGTTTCCATCCTTGGCTCTCCACTTCCATCATCGTTCTCCACTCGCCAACCGCTGCTAGAAGTTTTTTCATCCTCTAGATCTCCCATTTGCATAGCTTTCTCTCCTCACCCCTCCGCAGAACCGCAGCACTCCTCCTTCCCGCTCGACTCTCCTACAAAACTCCAATCACACATACTTGCATCCGCCCTTTTAAATCCAGCTCGTCTCCATGGCGGCATCGAACGACGACCAGCTGGATGGCGACTGGGGGAAGCTCCCCGCCGAGCTGTTCAATCTCATTGCCCAGAGTCTGGACGTTACAGTCGACGTCCGGCTGGCCGCATGCTCCAAAACGCTGTGCCGCCATGTCGCCGACAACATGAATCTACACCATTGGGATGGACCCTGCTTGCTGATGCCCGATTCTGCCCATTGGCACTATGATGATAGTAGTGCGCACCACACGGTGTACCACGTTGTGCCCCTCGACCATCCTCGGCGCACAGCCATCCTGCCGTTCATGGACAATAGATTCTGGGTTGGCATGAATGGCGACTGGATCGCCGGCGTGGACAGTGGTGGGAACTGGTTCCTCGCGAACATCTACACGCACCAAGAAATCTCCCTACCATCGTCGGAAACTTGCAACATTTTTCGGGAGGAATGGATTGGCTTCCCCGACTTGCCTCCTGAAAGGTACATGACGTATGGGCGTGCCATGTTTTTGTTGAAGATTGTAATTTGCGAAGTGCCCACAAAAGCTGGACATTACTCAGATTACAAGCTCATCGCTCTATTCAATTCTGGACTCGCTTACCTGGCTAATGGTAGCCAGGAGTGGAGGTTATTCTCTCTTGCTAGTTGGGGTGTAGATTACAGTGATGCCATCGAGCACAACGGCTTTATTGTTGCGGTGGATGGGTGGACCGGCACCACATATTGCTGGGATCAATCACAGGCTGGTAATTCTTCAATCCATATGATATACTTCGCAATAAATTTTAATATCAAGCCCATTCATGATATATTGTAACTGAAATAACTAATTGCTCACTAAGACTTTTTTTCACCTTTCAAATGACTGTGCACCATTAAATTATCCTAACCTGACTGAACCATTGCTACAAACGAATTACAGTAGTATATGCTGTGCACTAATCTGTCAACCCAAACCAGATTATTGCAGTATATGAATGCATTCCTGAATTAGTTACTGCATGCTCTTGTCAGAATATGAATAAGGAGCTTAGCCCTGGCCTCTTCATCAATTGATGCATGCAAACTTTCAATTTATTTCAATATTCGATGTACTCAAAGCATTACAATCATGGATCAGATAAGGTTGAGACATGTATCTACCATCAATGAATATGAGTGTAATTAACATACATCTCAAATGGGAACAATTTTATTTCTTCGAGATTTTATACAAGTATAATGACTGCATCCTCCATTTGATCCTACAAATGTGAAGTTGCAGCTACTGGTATTATTGTCTTCCCGAGCCATTCAAACACTATTTTTTGTTGTCTCCGTTTACAATGCAGATGCACACCTTGCCCCGCCATTCGTGATCCCATCACCGATGAAGGAACCATCTGGCAGATGGTTTTTAGCTCGATCAGCCGATGGCAAGCGCTTGATGATCATCCATGAAGATCGGTATATACGTAGCAATGATCACCTTGAGCCTGCAGAAGTTCTGCATCATGGTAATGGCCTTATCCTGCGGGAGTGTCCTGCCCCTGTCATACATGTTTTTGAGAAAGATCTATCCCTGATTGGACCCAATTGGAGTCGAGTTGACAGCCTTGGCACACACTCTCTGTTCATTGGACTGAATTATCCATTGAACCTGAAGATAAATGATGGCAATGCTCCTGATGGAACATTGACTCCATTCATGAGGTCAAATTGTGTGTACATCGCGTACTATGCATTTCGGGAACCAGCATTTAGTTGTATTTGTCGTTGTAACCTGCAGCAAGGGGAAAATGAGCTCATGGGAGTTATCACCCTTCCAGAAGATGGTTGGGGATTTCCCCGACAGGCGACAATGTGGTTTAAGCCTAGTCTGAAAAATATCCGCATGTTGATGCAACCCTAAACTGAGCCATGAATCTTTCTGGAGCAAATAATCTTTTTTGTACGATATGTTTGAACAATTTAGTAACCTGTTCTGTATCTTAAGATGCTCTTCCTTTTTTCTGAATCTTATATACCTGGACCCATTTCAGTGTGTCTGTTTACTCATTTTAGTGCGTATGTAAACCCACATTGAAGTAATCTAATCTTATAATTTAAAACGGATGGTGATGAACTCTGTATTTCCATCCTTCGTAAACCGTGCATGTCTGTTTATTTTTAGTTTCATTTCAGCAACTGTTATTAGTATATGCACACCTTTTTTTTAATGTTGAGAGGAGTATAAGGGCATTACAATGCTATATACTATATGGCGCTAATAGAGAACAAATGAATGTCAAAAGATTGTAAAATCCTCCAGGTACTCTCCTTGCAGCGCTAATTGCTGATGACAGACTGACTTCCTGTTGGTTCCGGTGCTTTAGCTAGGACAGGTGAAAAGAGTTTCACGCCCCTGCTTTCTTTTGCGTCGACGCTAGGACTACCGCTGGGATTAGCCTCTCCAACCGCCAAACGACGAGGAAATAATTCCTAGCGCCCTTGCAGTAGCGCCTGTGTTGGACATGCCCTAATGTTTTCCAGCTAAAAGATGCAATCTTTTAAGCACTTGGGTACGGTATTTCCCCACCAGCCTGGATGCAGGCCGCCAAACGCGTCTTAACCAAGGTTTAAAATAGCGTGCTAAATGAATTAGCGGCAGCCACCTTCAAACGATATGGACGCTATATCGTGGTAATAGTGTGGTATATTTTAAATAGCATTTTCAAAATAATACTAAATATAGCCTAAAAATAAATAATTTTACTAGAACGAATAGATATATATAGTCCAAAAGTGACTGAATCATACATACATAACCACATATAGAAATAGATCTCAAGTATATTAGAAGGCTAACATCAACATTTCACAAGGCAACAACATAGTATAAATTATTTATTAAAAAATATTAGCATTAGCGATATTATTTTCTGATTTAGAAGTGGAACCAACAGATTAGTTCATCACCACGAAAAAGTGAAAGCAACTTGCCTGAAAAAAATAGCGCGCTAACGCTATGAAGTTTTAGGGCGATATAGCATGCTGTTTCGCAAATAGCGCCACAGCGAGCAAAATTACTAAGCGTGGACCCTCTAGATATGCTATAGCGTGCTATTAGCTTCATTGAGGCCCTGGTTTGACAAAGCAGCCTGAGTACGTATCTAAAAAAAATATCAGCCTGAGGACGCATGCTTGTAAAAAAGAGAGAGCAGACTACAATTACTTCAGTCCCGAACCCTCTCTCTCCCACCCATACTCCCACCCACTTCACCTCTTTTACACTAATGACTGCCATGAACGGCTCGCCTCCTCCTTCCACCGGCAGCTGCTTCGCCGACACAGATGAACATCACCGATATTTCCTGAACTCAGCCGATTTGATCCACCGCATCCTCCAGCAGCTTGATGGACGTCCAGTCTCTTCTATCCAGATCGTGACTAGAGAAGGATCTACGAGTACATCCGTTTCTTACCCTTTGGCAGCGTCGGTTCCATCTCTCGCGGTACTTTCTTCTCCGCTGGAAGCACCATCTGGCTCGGCACTGATTTCCCTGGCGGCGGCACCAGCTTCTCCGGCTGCGCCGACCCCAACCCCCGCGGCACGGTCTTCTCCGGTGGCGGCACCACCAAAAGATGCTGTAAGTTGTCCTGAACTCACTAGGATGCAGGTGTAAGTAGTCAATGATAGTTGGGATCTTAAACAAGTTCTTTTTTCTTTAAAATTTAATGACGGGAAACCGTAGTATTCTTCTGCAAATTTTTTTTAATGACGGGAAACAGTAGATGTTAAGTACTAGTTCTGGCAAAAAAAGATGTTTAGTAATATTATCCATCACAGAGCAGGGTTTCGCAGTCTGAACATACAAATATATGCTCCATGTTACCTGTTTCAGAAAGTCTGAAAGCTTGCTCAGTACCTGTAAAATCAAATTGTCTTGCTGCTGCTAGATTTTGTGCAAACTAATTAAAGAGATAGCTAGATGCATTTTCTCCATGTATGCTACGTTCTGATTTATATGCTGTTGATTGATATATACCGTGCTTAACTAGATGCAGAAGCAAACTCGCTCCAACGTCAATGAGCAACTACGTCTTAGGACTGTCGATTGTACATGTCCTCTGCACCGCCCCGAGTTCAGAATTCAAAGAAATTCACTAGCCAAAAAGCCAAAGGTGACGGGCAGGCGTGATGCAGCAATTCAACGTTGTATATTAAAAGGGCGAGGGAAAGGCCGCCCTAAACGGGTTGGTCACTCGGCGGACCCTCCTCAGCCCTCGCGCTTCTATGTGCAACTGGACGGCAACGATGACATGTATATGTTGGTCATCCCCAGAGAATTCAAGCAATGTCTGAAAGGGATTCTTCCCAGGCCTATCAAGCTCAAGACCAGCGTAGGCTGCGCCTGGTATGTGCACATCGATGAGTACCAGGGTGAACTGGTCTTGAAGGATGGTTGGTTCGGGTTTGCAGAGGCGCATGAACTGCAGCTTGATGACCTTCTCGTCTTCGAGGTGAAAGACACTTCCTTGATGAATGTGTTGATCTACGACAGTAACACCTCCACCCAGAGGATAATATTTTGTGCTGATCACCCTTAGTTGCATGCATGATCTGCAGTGTTTTTAGGAAGAGGGGATCAGAATAACCTCAATATTTTATTGAATTAACTAGATGCTGCTTTTGGACCTGGGTTACTCCCCTGCTGATGTTCAAGCTGAACTTGGTTTTTGTATTAAGCTGAACTGGGGATCAGATACACTGTGATGAGACTTTGTTAATTAGCTAATATAGTATATGTTAGACTTGTTTTATTTTATTTTAATTTACTGTGATATGCTGCGGTAGTTTCAATGTGCGGTCTGATGATTTGTATTATATGTAGGTACACGGAGCTCAATATTTTGAAATATTCATAGATTTGTAAGTGTAAATGTGATATATCCCAGATGTAGTCAATGCTATCTTGTACGAACTTGTAAAATCTCAGGGAAAAATACATTTTATTTTAGAAAGTGTAAAAGTGACCAATTTTTTGATCTGATTGTAGCAAACACAAGTGCAGATGGTCAAACCCCAAAAACTTCTCATATTCATTGTTACATGGTCGAGATATAAAGGTATTTCACGCACTGGTTTAATACTCAACTGCTTACATCCATGTTTGTTTGCAGTTTTTTTTGGACACCTCTTAATGCTCCCTCCGATCCATATTTTTTTTAGATACACAGTACAAACACAGACGCTCTCATATAGATGTATCTAGACACATATTAGTTGTAGAGACATCCATTTTATCATCATGTAATGAGGATCAGATGGAGTATCGTTTTCATTTTACCAAAAGAAATGGATATATTACTGTATAGTACAACGTAGCCTGAAGCCCTGAGCTCTGAATGCAATTTCTGTGTGCACACTGAACGGATCATAACCCACACGACATGTCTCACTGGTCTGTAGGTCCGGACCCCACCAGATACTGATAAAGCCCAGTGACCCGCCGGGTGAAGTTTTGTGTGTGGATTCCTGCGTACCTGGCTTCGTTCCTCCTAGACACGCGCATTTTTTTTGACCGGGGGACACGCGCATTTATTCCCTTGCTGATTGCTGATGTATCATTCTCAGTTTCTCACAGCCCCCTCATGTTCAGAACTTCAGATCTCCCCAGATCCCTCGCCGTCCATCTCCCCTGAGTCCTCTCTCTACACCACCGGCGTCCACCACCGCTCGGACTACGCGGCTTGGACTCCGTCCTCTACGGATGCGGCGACGTCGCATCTAAAAACTCCACTAAGGCGGCGCGGCATCCCCGATTCTCTCGGTCCATGGCTGCAATGGCGGTATGTTTCCCCCGAATCACTAGCGTTGCCGGTCACATCTTTATTATATCTAAGCTGTATTGCCGGTTGCTTAGCATTGTTTGATATACAGTACTTCTCTCAGCCAGTGTATATATTAATCCTCTGGTAAAGACTCGGGTTACACATGCACCCATGCTAGCTATGTTGGGACTGGATCTAATGTGTGCAGTAATAATCGTTCAAATATGCTATTGGTCAATCCACGGCCGATGATCACATATGAGGACACCGAGCATGCATGTCTGGCTTGTGGACTCTTTAGGCCGACGCTGATTTTTTTTTGTTTGCTTGGTCAATCTGTACTGGCGGATGATGAACTGCAGATGCATTATTCTGATGCTAGACATAGCCAGCAAGCATGCATGGCTCATGCTAGCTTGATTTCTATTCTCATAGCTACTATTTATATCGATTTGGCTTCTGCGATACAATGATACACTATGCTGAATAATTTGATGATACAAGGTTGTACATATCAGCCTAGCTAGATTCAGAAGCTTATTGTTCAGACTGTGTGTTTGATAAGAACAATGATCCGCTGAGTTTGCTAGGTGCCTTTGATTATGCATTTGCTTGGAATTACGGTCAGAAGCTAGAGGCATTATCTAATTGAGGCCTCTTTTTTGCAGTGTTCAAACAAGAAGCTCAAGCTTGGAGAGAGCTTATCATGGAAGGAGACATCTGTAGAGCCAGCCCCAGTGTGCAAGGTGTTTGGGCGCATCGATGAGGAGAATACCCCTGACAGCTTCTGCAAGGTACTATGTACATCGGAGTTAGAGGTGATTTCCATCCCCAGTCGTGTTCTACCCTGGTTTTACGGTGGGTGTCCAGAGTCCATCAACCTGAAGATGTCCACTGCATGCACCTGGATTGTGGACCTGAAGCAACAAGATGGCAATGTTTTAATGGACAAAGGATGGCCAGAGTTTGTCAAAGCACATGACTTGAAGGTAGGATACCTCCTGACCTTCAAGAAGCTTGACACCAAATCATTGCAGGTGCTCATATTTGGTTACAATTGCTGTGAGAAGGTTATATGGTGTTCAGGTTATCACCCATCGCTGGGGCAACAATATCAATCACAGCTGTATTAAGTTGTCTTACAAATGTTCTTTAGAGAGAGCTGGTCTATAATAGTATACTGCTCTCTTTAATGATGCATTGTGGTGAACATGATGGTACCATTACTGGATTGTGGTCACATGTGAGGGGGGATGTTGAAATGTATAATTGGATTGCCTAGCCCTTTCCATTAGTTCGGACTTTTGGTTGCGTTGGCTAGTGCATGAAGCTTGACAAACCTTATTTATGTGTACAGCTCTCTAGTTGTACTATTAATTATTATGTGCTTATGTTGGCTGGATTGTGATGAACATGAGATGTTTTGTTGTTTACGTAAAGAAAAAAACGTGATGTTTTTTTGAATCCTGCGCTGGATATGTTTTGCACAAACTAGTGAAGTGACCGCTGACAAAACATATTATGCGCAAATAGGCAACCCTCAGCAACGATCATGGGTTCAAGTGTCCAGGATCCAGTGCCTTGACATAAGCAAGGCACAGATGAACAGTACGGTGACTTGTAGATTTGGCCGTTGGATTGAAAATAGATAGCTAAGATCAAAGTACTGTAGCATGTAGCATATGTACTGTTCATGGTTCTAAAGCACATGCACTGTGGACGACGTACTGTAGCACATGTCCTGTACATTGGTTGGTACTGTAGCAGTTACTAGTTAATAGTCATCTGTCTAATTATTTTTTATCCAACGGTTGAAAGGGAGGGGCAAGGCATGGTACGGAGTACTATTTATGTGTGCCTCGCCTTCATCAAGGCACTCGATCTCATTCCGGGTTCAAGTATTACCCCATGTAGCACCACTTTTTTTTTGGGTTAGCCAGACAACCTTCCCAATAAAAAAAAGTACTACCTTCCCTGCATGGGCCAATTGTTTGTACTTTTGGGCTGCCGCCGGCCATGTACATGGTGATTGCTGTCAGCCTGCTTACTTCGCTGATAACATTCCAAAAACACTTAATGGGCCTCCGACTCATGCCATTGGGGCCCTTCCTAATTTAAACACGGATATCCTATGATTGGCCCTCTAGAAACCGAGATTCTACATATAAAGTTATTTTTATTTCGTATCAATTATGATTATGATTCTTTTTAAATGCGCATAGCCAGTATGCGCATCTACATGGGCTCTATATTTTGATATATTCATATAGTCGATTTCAAAATTGTCATTAATTATATAAAGTTCCAAGATTTATTCTATTAGTGTGCAAGATCTTAGAGTGTATTTGTAGTTTAAAAAAATGACAAACCTCTTCATCAGATTGTTGTTAACAAGTGCAGTGTTGTGAACCCAAAATATATTACATACTCCCTCGTAGATCAAATTTGATCTAATTAAGTTGAACTAAAACCCGGATCAACAATTAGTATGGATTAGATGCATGGAGTACGAAAAACAAATGAATAGGCAATATTTCAGTTTTTCCTTCAGTTGAGAATGCTAGAGCAGGACCCATTTGCCAGTAGCGTCCCTCAACATTTGAAGGTAAAAACAAACAGAAGGGATCGAAAAAAAAGCATCCTACATATCTCGGCTTAAAATATATCGAGAATTCACATATTTCTTGTACATAGAGGCTGACATCGGGGACCCATTGGCCAGCAGTGGAAAAAAAATCAAAGAGAGGAAACAATTATCGTACAGAGAAGCTGACATGTGGGACGCATTTTGCAGCAGCGTCCTCAACTTTAACAAAGGCGGCAGGGGATCGAAAGAAAAAGCAAAGTTGCCAGAAATCAGCGGTCAAAAATAAATCCAAGAAACGAAATGTTTATTGTTCCTAGAGGCTGACATATGGGACCCTGATACGTCCAAAACGTATCTACTTTCCCGAACACTTTTGCTATTGTTTTGCCTCTAATTTGTGTATTTTGGATACAACTAACACGGACTAACGCTGTTTTCAGCAGAACTGCTCTGGTGTCTCGTTTTTGTGCAGAAATCCAACTTTCGGGAAAATCCTCGGAATTTCTTCAGATGGCCCTATTTTACCAAAATATTGACGGAGCCAGAAGGGCAAAGGAGGTGGAGGCCCGAGGGCCCCACACCATATGGCGGCGCGGCCCAGGGGGGGCCCGCGCGGCCCTATGGTGTGGCCCCCTCGGCGGCCTCCCTTCGGACTACTTATCGGGTTCGACCTAAAAACGCACGGGGAGAAGTCGAAGTCGCCAGAAACCCTCCAGAGAGCCGCCACATCGCGAAACTCCGTCGCGGGAGCCAGAAGTCTCCGTTCTGGCACTCCGCCGGGACGGGGAATTGGAGGAGATCTTCACCGCCATCACCGCCAACGCCTCTCCATCAACCAGCAATGTTTCCCCCATCCATGTGTGAGTAATTCCCCCGCTGTAGGCTGAAGGGGATGGTAGGGATTGGATGAGATTGGTCATGTAATAGTCATAAGATTGTTAGGGCATAGTGCCTAGTATCCGTAGATGTCACTTTTATGATATTGTTGCAACTTGTTATGCTTAATGCTTGTCACTAGGGCCCGAGTGCCATGATCTCAGATCTGAACATGTTATTGATTCATGAAGATATTCGTTGTTTATGATCTTACCTATAAGTTGTATACACATGTCGCTGTCCGGAACCAATGGCCCCGAAGTGACAAGAATCGGGACAACCGGAGGGGATGGTAGTGATGTGAGGATCACATGTGTTCACGGAGTGTTAATGCTTTGCTCCGGTACTCTATTAAAAGGAGTACCTTAATATCCAGTAGTTTCCCTAGAGGCCCGGCTGCCACCGGCTGGTAGGACAGAAGATGTTGTGCAAGTTTCTCATTGCGAGCACGTACGACTAAATATGGAACACATGCCTATTGATTGATTAGTACTTGGATACCGTTTTATTATTATCTGCAAATGCCCCTGCTTTGATTGTTACATGAGTTTCTCTCATCCATGCAACGCCCGTTAAATCCGTCCCTGTGCCTACAGTATTTTAATCCTGCTGTTTACTATAATCACTACTGCTGTCTTTATTTCGCTGCTGTTATTCCGCTATTTCCACTGCCATAGAACTGTTACTACTGATAAACTCTTGCGAGCAAGTCTGTTTCCAGGTGCAGCTGAATTGACAACTCCGCTGTTAAGGCTTACAAGTATTCTTTGTCTCCCCTTGTGTCGAATCAATAAATTGGGTAATACTTCCCTCGAAGACTGTTGCGATCCCCTATACTTGTGGGTCATCAAGACTATTTTCTGGCGCCGTTGCCGGGGAGCATAGCTTTATTTGGAAGTTCACTTGGATTGATATTGTTCGCTGCAAATTCTCCATCATGGGTAAACCTCGCGATACTAAGATCGCCATATTACCATCCACTACAAGAAAAGGTACAACTCTGAGTACCTCTGCTGCTCTTGATTCACCATCTGTGATTGATAAACTTGTTTCACCGCCACATGCTTCGCGTGCTGGTACTTCTGCTGAATCTGAAAATTCTCATAATATTGATAATGTTTCTGCTGTGCTTGATGATAGTGGTTCATTGGGATCTTTTCTAGATGCTACAATTGCTAAGTCTAGACAAATTGAAAATACTGAAACTCCTAATGAAAATGCTGCTACACCTGTTAATTCACCTGAGTCTGTTGAATATTCTAGTGATGATCTTGATGAAGATTATGTAGAGCTTGATGATGATTTTATTGAAAAATGCAATGCTACTACTGATGCAAGAAAAATTAAAAAGTTGCTTGCAGAACATGCTGTTAGATATAAACCATCTCCTGATCCTAAATTTGCCACATCTCCTATAAACATTAGGGATAAAGATTATGATTTTTCTCTTGATCTATCTCATATAGCTATTGTTGAGAAAACACCCTTTTGTGGTACTGAAAAAGAAAGTGTTGTTGAACACTTGACTGAGTTATCTACTCTTAGTGGCGTGTTTTCTGATGATGTCAAGATGCGTACTTATTTTGTCGCTAAAATTTTTCCTTTCTCATTAAAGGATGATGCTAAAACTTGGTATAATAATTTGCCTCCTGGTTCTATTAAAAGTCCAACTGATTTGCGTGATGTTTTCTTTCGAAAATACTTTCCTGCTAGTGCTCAACATGCTGCTTTGCAGAGAATTTATAATTTTGACCAGGAAGATGGAGAGAAATTGCCTGAGGCTTGGGCTAGATTTTGTTCTCTTATTAGAGCTCAGCCTGACCATGATTTAGAAAAGCATGATTTACTTGATATATTTTATAGTGGACTAACTATTGAGTCTAGGGCATACCTGGATAGTTGTGCTGGTTGTGTTTTCAGGAAAAGAACTCCAGACGACGCTGAAGAATTATTGGCTAAAATAGGCCGGAATCATGATGATTGGTCTACACCTGAACCAACCCCGACACCGATAGTGAAGAAGAGGGGTATGATTAAATTAAATGATGAAGATATGAGGGAAGCCAAGAAGTCTCTTAAAGAGAAGGGTATTAAACCTGAAGATGTGAAGAATTTACCTCCTATAGAAGATATATGTGAGACGATTCCCCCTTCATCCATGATTGAGGTACACTCGCTTCAACACTTTACTAGAGAAGATATTCCGTATTCAAAATCTCCTGCTCAATGCTTAGATGAATTTGATAATTATATTGTTAAGCAAGAAAACTTTAATATGAGAGTAGAGAATCATTTAATGGAAAATTCCCGAGCTATTAGTGAATTGCATGGTATTGTGGAGAGAACCTCCAATGATGTTAAAATACTTGTTAAACATTTTCAAATGGTTCAAACTCAAATTGATCAACTTACTAAAGTGCAAAATGACTTGTTGGGAAATAATTCTAAAGAAAAACATGCTTGTGAAGTAACAACTAGAGGTGGTGCTTCTACCCAGGATCCTCTATATCCTGAAGGGCATCCCAAAAGAGTTGAACAAGATTCTCAACTAATTAAAACTAGTGCTCCATCTAAGAAAAAGAAAAAGAAACATAAGAATGTTGTAGAATCCTCTGAACCTGTTAATGATCCTAATAGTATTTCTATTTCTGATGCTGAAACTGAAAGTGGTAATGAACATGAGGAAGATAATGATAAGAATGATACTCCTGATAAAGAAGAAATTGAAAAAGAACCTGAAAAGCATGCTAAAAATAAAAAGTACACTAAAGAAGACTTTATTACTGAGAAACATGGTAATGAAAGAGAACCTTGGGTGCAAAAGCGAATGCCTTTTCCTGCTAAGAAATTAAAATCAAAGGAAGAGGAACATTATAATAAATTTTGTGATTGGATGAAACCTTTATTTTTGCAAATTCCTTTGACTGATGCTATTAAATTGCCTCCTTATTCAAAGTATATGAAAGATATTGTTACTAACAAAAGGAAAGTCCCCAATGAGGAGATTTCCACTATGCTCGCTAATTACTCCTTCAATGGTAAGATTCCAAAGAAGTTGGGCGACCCAGGTATACCGACTATTCCTTGTTCCATCAAGAATAATTATGTTAGAACTGCTCTATGTGATTTAGGAGCAGGTGTGAGTGTGATGCCTTTTTCTCTTTATAAGAGACTTGATTTAGATAAATTGATACCAACTGATATATCTTTGCAAATGGCTGATAAATCTACTGCTATTCCTGTTGGTTTATGTGAAAATGTTCCTGTTCAAGTTACTCAGCATTGCTTGATATTAACTGATTTCGTTGTGTTGGAAATGCCTGAAGATGATAATATGTCCATTATTCTTGGAAGACCCTTTCTTAATACTGCAGGGGCTGTTATTGATTGCAATAAAGGCATGGTTACTTTCAATGTTGATGATAAGGAACACACTGTCTATTTTCCCAAGAGGATTGATAAAGTATGTGGAGTCAATACAATTTTTAATGTGAAAACTATCAAAGTGGGATCCATTGATTGTCCTATATATGAGCCTAAAGAAGAATATCAAACTCTTGTGATTGGATCCATATCAATTCAATATAAGGTAACATGATTGATTTGAGGTTTATTTCTTCTTATGTCATATAAAATTTATTTGGTAGCAAGACTTGATCAACCTTGTTAACAAGTATATTTTATTGCATAAAAGAGCTAAACAACACTTCTTTCTTTCTTTCTCCCTTCACCTATTTTACTTGCTGTAGCACTTTTGTTTTGCAATATGCTTAGGTCATTTAAGATTTTAGAAATCATTTTCCTGCGCAGTAATCATTAATTTAATACCCAGAAATGTGCATTTTTCAAAGTTCTCTAAAAATTACAAAAATTACACCGTTGGTCCTATTTTTCGACGAGGCACCTGGGAGCACCAGAGGATGACCTGTGGGGCACCAGGGGGTGCCACACCATAGGCCGGCGCGGCCAGCAAGGGGGCCGCGCCACCATGTGGTGTGGGCCACCCCTTGCCCCACTTCATCATCTCTTCCTCCCAGCACCTTCTCTCTCCCGAAAAAGCTCGTACCAAGTTTCTCTCACTCGTGTTTCTGCTCAAGAACTCGCGATTTTTCGATCTCCTTGCTCAGCCCAGATTTCTGTCTGAAATTTGGCACATTTACTCCTTGGTATGTGACTCCTTTGATTGTCCAATTAGAATTTCATTTGGTTGAGTATATCTTGAATATTTTGCTGCTGTAGATAACATGTTTAGTGAGCTTGCATGCTTGTTCTAAGTGGTAGAAACTAGTTTTGATGCATGTGTAGTACTCTAGCAAGTTCCTATAGTAGTTCCCTTCAATTACATACCTTGAAATCAAATTTTATAATGATTGTTGAAAATTTCAGAAAATGGAAGGAGGTGTGCCCCAATTGAACCAAGAAGAGTTGGAGGTACAGCACGTTATGAGAGTCCATCGTGAAGAGGGAGTATACCCCTCTTATTACCCATGCACGGACTTTATGCGGAATGCAGGAATCCTGCAAGATGTGCAAACACTAATTTCCAATGCAGGATTGGGAAATTTTGCTGTTGGTGAACCTCACCAATATGCTAAACTAACGGTGTCGGTTGTGCAGGATTTCGAATTTCACCGGTCTCGAACTGACCCCATGGTCCGGTATAAAATTTATAACAAAACCATTGACTTGCCTTTTAGTGATTTTTGCACAGCAATTAGAGTGCCGCAGTGGGGATCCTGCGAGAAGATCAGGGGAACACCGCGGGAGCTCTCAGATCTTTATACAAGGATTTGTAATGGGAGGAGCCTCTCCAATGATGGTGGTAAGATTAGTAGCATTCAACATCCAGCCATCCGCTACTTTGCCTATTTCATTACAAAGTGCGTTCTTGCAAGAAGGACTGGAGGTAAATTATCTGTCCCAGACTTGGCTTTCTTAGCTGCTGCTTTGCAACAGGATAGGACTTATAATTTGGGTGCTTTAATAGCTTGTAGACTTGCTACTAACCGTGAGAAAGGAGGAATTTGTGGAGGTCTTATCGCCTCTCGCTTATTAGCTATGCATGGTGTAGGACCTCACCATTTAGATATTCCGCTTTCTATAGAGAAACTTGATGTTGTCTCCATGATCAGACATGAGTTTATTTCAGATGCATCTAATTTGAACAACCTGCATTATAGGATAACTTTGTATAAGAAAAGTTGGAGTATAACTAAGAAAATTGAAAAATTAGTACGCTTGCCTGCACCTGCTTTGTTTAACCTTGATGCCAGGGACGGGTGGTCGATCACAGAAAATGAGCTAAACGCATACATAGAAAGAGAAAGCCGTCGTGCGAGGGAAGATGTGGAGGAGACCGAGGAGCATCCCGACTCTTCATCCGATGCAGCAAGCTCCTCATATCAACATCATGGTCATGTGGAGCCTCCACGATATTCTTCTGCACAGGGGCCCTATTACCACTCCATGTATGATCCACCGGCGTGGAACTCCGACCCTCGTTGGGAATGAACTCCACTTAGGCCAAAAGCCTAAGCTTGGGGGGAGGTATACCGGCATCACTCATTCTTTGCATATTATGGTTGCTGGATACTTGTACATACTTGTTTAGTCTCTAGAGTGGTTTTCTAATGAGAGGGAGATGATATTTGGGGAAGTGCTGTCCAAAAACAGATTCTGTGCTGTTACCAAAAAAATTCGTACGCACAGCCAGAACGTTATTTTGAGTTGCCAATTTTTGAGCATGTTCCCCAGGTTGTTATCTAACTTTCATTAGTTGAACACTTTTTGGTCTGAGCAATGGAAGATTTTTGTTAAATTCGATTTCTGTACTGCTGTCAGGATTTGGCAGATTTCTGTCATCCTGCTTTTCTGTGTTTCTGTTAGTTTGCATTCTTTTGTTTTCGCTTTGTTTCTTTCCTAAAACACAAAAAGACCAAAAATATTTCTGTTGTTTCTCTTCACCATTTGTTTATTTGGTACCTTGCTCTTAGTTTGCTTTATTTGCTATCGTTAGTTTGCTATAAGAAAACCCAAAAAGATTTTGCTTTGTTTGCTTGTTTTCTTTCGTGCTTGTTTCTAATTCGAAAACACCAAAAATATTTGCTGTTCTTCTTTGGTTTGTAAAGTTCATCATGAGTTCAATGGTCTTCGGTGGCTGGAGCGTGGTTTTCATTTCATATTATCCAAGCTACACAAGTGAAAAGGCAATAATGACGATCTACGACAATCTGATTGTGGTGAGAGGCTGGTATGAACTCTATTTGCTTTCATTTTTGTACATATACTCATCCATATGAGCATGCTTAGTTGGTTCATGTGAGGTATATGTTATTTGAGAAAGTCTAGTAGCTCATGATCTCTCATGTTTAGTTCCAATTTATTAATATGAGTAGCATGTCATGGATATTTGCTTGCATTGTTTTATTCATAAGTAAGTATGGCATTGTGGTATCCTCCTCTGAATAATTCATTTATATCGACTTGGCACATGCTCACGCATGCATATGACTGAACAAAAAGTCAATTAAGCCTCGATGATTTATATTGCTTCAGAGTTCTTGTATCACTTTTATGCCTCCGTTAATTTATTTTGCCGCAAGCATGATTATGACAGTTACTGCTCTCTTGATTTGTCGCTCCCTAGTCTTTTGCTAGCCTTCACTTGTACTGAGCGGGAACGCTGCTCGTGCTTCCAAACACCTGAAAACCAAGTTGTTCCAAAGTGTCCACCATAAATACCTATGCATGGCATTTCAAACCATTCCAAGTAAATTCTCATGCGCTACCTTTAAAACTTTCAAAATGCTTCTCAATTTGTGTTAATGTTTCATAGCTCATGAGGAAGTATGTGGTGTTTAGCTTTCAACCTTGTCATTTACTTTTGACGGACTCTCATATGGACTAGTGGCACATCCGCTTATCCAATAATTTTGCAAAAAGAGCTGGCAATGGGATTCCCAGTCCCAAATTAATTAACTTAAATAGACACTCCTCCATGGTTTGTGATTGTTGGACGGCACCCGAAGGATTCGGTTAGCCATGGCTTGTGTAAGCAAAGGTTGGGGGAGTGTCATCATCATAATAAAACTTAAATAAAAAGGCACTCCTTCATGGTATGTGATTGTTGGCAGGCACCCGAGGATTCGGTTAGCCATGGTTTGTGAAAGAAAGGTTGGAAGGAGTGCCAACCAAAAATAAATAAAATGGGAGCCGCTCTTGTGAGTCCGGTTGATGAGGTAGTTAGTGTACCCATTACCATTCGTTGACAACAACAAACACCTCTCAAAATAATTTTACTCCTGCTTTACAAATGAAAAGCTCTAGCGCATGTTAATCCCTGCTTCCCTCTGCGAAGGGTCAATCTTTTACTTTTATGTTGTGTCTCCATTCTTTCTTTGAGCACTATCTTGAGAGCACAACTGTCATTCTTAGTATAATATGCTTGTCTCAAAATATGATTGATTGTGGTATAACTTTGATGCTTTTATCTTTGACAATCACTACTTCTAGTCTTTCTATGAACTCAAGAGGTGCCTCGGCATTTATGTTTTGCCGATCAAATACAGGCAAGCGAGATACCACTTTATCATATTCTCTTATGAACATTGCAATCCTGCTTATATACATGATTCATGGTGCTTATTATTAATTGTTGGTACTTCTCCATGATTGACATAGCTGTTGGATGATCTTATTTGCATGTATCTTATTATGAACTGCTTAAGTATTAGCCATAGCATGAGAATATATACATCATATGAGCAAATGTGTTCGTGAAAGTTCTTTTATCGCTCAGTTGTTAACTGAATTGCTTGAGGACAAGCAATAAGCTAAGCTTGGGGGAGTTGATACGTCCAAAACGTATCTACTTTCCCGAACACTTTTGCTATTGTTTTGCCTCTAATTTGTGTATTTTGGATACAACTAACACGGACTAACGCTGTTTTCAGCAGAACTGCTCTGGTGTCTCGTTTTTGTGCAGAAATCCAACTTTCGGGAAAATCTCGGAATTTCTTCAGATGGCCCTATTTTACCAAAATACGACGGAGCCAGAAGGGCAAAGGAGGTGGAGGCCCGAGGGCCCCACACCATATGGCGGCGCGGCCCAGGGGGGCCCGCGCGGCCCTATGGTGTGGCCCTCGGCGGCCTCCGACGCCCCCCTTCGGACTACTTATCGGGTTCGACCTAAAAACGCACGGGAGAAGTCGAAGTCGCCAGAAACCCTCCAGAGAGCCGCCACATCGCGAAACTCCGTCGCGGGAGCCAGAAGTCTCCGTTCTGGCACTCCGCCGGGACGGGGAATTGGAGGAGATCTTCACCGCCATCACCGCCAACGCCTCTCCATCAACCAGCAATGTTTCCCCCATCCATGTGTGAGTAATTCCCCCGCTGTAGGCTGAAGGGGATGGTAGGGATTGGATGAGATTGGTCATGTAATAGTCATAAGATTGTTAGGGCATAGTGCCTAGTATCCGTAGATGTCACTTTTATGATATTGTTGCAACTTGTTATGCTTAATGTTTGTCACTAGGGCCCGAGTGCCATGATCTCAGATCTGAACATGTTATTGATTCATGAAGATATTCGTTGTTTATGATCTTACCTATAAGTTGTATACACATGTCGCTGTCCGGAACCAATGGCCCCGAAGTGACAAGAATCGGGACAACCGGAGGGGATGGTAGTGATGTGAGGATCACATGTGTTCACGGAGTGTTAATGCTTTGCTCCGGTACTCTATTAAAAGGAGTACCTTAATATCCAGTAGTTTCCCTAGAGGCCCGGCTGCCACCGGCTGGTAGGACAGAAGATGTTGTGCAAGTTTCTCATTGCGAGCACGTACGACTAAATATGGAACACATGCCTATTGATTGATTAGTACTTGGATACCGTTTTATTATTATCTGCAAATGCCCCTGCTTTGATTGTTACATGAGTTTCTCTCATCCATGCAACGCCCGTTAAATCCGTCCCTATGCCTACAGTATTTTAATCCTGCTGTTTACTATAATCACTACTGCTGTCTTTATTTCACTGCTGCTGTTATTCCGCTATTTCCACTACCATAGAACTGTTACTACTGATAAACTCTTGCGAGCAAGTCTGTTTCCAGGTGGATTGAATTGACAAAAGCAAGGCTTACAAGTATTCCCCTTGTGTCGAATCAATAAATCCAATAAACGAAATGTTTATTGTTCCTAGAGGCTGACATATGGGACCCACGAGCGAGCAGCGTCCTCAACGTTTCAAAGGCGGCAGGGGATCGAAAAAAAGGCAAGTGACCATATATCAGGTGCCAAAAATAATCCAAGGAAAGAAATTTATTGTACATAGAGGATGACATATGGGTCCCGTTTTGCAGGAGCCGTCTCACCGTTTCCAAGGCGGCACGGGATCGAAAAAAAAGAAAGGAAAGGTTTATCGTTCAGAGAGGCTGAGATGTGGGACCCATGGGCCAGCAGCGTCCTCTTAGTTTCAAAGGCGGCAGGGGATAAAAAAAAGGCAAATAGCCAGTAATTAGGGTAAAAAAAATCAAACAAAGGAAACTTTGACTGTTCATAGAGGCTGACATGTGGGACCCATGAGCCAGCAGCGTCTCAACGTTTCAGAGGCGGCATGAGATCGAAAGAAAAAGGCAAATAGCCAGAAATTATGGGTCAATAATAAATCAAACAAAGGAAAGGTTTATTGTTCATAGAGGCTGACATGTGGGACCTCTGAGCCAGCAGCGTCCTCAACGTTTTAATGGCGGCACGAGATCGAAAGATAAAATAAGCCAAAAATCATTTGGTAAACAAAATCCAAGAAAAGAAACATTTACCGTTCTGAGAGGATGACATGCGGGACCCATGAGGCAGCAGCATCCTCAACGATTCCAAGGCGGCAGGGGATCAAAAGAAAAAAAAGGAAATATCCAGAAATTAATTAGGGGTTCAAAATAAATCCATCAAAAGAAACTTTTATTGTTCATAGAGGATGACATGTGGGACCGACGTGCCAACAGCATCCTCATCGTTTCAAAGGGGGCAGGAGATCAAAAGAAAAAGGCAAATAGCCAGACATTAGGGGTCAAAAATAACTCCAAAAAAGGAAACTTTTATTGTTCGTAGAGGATGACATGCGGGACCCATGATTCAGCAGCTTACTCAACGTTTCAAAGGCGGCATGAGATCGAAAGAAAAACGCAAGTGACAAAATATCAGGAGCTAAAGATAATCCAAGAAAAAAAGAAACTTTATTGTACATAGAGGATGACATGCGGGTCCCATTTAGCAGCAGCGGTCTCAACGTTTCAAATGCGGCTTGAGATCAAAAGAAAAAGAAAATAGCCAGAAATTAGGGGGTAAAAAAAACTCCAAGAAAGGAAAGCTTTATCGTTCATACAGGCTGACATGTCGGACCTATGAGCCTGCAGCTTACTCAGCGTTTCAAAGGCGGCAGGCCGGCAGGGGATCAAAAGAAAAAGGAAATAGCCAAAAATCAGATGGTGAAAAAAATCCAAGAAAAGAAACTTTTATTGTACATAGAGGATGACATGCGGGTCCCATGAGCCAGCAGGTTCCTCAACGTTTCAAACGTGGCATGAGATCGAAAGAAAAAGGAAAGTGACCAAATATCAAGAGCCAAAAATAATCCAAGAAAAGAAACTTTATTGTACATAGAGGATGACATGCGGGTCCCATGAGCCAGCAGGTTCCTCAACGTTTCAAACGTGGCATGAGATCGAAAGAAAAAGGAAAGTGACCAAATATCAAGAGCCAAAAATAATCCAAGAAAAGAAACTTTATGTTACATAGAGGATGACATGTGGGTCCCATTTTGCAGCGGTCTCAACGTTTCCAAGGCGGCACAGGACCAAAAGAAAAATGAAGTAGCCAGAAATCAGGGGGTGAAAAAAATCCAAGAAAAGAAAGATTTCAATTGGGCTGTATCTGGACATCTGGGCCTTCGAACTATCCTGCTGGGCCTTTTGTCTCGTACAATTTCAGCCCACTCCAAAACAGGAAAGTTCGGATTTTTCTAAAAAAACAGGAAAGTCCTATGCTTCGCAAAAACAAAAAACAAGGACACTCAACATATAAGTTTGTTTATGTAAAAATAAAGATTTAATTTATCCGTTTGCAATAGCTCAGAGCGAAATAATCAAGATATCACATGTTTCTTGTACGGGGAGGCTGACATCGGGGACCCATGAGCCAGCAGCGTCGTCAACGTTTCAAAGGCGGCAGGGGATCGAAAATAAAATAAAAAACCAAAAGTCAGTTGGTAACAAAATCCAAGAAAAGAAAACATTTATCATTCTGAGAGGATGACATGCGGGACCCATGAGGCAGCAGCATTCTCAAACGTTTCCAAGGCGGCAGGGGATCAAAAGAAAAATAAAGGAAATAGCCAGAAATTATTTAGGGGTCAAAAATAAATCCACCAAAGGAAACTTTTATTGTTCATAGAGGATGACATGTGGGACCGACCTGCCAACAGCGTCCTCATCGTTTCAAAGGGGGCAGGGGATCAAAAGAAAAAGGCAAATAGCCAGAAATTAGGGGTCAAAAATAACTCCAATAAAGGAAACTTTTATTGTTCGTAGAGGATGACATGCGGGACCCATGAGCCAGCAGCTTACTCAACGTTTCAAAGGCGGCATGAGATCGAAAGAAAAAGGCAAGTGACCAAATATCAGGAGCCAAAAATAATCCAAGATTTATTGTACATAGAGGATGACATGTGGGTCCCATTTTGCAGCAGCGGTCTCAATGTTTGTAATGCGGCTTGAGATCAAAAGAAAAAGAAAGTAGCTAGTAATTAGGGGGTGAAAAAAAATCCAAGAAAAGAAACTTGATGGACATAGAGGATGACATGCGGGTCCCTTGAACCAACAGCTTACTCAACGTTTCAAACGTGGCATGAGATCGAAAGAAAAAGGCAAGTGACCAAATATGAGGTGCCAAAAAAACTCCAAGAAAAGAAAGTTGATTGCTCATAGAGGATGACATGCGGGTCCCATTTAGCTGCAGCGGTCTCACCGTTTGAGAGGCGGCAGGGGATCGAAAGAAAAAGTCAAGTGACCAAATATGAGGTGCCAAAAATAATCCAAAAAAAGAAAGTTTTATAGTACATAGAGGATGACATGCGGGTCCCATGAGTCAGCAGCTTACCATACGTTTCCAAGGCGGCAGGGGATCAAAAGAAAAAGGAAATAGCCAAAAATCAGAGGGTGAAAAAAATAAAGAAAATAAACTTTTATAGTACATAGAGGATGACATGCGGGTCCCATGAGCCAGCAGGTTCCTCAACGTTTCAAACTTGGCATGAGATCGAAAGAAAAAGGCAAGTGACCAAATATGAGGAGCCAAAAATAATTCAAGAAAAGAAAGTTTTATAGTACATAGAGGATGACATGCGGGTCCCATTTAGCAGCAGCGGTATCAGCGTTTGAGAGGCGGCAGGGGATCAAAAGAAAAAAGAAATTGCCAAAAATCAGATGGTGAAAAAAAACCAAGAAAATGAACTTTTATAGTACATAGAGGATGACATGCGGGTCCCATGAGCCTGCAGGTTCCTCAACGTTTCAAACGTGGCATGAGATCGAAAGAAAAAGGCAAGTGAAAAAATATCAGGAGCCAAAAATAATTCAAGAAAAGAAAGTTTTATAGTACATAGAGGATGACATGCGGGTCCCATTTAGCAGCAGCGGTATCACTGTTTGAGAGGCAGCAGGGGATCGAAAGAAAAAGTCAAGTGACCAAATATGAGGTGCCAAAAAATCCAAGAAAAGAAAGTTTTATAGTACATAGAGGATGACATGCGGGTCCCATTTAGCGCAGCGGTATCACGTTTGAGAGGCAGGGGATCGAAAGAAAAAGTCAAGTGACCAAATATGAGGTGCCAAAAAATCCAAGAAAAGAAAGTTTTATAGTACATAGAGGATGACATGCGGGTCCCATTTAGCAGCAGCGGTATCACTGTTTGAGAGGCAGCAGGTGATCGAAAGAAAAAGTCAAGTGACCAAATATGAGGTGCCAAAAAAATCCAAGAAAAGAAAGTTTTATAGTACATAGAGGATGACATGCGGGTCCCATTTAGCAGCAGCGGTATCACCGTTTGAGAGGCGGCAGGGGATCGAAAGAAAAAGGTAAGTGACCAAATATGAGGTGCCAAAAATAATTCAAGAAAAGAAAGTTTTATAGTACATAGAGGATGACATGCGGGTCCCATTTAGCAGCAGCGGTATCACCGTTTGAGAGGCGGCAGGGGATCGAAAGAAAAAGGCAAGTGACCAAATTTGAGGTGCCAAAAAAACTCCAAGAAAAGAAAGTTGATTGCACATAGAGGATGACATGCGGGTCCCATTTAGCAGCAGCGGTCTCAACGTTTCCAAGGCGGCAAGGGATCAAAAGAAAAAGGAAGTAGCCAGAAATCAGGGGGTCAAAAAAATCCAAGAATAGAAAGAATTTTGGTTCATAGAGGATGACATGCGGGACCCATGATCCTGCATCGTAAACGGCTCGATCGGAGAACGTTGAACGAGATGGCGCGATCTAGAAAAAAACAATGCCAGAGAGGCTGCCATCTGGGCCCTACATCCCTCGGCGGTGCGGATTTGCGTTGACTCGGCCGGCGAACCCGAGATTTCGAGATGCACCACGTCCCGGGCCACCATACGCCACGTTTTGGCCGCTTTCGTCGGGCTAGGTGGCCTCAAAAACGAGAAAAAAAAAGTTTTGACATGCACCACGGAGGGACCAAAATCGTCGGCCATGGTACACCAGCAACCACGGCGCGACTTCAACTTCGTCGGCCATGGCAACTTTTCTTGTAGTGTAAAGAAAGATCGGCACGAGAAGAAGATGAAGGAATCTGCAGCACAAGCCTCGGTTCAGAAACATCATTAATATAAACTCCCATCGGGAGCGCAGCAGCATATATATTACATCCAAAAGAATGTTGGTACTGGCAACAGAGCCAAAATAAAAGAGGATTGGATTAAAATGTATCGGGCCTTAATTACAAATTGACAAAGCAAATTTTCAATCAAGGAGGAGCTGATGGTGAGCCAGGGGCAGCCTTAGATGCAGTCTTGGTCTTCGCCTCGTCAACCAGCTTGAGGAGTTGATTAGCGCATACTCGCCGATTGTTTGAAAGGCTCAAGATTGATCAGGTGATCATTGTCATCTAGGCAATGCCTTAGACAACTTTTCTAGCTCGAGCCCAGCCCATGACCCATTAGCAGTGGAAAGTAAGTACCGCAAATAAACGGGAACGACGCTTAAGTACGTCCACAGGTTCAGAAGGGTCGATGAGGAAAGCCTCTGCCATCTCACCGAGGGTCTTGTCCTACTTCATCCTCGGGAAAATCATCGAGAATAGCCTCGACAATGCTCCCTTGGTCTTTTGCAAAAGTCCAAGAACTTGGACGTTGGATTCGCGGCAAGTGGGGCATCGGACATGGAGTCCTCCGAAGCTTGGGATGATCGATGATCATATCGGCAGCTCCTAAAAGAAGATAGATAAGTAGCCTGAAGGAAAGTACTGGACACAAACATGCACGGAGGAACTTACTCATTAAGTTTGCAATGGATTCACGGAGGATGCCTTCTTTTTCATCGGCAGCGGTTGCAGCCTTACGTTTAGCATCCTGGTCATCCTTCACCTTCTGCTTCAATTTCTTCAGTTCATCCTTCAGCAAGGTGTTTTCATTATGGGCATCGGTTGCGAGCCTATTGGCTTCCAGCACATGGTCAGCCGAAGTCTTGATGGTCTTCCGAAGATGAGCATTTTCAGACTCCAGACGAGTGAACTGGTCAGCAAAATCTGCCACAGCGTCAACTGTGGCATAAATTGGCTGCAAGGCAAAGGTCAAGAAATTTCAGTCGACTGTTGAAATCCACCATAAAAGGAAAAAAGACCAAGCTGGATAAATCACTTACATGGTCGCGGGTGATGCGCGAAGATGTACACGTCCGTTGGGAACCCCAAGAGGAAGGTATGATGCGCACAGTGGCAAGTTTTCCCTCAGAAAGAAACCAAGGTTTAATCGAACCAGGAGGAGCCAAGAAGCACGTTGAAGGTTGATGGTGGCGAAATGTGATGCGGCGCAACACCAGGGATTCCGGCGCCAACGTGGAACCTGCACAACACAACCAAAGTACTTTGCCCCAATGAAACAGTGAGGTTGTCAATCTCACCGGCTTGATGTAACAAAGGATTAACCGTATTGTGTGGAAGATGATTGTTTGCGAAGAAAACAGTAAAGAACAATTGCAGTAGATTGTATGCGATGTAAAGAATAGGACCGGGGTCCACAGTTCACTAGAGGTGTCTCTCCCATAAGATTAAAGCATGTTGGGTGAACAAATTACAGTCGGGCAATTGACAAATAGAAAAGGGCATAACAATGCACATACATGATATGATAAATATAGTGAGATTTAATCAGGGCATTACGACAAAGTACATAGACCGCTATCCAGCATGCATCTATGCCTAAAAAGTCCACCTTCAGGTTATCATCCGAACCCCTTCCAGTATTAAGTTGCAAGCAACAGACAATTGCATTAAGTATGGTGTGTAATGTAATCAACAACTACATCCTTAGACATAGCATCAATGTTTTATCCCTAGTGGCAACAGCACATCCACAACCTTAGAACTTTCTGTCACTGTCCCAGATTTAATGGAGGCATGAACCCACTATCGAGCATAAATACTCCCTCTTGGAGTTAAGAGCAAAAACTTGGCCAGAGCCTCTACTAATAACGGAGAGCATGCAAGATCATAAACAACACATAGGTAATAGATTGATAATCACCATAACATAGTATTCTCTATCCATCGGATCCCGACAAACACAACATATAGTATTACAGATAGATGATCTTGATCATGTTAGGCAGCTCACAAGATCCAACAATGAAGCACAATTAGGAGAAGACGACCATCTAGCTACTGCTATGGAACCATAGTCCAGGGGTGAACTACTCACTCATCACTCGGAGGCGATCATGGCGATGAAGAGTCCTCCGGGAGATGATTCCCCTCTCGGCAGGGTGCCGAGGCGATCTCCTGAATCCCCGAGATGGGATTGGCGGCGGCGGCCTCTCAGTAATGTTTTCCGTATCGTGGCTCTCGGTACGGAGGGTTTCGCGACGAAGACTTTAAGTAGGCGGAAGGGCAGCGGGGGCCACACGAGGGCCCCACACACCAGGGCCGCGCGGCCGGGCCTGGGCCGCGCCGCCCTAGTGTGGCGGCGCCTCGTGGCCCCACTTCCTTTCCCTTGGTCTTCTGGAAGCTTCGTGCAAAAATAGGACCCTGGGCGTTGATTTCGTCCAATTCCGAGAATATTTCCTTACTAGGATTTCTGAAACCAAAAACAGCAGAAAACACAACTGGCTCTTCGGCATCTTGTTAATAGGTTAGTGCCGGAAAATGCGTAAATACGACATATAATGTGTATAAAACATGTAGATATCATCAATAATGTAGCATGGAACATAAGAAATTATCGATACGTTGGAGACGTATCAGCATCCCCAAGCTTAGTTCTGCTCGTCCCGAGCAGGTAAACGATAACAAGGATAATTTCTGGAGTGACATGCCATCATAACCTTGATCATACTATTGTAAACATATGTAATGAATGCAGCGATCAAAACAATGGTAATGACATGAGTAAACAAATGAATCATAAAGCAAAGACTTTTCATGAATAGTACTTCAAGACAAGCATCAATAAGTCTTGCATAAGAGTTAACTCATAAGGCAATAAATCAAAGTAAAGGTATTGAAGCAACACAAAGGAAGATTAAGTTTCAGCGGTTGCTTTCAACTTATAACATGTATATCTCATGGATAGTGTCAATGTAAAGTAATATAACAAGTGCAATATGCAAGTATGTAGGAATCAATGCACAGTTCACACAAGTGTTTGCTTCTTGAGGTGGAGAGAGATAGGTAAACTGACTCAACAATAAAAGTAAAAGAAAGGTCCTTCGAAGAGGAAAGCATCGATTGCTATATTTGTGCTAGAGATTTTATTTTGAAAACATGAAACAATTTTGTCAACGGTAGTAATAAAGCATATGAGTTATGTAAATTATATCTTACAAGTTGCAAGCCTCATGCATAGTATACTAATAGTGCCCGCACCTTGTCCTAATTAGCTTGGACTACCGGATCATCGCAATACACATGTTTTAACCAAGTGTCACAAAGGGGTACCTCCATGCCGCCTGTACAAAGGTCTAAGGAGAAAGCTCGCATTTTGGATTTCTCGCTTTTGATTATTCTCAACTTAGACATCCATACCGGGACAACATGGACAACAGATAATGGACTCCTCTTTAATGCATAAGCATGTGGCAACAATTAATATTCTCATATGAGATTGAGGATATATGTCCAAAACTGAAACTTCCACCATGATTCATGGCTTTAGTTAGCGGCCCAATGTTCTTCTCTAACAATATGCATGCTCCAACCATTAAGGTGGTAGATCTCTCTTACTTCAGACAAGACGAACATGCATAGCAACTCACATGATATTCAACAAAGAATAGTTGATGGCGTCCCCAGAAACATGGTTATCGCTCAACAAGCAACTTAATAAGAGATAAAGTGCATAAGTACATATTCAATACCACAATAGTTTTTAAGGCTATTTTGTCCCATGAGCTATATATTGCAAAGGCGAATGATGGAAATTTAAAGGTAGCACTCAAGCAATTTACTTTGGAATGGCGGAGAAATACCATGTAGTAGGTAGGTATGGTGGACACAAATGGCATAGTGGTTGGCTCAAGGATTTTGGATGCATGAGAAGTATTCCCTCTCGATACAAGGTTTAGGCTAGCAAGGTTATTTGAAGCAAACTCAAGGATGAACAGGTGCAGCAAAACTCACATAAAAGACATATTGTAAACATTATAAGACTCTACACCGTCTTCCTTGTTGTTCAAAACTCAATACTAGAAATTATCTAGACCTTAGAGAGACCAAATATGCAAACCAAATTTTAGCAAGCTCTATGTATTTCTTCATTAATGGGTGCAAAGTATATGATGCAAGAGCTTAAACATGAGCACAACAATTGCCAAGCATCACATTATCCAAGACATTTTAGAATTACTACATGTAGCATTTCCCGATTCCAACCATATAACAATTTAACGAAGAAATTTCAACCTTCGCCTTGAACATTATGAGTAAAGCCTAAGGACATATTTGTCCATATGCAACAGCGGAGCGTGTCTCTCTCCCATACAGTGAATGCTAGGATCCATTTTATTCAAACAAAAACAAAAACAAAACAAACCGACGCTCCAAGCAAAGTACATAAGATGTGACTGAATAAAAATATAGTTCCAGGGGAGGAACCTGATGATGTTGTTGATGAAGAAGGGGATGCCTTGGGCATCCCCAAGCTTAGACGCTTGAGTCTTCTTAAAATATGCAGGGATGAACCACGGGGGCATCCCCAAGCTTAGAGCTTTCACTCCTCTTGATCATAGTATATCATACTCCTCTCTTGACCCTTGAAAACTTCCTTCACACCAAACTTCAAGCAAACTCATTAGAGGGTTAGTGCACAATTAAAAATTAACATATTCAGAGGTGACACAATCATTCTTAACACTTCTGGACATTGCACAAAGCTACTGGACATTAATGGATCAAAGGAATTCATCCAACATAGCAAATACGGCAATGCGAAATAAAAGGCAGAATCTGTCAAAACAGAACAGTCCGTAAAGACGAACCTGAAAGGGGCACTAGACTTGCTCAAATGGAAAAACTCAAAACTAATGAAAGTTGCGTACATATCTGGGGATCACGCTCATAAATTTGCAGATTTTTTCGAATTTTTTACAGAGACTTATGCCAGAATTCGTGACAGACAGCAATGTTGTTTCTGCGCAGCGATCCCAAATATAACATCAACTTTAGCATAGAAACTTTACTTGGCACAAAAACATGATAAGGAGAGGTTGCTACAGTAGTAAACAACTTCCAAGACTCAACAAAACAAAAATTGCTGTAGTAAAATAAAAACATGGGTTATCTCCCAAGAAGTGCTTTCTTTAACGCCTTTCAGCTAGGCGCAGAAAGTGCAAATCAAGTAACATCAAGAGTAGAAGCATCAACATCATAACTTGTTCTAATAATAGAATCAAAAGGCAACTTCATTCTCTTTCTAGGGAAGTGTTCCATACCTTTCTTGAGAGGAAATTGATATCTAATATTACCTTCCTTCATATCAATAACAGCACCAACGGTTCGAAGAAAAGGTCTTCCCAACACAATAGGACAAGATGCATTGCATTCGATATCCAAGACAACAAAATCAACGGGGACAAGGTTATTGTTAACCGTAATGCGCACATTATCAATCCTCCCCAAAGGTTTCTTTTTAACATTATCGGCAAGATTAACATCCAAATAACAATTCTTCAATGGTGGCAAGTCAAGCATATCATAAATCTTCTTAGGCATAACAGAAATACTTGCACCAAGATCACATAAAGCATTACATTCAAAGTCATTGAATTTCATTTTAATGATGGGCTCCCAACCATCTTCTAACTTCCTAGGAATAGAAGCTTCAAGTTTTAATTTCTCTTCCCTAGCTTTAATGAGAGCATTTGTAATGTGTTTTGTAAAGGCTAAATTTATAGCACTAGCATTAGGACTTTTAGCAAGTTTTTGTAAGAACTTTATAACTTCAGAGATGTGGCAATCATCAAAATCTAAATCATTATGAGCTACAGCAATGGGATCATTGTCCCCAAGGTTGGAAAAAATTTCAGCAGTTTTATCACAAGCAGTTTCAGCAGTTTTAGCAATTTCAGGCAGTTTTGTATGCTTTGCACTAGGAGTAGAAACATTGCCAACACCAATTATTTTACCATTGATAGTAGGAGGTGCAGCAACATGTGAATCATTATCATTACTAGTGGTGGTAATAGTCCAAACTTTAGCTACATTATTCTCTTTAGCTAGTTTTTCATTTTCTTCTCTATCCCACCTAGCACGCAATTCAGCCATTAATCTTATATTCTCATTAATTATAACTTGGATGGCATTTGCTGTAGTAGTAATCTTATTATCAATATCCTCATTAGGCATAACTTTCAATTTTAATAGATCAACATCAGAGGCAAGTCTATCAACTCTAGAAGCAATAATATCAATTTTATCAAGCTTTTCCTCAACAGATTTGTTAAAAGCAGTTTGTGTACTAATAAATTCTTTAAGCATGGCTTCAAGACCAGGGGGTACACTCCTATTATTGTTGTAAGAATTCCCATAAGAATTACCATAACCATTACCATTAGCAGAAGGATATGGCCTATAGTTATTACCAGAATTGTTCCTATAAGCATTGTTGTTGAAATTATTATTTTTAATGAAATTCACATCAACATTTTCTTCTTGAGCAACCAATGAAGCTAAAGGAACATTATTTGGATCAACATTAGATCTACCATTCACAAGCATAGACATAATCACATCAATCTTATCACTCAAGGAAGAGGTTTCTTCAACAGAATTTACCTTCTTACCTTGTGGAGCTCTTTCCGTGTGCCATTCAGAGTAATTTATCATCATATCATCAAGAAGCTTTGTAGCCGCCCCCAAAGTGATGGACATAAAGGTACCTCCAGCAGCTGAATCCAATAAATTCCGCGAAGAAAAATTTAGTCCTGCATAGAAGGTTTGGATGATCATCCAAGTAGTCAGTCCATGGGTTGGGCAATTCTTTACCAAAGATTTCATTCTCTCCCATGCTTGAGCAACATGTTCAGTATCTAATTGCTTAAAATTCATTATGCTACTTCTCAAAGATATAATTTTAGCGGGAGGATAATATCTACCAATAAAAGCATCCTTACATTTAGTCCATGAATCAATACTATTCTTAGGCAAAGATAGCAACCAATCTTTAGCTCTTCCTCTTAATGAGAAAGGAAACAATTTCAATTTAATAATATCACCATCTACATCCTTATACTTTTGCATTTCACAAAGTTCAACAAAATTATTAAGATGGGCAGCAACATCATCAGAACTAACACCAGAAAATTGCTCTCTCATAACAAGATTCAGTAAAGCAGGTTTAATTTCAAAGAATTCTGCTGTAGTAGCAGGTGGAGCAATAGGTGTGCATAGGAAATCATTATTATTTGTGTTTGTGAAGTCACACAACTTAGTATTTTCAGGGGTATTCATTTTAGCAACAGTAAATAAAGCAAACTAGATAAAGTAAATGCAAGTAACTAATTTTTTTGTGTTTTTGATATAGAGAGCAAGACAATAAAGTAAAACTAGCAACTAATTTTTTTGTGTTTTGTTTAGGTGCAGAAAACAAAGTAGTAAATAAAATAAAGCAAGACAAAAACAAAGTAAAGAGATTGGGAAGTGGAGACTCCCCTTGCAGCGTGTCTTGATCTCCCCGGCAACGGCGCAGAAAACTTCTTGGTGTAGTTGACGTGGGAGTTAGAAATCTCTGTGGTGTAGCTTTTCTTCAGTTCCCCGGCAACGGCGCCAGAAAACAGGCTTGATGCGCGTAGATGTACACGTCCGTTGGGAACCCCAAGAGGAAGGTATGATGCGCACAGTGACAAGTTTTCCCTCAGAAAGAAACCAAGGTTTAATCGAACCAGGAGGAGCCAAGAAGCACGTTGAAGGTTGATGGTGGCGAAATGTGATGCGGCGCAACACCAGGGATTCCGGCGCCAACGTGGAACCTGCACAACACAACCAAAGTACTTTGCCCCAACGAAACAGTGAGGTTGTCAATCTCACCGGCTTGCTGTAACAAAGGATTAACCGTATTGTGTGGAAGATGATTGTTTGCGAAGAAAACAGTAAAGAACAATTGCAGTAGATTGTATGCGATGTAAAGAATAGGACCGGGGTCCACAGTTCACTAGAGGTGTCTCTCCCATAAGATAAAGCATGTTGGGTGAACAAATTACAGTCGGGCAATTGACAAATAGAAAAGGGCATAACAATGCACATACATGATATGATAAATATAGTGAGATTTAATCGGGCATTACGACAAAGTACATAGACCGCTATCCAGCATGCATCTATGCCTAAAAAGTCCACCTTCGGTTATCATCCGAACCCCTTCCAGTATTAAGTTGCAAGCAACAGACAATTGCATTAAGTATGTGATGCGCGTAGATGTACACGTCCGTTGGGAACCCCAAGAGGAAGGTATGATGCGCACAGTGGAAAGTTTTCCCTCAGAAAGAAACCAAGGTTTAATCGAACCAGGAGGAGCCAAGAAGCACGTTGAAGGTTGATGGTGGCGAAATGTGATGCGGCGCAACACCAGGGATTCCGGCGCCAACGTGGAACATGCACAACACAACCAAAGTACTTTGCCCCAACGAAACAGTGAGGTTGTCAATCTCACCGGCTTGCTGTAACAAAGGATTAACCGTATTGTGTGGAAGATGATTGTTTGCAAAGAAAACAGTAAAGCAAGTATTGCAGTAGATTGTATGCGATGTAAAGAATAGGACCGGGGTCCACAGTTCACTAGAGGTGTCTCTCCCATAAGATAAAAGCATGTTGGGTGAACAAATTACAGTCGGGCAATTGACAAATAGAAAAGGGCATAACAATGCATATACATGATATGATAAATATAGTGAGATTTAATCAGGGCATTACGACAAAGTACATAGACCGCCATCCAACATGCATCTATGCCTAAAAAGTCCACCTTCAGGTTATCATCCGAACCCCTTTCAGTATTAAGTTGCAAGCAACAGACAATTGCATTAAGTATGGTGCGTAATGTAATCAACAACTACATCCTTAGACATAGCATCAATGTTTTATCCCTAGTGGCAACAGCACATCCACAACCTTAGAACCTACTGTCACGATCCCAGATTTAATGGAGGCATGAACCCACTATCGAGCATAAATACTCCCTCTTGGAGTTAAGAGCAAAAACTTGGCCAGAGCCTCTACTAATAACGGAGAGCATGCAAGATCATAAACAACACATAAATAATAGATTGATAATCACCATAACATAGTATTCTCTATCCATCGGATCCCGACAAACACAACATATAGTATTACATATAGATGATCTTGATCATGTTAGGCAGCTCACAAGATCCAACAATGAAGCACACGAGGAGAAGACGACCATCTAGCTACTGCTATGGACCCATAGTCCAGGGGTGAACTACTCACTCATCACTCCGGGGCGATCATGGCGATGAAGAGTCCTCCGGGAGATGATTCCCCTCTCCGGCAGGGTGCCGGAGGCGATCTCCTGAATCCCCCGAGATGGGATTCGCGGCGGCGGCGTCTCTGGAAGGTTTTCCGTATCGTGGCTCTCGGTACTGGGGGTTTCGCGACGGAGGCTTTAAGTAGGCGGAAGGGCCACACGAGGGCCCCACACCAGGGCCGCGGGGCCAAGCCCTAGGCCGCGCCGCCCTGTTGTGGCGGCGCCTCGTGGCCCCACTTCCTTCCCTCTTCGGTCTTCTGGAAGCTTCGTGCAAAAATAGGACCCTGGGCGTTGATTTCGTCCAATTCCGAGAATATTTCCTTACTAGGATTTCTGAAACCAAAAACAGAAAAAGCAACTGGCTCTTTGGCATCTTGTTAATAGGTTAGTTCCAGAAAATGCGTAAATACGACATATAATGTGTATAAAACATGTAGATATCATCAATAATGTAGCATGGAACATAAGAAATTATCGATACGTTGGAGACGTATCAGCATCCCCAAGCTTAGTTCTGCTCGTCCCGAGCAGGCAAACGATAACAATGATAATTTCTGGAGTGACATGCCATCATAATCTTGATCATACTATTGTAAACATATGTAATGAATGCAGCGATCAAAACAATGGTAATGACATGAGTAAACAAATGAATCATAAAGCAAAGACTTTTCATGAATAGTACTTCAAGACAAGCATCAATAAGTCTTGCATAAGAATTAACTCATAAAGCAATAAATCAAAGTAAAGGTATTGAAGCAACACAAAGGAAGATTAAGTTTCAGCGGTTGCTTTCAACTTATAACATGTATATCTCATGGATAGTGTCAATGTAAAGTAATATAACAAGTGCAATATGCAAGTATGTAGGAATCAATGCACAGTTCACACAAGTGTTTGCTTCTTGAGGTGGAGAGAGATAGGTAAACTGACTCAACAATAAAAGTAAAAGAAAGGTCCTTCAAAGAGGAAAGCATCGATTGCTGTATTTGTGCTAGAGCTTTTATTTTGAAAACATGAAACAATTTTGTCAACGGTAGTAATAAAGCATATGAGTTATGTAAGTTATATCTTACAAGTTGCAAGCCTCATGCATAGTATACTAATAGTTCCCGCACCTTGTCCTACTTAGCTTGGACTACCGGATCATCGCAATACACATGTTTCAACCAAGTGTCACAAAGGGGTACCTCCATGCCGCCTGTACAAAGGTCTAAGGAGAAAGCTCGCATTTTGGATTTCTCGCTTTTGATTATTCTCAACTTAGACATCCATACCGGGACAACATGGACAACAGATAATGGACTCCTCTTTAATGCATAAGCATGTAGCAACAATTATTATTCTCATATGAGATTGAGGATATATGTCCAAACTGAAACTTCCACCATGATTCATGGCTTTAGTTAGCGGCCCAATGTTCTTCTCTAACAATATGCATGCTCCAACCATTAAGGTGGTAGATCTCCCTTACTTCAGACAAGACGGACATGCATAGCAACTCACATGATATTCAACAAAGAGTAGTTGATGGCGTCCCCAGAAGCATGGTTATCGCACAACAAGCAACTTAATAAGAGATAAAGTGCATAAGTACATATTCAATACTACAATAGTTTTTAAGGCTATTTTGTCCCATGAGCTATATATTGCAAAGGCGAATGATGGAATTTTAAAGGTAGCACTCAAGCAATTTACTTTGGAATGGCGGAGAAATACCATGTAGTAGGTATGTATGGTGGACACAAATGGCATAGTGGTTGGCTCAAGGATTTTGGATGCATGAGAAGTATTCCCTCTCGATACAAGGTTTAGGCTAGCAAGGTTATTTGAAGCAAACTCAAGGATGAACCGGTGCAGCAAAACTCACATAAAAGACATATTGTAAACATTATAAGACTCTACACCGTCTTCCTTGTTGTTCAAAACTCAATACTAGAAATTATCTAGACCTTAGAGAGACCAAATATGCAAACCAAATTTTAGCAAGCTCTATGTATTTCTTCATTAATGGGTGCAAAGTATATGATGCAAGAGCTTAAACATGAGCACAACAATTGCAAAGTATCACATTATCCAAGACATTTTAGAATTACTACATGTAGCATTTCCCAATTCCAACCATATAACAATTTAACGAAGAAGTTTCAACCTTCGCCTTGAATATTATGAGTAAAGCCTAAGGACATATTTGTCCATATGAAACAGCGGAGCGTGTCTCTCTCCCACACAGTGAATGCTAGGATCCATTTTATTCAAACAAAACAAAAACAAAACAAACCGACGCTCCAAGTAAAGAACACAAGATGTGATTGAATAAAAATATAGTTTCAGGGGAGGAACCTGATGATGTTGTCGATGAAGAAGGGGATGCCTTGGGCATCCCCAAGCTTAGACGCTTGAGTCTTCTTAAAATATGCAGGGATGAACCACGGGGGCATCCCCAAGATTAGAGCTTTCACTCCTCTTGATCATAGTATATCATACTCCTCTCTTGACCCTTGAAAACTTCCTTCACACCAAACTTCAAGCAAACTCATTAGAGGGTTAGTGCACAATTAAAAATTCACATATTCAGAGGTGACACAATCATTCTTAACACTTCTGGACATTGCACAAAGCTACTGGACATTAGTGGATCAAAGAAATTCATCCAACATAGCAAATACGGCAATGCGAAATAAAAGGCAGAATCTGTCAAAAACAGAACAGTCCGTAAAGACGAACCTGAAAGGTGCACCAGACTTGCTCAAATGGAAAAACTCAAAACTAATGAAAGTTGCGTACATATCTGAGGATCACGCTCGTAATTTTGCAGATTTTTTCGAGTTTTCTACAGAGACTTATGACAGAATTCGTGACAGACAGCAATGTTGTTTCTGCGCAGCGATCCCAAATATAACATCAACTTTAACATAGAAACTTTACTTGGCACAAAAACATGATAAAGAGAGGTTGCTACAGTAGTAAAAAACTTCCAAGACTCAAATATAAAACAAAGTACTGTAGTAAAAACATGGGTTGTCTCCCATAAGCGCTTTTCTTTAACGCCTTTCAGCTAGGCGCAGAAAGTGCAAATCAAGTAACATCAAGAGTAGAAGCATCAACATCATTACCAGGGGTGTTGGGAGTTTTCTCAACAATGCATGTTATCTCGTCTATGTAAGTTTGATACGTCCAATTTGCATCACTATTTTGTATCATAATTTGCTGTTATTCATTGATATATTTCATATTGGGACACAATACTTATGTTATTCCATCTATTTTGCATGTTTCATCATCATTGGAGGATCAAGCACCGGAGCCAGGATTCTGCTGGAAAAAGCACCGTCAGAACGCAATATTTCGGAAGATCAACTGTGGAAGGGAATTTCACGAAAATTCCTATTTTTCCAGATGACGGAGGGAGCCAGAAGGGGAAGAAGAGAGGGGCCACTGTGGGCCCAGACCATAGGGCGGCGCGGCCCGGCCCTGGCCGCGCCACCCTATGCTCTGGGGGCCCCACAGCCTCTTTCGCCTCCTTTTCTTCGCGTACTCCTTCGTCCCGAAAACCTAAGCCACAGAGGGATCCTCACGAAGGGTTACAGCCGCCTCTGCGGGGCGGAGAGCACCAGAGAGAAAAGAGCTCTCCGGCGGGCAGGAATCCGCCGGGGAAATTCCCTCCCGGAGGGGGAAATCGACGCCATCGCCATCGTCATCGAGCGGGACATCATCTCCATCATCATCATCATCATCTCCACCATCTACACCGCCATCACCACCGCTGCACCTCGTCATCGCTGTAGCAATTCGGGTTAAATCTTGATTGTTTGATAGGGGAAACTCTCCCGGTGTTATTCTATACTTGTTGTAGATGCTATTGAGTGAAACCATTGAACCAAGGTTTATGTTCAGATTGTTATTCATCATCATATCACCTCTGATTGTATTCCATATGATGTCTCGTGAGTAGTTCGTTTAGTTCTTGAGGACATGGGTGAAGTCTAAATGCTAGTAGTGAATTATGGTTGAGTAATATTCAATGTTATGATATTTAAGTTGTGGTGTCATTCTTCTAGTGGTGTCGTGTGAACGTCGACTACACGACACTTCACCATTTATGGGCCTAGGGGAGTGCATCTTGTATTCGGTTGCTAATTGCGGGGTTGCCGGAGTGACAGAAACCTAAGCCCCCGTTAGTATATCGATGCAGGAGGGATCGCAGGATCTCAGAGTTTAAGGCTGTGGTTAGATTTATCTTAATTACTTTCTTGTAGTTGCGGATGCTTGCAAGGGGTATAATCACAAGTATGTATTAGTCCTAGGAAGGGCGGTGCATTAGCATAGGTTCACCCACACAACACTTATCAAAACAATGAAGATTAATCAGCTGTATGTAGCGAAAGCACTAGACTAAAATCCCCGTGTGTCCTCGGAACGTTTGGTCATTATAAGTAAACAAACCGGCTTGTCCTTTGTGCTAAAAAGGATTGGGCCACTCGCTGCAATTATTTCTCTCGCATTTTATTTACTTGTACTTTATTTATCTGCAATATCAAAACCCCCTGAATACTTGTCTGTGAGCATTTACAGTGAAACCTTCATCGAAACTGCTTGTCAACACCTTCTGCTCCTCGTTGGGTTCGACACTCTTATTTATCGAAAGTACTACGATACACCCCCTATACTTGTGGGTCATCAAGACTATTTTCTGGCGCCGTTGCCGGGGAGTGAAGCGCTATTGGTAAGTGGAATTGGTAAGGAAATTTACTGTTTGTGCTGATTTTATTTCTGCCTGCTGCTATAATCATTATGGAGAGATCTTCTCTTCAATTTCTATTTGGGAAATCTACTACTACTGCAACGGTAGTGGATGAAGCGCCAGGTGAGGAAGTAGTACCATATAAAATACCTACGAAAATTATTGAACGTGTTATGGATAACCGCTATGAAGGGGATGGAACTGTCCATCCTGGTGATCATTTACTATTTTTGCATGAATTATGCGGGTTATTCAAATGTGCAGGTATTTCCATGAATGAAGTTAGGAAGAAACTATTCACTATATCGCTGTCTGGTAAAGCGGCGCACTGGTATAAATTGCTGAAGAATGGTGATTCTATTGATTGGGAGGACATTGTGCCTTTATTCTATTCCAAATTTTATCCTCCAAGTGAAATTCACAAAGATCGGAACCGCATATATAATTTCTGGCCTCATGATGGAGAAAGTATTGCCCAAGCTTGGGGGAGATTGAAGTCTTTAATGCTCAAATGCCCCATTCATGAGCTTCCTGGTAATGTTATTATTGATAATTTCTATGCAAGACTTTCTTTTCAAGACAAGACCTTGCTGGATACTTCTTGTTCTGGATCATTTACACGCAAGAATGAAGAGTTTAAAAGGGACCTTCTTGATCGGATCCAAGAAAATACTGAAGGATGGGAGAACGACAAAGATAGAGAATCAGGTATAATTTATGATTATAAATGCATTGAAGCTTTTATGGATACTGATAAATTTCGTAATATGAGTGCTACATATGGTCTTGATTCCCAAGTTGTTGCAAATCTTTATAAAGCTTTTGCCTCTCATTATGAACTGCCTAAGAAGAATTTTGATAAGTATCATGAACCGTATAAAGATAAAATTGATTCATCTGTAAACAAATGTGTAGTGATTGAAACTGTTGATAATGTTATTCCTGAAGCTTATATTGAAAAAACTCCTTTCCCTGCTAAAATGAAGGAGTACTCTGTCATATCTAGTGCAGTTAATAAAAGTGAAAAGAAACCTAAAGAACCTGAAGAACAAATTAAAATTGAACCTGCTGTTGCAATAGTTAAAGATCTTGTGACTGAGAATGTGGAGGATGGTCATATTATTTTCTGTGAAGATGCTTCTAATATTGTTTCACATCCTAATAAACCCAAACAAGTTAGTGTTCCTATGCTATCTGTTAGAATTGGTGATCATTGCTATTATGGTTTATGTGATATTGGTGCAAGTGTTAGTGCTATACCTTATGAACTTTACACGGAGATTATGCACGAAATTGGTTCTTGTGAACTTGAAGATATTGATGTGGTTATTCATCTGGCTAATAGAGAAACTATTTCTCCAATTGGTATTGTTCGAGATGTGGAAGTTCTATGTGGTAAGATTAAATATCCTGCTGACTTTTTGGTACTTGGTTCTGCTGCTAGTGATTATTGTCCTATCATTTTTGGTAGACCTTTTCTAAATACTTGTGGAGCTATTATAGATTGTAAGAAAGAGAAAATTTTGACTAGATTTGCTGGTGAACCTTATGAATTTAACTTTTCTAAATTTACCAAAACTCCTTATAAAGTTGACTTGCCTAGTAATGATTTTAAAATGGAGCAGTGTGCATCTATTGTTCTTGTTCCTAATAACCCTTTGCAGCAACATTTGGAGAATAGTGAAAGTGAAGCTTTTAGGAAAGAAAGAGATGAGCTTGAGGAAATTTTTCGTCGCCAACCTATTCTCAAGCATGATTTACCGGTGGAAGATCTGGGTACAACACCACCACCGAAGGAAGATCCTGTTTTTGATCTAAAGCCTTTACCTGATAATCTTAAATATGCTCATATTGATGATAAGAAAATATATCCTGTTATTATTAGTTCTAAGCTTTCAGAGATTGAGGAAGAAAGGTTATTGGAAATATTGAAGAAACACCGAGGGGCTATTGGCTATACTCTTGATGATTTGAAAGGGATTTCTCCTTCTATTTGCCAACATGCTATTAATATGGAAGAAGATGCAAAGCCTGTTGTTGAACATCAACGTCGTCTAATTCCGAAGATGAAGGAAGTGGTAAGGAACGAGGTATTAAAACTCCTTGAAGCTGGTATTATATATCCTATTGCTGATAGTAGATGGGTTAGTCCTGTTCATTGTGTTCCTAAGAAAGGAGGAATGACTGTTGTGCCTAATGATAATGATGAGCTTATTCCTCAAAGAATAGTTGTAGGTTATAGAATGTGCATTGATTTTCGAAAAGTTAATAAAGTTACTAAGAAAGATCATTACCCTTTACCCTTTATTGATCAAATGTTAGAGAGGTTGTCTAAAAATACTCATTTTTGCTTTCTTGATGGTTATTCTGGGTTTTCACAAATTGCTGTTAAAGCTAAAGATCAAGAGAAAACCACTTTTACTTGTCCTTATGGAACTTATGCTTATAGGCGTATGCCTTTTGGTTTATGTAATGCTCCTGCTACTTTTCAAAGATGCATGTCTGCTATTTTTCATGGTTTTTGCGAAAGTATTGTAGAGGTGTTCATGGATGATTTTTCTGTCTATGGGAATTCTTTTGATAATTGCCTGCGAAACCTCGATAAAGTTTTGCAGAGATGTGAAGAAACTAACCTTGTTCTTAATTGGGAGAAATGCCATTTTATGGTTAATGAAGGAATTGTATTGGGACATAAAATTTCTGAGAAAGGTATTGAAGTTGATAGAGCTAAAGTTGAAGCGATTGAGAAGATGCCCTATCCGAGGGATGTTAAAGGTATTCGTAGTGTTCTTGGTCATGCTGGGTTTTATAGGAGATTTATTAAAGATTTCTCTAAAATTTCAAAGCCTCTTACTAATCTTCTTCAAAAAGATGTACCTTTTGTTTTTGATGATGATTGTAAGGAAGCTTTTGAAACTTTAAAGAAAGCCTTAACAACTGCTCCTGTAGTTGAACCTCCTGATTGGAATTTGCCTTTTGAAATTATGTGTGATGCTAGTGATTTTGCTGTAGGCGCTGTTCTTGGACAGCGAGTAGATAAAAAATTAAATGTTATTCATTATGCTAGTAAGACTCTTGATGCTGCTCAAAGAAATTATGCTACAACTGAAAAAGAATTGTTAGCTGTAGTCTTTGCTTGTGATAAGTTTAGACCTTATATTGTTGATTCAAAAGTTACAATTCATACTGATCATGCTGCAATTAGATACCTTATGACAAAGAAAGATGCTAAGCCAAGGCTTATTAGATGGGTACTTCTGTTGCAAGAATTTGATTTACATATTATAGATAGGAAAGGTGCTGATAATCCTGTTGCTGATAATTTGTCTAGATTGGAAAATATTGCTTATGATCCTGTTCCTGTTAATGATAGTTTTCCAAATGAACAATTGGCTGTAATAAAGGTGAGCTCGCGAGAGAGCCCTTGGTATGCAGATTATGCTAACTTTATTGTTTCGAAGTATTTGCCTCCAACCTTTTCAGCTCAGCAAAGGAGGAAATTCTTTTATGACTTGAGGCATTATTTTTGGGATGACCCACACTTATATAAAGAAGGAGTGGATGGTATTATGCGAAGATGTGTTCCTGAATATGAACAACAGGAGATATTGAATAAATGTCATGGAAGTGTTTATGGAGGACATCACGCTGGAGATAGAACCGCGCAAAAGGTTCTACAATCAGGTTTTTATTGGCCAACACTCTTCAAAGATGCAAGGAAATTTATTTTATCTTGTGATGAATGTCAAAGAGTTGGTAATATCTCTAGACGCAATGAAATGCCTATGAATTATACTCTTGTTATTGAACCATTCGATTGTTGGGGATTCGACTTCATGGGACCTTTCCCTTCTTCAGACGGTAACACTCATATACTTGTCGCTGTTGATTATGTTACTAAATGGGTAGAAGCTATACCTACAAAAAGTGCTGATGGTGAGACCTCTATAAAAATGCTTGTAGATATTATATTTCCTAGATTTGGAGTACCTAGATATATTATGACTGATGGAGGTTCTCATTTCATTCATGGAGGTTTTAGAAAAACTCTTGCTAAGTATGGTATTAATCATAGAATTGCTTCTGCTTATCACCCTCAAACTAGCGGTCAAGTAGAATTATCAAATAGAGAGATTAAAGCTATCTTGGGTAAGACTGTTAATAAATCTAGAAAGAATTGGCCTAGCAAATTGAAAGAAGCGTTATGGGCTTATAGAACTGCTTATAAAAATCCTATGGGAATGTCACCTTATAAAATGGTTTATGGAAAAGCTTGTCATTTACCTTTAGAACTAGAGCACAAAGCTTATTGGGCTGTTAGAGAATTAAATAAAGATCCTAAATTAGCCGGTAATAAGAGGTTGTTGCAATTAAGTTCTCTAGATGAATGGAGAAGTGAAGCTTATGAAAATGCTAAACTCTTTAAAGAAAAAGTTAAGAAATGGCATGATAGAAGGATCATCAAAAGAGAATTTAATGTTGGAGATCAAGTTCTATTGTATCGGTCTCGTCTCAGATTCTTTGCAGGGAAATTACTCTCGAAGTGGGAAGGACCATATGTTGTTGAGGAGGTGTATCGTTCAGGAGCAATTAAAATTAGCTCTCTCCAAGGCAATGCCACACAAGTGGTGAATGGACAAAGACTCAAGCATTATATCTCGGGCGATTCTTATAATGTTGATGTTGATATTATTCAAGTGGAAACACCGGAGGCTTTCATCAAAGGACAAATTGACAGTCCGCCAGAACTGGACTTTGAATAGGTAACAGTATAGGTAATAAAAAGTCCGCGTTTACCTTTCCGAACATTATTTTTGCTGTTTTTGGAAAATATGAAAAATTACGGAATCGAAACGGAGTGGAAAAGACGCGCGAGGGCCCGTCACCACAGGCCGGCGCGGGCCCCACCCTGGCCGCGCCGACCTATGGTGACGGCACCTCGGCGTCCCGTTTCCACTCGTTTTCGGCCTGGAACCTTCCTTTTGTCGTAAAAATATTTGCTATATAATCCCCCGGACCCCTGGAGGTCCGTAATATCGTTTTCTCGTCGTGTTTTGTTTCGAGCTGTTTTCTGCCAGGATCTGCTTCGGATCTAGATCCATCATGTCTTCGTCGGGAACTCAGAAGGACAGCTTCTTTGAGGACGTCGTCAACCCGTACATGAACGAGCTGAAGATGCACCCCAAAGAGTTGCAGCTCGTGGATGGAGAGTTGCAGATCAAAGATGTCCAGGGTCCTAAGGGAGAAGGGAGCTTGGAAGACAGGATGGAGAAGCTGGAACAAGAGGTTTTCAACTACAAGAAGATGGCTGAGCGTGAAGTGGATATCTTTCACAAGATTGTGTCTGAACTCATTGATGGACACAAGAAGGAGACTGCGAAGCTGTGGGACGATATCTTCTCACTTCACGACACCACCAACAAACTCCAAGCTCAACTCTATGATGTCCATAATCAGAACTGTGAGTATGAAAACAGGTTTAAGCGCATAAGTCATGCTGCTAGTTTCAGGTTTCCGGAAACCAAGATGTCTTTTGTTGATGGAGGGCCTCTTCCATGGAAGTCTGATGACGACAAAGATTCACCATCATCACCGAAGGAGTAATTCATCATCGGTATTGGCATCCCCTTGGTTTGTTCCAAGCTTGGGGGAGTGCCGCGGTATCACATCATCACCACCTTTATCTTTTACTATCAAGTAGTGTCATATCATGAGTAGGGAAGTTATCATATAGAATAGTATGCAATGTGGAAGTATCTCTCTTAGTTAGTTATCGATGTATCCGTTGGTGTGAGTTATCGTTATGGAATATTAATGAGAAGTCTTATCATTTACTTTTTGCACACCTTATTTTAGTTTGCAATCTCCATTATATGATTACTCTTGACATGAGTATTGATATCACTTTGGGAGCATCAAGTAAATCTATTTGGTTTTGGCAAACTTAGCATTGGTCAATAGCAACAACATCCTGATGTTTAATAAAAGAGAGAAATACACTTAGATACATTACTCCATTATCTCTATGCTTAGTATTCTTAAGTTAAAATTGCTTGTGCTTATGAGAAAGATGCATGATTGTTTCTATCATATGTATATTTGTTTGTTTCCCTCAACCTTTATGCTTGCTATCAAACCTTGCTAGCCAAAGACCTGTATCGAGAGGGAATGCTTCTCATACATCCATAACCTTAGACCAAACCTATGCCATTTGTGTCCACCATACCTACCTACTACATGGTATTTTCTGCCATTCCAAGTAAATACTTCATGTGCTACCTTTAAATTATTCAAACTATACTACTTCTTATTTGTGTCAATGTTTTATAGCTCATGAGGAAGTATGTGGTGTTTTATCTTTCAATCTTGTTGGGCGAACTTTTCCTAATGGACTAGCGGCACATCCGCTTACCCAATAACTTTGCAATAAGAGCTGGCAATGAGGTTCCCAGCCTCAATTAATAACTTTCATTAATAATTCTCTTCACATGTTTTGCTCTGATTCATCAGTAAGCAACTTAATTTTGCAATAGACACTCCTCCATGGTATGTGAATGTTGGAAGGCACCCGAGGATTCGGTTAGCCATGGATTGAGAAAGCCAAGGTTGGGGGGAGTGTCATCCTAAATAAAACTAAAATACATGTGTAAACAAAAGAGAAGGGGGATGATCTACCTTGCTGGTAGAGATGCCGTCCCTCATGGGAGCCGCTCTTGGAAGGTTCGTTTGGCAAGGGGGTTAGAGTGCCCGCTACCATTCGTTGACAACAACAAACACCGCTCAAAATCTTACTTTTATGCTCTTTATATGATTTCAAAACTTGAAAAGCTCTAGCACATGATTTAATCCCTGCTTCCCTCTGCGAAGGGCCTGTCTTTTACTTTTATGTTGAGTCAGTATACCTATTTCCCTCTATCCTAAGCAAGCAATTGAGTTGTTGTGAACCAATCATTTATGCTATGATTCAGTTGATCATGTCTTTTATACTTTCTTGTTTAGTACCAATTTTATCTGAATGAATATGACTTTGAAGTTATCAATGATTATGAAGAGATTGTTATGCTTAAATATGAAGGCTCAGCTATAAATTCTAATATGAAAGCTTTGCTTAGAAGTACAATCCGTTAGCAGTTCTCTGACCAAGAACAAAGTTTGCCATCACCAACTATGATTTCTTATGCACCTTTACTTGTGATTTCTCTTTACTTATTTCGAGATGAGTTATATGAGGAAGTTGTTTACTAGAATGTCTTGTGTGAATGAATATGATGCTTCTTGTCCGTATTTTATTTATCGACTCTTCACTCCATAAACATGTGGTCTTGTTTATCGAGCTCAGTTTCGCTTGGGGACAAGCGAGGTCTAAGCTTGGGGGAGTTGATACGTCCAATTTGCATCACTATTTTGTATCATAATTTGTTGTTATTCATTGATATATTTCATATTGGGACACAATACTTATGTTATTCCATCTATTTTGCATGTTTCATCATCATTGGAGGATCAAGCACCGGAGCCAGGATTCTGCTGGAAAAAGCACCGTCAGAACGCAATATTTCGGAAGATCAACTGTGGAAGGGAATTTCACGAAAATTCCTATTTTTCCAGATGACGGAGGGAGCCAGAAGGGGAAGAAGAGAGGGGCCACTGTGGGCCCAGACCATAGGGCGGCGCGGCCCAGGCCTGGCCGCGCCACCCTATGCTCTGGGGGCCCCACAGCCTCTTTCGCCTCCTTTTCTTCGCGTACTCCTTCGTCCCGAAAACCTAAGCCACAGAGGGATCCTCACGAAGGGTTACAGCCGCCTCTGCGGGGCGGAGAGCACCAGAGAGAAAAGAGCTCTCCGGCGGGCAGGAATCCGCCGGGGAAATTCCCTCCCGGAGGGGGAAATCGACGCCATCGCCATCGTCATCGAGCGGGACATCATCTCCATCATCATCATCATCATCTCCACCATCTACACCGCCATCACCACCGCTGCACCTCGTCATCGCTGTAGCAATTCGGGTTAAATCTTGATTGTTTGATAGGGGAAACTCTCCCGGTGTTATTCTATACTTGTTGTAGATGCTATTGAGTGAAACCATTGAACCAAGGTTTATGTTCAGATTGTTATTCATCATCATATCACCTCTGATTGTATTCCATATGATGTCTCGTGAGTAGTTCGTTTAGTTCTTGAGGACATGGGTGAAGTCTAAATGCTAGTAGTGAATTATGGTTGAGTAATATTCAATGTTATGATATTTAAGTTGTGGTGTCATTCTTCTAGTGGTGTCGTGTGAACGTCGACTACACGACACTTCACCATTTATGGGCCTAGGGGAGTGCATCTTGTATTCGGTTGCTAATTGCGGGGTTGCCGGAGTGACAGAAACCTAAGCCCCCGTTAGTATATCGATGCAGGAGGGATCGCAGGATCTCAGAGTTTAAGGCTGTGGTTAGATTTATCTTAATTACTTTCTTGTAGTTGCGGATGCTTGCAAGGGGTATAATCACAAGTATGTATTAGTCCTAGGAAGGGCGGTGCATTAGCATAGGTTCACCCACACAACACTTATCAAAACAATGAAGATTAATCAGCTGTATGTAGCGAAAGCACTAGACTAAAATCCCCGTGTGTCCTCAGGAACGTTTGGTCATTATAAGTAAACAAACCGGCTTGTCCTTTGTGCTAAAAAGGATTGGGCCACTCGCTGCAATTATTTCTCTCGCATTTTATTTACTTGTACTTTATTTATCTGCAATATCAAAACCCCCTGAATACTTGTCTGTGAGCATTTACAGTGAAACCTTCATCGAAACTGCTTGTCAACACCTTCTGCTCCTCGTTGGGTTCGACACTCTTATTTATCGAAAGTACTACGATACACCCCTATACTTGTGGGTCATCAAAGTTTCAGAGGCTCCTTTTTCATTATTCTTAGGCTTGCTATTCTCATCAAACAAATTTTCAGGAACAAGCCAACCATAGTTATTTTCTAGAGCTTCATGCATTCCTAGGAGTTTACAAGGTATTGTTGTCTTAACCTCCCCACCATCATTAATATCATTAGTGTACTTTACTCTCTCCATGTCCATCTTTTCAAGGAGACTAACAAAATTGGTGTAAGAACCAAGCATTTTATATTTAGCAAAGACTTTTCTAGCCTCTCTTGCTACACCACCAAATTCTTTAAGAAGGGTTTCTAAAACAAAGTCTTTCTTCTCTCCTTCCTCCATATCACCAAGTGTGAGAAACATGTGTTGGATTATAGGATTGAGATTAACAAATTTAGTTTCCAGCATGTGTACTAAAGAAGCAACAGCAATTTCATAAGTAGGAGCAAGTTCTACCAAGTGTCTATCTTCAAAATCTTCAGCGGTGCTAACATGAGTGAAAAATTCTTCTATATTATCTCTTCCAATTATAGACCCTCGGCCTACCGGTATGTCTTTTAGAGTGTACTTAGGAGGAAACATGATGCAATAAGCAAAAAGTAAACTAGGCAAACAAAGTAAAGACGAGTAACTAATTTTTTTGTGTTTTTGATATAGAGAGCAAGACAATAAATAAAGTAAAACTAGCAACTAATTTTTTTTTGTGTGTTTTGTTTAGGTGCAGCAAACAAAGTAGTAAATAAAATAAAGCAAGACAAAAACAAAGTAAAGAGATTGGGAAGTGGAGACTCCCCTTGCAGCGTGTCTTGATCTCCCCGGCAACGGCGCCAGAAAACAGGCTTGATGCGCGTAGATGTACACGTCCGTTGGGAACCCCAAGAGGAAGGTATGATGCGCACAGTGGCAAGTTTTCCCTCAGAAAGAAACCAAGGTTTAATCGAACCAGGAGGAGCCAAGAAGCACGTTGAAGGTTGATGGTGGCGAAATGTGATGCGGCGCAACACCAGGGATTCCGGCGCCAACGTGGAACCTGCACAACACAACCAAAGTACTTTGCCCCAACGAAACAGTGAGGTTGTCAATCTCACCGGCTTGCTGTAACAAAGGATTAACCGTATTGTGTGGAAGATGATTGTTTGCGAAGAAAATAGTAAAGCAAGTATTGCAGTAGATTGTATGCGATGTAAAGAATAGGACCGGGGTCCACAGTTCACTAGAGGTGTCTCTCCCATAAGATAAAAGCATGTTGGGTGAACAAATTACAGTCGGGCAATTGACAAATAGAAAAGGGCATAACAATGCATATACATGATATGATAAATATAGTGAGATTTAATGGGGCATTACGACAAAGTACATAGACCGCCATCCAACATGCATCTATGCCTAAAAAGTCCACCTTCAGGTTATCATCCGAACCCCTTTCAGTATTAAGTTGCAAGCAACAGACAATTGCATTAAGTATGGTGCGTAATGTAATCAACAACTACATCCTTAGACATAGCATCAATGTTTTATCCCTAGTGGCAACAGCACATCCACAACCTTAGAACCTCTGTCACGATCCCAGATTTAATGGAGGCATGAACCCACTATCGAGCATAAATACTCCCTCTTGGAGTTAAGAGCAAAAACTTGGCCAGAGCCTCTACTAATAACGGAGAGCATGCAAGATCATAAACAACACATAAATAATAGATTGATAATCACCATAACATAGTATTCTCTATCCATCGGATCCCGACAAACACAACATATAGTATTACAGATAGATGATCTTGATCATGTTAGGCAGCTCACAAGATCCAACAATGAAGCACACGAGGAGAAGACGACCATCTAGCTACTGCTATGGACCCATAGTCCAGGGGTGAACTACTCACTCATCACTCCGGAGGCGATCATGGCGATGAAGAGTCCTCCGGGAGATGATTCCCCTCTCCGCAGGGTGCCGGAGGCGATCTCCTGAATCCCCCGAGATGGGATTCGCGGCGGCGGCGTCTCTGGAAGGTTTTCCGTATCGTGGCTCTCGGTACTGGGGGTTTCGCGACGGAGGCTTTAAGTAGGCGGAAGGGCAACGCGGGGGGCCACACGAGGGCCCCACACACCAGGGCCGCGCGGCCAAGCCCTAGGCCGCGCCGCCTGTTGTGGCGGCGCCTCGTGGCCCCACTTCCTTCCCTCTTCGGTCTTCTGGAAGCTTCGTGCAAAAATAGGACCCTGGGCGTTGATTTCGTCCAATTCCGAGAATATTTCCTTACTAGGATTTCTGAAACCAAAAACAGCAGAAAACAGCAACTGGCTCTTCGGCATCTTGTTAATAGGTTAGTTCCAAAATGCGTAAATACGACATATAATGTGTATAAAACATGTAGATATCATCAATAATGTAGCATGGAACATAAGAAATTATCGATACGTTGGAGACATTAAGTATGGTGCGTAATGTAATCAACAACTACATCCTTAGACATAGCATCAATGTTTTATCCCTAGTGGCAACAGCACATCCACAACCTTAGAACTTTCTGTCACTGTCCCAGATTTAATGGAGGCATGAACCCACTATCGAGCATAAATACTCCCTCTTGGAGTTAAGAGCAAAAACTTGGCCAGAGCCTCTACTAATAACGGAGAGCATGCAAGATCATAAACAACACATAGGTAATAGATTGATAATCACCATAACATAGTATTCTCTATCCATCGGATCCCGACAAACACAACATATAGTATTACAGATAGATGATCTTGATCATGTTAGGCAGCTCACAAGATCCAACAATGAAGCACAATTAGGAGAAGACGACCATCTAGCTACTGCTATGGACCCATAGTCCAGGGGTGAACTACTCACTCATCACTCCGGAGGCGATCATGGCGATGAAGAGTCCTCCGGGAGATGATTCCCCTCTTCGGCAGGGTGCCGGAGGCGATCTCCTGAATCCCCCGAGATGGGATTGGCGGCGGCGTCTCTGGAAGTTTTCCGTATCGTGGCTCTCGGTACAGAGGGTTTCGCGACGAAGACTTTAAGTAGGCGGAAGGGCAACGCGGGGGCCACACGAGGGCCCCACACGCTAGGGCCGCGCGGCCAGGGCCTGGGCCGCGCCGCCCTAGTGTGGCGGCGCCTCGTGGCCCCACTTCCTTTCCCCTTCGGTCTTCTGGAAGCTTCATGCAAAAATAGGACCCTGGGCGTTGATTTCGTCCAATTCCGAGAATATTTCCTTACTAGGATTTCTGAAACCAAAAACAGCAGAAAACAGCAACTGGCTCTTCGGCATCTTGTTAATAGGTTAGTGCCGGAAAATGCGTAAATACGACATATAATGTGTATAAAACATGTAGATATCATCAATAATGTAGCATGGAACATAAGAAATTATCGATACGTTGGAGACGTATCAGCGGGCAGCTGGTGGAACGGAGACGTCGCCAGAAGGGATGACCTTCGACACCGGAATCTTCTCCACGGCCGTCCTTGTGGGCGGCATTCGTTTGGCAGGCGAAGGATTTGACTCCTTGACTGATTCAGGTTTCCCAGAAGAAAACTTGGCCCTCTTTGCGAGAGGAACATCGTCATCATCATCAGAGCTGCTTGAAATGCCTGGATGTCAATCACACAGAATAAAAGGATGCGAGTTACGAAGAGTAGGTACTCATAGATCCAAGTCATCTTCGACAGCAAAAAAGCTTGTCGAACTTTTTGCGGCAGGGGGAGCGATGCAGTTTCATCGGCATCATTATCTTGTCCACTAGGACTCGATTCAGCCGTTGTGATCAGGTCATCATTTATCCTCCTGCATTGCCTGCTCCTGGTAAGGGCATCATCCTCGGGGGCTTCGTCCTCCTGGACGTTGTTGTCCTCAAGGACATGCTGAGCATCCTCGGTCTCTTCGGAATCGTCATCTTCCTCTGGCTCCACACCACTTTCGGGTGTGGGAGGATAACATCGGACCATGGTGGAGGCCTGTTGACCGGAGAGAATCAGTGGAAAACTGGAGAACAACAAGATAATAGCAAAAGAAGCAATTTGCAATAAAGATTACCTCAGCTGGAAGGTGTATCAGTTCATATGGAGAGCGAGCCGAAGATAGGACAATGGTGTCCTTCATGCTGTAGCAAGTAAGACGCCGCACTTCATCATGAAGATCGTCATCCGACGTCGGCGAGCTTACTCTCGACTTGTCGTCCTTCCTGTACATCCACTGGTGGGGATGAGACATCGGTGGCTGCACCCGACGTTTTAGGAACACTGAAACTACTTCTGCCGCACATCGTCAGGCCTCCTGCGTTCTTTAGGTCAACAACCTGCTCGAACAGCTTGTCGGGTATAGCGCTTTCGTCGGGAGACAGGGTGTTTCGCCAAGACTTCTTCGGCTGAGCCACTAAGACATCTTTAAAGGGAGGAAGGTTGGAACGCCGCCCGTGTGTCTCGCAGGTAGAACCATTTGTGGCGCCGCCACGGACGGATTCTTTCATCGAAGTTGAGATAATCAACCTCTTTTCTAACAACGAAGCCAACGCCGCGGCAGGGGGGCGTTGTTGTCGTTATGACGCTTGACATAGAAGATTTTCCTCCAAAGACCCCAGTGGGGATCAATGCCAAGGAAAGCTTCGCAAACGGTGATGAAAATGGAAAGGTGGAGAATGGAATTTGGGGTCACCTGCCAGAGCTGGATCCCGTAGAAAAAAAGAAGGGAATGAAGGAATTCGTGGGCAGGAAGAGAAAGCCCACGAAACAAAAAAGCGACGAACATAACAGTAAAGCCCTTCGGAGGATTTGGGCGAGAGAAAGGACCTGGGAGACGAATGTCGTCATCGGACGAGGAGATGAAGCCGAGGGTGCGCAGCTTGCTCACCTCGCGATTGGTAATGGTGGAGGCGCCCCAATCGCGGCTAACCTTGGTAGTGCCCGAGGCGCTGGCGCTCTTCTTCTTGCCCATGGCGTCCGGAGCTTTCGAGGAAAGGAACAGAGGTGAAGAAGAAGGTTGGAAAGAAGATGAGCAGTGTAGCGGCGTAAAAAGTAAAAAATGGCGAAGGCTCTCTATTTATATCATGGGACCGCTGGAAGATCGTGGCCATAACCCTAAAGCCATCATTGGAGGTGGATGAGATCTAGTCGTAAACGTGTCATTCTCAAGAGAACGGAACCGGAGGCCCATTATTCCCACGACGCGCGGGAATCGAGGAGGCACCTCGGTCAATGCGCATGCGGTCATTTCCTAAAAACGCCGCGCAGAACTAGGGTGAGCCCGTCATGTCACGTCTTGTCAATCGAACCATGGCAGTGGTTCCGTCATCAGCGACGTCATAAAACTTAATTGAGGAGTCGAAAGAACAAACAGAGTTGTTGGGTGGTCAACTTGAGTCTACGCATGGATTATAAGCATCCGCACCTAGACTCGGGGGCTACTCCCATCGGGAGCGCAGGACGCGCACCCGATAAATGTCGACCTGAAGATTGTTTCCATAAAGAAGAGCGTGAAGAAGTATTTGAAGAACAGAACGGAATGCTCAGCTCGAGTCTGCACCCGGTCACAAACGCCCGTGCCTGGACTCGGGGCTACTCCCATCGGGAGCGCAGGACGCATACCCGATAAAACTTTTTTGCACTCCAGGATCATGCCTGGGGACTTGATTCTGTGTAGGGTAACGTTGTTTTGCCAACGACAGTTAACCAGCAAAGTTGGGCACGTTACTCAATATCCTTTACGCATTAAAACGGTAGATGCATGATTTGTCTGGTTTGAATATGTCTTGACCTTCTTTATCAACTTTAATGCTTACTATATGACATAAGAAGACTATGTGCTTTGGTTTTTCATTTTTCTGTTTTTTTAATTTTCCGCCCATTTGAATCTTGGTCAAATCGTAGGTTTGACCAAGATTTAGACAAGTTTAACACGTGAAAATGAATAAGTAAGCCTGGATCCTTCTTAGTCACTCCAAAATGTACCAATTGATAGATGTGTTAACTTTGCTTCATGGAAAAAATAATGTCATGTAAATGAGTTAACTTGGATTTCCTACCCTTGAATCCATAGGAAACTTTGTTCTAATGCACTATAATAATCAACCGAGTTTTTACACCAACAGGTCTGTCACTTACGTGTGGTGCCCATGCGTGAGGTCCCACACTTCAGTGAGCACAGGTCACGTGCAATAGGTACGCAAACTCCCAGCCATTTTCTTTGTCAAGAGAAGACGCATCAGGATGCGTATTGGAAGTCTCTGGGTCCTTCTGGATCCTTCGGTTGTCCCTCTCACAAAAAAACAAATCTCTCTCATTCTCGGCCTCGCTCGACTCGCTCGCTCGCTCGCACCTCCTGCTCACTGACAAACCTGCACAACAGTCAACATCATCACCCGAAAAAGGGAAGACACCATAATTCTCTCCCTTCTTCTCTCCTTCCGAGTGATCCCTCTTCCTCCGAGTTTCACTCGACGGGCAAACACACATGTGCTGCATAGTAATAATAAAAAGGTAGAAAAATCAACCTACGAATCTATAATTAAATAGGTTAAACTAGGGTTTTGCCCAGTACTACAGATCAAGGTTCAAAAAATCCAACTACGGGGTTCGAACAACCCCATTTCTAATCCAAGAATTTTTTCGACCTCATCCAATGGCCTCAAACTATAGGGTTAGCATCTAGTGCAGTATGTGTGAACATGTATGCACTATGTGTGCTATAACTTGTATGTCTTTCAAATTTGAACCAAATTTGAATAAGTTTGAAATATTTGAAATGGGGCTTTTGGCTTAAACGTTTGAAACCCAAAACGACTTCTCTTCATGCTAGACTTCATAAGACCGAGTTTAGGGTTAGGGGTAGATACATGATTTGTCTGGTTTGAATATGTCTAAACCTTGTTTATCAACTTTAATGCATACATAAGAAGACTATGTGCTTTTGTTTTTCATTTTTCTGATTTTTTTAATTTTATGCCCATTTAAATCTTGGTCAAATCCTAGGTTTGACAATGATTTAAACAAGTTTAAAATATGAAAATGAAAAGGTAAGCATGGATCCTTCTTAGTCACTCTAAAATGAAGCTTTTGATAGGTTTTTGAAATTTCCATGTTTGAAACCCAAAACCACTTCTCTTCATGCTTGACTACATAAGACAGAGTTTAGGGTTAGGGTAGATACATGATTTGTCTTGTTTGAATATGTCTAGGCCTTGTTTATCAACTTTAATGCTTACTATATGACATAAGAAAACTATGTGCTTTGGGTTTTCATTTTTCTGATTTTTTTTGGAATTTTTATGCACATTTGAATCTTGGTAAAATCCTAGGTTTGACCAAGATTTAAACAAGTATAAACATGAAAAGGGAAGCATGTATCCTTCTTAGTCACTCTAAAATGAAGTTTTTGGGAGTTTTTCAAATTTCCATGTTTGAAACCCAAAACCACTTCTCTTCATGCTTGACTTCATAATTAAGACAGAGTTTAGGGGGTTAGGGAGTAGATACATGATTTTTCTAGTTTGAATATGTCTAGACCTTGTTTATCAACTTCAATATATGCTTACTATATGACATAAGAAGACTATATATGTGCTTTGGTTTTTCATTTTTTATTTTTTATTTTATGCCCATTTGAATCTTGGTCAAATCCTAGATTTGACCAGGATTTAAACAAGTTTAAAACATGAAAATGAAAAGGTAAGCCTTGATCCTTCTTAGTCACTCTAAAAAGAAGCTTTTGGGATGTTCTTGAAATTTCCATGTTTGAAACCCAAAACGAATTCTCTTCATGCTAGACTTCATAAGATCGACATGGGGTAGATACATGATTTGTCTGGTTTGGATATGCCTAGACCTTGTTTATCAACTCGAATACTTACGATATGACATAAGAAGACTATGTGTTTTTGTTTTTCATTTTTCTGATTTTTTTATTTTGTGCCCATTTGTATCTTGGTCAAATCCTAGGTTTGACAATGATTTAAACAAGTTTAAAATATGAAAATGCAAGGTAAGCATGGATCATTCTTAGTCACTCTAAAATGAGCTTTTGGGAGGTTTTTGAAATTTCCATGTTTGAAACCCAAAACCACTTCTCTTCATGCTTGACTTCATAAGATAGAGTTTAGGGGTTAGGGGTATAGATACATGATTTGTCTGGTTTGAATATGTCTAGACCTTGTTTAACAACTTGAATGCTTACTATATGACATAAGAAGACTATGTACTTTGGTTTTTCATTTTTTTTAATTTTCTCCATTTGAATCTTGGTCAAATCCTAGGTTTGACCAAGATTTAAACAAGTTTAAAACATGAAAATAAAATGGTAAGCATGGATCCTTCTTAGTCTCCCTAAAATGAAGCTTTTGGGGTTTTTTGAAATTTCCATGTTTGAAACCCAAAACCACTTCTCTTCATGCTTGACTTCATAAGACAGAGTTTAGGGTTAGGGGTAGATATATACATGATTTTTTTGGTTTGAATATGTCTAGACCTTGTTTATCAACTTGAATGCTTACTATATGACATAAGAAGACTATGTACTTTGGTTTTTCATTTTTTATTTTTTTAATTTTATGCCCATTTGAATCTTGGTCAAATCCTAGGTTTGACCAAGATTTAAACAAGTTTAAAACATGAAAATAAAATGGTAAGCATGGATCCTTCTTAGTCTCCCTAAAATGAAGCTTTTGGGGTTTTTTGAAATTTCCATGTTTGAAACCCAAAACCACTTCTCTTCATGCTTGACTTCATAAAAGACAGAGTTTAGGGTTAGGGGTAGATATATACATGATTTTTCTGTTTTGAATATGTCTAGACCTTGTTTATCAACTTGAATGCTTACTATATGACATAATAATGCTATGTGCTTTGGTTTTTCATTCTTTTGATTATTTCTGAATTTTTATGCCTATTTGAATCTTGTTCAAATCCTAGGTTTGACCAAGATTTAAACAAGTTTAAAACATGAAAATGAGAAGGGAAGCCTGTATCCTTCTTAGTCACTCTAAAATGAAGCTTTTGGGAGATTTTTGAAATTTCCATGTTTGAAACCCAAAACCACCTCTCTTCATGCTTGACTTCATAAGACAGAGTTTAGGGGCTAGGGGGTACGTAGATACATGATTTTCATAGTTTGAATATGTCTACACCTTGTTTCTCAACTTTAATGCTTACTATATGACATAAGAAGACTATGTGCTTTGGTTTTTCATTTTTCTTTTTATTTTAATTTTATGCCCATTTGATTCTTGGTCAAATCCTAGGTTTAACCACGATTTAAACAAGTTTAAAACATGAAAATGGAAAGGTAAGCCTGGATCCTTCTTAGTCACTCTAAAATGAAGCTTTTGGGATGTTCTTGAAATTTCCATGTTTGAAACCCAAAACGACTTCTCTTCATGCTAGACTTCATAAGATCGAAGAGTTTAGGGTTAGGGGTAGATACATTATTTGTCTGGTTTGAATATGTCCAAACCTTATTTATCAACTTGAATGCTTGCTATATGACATAAGAAGACTATATGCTTTTGTTTTTCCTTTTTCTGAGTTTTTTTTTGAATTTTATGCCTATTTGAATCTCTTGGTCAAATCCTAGATTTGACAAAGATTTAAACAAGTTTAAAATATGAAAATGAAAAGGTAAGCATGGATCCTTCTTAGTCACTCTAAAATGAAGCTTTTGGGAGGTTTTTGAAATTTCCATGTTTGAAACCCAAAACCACTTCTCTTCATGCTTGACTTCATAAGACAGAGTTTAGGGTTAGGGGTAGATACATGATTTGTCTAGTTTGAATATGTCTTGACCTTGTTTATCAACTTTAATGCTTACTATATGACATAAGAAGACTATGTGCTTTGGTTTTTCATTTTTCTATTTTTTTTAATTTTATGCCCATTTGAATCTTGGTCAAATCCTAGGTTTGACCAAGATTTAGACAAGTTTAACACGTGAAAACGAATAAGTAAGCCTGGATCCTTCTTAGTCACTCCAAAATGTACCAATTGATAGATGTGTTAACTTTGCTTCATGGAAAAAATAATGTCATGTAAATGAGTTAACTTGGATTTCCTACCCTTGAATCCATAGGAAACTTTGTTCTAATGCACTATAATAATCAACCGAGTTTTTACACCAACAGGTCTGTCACTTACATGTGGTGCCCATGCGTGAGGTCCACACTTCAGTGAGCACAAGTCACGTGCAATAGGTACGCAAACTCCCAGCCATTTTCTTTGTCAAGAGAAGACGCATCAGGATGCGTATTGGAAGTCTGTCCTTCTGGATCCTTCGGTTGTCCCTCTCACAAAAAACAAATCTCTCTCATTCTCGGCCTCGCTCGACTCGCTCGCTCCAGCACCTCCTGCTCACTGACAAAACCTGCACAACAGTCAACATCATCACCCGAAAAAGGGAAGACACCATAATTCTCTCCCTTCTTCTCTCCTTCCGAGTGATCCCTCTTCCTCCGAGTTTCACTCGACGGGCAAACACACATGTGCTGCATAGTAATAATAAAAAGGTAGAAAAATCGACCTACGAATCTATAATTAAATAGGTTAAACTAGGGTTTTGCCTAGTACTACAGATCAAGGTTCAAAAAATCCAACTACGGGGTTCGAACAACCCCATTTCTAATCCAAGAATTTTTTCGACCTCATCCAATGGCCTCAAACTATAGGGTTAGCATCTAGTGCAGTATGTGTGAACATGTATGCACTATGTGTGCTATAACTTGTATGTCTTTCAAATTTGAACCAAATTTGAATAAGTTTGAAATATTTGAAATGGGGCTTTTGGCTTAAACGTTTGAAACCCAAAACGACTTCTCTTCATGCTAGACTTCATAAGACCGAGTTTAGGGTTAGGGGTAGATACATGATTTGTCTGGTTTGAATATGTCTAGACCTTGTTTAACAACTTTAATGGTTACTATACGACATAAGAAGACTATGTACTTTGGTTTTTCAATTTTTTGATTTTTTAATTTTCTGCCCATTTGAATCTTGGTCAAATCCTAGGTTTGACAATGATTTAAACAAGTTTAAAATATGAAAATGAAAAGGTAAGCATGTATCCTTCTTAGTCACTCTAAAATGAAGCTTTTGATATGTTTTGAAATTTCCATGTTTGAAACCCCAAACCACTTCTCTTCATGCTTGACTACATAAAACAGAGTTTAGGGTTAGGGGTAGATACATGATTTTTCTTGTTTGAATATGTCTAGACCTTGTTTATCAACTTTAATGCTTACTATATGACATAAGAAAACTATGTGCTTTGGTTTTTCATTTTTCTGATTTTTTTGGAATTTTGATGCACATTTGAATCTTGGTAAAATCCTAGGTTTGACCAAGATTTAAACAAGTATAAAACATGAAAATGAAAAGGGAAGCATTTATCCTTCTTAGTCACTCTAGAATGAATTTTTGGGAGTTTTTCAAATTTCCATGTTTGAAACCCAAAACCACTTCTCTTCATGCTTGACTTCATAATTAAGACAGAGTTTAGGGGGGTTAGGGGGTAGATACATGATTTGTCTATTTTGAATATGTCTAGACCTTGTTTATCAACTTCAATATATGCTTACTATATGACATAAGAAGACTATATATGTGCTTTGGTTTTTCATTTTTTATCATTTTTTTATTTTATGCTCACTTGAATCTTGGTCAATCCTAGATCGATTTGACCAGGATTTAAACAAGTTCAAAACATGAAAATGAAAATGTAAGCCTAGATCCTTCTTAGTAACGACTCTAAAAAGAAGCTTTTGGGATGTTCTTGAAATTTCCATGTTTGAAACCCAAACCGAATTCTCTTCATGCTAGACTTCATAGGGTGTAGATACATGATTTTTCTGGTTTGGATATACCTAGACCTTGTTTATCAACTTGAATGCTTACGATATGACATAAGAAGACTATGTGCTTTTGTTTTTCATTTTTCTGATTTTTTTGCCCATGCCCATTTGTATCTTGGTCAAATCCTAGGTTTGACAATGATTTAAACAAGTTTAAAGTATGAAAATGCAAAGGTAAGCATGGATCCTTCTTAGTCACTCTAAAATGAGCCTTTTTGGAGGTTTTTGAAATTTCCATGTTTGAAAACCAAAACCACTTCTCTTCATGCTTGACTTCATAAGATATATAGAGTTTAGGGGTTAGGGGTATAGATACATGATTTGTCTGGTTTGAATATGTCTAGACCTTGCTTAACAACTTGAATGCTTACTATATGACATAAGAAGACTATGTACTTTGATTTTTCATTTTTCTGATTTTTTTAAATTTTCTGCCCATTTGAATCTTGGTCAAATCCTAGGTTTGATAATGATTTATACAAGTTTAAAACATGAAAATAAAATGGTAAGCATGGATCCTTCTTACTCACTCTAAAATGAGGCTTTGGGGGGTTTTTGAAATTTCCATGTTTGAAACCCAAAACCACTTCTCTTCATGCTTGACTTCATAAGACAGAGTTTCGGGTTAATTAGGGGTAGATATATACATGATTTTTCTGGTTTGAATATGTAGACCTTGTTTATCAACTTTAATGCTTACTATATGACATAAAAAGACTATGTGCTTTGGTTTTTCATTTTTCTATTTTTTTATTTTATGCCCATTTGAATCTTGGTCAAATCCTAGATTTGACCAGGATTTAAACAAGTTTAAAACATGAAAATGAAAAGGTAAGCTTGGATCCTTCTTAGTAACTCTAAAATGAATATTTTGGGATGTTCTTGAAATTTCCATGTTTGAAACCCAAAATGACTTCTCTTCATGCTAGACTTCATAAGATTGACAAGGGGTAGATACATGATTTGTCTGGTTTGGAGATAGCTAGACCTTGTTTATCAACTTGAATGCTTACGATATGACATAAGAAGACTATGTGCTTTTGTTTTTCATTTTTCTGATTTTTTTAATTTTGTGCCCATTTGTATCTTGGTCAAATCCTAGGTTTGACAATGATTTAAACAAGTTTAAAATATGAAAATAAAAAGGTAAGCATGGATCCTTCTTAGTCACTCTAAAATGAGGCTTTTGGGAGGTTTTTGAAATTTCCATGTTTGAAACCCAAAACGACTTCCTTCATGCTAGACTTTATAAGATCGACAGGGGTAGATACATGATTTGTCTGGTTTGGATATATCTAGACCTTGTTTATCAACTTGAATGCTTACGATATGACATAAGAAGACTATGTGCTTTTGTTTTTCATTTTTCTGATTTTTTTAATTTTGTGCCCATTTGTATCTTGGTCAAATCCTAGGTTTGACAATGATTTAAAAAAGTTTAAAATATGAAAATGCAAAGGTAAGCATGGATCCTTCTTAGTCACTCTAAAATGAGTCTTTTGGGAGGTTTTTGAAATTTCCATGTTTGAAACCCAAAACCACTTCTCTTCATGCTTGACTTCATAAGACAGAGTTTAGGGGTTAGGGGGTTATAGATACATGATTTGTCTGGTTTGAATATGCCTAGACCTTGTTTAACAACTTGAATGCTTACTATATGACATAAGAAGACTATGTACTTTGGTTTTTCATTTTTCTGATTTTTTTAATTTTTTGCCCATTTTAATCTTGGTCAAATCCTAGGTTTGACCAAGATTTACACAAGTTTAAAACATGAAAATAAAATGGTAAGCATGGATCCTTCTTAGTCACCCTAAAATGAAGCTTTTGGGGGTTTTTGAAATTTCCATGTTTGAAACCAAAACCACTTCTCTTCATGCTTGACTTCATAAGACAGAGTTTAGGGTTAGGGGTAGATATATATATACATGATTTTTCTGGTTTGAATATGTCTACACCTTGTTCATCAACTTGAATGCTTACTATATGACATAAGAATGCTATGTGCTTTGGTTTTTCATTCTTTTGATATTTTCAAAAAATTTATGCCCATTTGAATCTTGGTCAAATCCTAGGTTTGACCAAGATTTAAACAAGTTTAAAACAAGAAAATGAAAAGGGAAGCCTGGATCCTTCTTAGTCACTCTAAAATGAAGCTTTAAATCATACAGCCGATCTTCTATACAAAGATAGGTAGATTGTTTCGTTTTTACATTTTTTGAACTTTTATTTCCAACTTTTTCAGGATCGTGGGTTAATGTGGCCAGGTTTCGAGTAGTGGAAACGGGAAAGCAGGTGCAAATTAGGGAGATAACTGAACCACAACCACCCGCGCCTTAAGCATCGAGTAATATCGGGAAAAAATGCGCCTAAGTAGAGACGGAGGGAGTAGTGCACAATTCCAATATAATTTTACCTGCCATATTTTCTTAATTTTTGTGCAGTCTACAATATATACTAAGATTTTCACATTGAGATTTTGCACGTAGCAGGATATTTTTCATTGGTTTCGAAACTTAAAACTATGATTACGATTTGACAAGGGCTCCCATCAGTATGGGGTGAACAAGCCCTCCCATCAGTATATCAGAGGAATTTGACAAGGGCTACAGGACGACTAGATACATCACCAAAAAAGGTGATGCATGTCTCCTTCACCAAAACAGCTGAAACAAGTACATGAACGCAAGTACACCACCATAATAATACTACTACATTAACACAAGTACGAGTAATATAATAAAGTAAGAGTACTACTCCCTCTAATCTAATTTAAACCAAAATAAAACTTAAACTTCATCCTAAATTTGAACTAGTGCCTCGTCCTCGTTCTTCGCTCATTTTCTGATCCAAGACGGCGCAGAGTGCCAGAGTGCATGGCACGGAACTCTTCATCGGTGGCATGCCATGGGCATGTCACCGGATGCATGATTTTTTTCGCAATGTTTTAAATTTGAATTTAGGCCGCATGTCACACGGTGACATGCAAAAGGTGCATGTCACCTGGTGGTGGTAGGCAACTACCCTCATTTACGGCGGCGTAGGCGACTGGACGCCGCGTGGCCAGCCGCTGCCTCGTGGCCGCCTCGGTTTCCACGCGGGAGACCATTAAACGCCGACGACCAACCTTCCCGCGTCACGGTTAGCGACTATGACTATAAGGGCAAAACGCTAAACTCTCTCGTTCCATTCACTTTCTTCCTCTCTCCACCTAACAAACATTTGTTCGTCGCTCTCTCCTCCAGCAATGTCTTCAAAATTCAGGTCGTCGGCGGTCAAGTACGCGGAGAAAAAACGCCGGCTCGAAATTTCGAGAGACGGTTCCAGAAACCAAGTGGGCTCGCCGTCGCCGCCGCCGCCGCCGAAACGCGTCCGTGCTGTGCTCACCGGGTTAGTTTCCTTCGCCATGTACTTTCGTTTCTTTCGTCGCTCTCTCCTCCAGCAATGTGTTCAAACTTCAGGTCGTCGGCGGTCAAGTACGCGGATAAAAAACGCCGGCTCGAAATTTCGAGAGACGGTTCCAGAAACCAAGTGGGCTCGCCGTCGCCGCCGCCGCCGAAACGCGTCCGTGCTGTGCTCACCGGGTTAGTTTCCTTCGCCATGTACTTTCGTTTCTTCTTGCCCGGGCTCAAGCTCTTTAAGAGTCTCTATGGTTATACATCTTAAAGGGTTGGAAGTTCCAACGACGCCCCTACTGCACCAACTTCCACGACCAAGGAATCATCGTCGTCCGATGATTTCAACCCGGCCCTACCCCGGCGAAATGAGGTAGCACCAAGCACTGTGTAGTTATCTTCTTCTTCTTCTTCTTCCTTTGCGCTTACTTGCTACCGATGATTTCGCCCTGAAGGAAGCGGCGCCGACTATCGACACCACTGTCGCCATCTTGATGGAAAAAAACGAGGAGCTCAGCTTAGAGTGTGATCGCCTCCGAGACGATTTGGCTGCCAAGAACGGTAAAGCACACGTTCGTTGGGAACCCCAAGAGGAAGGTATGATGCGCACAGCGACAAGTTTTCCCTCAGAAAGAAACCAAGGTTATCGAACCAGTAGGAGCCAAGAAGCACGTGAAGGTTGTTGGTGGAGGAATGTAGTGCGGCGCAACACCAGTGAAACCGGCGCCAACGTGGAACCTGCACAACACAATCAAAGTACTTTGCCCCAACGTAACAGTGAGGTTGTCAATCTCACCGGCTTGCTGAAAACAAAGGATTAAGCGTATCGAGTGGAAGATGGTGTTTGTTTGCAAAGAACAGTAAAAACAGAAGAATGTATTCAGATGTAAAAGAATGGACCGGGGTCCACAGTTCACTAGTGGTGTCTCTCCAATAAGATAACTAACATGCTGGGTGAACAAATTACAGGCGGGCAATTGACAAATAAAGATTCAATACATATCAACGATGATTACTATGTGATTTAATCAGGGCATTACGACAAAGTACATAGACCGCTATCCAGCATGCATCTATGCCTAAATAATCCACCTTCAGGTTATCATCCGAACCCCTTCCAGTATTAAGTTGTAAACAACAGATAATTGCATTAAGTATGGTGCGTAATGTAATCAACACAAATATCCTTAGACAAAGCATCAATGTTTTATCCCTAGTAGCAACAGCACATCCACAACCTTAGAACTTTCTGTCACTGTCCCAGATTCAATGGAGGCATGAACCCACTATCGAGCATAAATACCCCTCTTGGAGTTACAAGTATCAACTTGGCCAGAGCCTCTACTAGCAACGGAGAGCATGCAAGAACATAAACAACACATATATGATAGATTGATAATCAACTTAACATAATATTCTATATTCATCGGATCCCGCCAAACACAACATGTAGCATTACACATAGATGATCTTGATCATGTTAGGCAGCTCACAAGATCTAAACAATGATAGCACAAGCGGAGAAGACAACCATCTAGCTACTGCTATGGACCCATAGTCCAAGGATGAACTACTCACGCATCAATCCGGAGGCGGGCATGATGATGTAGAGCCCCTCCGGTGATGATTCCCCTCTCCGGCAGGGTGCCGGAGAATCCCCCGAGATGGGATTGGCGGCGGCGGCCTCTCAGTAATGTTTTCCGTATCGTGGCTCTCGGTGCAGGGGGTTTCGCGATGAAGGCTATTTGTAGGCGGAAGGGTAGGTCAAGTGGCGGCACGAGGGCCCCACACACCAGGGCCGCGCGGCCAAGGGCCGGGCCGCGCCGCCCTGTTGTGTCGGCGCCTCGTGGCCCCACTTCGTACCTCCCTCGGTCTTCTGGAAGCTTCGTGTAAAAATAGGCCCCTGGGCGTTGATTTCGTCCAATTCCGAGAATATTTCCTTACTAGGATTTCTGAAACCAAAAACAGCAGAAAACAACTGGCACTTCGGCATCTTGTTAATAGGTTAGTGCCGGAAAATGTATAATAATGCTGTAAAGTATGTGTAAAACATTCAAGTATTGTAATAAAAGTAGCATGGAACATAAGAAATTATAGATACGTTTGAGACGTATCAAGCATCCCCAAGCTTAGTTCCTACTCGTCCTCGAGTAGGTAAACGATAACACAAATAATTTCTGAAGTGACATGCTACCAACATAATCTTGATCAACATTATTGTAAAGCATATGAGATGAATGGAGTGATCTGAACAAAAGATTGCTAACAAAGATAATGACTAAACAAATGAATCATATAGCAAAACTTTTCATGAATAGTACTTTCAAGACAAGTATCAATAAGACTTGCATAAGAGCTAACTCATAAGCAATAAATTCAAAGTAGAATGCATTGAAGCAACACAAAGGATGATTAAGTTTCAGCGGATGCTTTCAAATTGTAACATGTATATCTCATGGATATTTGTCAACATAGAGTAATATAACAGGTGCAATAAGTAAACATGTAAGAATCAATGCACACAGTTAACACAAGTGTTTGCTTCTAAGATAGAAAGAAGTGGGTAAACTGACTCAACATAAAGTAAAAGAATGGCCCTTCGCAGAGGGAAGCATTGATTACTATTTTTGTGCTAGAGCTTTTGTTTTGAAAACATAGAAACAATTTTGTCAACGGTAGTAATAATTCATATGTGCTATGCATAATACTTCCTACAAGTTGCATGTCTCATGCATAGAGTACTAATAGTGCTCGCACCTTGTCCTACTTAGCTCGGAAACACGGATTATCATCGCATAACATATGTTTCAACCAAGTGTCACAAAGGGGTACCTCTATGCCGCCTGTACAAGTGTCTAAGGAGAAAGCACGCATTGGATTTCTCGCTTTTGATTATTCTCAACTTAGACATCCATACCGGGACAACATAGACAACAGATAATGGACTCCTCTTTTAATGCTTAAGCATTCAACAACAGTTAATATTCTCATAAGAGATTGAGGTTGTATGTCCAAACTGAAACTTCCACCATGATACATGGCTTTAGTTAGCGGCCCAATGTTCTTCTCTAACATATGCATACTCAAACCATTTGATCATGAAATCGCACTTACTTCAGACAAGTCAGAGGTGGGCCGCGATCAAGATGGACTTGAAGATATACGCGTAGAGAGATGTGTGAATCGGCCTTGTTTATCAAGTTTGGGCTAGTTAGCCCGTGTATCTTTATATAGTAGGTTACGTAGAGATTAGAGTTTGTCTCGTGCACGGTTTAGTGCACGCCCACATTAGAAAGTCCCCTGGACTATAAATATGTACCTAGGGTTTATGGAATAAACAACAACCAACGTTCAACACAAACCAATCTCGGCGCATCGCCAACTCCTTCGTCTCGAGGGTTCCTCCGGTAAGCACCATGCTGCCTAGATCGCATCTCGCGATCTAGGCAGCACGAGCCTGCCTAGTTGTTCATGCGTTGCTCGTACTGAAGCCTTTTTGATGGCGAGCAACGTAGTTATCATAGATGTGTTAGGGTTAGCATTGTTCCTAGTATCATATGCTGTCGTAGTGCAACCCTTGCGCATCTAGCCGTCCCTGTACCTCATCATGGGTGCAGGGGCGGCACCCCGCTTGATCGTTATTTAGTAGATCTGATCCGTTACGATTGCTCCTTGATTCATCAAGGATTAGTTTAATATCTGCAATAGTTAGGCCTTACAAAGGGTTGGAGGATCCAGCGGCATGCAGGGTGTAATTTGCTGCCCCTAGACAGGACGTTCCGAGGATCAACCTAGCGTTGGTTTTTAGGCCTTGTCTAGGGCTGGCTTACGATCACCGTGTGTGAGCGCGAGGCCCAATCGTGAGTAGGATGATCCGATTATGCGGTGAAAACCCCAGATCGTCGTGGATCTCATATGCTTTATCATGATCAAGCAGGACCACCATATATTCGGCCACCTTGGACGAATCATGGGTGGATCGGCTCCATGAGCCGATTCACAGGACAACCTGAGAGCCGATCGAGGCTCGTATTTAACGTGTACGTGTGTGCCCTGCAGGAAACTAAGCGAGGCATCATCCACACCTTCCTGACCAGGTATAGGTCAGGTGGCACGCCCTTGCAATTTGCATCGGCGCGCGACCAGGAGGCTTTGCGGGCCGTCGCTCTGAGGGACTGGGGCCAGCCGCAGCCCTAGTTGTTCCCGGCTCTACGGTGTTGACCAGTCACTGCCCGCCGGTGGGTTTCTGACGTCAACACATTCTGGCACGCCCGGTGGGACGCATCTTCAACATCAAACACAATGCCATCTACATCAGAGGTGGCAGAAGAAACTCCGGTCACGTACGAGGAGCTCTCTGGCGAGCTCAAGAAGAAGTATGACGAGGTCAAAGCTGTCCTCGAAGCCGACCTAATCGGCTCTTTCCACAGGACCCGCTCCCATGGCATCAGATGGAAGGGGTTCACACCTGAAGGCGCGCTTGATGGAGTGGACCTGTCCACCCCGTCAGAGGAACGCACCAGGTCGCTGCGTCAGGAGATAAACTTCATGGTGGCTCATTCGCTGCACCGCATTCTGAGAGCCTGGTGAATACGTTGGAGCGCGTCGCGCTGCGCGTGATCCAGGAGATCATGAGCCATCAGTACTCTCCGTCAGGACCAGCCCTAGGGACTCACCAAGGGGAGTTGCTACTCCAGTCCCGTCCACCGCTGCCGTTCGCGTTGGCAGCGCCCGAAGCGCCGAACTCATCGGCCTATGTCGTCTACAAGATTGGTGGTGACCCCAGTGACTACCAATTTCTACAGGACGCGCCCAAGGAGATCCCGCACGGGTACGCATGCGCATACGTGCCAGACTGCAGCACCTGGGCACCCTCGAACCAGGTTGCTATAGCAGGGACTTCTGGGGCAACAGGAGGAACGTCGGAGGCAGACCCCGAGAAGCAAACGTGGCTAGCTAAATACGCCACCCCGACAAAACTCCCGAGCCCAGCTCCTGCAGTTGGCTCAGAACCAGAAAAACAAGCATGGCTGGTTAAGTACGCCACTCCGACGAACCTTCAGGGTTCGGCACCTGCAGCCATCACCGCGGATCAGATTTGTACGATCTTGAAAGATCAGTTCGGCATGATGCCGAAAAGAAAGGCGATCGGCTATACCAAGCCGTACCCCAATGAGTACGAATTGATCCCGCTACCACCCAAATATCGGCTCCCGGACTTCACAAAGTTCAGCGGATCGGATGGTTCCAGCTCCATCGAGCATGTGAGCCGATATTTGGCACAGCTGGGCATGATCTCAGCGTCAGACGAGCTGCGCGTGAGGTACTTCTCACAGTCCCTCACAGGATCGGCTTTCGGTTGGTACACTTCGCTGCCACCGAACTCAGTACAGACTTGGAAGCAGCTGGAAGAACGGTTCCATGAGCAATATCACTCGGAGGCTTCCGAGGCTGGCATTGCCGATCTAGCACAAGTACGACAGAAGCGCGGGGAAACAGTGTCAGAATACATCCAGCGCTTCAGGACCGTTAGGAACCGATGCTATTCGGTTCACGTAAGCGAAAAGAAGCAGTCGAGTTGGCGGTGGTGGGTCTATCATCATCGATCAAGGACGTGGCCTCCCAAGCGGACTACCCGTCACTAGCGCACATGGTACAGAAGCTGTCAGCGTATGAACAGCGTCACCCAGATGTCTACCAGGACAAGTTCAAGCGTGTGGTTACCATGGTCGACGCAGGCGAAGATGAGGTCGCTACGGGAGAACAAGAGGTCGCGGTGGCTGAGTGGACTCGAGCTGCAGGCCCAGTAACCTGCAAATGGGTGAAGCCACCAGGACCTCCAAGAGGATTCGACTTCGACGTGACGAAAACCGAGCAGATTTTCGATCTCTTACTCGCGGAGAAGCATATAAAGATTCCCGAAGGCCACAAGGTTCCCACGGTGCAAGAGCTGAACGGAAAGCCATACTGCAAGTGGCATAACACGTTCACCCACACCACTAACGACTGCAGGGTGTGGCGTCAGCAGATCCAGATGGCAATAGAAAATGGGCGACTAATTTTTAACCAGTATGCCATGAAGGTCGACACACACCCCTTCCCCGCCGTCAACATGGTGGAGTTCGCCCACCTCGGAGGGTGCCAGCCTGATTTCTCAGCCAACATCAGCATGGTAGAGCTTGGACACCGCTCTGAGAAGGACGGGGATGAGGACAGCTGCTCTCAGAGCAAGGACACTGAGGGGGCCGCTCCATGCGATCGGCTCCGTCAAGATGGCAAGCGCTACGTCACGGAGGGGGAAGTTAAGAACATAAGATATCAACGACCCCTCTCTGATCACCTCCTCAACAAGTACGTGAGTCGGTATGATCAACGCCGGCGACACGGCGACGATGATGAAAGAGGCCGTCTGGCCAGAAACGACAGAAGACATCGTCGGCATAATCACGATGAGGAGCGGCAGGAGCGCCACGCCAGGGAGCAGGACGATACGGACAGGCATTGGGACTGCCCCTTCTTCAGACACTGCTGGGATTCAGGAATGAGCCGATTACCAACAATCGGCAACTGCCCAGAATGCAACCAGAAAAAGAAGGAGGCAGCCAACGTGTCTGTGTTGAGCGCCTAGGGCCTCTCCCACCACAAAACAGACGTGCTGAGATCCCTCGGTTGGAAGATCTCGAGGATTCGGAAGACGAGGGGGAAGACGAAGAAGATAGGTGTCACCGTCCAAGATGGTGCCCTGATGGTCTCAGCCATTCACAAAAACGCAGGGTTCAGCGATTGCGCGGTCTGGAGGAAGCCGAAAGGTTATACTTGCATACGCTGAGGAAGGCACGACCTGATTTGGCTGCGAAAGTCCAGCGGACCCTGGATGAAGAGGGACTGCCGCAAAGAAAAGAGTGGCGCCCCAAGCAAAGGAAAGCCGATGATGAAACATCGGCTGGCACAAACATGGTGCTCGTTCGTCCGGCGAAGTGTAGAGCTCCACGATCACACGATGCACCTAAGGTGGACAACAGCAAGCGCACCAACGTGATAAAATCGGAGATTGGGCTGGTTTTGTCCACTGACATGGACGAGTAGCAAGACTACGTCAATAAGCAACGTGGCGAGGCTGATCCTTGCGATCGGCCCTCCGAAACTGATGAAGGGATATTACAAAACCTTCACCGAGCAAGCAACGTGGAGGCCGATTCCAGCGATCGGCCGAAATTATCCTCACCATCCATTCTGCCTGGGATCAACGTTTGACCCAACAGGGACTACCTGAAGAGCCGATACCATCAATTCTCGGCTTGACAGAATCGGCTCGGGGGGCACCTAGATGGATAAAACACGAGGATATGAGATAATACTATCAAATATGGGGGCCGACACACAAATCGGCCTAAAAAATTCAAAAAATTTTGAGCGCAGCCGATGCAGCAGACATCGACTTAAGGATATAAGAAGCCGATGCATGGACATCGACTCTAGCGGCATTATGCGATGTTTATCGAGTCTTCACCAAATTCAGGCCAGCGGTGGTGCCTTCCGTTGCTTCGAGCCGATCTGGGTTCCTGAACCAAGTTCCGGCTGTCTGAGGAAGAAAGGGGATCGGCTTTGGCACATTCTCTTTGACAGTCTCGCCTCGAGTAAGGCTCGGGGGGCAGCAGGCCTGGTGGATGCTCTGTTTTACTCTGTTTAAAAGCCGATTGGGATACCATCGGCTGGTCCTTCATTGCAACCTTCTTCACAAATGATGAGTATTGAAGAGGATTATTGGGTTTGGTTGGAAAAGTTTAAAGGTTTTCCTGAAGATCCTGCATTTTCTGCCAGATTCAGAAAGTCATCAGTTGAAGAGGAGAAGAGCGAGTTTCAAAGGGCCGATGCGATGCTATCGGCTTATTACGCATTGGCAAAGGGGGCAAATCGGCAAGGTCGGGAGAGGAAATCGGCAAATCAAATTGGGGAAAAGTTCTTCATTAATAAGAGAGATTTCTTACATAGTAGAGCTGATTGCCCTCAAAAGGGGATACATTGCCCCGCCTACTTCTACGGGTCCTATACTAGGGGCCCTATCTACGGGCCGTTGCTGCCCTCGTCGTCGCCGTCATCGCCGCTGTCGGCGCTGCTCCCGGCCGGCTCGTCGTCGCTGCTCCAGCGGCCGCCGGCAGGACCTTCATTGTCCTCATCTTCCGTCGTCGTCGTCGTCGTCGCTGTCGAAGTCACTCAGATTCCCCGGCCAGGGGCAATGGCGCTTGGCCGGCGGCTCGTCGGGGGAGCTGTCGTCGTCGTCATCCTCCTCTTCCTCCTCCTTCACCTCCTCGGAGGTGGCCCCATCCCAGGGGAAGCGATCATCCTCGCTTTCTTCCACCGCTTCCTTGTCGGCGAGGAAGCGGAGATCGCTCTCCCCATCAGTCAGGGACTTGTCGTCCTCTGACCAGATGGAGAAGTCATGGTCTGACTCCTCCCCGGCCGCAATGGCGCGGCGGATGTTGGCCGCATGGACCTCCGCCGGGTTGTGCTCCGGCGTCGGCTCGCGAGACGAAGAGGACTGGGTGGAAAGATCCGATGAGGCAGAGGAGGAAGAGGACATGGTGGCGCAGGAGGGTTTTTGGGTGCTAATGCGAAGGAGATGCAGAGGAGAACTGTTTGGGGCGGTTAAATAAAAGAGGGCATGGTAGAAATTCAATGCCACAGCAGTTTCCGAGGAGGTGGTGCCAAAACTGTCAAATCGTGCAGAGAAGTTGAGGAGGCAAGTTATCATGATGAAGAACTCTGCGACGGTTCTGCTCTGCCACGACATGACCCGACGAAGGAAAGGCGTAATGATTTTGGAAATGTCATTTCCAAAACCAGGGGGGCATGTGTTATCACCAGAATTTGACCAAGTCAGAGGTGGGCCGCGATCAAGATGGACTTGAAGATATACGCGTAGAGAGATGTGTGAATCGGCCTTGTTTATCAAGTTTGGGCTAGTTAGCCCGTGTATCTTTATATAGTAGGTTACGTAGAGATTAGAGTTTGTCTCGTGCACGGTTTAGTGCACGCCCACATTAGAAAGTCCCCTGGACTATAAATATGTACCTAGGGTTTATGGAATAAACAACAACCAACGTTCAACACAAACCAATCTCGGCGCATCGCCAACTCCTTCGTCTCGAGGGTTCCTCCGGTAAGCACCATGCTGCCTAGATCGCATCTCGCGATCTAGGCAGCACGAGCCTGCCTAGTTGTTCATGCGTTGCTCGTACTGAAGCCTTTTTGATGGCGAGCAACGTAGTTATCATAGATGTGTTAGGGTTAGCATTGTTCCTAGTATCATATGCTGTCGTAGTGCAACCCTTGCGCATCTAGCCGTCCCTGTACCTCATCATGGGTGCAGGGGCGGCACCCCGCTTGATCGTTATTTAGTAGATCTGATCCGTTACGATTGCTCCTTGATTCATCAAGGATTAGTTTAATATCTGCAATAGTTAGGCCTTACAAAGGGTTGGAGGATCCAGCGGCATGCAGGGTGTAATTTGCTGCCCCTAGACAGGACGTTCCGAGGATCAACCTAGCGTTGGTTTTTAGGCCTTGTCTAGGGCTGGCTTACGATCACCGTGTGTGAGCGCGAGGCCCAATCGTGAGTAGGATGATCCGATTATGCGGTGAAAACCCCAGATCGTCGTGGATCTCATATGCTTTATCATGATCAAGCAGGACCACCATATATTCGGCCACCTTGGACGAATCATGGGTGGATCGGCTCCATGAGCCGATTCACAGGACAACCTGAGAGCCGATCGAGGCTCGTATTTAACGTGTACGTGTGTGCCCTGCAGGAAACTAAGCGAGGAATCATCCACACCTTCCTGACCAGGTATAGGTCAGGTGGCACGCCTTACAATTTGCATGCGCGCGACCAGGAGGCTTTGCGGGCCGTCGCTCGAGGGACTGGGGCCAGCCGCAGCCCTAGTTGTTCCCGGCTCTACGGTGTTGACCAGTCACTGCCCGCCGGTGGGTTTCTGACGTCAACACGCACTTACTTCAGACAAGACGAACATGCATAGCATCTCACATGATATCCAACAAAGGTAAAAAATTGATGGCGTCCCCAGAAACATGGTTACCGCTCAACAAGCAACTTATAAGAATTAAGACACATAACTACATATTCATCACCACAATAGTTTTTAAGCTATTTGTCCCATGAGCTATATATTGCAAAGGTAAAGGAATGAAATTTTAAAGGTAGCACTCAAGTAATTTACTTTGGAATGGCAGAAAAATACCACATAGTAGGTAGATATGGTGGACACAAATGGCATGGGTTTTGGCTCAAGGTGTTTGGATGCACGAGAAGCATTTCTCTCAGTACAAGGTTTGGGCTAGCAAGGTTGTTTGAAGCAAACACAAGTATGAACAGGTACAGCAAAACTCACACAAGAACATATTGCAAGCATTATAAGGCTCTACACTGTCTTCCTTGTTGTTCAAACACTTTACCCGAAAATATCTAGACTTAGAGAGACCAATCATGCAAACCAAATTAAACAAGCTCTACGGTAGTTCTTCATTAATAGGTTAAACTACATGATGCAAGAGCTTAAACATGATCTATGAGAGCTCAAACAATTGCCAAGTTGCCAAACCATATGCAGCATTTTCCGATTCCAACCAAATAGCAATTTAACGAAGCAATTTCAGCCTTCGCCATGAACATTAAAGCACAATTAAGAACACAAGTGTTCCATATGAAAAAGCGGAGCGTAATATCTCCAATATAAGAATGGTGGGATACAACTTTATTCAAAACAAAACAAAAATAAAAGCAAACCGACGCTCCAAGTAAAGAACATAAGATGTGATGGAATAAAAATATAGTTTCACTAGAAGTGACCTGATAATGTTGTCGATGAAGAAGGGGATGCCTTGGGCATCCCCAAGCTTAGATGCTTGAGTCTTCTTAAAATATGCAGGGATGAACCACCGGGGCATCCTCAAGCTTAGACCTTTCACTCTTCTTGATCATAGTATATCATCCTCTTCTCTTGACCCTTGAAAACTTCCTTCACACAAACTTCAAGCAAACTCATTAGAGGGTTAGTGTATAACCAAAAATTCACACATTCAGAGGTGACACAATCATTCTTAACACTTCTGGACATTGCAAAAAGCTTCTGAAAGTTAATGGAACAAAGAAACTCATTCAACATAGCAAAAGCGGCAATGCGAAATAAAAGGCAGAATCTGTCAAAAACAGAACAGTCCGTAAAGATGAATCTGGCAGGGGCACTTAACTTGCTCAAATGAAAAAACTCAAAACTAATGAAAGTTGCGTACATATCTGAGGATCACGCTCGTAAATTTGCAGATTTTTTCGATTTTTTTACAGAGACTTCTGCGAGAATTCGTGACAGACAGCAATGCTGTTTCTGCGCAGCGATCCCAAATATAGCATCAACTTTAACATAGAAACTTTACTTGGCACAAAAACATGATAAGGAGAGGTTGCTACAGTAGTAAACAACTTCCAAGACTCAACAATACAGTAAATAAAATAAAACTTGGGTTATCTCCCAAGAAGTGCTTTTCTTTAACGCCTTTCAGCTAGGCGCAGAAAGTGCAAATCAAGTAACATCAAGAGAAGAAGCATCAACATTATTACCTTGGGAGTTGGGAGTTTTCTCAACAATACATGTTATCTTATCTATGTAAGTTTCAGAGGCTCCCTTTTCATTACTCTTAGGCTTGCTATTCTCATCAAATAAATTTTCGGGAACAATCCAATCATAATTCTTTTCTAGTGCCTCGAACATTCCTACAAGCTTGCAAGGTATTGATGTCTTAATGTCCCCTCCATCATTAACATTATTAGTGTACTTTATCCTATCAATGTCCATCTTCTCAAGGGTACTAGCAAAGTTGGTGTAAGAACCAAGCATTTTATATTTAGTAAAGACTTTTCTAGCCTCTCTTGCTACACCACCAAATTCTTTGAGAAGAGTTTCTAAGACAAAATCTTTCTTTTCTCCTTCCTCCATATCAGAGAGTGTAAGAAACATATGCTGAATTATAGGATTGAGATTAACAAATTTAATTTCCAACATGTGTACTAGAGAAGCAACAGCAATTTCATAAGTAGGAGCAAGTTCTACCAAGTGTCTATCTTCAAAATCTTCAGCTATACTAACATGAGTGAAAAAATCTTCTATATTATCTCTTCCAATTATAGACCCTCGGCCTACCGGTATGTCTTTTAGAGTGTACTTAGGAGGAAACATGATGCAATAAACAGGAGGAAAATAAGGTAAATGCGAGGTAACTAATTTTTTTGTGTTTTGATATAGAGAAAAAGATAGTAAATAAAGTAAAGCTAGCAACTAATTTTTTTTTGTGTTTTGTTTAAGTGCAGCAAACAAAGTAGTAAATAAAATAAAGCAAGACAAAAACAAAGTAAAGAGATTGGAAGTGGAGACTCCCTTTGCAGCGTGTCTTGATCTCCCCGGCAACGGCGCCGAGAAAAGAGTTGTTGGCGTGTAGTCGACAACTTCCTTGTGACGGTAAAGCACACGTCCGTTGGGAACCCCAAGAGGAAGGTATGATGCACACGGCGACAAGTTTTCCCTCAGAAAGAAACCAAGGTTATCGAACCAGTAGGAGCCAAGAAGCACGTGAAGGTTGTTGGTGGAGGAATGTAGTGCGGCGCAACACCAGTGAAACCGGCGCCAACGTGGAACCTGCACAACACAATCAAAGTACTTTGCCCCAACGTAACAGTGAGGTTGTCAATCTCACCGGCTTGCTGAAACAAAGGATTAAGCGTATCGAGTGGAAGATGGTGTTTGTTTGCAAAGAACAAAAGCAGTAGAATGTATTCAGATGTAAAAGAATGGACCGGGGTCCACAGTTCACTAGTGGTGTCTCTCCAATAAGATAACTAACATGCTGGGTGAACAAATTAAAGGCGGGCAATTGACAAATAAAGATTCAATACATATCAACGATGATTACTATGTGATTTAATCAGGGCATTACGACAAAGTACATAGACCGCTATCCAGCATGCATCTATGCCTAAATAATCCACCTTCAGGTTATCATCCGAACCCCTTCCAGTATTAAGTTGTAAACAACAGATAATTGCATTAATTATGGTGCGTAATGTAATCAACACAAATATCCTTAGACAAAGCATCAATGTTTTATCCCTAGTAGCAGCACATCCACAGCCTTAGAACTTTCTGTCACTGTCCCAGATTCAATGGAGGTATGAACCCACTATCGAGCATAAATACCCCCTCTTGGAGTTACAAGTATCAACTTGGCCAGAGCCTCTACTAGCAACGGAGAGCATGCAAGAACATAAACAACACATATATGATAGATTGATAATCAACTTAACATAATATTCTATATTCATCGGATCCCGCCAAACACAACATGTAGCATTACAAATAGATGATCTTGATCATGTTAGGCAGCTCACAAGATCAAAACAATGATAGCACAAGCGGAGAAGACAACCATCTAGCTACTGCTATGGACCCATAGTCCAAGGATGAACTACTCACGCATCAATCCGGAGGCGGGCATGATGATGTAGAGCCCCTCCGGTGATGATTCCCTCTCCGGCAGGGTGAGGCGATCTCCTGAATCCCCCGAGATGGGATTGGCGGCGGCGGCCTCTCGGTAATTTTTTCCGTATCGTGGCTCTCGGTGCGGGGGTTTCGCGACGAAGGCTATTTGTAGGCGGAAGGGTAGGTCAGTGGCGGCACGAGGGCCCCACACACCGGAGCCGCGCGGCCAAGGGCCGGCCGCGCGCCTGTTGTGTCGCGCCTCGTGGCCCCACTTCGTACCTCCCTCGGTCTCGGAAGCTTCGTGTAAAAATAGGCCCTGGGCGTTGATTTCGTCCAATTAGAATATTTCCTTACTAGGATTTACTGAAACCAAAAACAGCAGAAAAAACGACAAGGCACTTCGGCATCTTGTTAATAGGTTAGTGCCGGAAAATGTATAATAATGCTGTAAAGTATGTGTAAAACATTCAAGTATTGTAATAAAAGTAGCATGGAACATAAGAAATTATAGATACGTTTGAGACGTATCAATCGCCTCCGAGACGATTTGGCTGCCAAGAAGAAGAATTCGAAAAATCTTGTGGAGCTCATTTGCAGCCTTCGCAATGAGCGCGACATGTTGAAGAACGAGCTGATTAAGCAGAAAGAGAGGAACATTGCATCAGCGGAGAAAGCCAGCAGCATACTCAAGACTGTGTGCCTCGAAAGAGACAAGTCTGATATAGAGTACAAAATCCTTCTTCAGGATAAAGTAGAGCTCCAAAAGTTGAACCTTGAATATGCTGACATCGCCATCCTTGCCCTTCTCGAGAGGCAGAAGGCACAAGATAAGTTGATGCACCTGATGTTGGAGAGCTGCAGTGAAAGAGAAGAGACATTGAAAGAAATGAGCAGTTTGGTGGGATACATGAGTGGCGTCGGGCAAACTTCGCAGAATCCGCCCCGGCTGAGCTCAAATTCCAGCGGAACCAGCTTTCAGCAATGCATGTTATGCGCACCTACAACTTCTACTCATTGATTAGAGGTCGCACGACATGGCATTTTCCCTCGAAATAGTAGTACTGTAGTAATAGTTGTACTACTTAGTATGTACCTTTTTGTAAAATAATTTCTTACATGTATTAGAAACTACCCCTCTCCTTTCTGGATGCACCCGGGACATTGTCATCCGGCCCTCTTCTGGACAAACCCCCTCGGGAAGGACGGTATATTTTGCACATTTCGCTACTAGTACTTCTAATTCCACCGCTTATTTTTCTAATCCGTTAAATCGTTAATTAGATGACCAACTGATGGAAGCTGCGATAGATTAGACCAACAAGTGGTGAATTGTGCAAAAGATATGTCCGTGTTTTATGCAAAAGAGTGATATGGAGATCTGGTGGAATCTTGAATTTCCTCTTCAGTGGTAGGCATGCTTCACTTATAGCTGGAGTACATTGCGGACCTGGTGCATTTCGTCAGTACCGATCATGCTTCGTATATTTCTGACGGTTTCTGAATTATGTACAACTTTTGTAATATTGGTCAAACTAGTTTTGACCAGGGTTTGTGTAGGGTGGTTGATTTTTTTGGTTGGTCCAAATGGTGTTGTGTGGTCCAAATGTGATGTATCATCACACCACCATGTGCCCCCCCACCCCCAGGTTTTGGTAATGCCATTCTGATACATGCTTCTTAGAAGGAACCTACATTTTTCCGTTAGGGCATGACAATTTTGAAAAATTCAAACAAAAATGGGAAGACAGAATGGTAACATAATTTTCCATGTGATGATGCACCCTTGTGCCAAATTTTGGTTCATTTTAAGAATGTAAGGTGACAAATTACTCGAGGAAGCTAGTTGGAGTAGACGGGCATGACCGGATTGGCATAGGGGATTTATTTTTTGAAGGATGTTATTTTTCATAGACAATATCTGACACAAACAATAAAATGTTAAGGTCTCATATTATTCTGAATGATTTTGAATTACTTATGACGTTTGGAAGTATTGGTATACATGAGCCCCACATGAAGTTAAATGGTCCAAGAAAAAAAAGGTTTCGTACACGTTTCCCAGAAAGTGGAAAGTCGAGTACATGCACGACTTCACGCGTCCACTACTGGATACAGAGAGTCAGAGGCTATAAAATAATCGGCCTCATCATCTCTCGCGAGCTCGTCCTCTCCACTCCCCCAACTTGCCTCCCCCACACTGTGAAAACCCCCCATCCACTCACCACACCTCTGAGGCATCGACTTTCCCGTTTCCAACCGCAGCAGCATGAAGATAGGTATTGCATACGAGGCGGAGCAATCGGCGGCCGCCTGCGCAGAGGATGCCTCTACGGTAGTGGCCATCGCGGCGGGTGAGGCTTCACCGGGCACCCAGGCCGCTCGTCTCCTCTGCTTGTCTGATTCTTCGACCTCGGTCGAAACGGGCGTCCTGGCCATCGAGGAGAAGGTGGATAGCAACGCCGTTGCTCCCGCCGAAGATGTGCACGGTGTTGCAGGCCACCACGGCGAGGTCTTCCTAGGCCCGGTGCTGGACGCGGACCTCGACCCCTTCGACGATTTCGGCCCAAACGTTCAGTTCCAGGAGGATGTCGAGGGTGATGACGAGGAGGTACTGCTCTTTTACCCCGATCCTCTTTGTGTCATATTACTGTTCACATGGTTTGCACGAGCCTGGTTCTTGATTGATTTGATATCCTACCTTGTTCTTGTAGATGTAATTGATTCTACGATTCGTACGGTCAGATTCTAGTTTAATTTCGACTAATCTGCCATGTAGTTGGCTTGATTAGTCATATAATTAATTTATGTGTTCATACTTAGTTGACTTGCAATGGTTGTGGCTTATGTTCATTGTTGTTCTTGATTTAGTACGATTTCTTCTGCCATTTACTTGTTCTACACATTTAATTTTAGGGTTTCTAAGGTTTGATTATGTTAGTGGAGTATTTATTCGATCTGTCATTAAACACCTGATTATGTAGTACTTAATAATTCATAGGAGTATTCTGATGACATGGACGACAACAAGGAGCGCAGGGACCAGAAAAGCCGCTATGTTCTGAAGCGGCTGAAGGGTGGTGAAATTCGTTTCTGCATGCGCGGGGAGCTATTTTGCCCATTCTGTGGCAAAATCCTCCAGAAGGACATCCGCAGCCTGATCCAGCATGCGATGGGTGTAGGCCTAAGTACATCGGGTAAGCACCGCCCTGCAACCAAGGCCAAGCATGCATCATATGGCCTCTTCCTCCAGAATTACGTCTTGCCTGGCTTGTTCCCGGTCAACGCCCCTGCTGCTGGCCCTCATGCTCCTGGTCATGTTTAAAGTTCATATGTGTAATCTTATTCCCTTTGGAAGTTCAGCATTAAACTCTACTAGTACAACCGTGGTGGTCTTGTGATGTAGTACTCTTTTGATGCATTTGTGATGTAGTAGTACTTTTTTTGAAATGGTATAGTACTATCTAAGAAAAGTACTCCCTCCGATTCACATTCATTTCACATCAAGAAATATGGATCAGAGCGAGGGAGTAAATTAAACATGGCATCTCGTGCATGAAGCTTGACAGATCGATCAGGTTGGCTAGAATAGCAATACAATGCTGCTCATTAGGCAAATGCATGCCATGTACGATAGTATACATCCAGTAAAGAAGTCTATACTGACATAAAAAACTACTTTGGGGATGAGAGTCAATTGGGGCATCTACAATACAGAAAATCTTGCTCGTAGCTGATTTTGGCTAAGAGGGTTTTACTCACATTACACGTGCCACTTTCCTTGTCTGCAAAACAAGTTCCAATAAAGGAAGAGGAAAGAAGAGGACATTGTGGGCGAGATTGAACACCTTTTTTATGTGTTAAGCTGAGGCCTTGTTTAGCTGAGGATTTCGACTTAGCTCAACCTAACAGCTCGCGCACCACCGTCAGAAAAAGCACAATGTTCGGCTCAAAATAATCGTAAGAGAAGAACAATAAATCTAAGGCACCCACTTCATCGGCAGAAGGGGCGCGACAACACATGGATTCATACCTTGAGTCGACGCTGGCTCGTAGAAGGGCGGCCGCGCCTCGAGGATGCCGGCGACGTCTCCACCTCGGTCTCACATGTGACTGCTTCTCGGCGGGCGGTGCGCCGCGCCATGTAGAAGATCTATCAAGAGAGGAGAGCCCGATGACGCTACCGACGCCTCAACCTTGATAGCACCGACTTGTTGCTCCGCACCGAGATGCGCCACGTGCAAGATTTAGCGGATGCGCCAATTTTAGAGATATCTCATGATCATTGTAACAAATTTCAACGTGATGATGATTTGATCTTGCACTCGGCCTTGAACATAAGTACTAGTACAATCTCACAATTTTTTTATCATTATCCTTTGCGAGATTTAGCAGATGCGCCAAATTCAGAGATATATCATGATCATGGTAAAACAATATTCAATGTAATGATGATTTGATGTTGCACTCGACCTTGAACATAAGTACTAGTACGGTCTCACAACTTTGTATCATTATACTTTGCAAGTTTTAGCGGATGCGCCCATTTTCAGAGATAGATCATGACCATGGTAACAAATTTTCAACGTGATGATGATTTGATGTTGCACTCGACCTTGAACAGAAGTACTACTACTGTCTTACAATTTCTTTATCATTATACTTTGCAAGATTTAGCGGATGCGCCAAATTCAGAGATAGATCATGATCATGGTAACAAATTTTCAACGTGATGATGATTTGATGTTGCACTCGGGCTTGAACATAAGTACTAGTACAGTCTCACAATTTTTTATCATTATACTTTGCGAGATTTAGCGGATGCGCCAAATTCAGAGATAGATCATGATCATGGTAACAAATTTTCAATGTGATGATGATTTGATGTTGCACTCGGGCTTGAACAGAAGTAATACTATTGTCTCATAATTTCTTTATCATTATACTTTGCAAGATTTAGCGAATGCGCCAAATTCAGAGATAGATCATGATCATGGTTACAAATTTTCAACGTGATGTTGATTTGATGTTGCACTCGGGCTTGAACAGAAGTAATACTACTGTCTCACAATTTCTTTATCATTATACTTTGCAAGATTTAGCGGATGCGCCAAATTCAGAGATAGATCATGATCATGGTAACAAATTTTCAACATGATGATGATTTGATGTTGCACTCGGCCTAGAAGAGAAGTACTAGTACGGTCTCACAATTCTTTTTATCATTATACTTTGCAAGATATAGCGGATACGCTAATTTCAGAGATAGATCATGATCATGGTAGTGACCGATATTCAAGGTGATGATGATTTGATTTTGCACTCGGCCTTGAACAGAGGTACTAGTACGGTCTCACAATTTTTATCATTATACTTGGACCTTAGCCAAATTCAAAATCTCGTAGCAGCAAAACTTCCCGCCCACAAAATACAAAAATTTCACACGCTTCCAAATTCCCATTCTACCCCTGTGGAGATGACAGCAAAGTCGGTTGGTGGGGGGTGCAGTCATTTTTTGGATAACCACCTCCCTAGCCCGGAAACCCTCCCAAAAAAATACATTTCCTTCAGTCTCTCCTCTGAGACCACCCACCGGAACTTCTCAAGTCCCTCTCTCTACCACCTCCACGACCACCGCACCGGAACATCCCCGCCGGACTTCCCTGGCCTACCCGAGGCCTCGCGATCCTCGGCATCCGGCTGCCTGCCGGAGCCGCTTCATCGACGCCGTCATCAACCGGACCGGATCATCCCCGCCGAACCTCGAAACCATATGCTCATCCAGCAGTCTACCGCAGTTGCTTCAGCTGCGGTATCGTCCACCCCGTCAGAGCCGCTTCGCCGGATCCGTCGTCCGCCGCATCGGATCCTGATCACCGACACCACTGTGCATGAACCGGATCTGCTTCACCGGCGCCTTGCATGATCTAAACTCTTCTACTGTCGCTTTTCTATTGCTTGCCTGCAAGTTCTTGTTTAATCTTGGGGGAACATGTTTGTGCTAACGACGCGCCGTTACGTCTTTGCAGATGAGATGAGTAACCATGAAGTGTAATGGCCGTCTCTCCAACCCCAAGTAGCACATGTAGTGTACTTCATCACCGGATCTATCAACCCCAGGAAGATCTGCTGTGACTCCCACAGAGTGCTTCTCCTAATGTAAGTCCCTTGTTTTAGCGCCATGTTCTGGGTTCAGATGCTTGTTTGTCTGAAGCTCTTTTAGTTCATTCCTAGCTATGACCGTAACACCTTGCTATTTTCTAGTTCATTGCTAACTTTAAGCGATTGAACATTTTGGTTTGCATTCCCTGCTATGTAGATGTAGCCATCATAACTTCTATCTTGTCAGTCGTTGTTACAAAAATTATAGGCTGCTACTATTTTGTTCATGCCAATATTGTTCTTCAAAAGCTGCTATCACTCTGCTATCCAGCTATGACCGTAAGTATTTAGTTTGGCATGCTATCACTCTGCTATCTAGCCCGTAGTACAAATAAACTTGTCATACTACTAGATAATAATTTTGTGTGCCATCTTGTTCTTCAAAAGCTGCATTATTGACTTGTTTCTCTGACTTGGCATGACGCTCACATATGGAATGCTGAACATATTGGTTTGCATTCCCTCTTATACAAGTTCACAGGTGATCCCACTATATTCTGTATCTGGTCCATCCTAAGCTCCAGCATTAACTATCCTCTATGTGTTGCTCATTACAAGTTTATATCCCGAAACATCTTGATTTGCATCCCCTTCACTATAAGTTCAGGAGTATTATTTAGTTCACGGCCAATTTTAAGTAATTGCACTTGGCACATGTTGGTTCACATTCCCTCCTCTTTAGCTTTTGCCATCGTAACTTCTATTTTTGGTTTACATTCCCTGCTCTGTAGATGTAGCCATCATAACTTCATCTTGCTCAGTCGTTGTTACAAAATTTATAGCCTGCTACTATGTTGTTCATGCCAATTTTGTACTCCCTGAACATGTTGGTTTGCATGGGACTCGACAGTAGTAAGTCTGCTGTTTCATTTAACGTGCTCTGTTATATTGGTTGTTGGTATGCGGTATGCACTCTTTGTTTGCTTATTGTGCGCATTACAATGATCTTCTTATAACGACGAAATGATGAGTTCCAAATTCTTTGGCAAACAATATTGTAGTGTCTTTTCCTTTCCATTGTTGCTGTCTTAACTTGTAATGTCTTTGTTTCAGATATAGGTGGTGCATGGACAACTTAAAAGATTGCCGAATGGCTTCATTGTATTGCTAGGTTTAATTACCATTCAATTTCTCTGGGTTCTGTAATATTTTTTCAAAGCCTTGCAGCTGATGTAATATTTAGTTAGTTTTTATAGTTCTTTCACGCATTTTTTCTATGGTGCTTGTGGTAAGTGAGGCTATCCGACATAAATCATGTGCTGCGTAAATATTCTCAGTATCTAAATCACAAATTCCCATCCCTTAAACGGCCCAATTAAGCGAAATCACATATGTGCCGGCCCGCAAAATGCCGGCATATAAACAGCAACTAAACGGGCTGGCCCACTTACTTATTGGGCCAGCCCACTTGATTTATGGTGGACCCCACCCTCTAATTGGGCCGGCCCACTTGCAGGTGGACCCCACCCTCTGCCGGCCAGCCAACGGCGGGCCCCACAAGCTTATTGGGCCGGCCCACTAACTTGTTGGGCCAACCCAATTGCTTTTGTGGTGGACCCCACTTGCTAACTGGCCCGGCCCGTTAACAGGAGAGTGGGCCCCACATTTATTATTGGGCCGGCCCGCCAACCTGTTGGGCCTGCCCACTTGCGTTATGGTGGACCCCACTTACTAACTGGGCCGGCCCGGTTACACGATAGTGGGCCCCACCTGCTTATTGGGCCGCCCACTATCTTGTTGGGCCAGCCCACTTGCTATATGGTGGACCCCACATACTAAATGGCCGGCCCTTTAACAGGAATGTGGGACCCACCTGTTTTTGGCCCGGCCCACTATCTTGTTGGGCAGCCCACTTGCTATATGGTGGACCCCACACACTAAATGGCCGGCCCTTTAACAGAAAGTGGGACCCACCTATGTTTTGGCCGGCCCACTATCTTGTCGGGCCGGCCCACTTGCTATATGGTGGACCCCACATACTAAATGAGCCGGCCCTTTAACAGGAAAGTGGGACCCACCTGTGGTTTTGGCCCGGCCTACTAGCTTGTTGGGCCAGCCCATTTGATATATGTGGACCCCACGTACTAAATGGGCCGGCCGATAGCAAAGTGGGACCCACATGCTAATTGGGCCGGCCCACTAACTTCTTGGGCCGGCCCACTTGCTTTAAGGTGGACCCCACTTGTTAAATGGGCCGATAACAGGAAAGTGGGCCCCACATGTCTTGTGGGCCGGCCCTTTGCCTGTTGACCGGTCAAACGAGTGCATTCGGCCCGGCCCACATGCTCAGTGGGCCGGCCCATTTAAATGTTGACTAGTCAACCTTAGAGGTTAGGCCCGGCCCACGTACCTAATGGACCAGCCCAGCTATATGGTTGACCGGTCAAACTAAGTCGGTGGCCGACCCGCAAACTAAATGGGTGACCCGCTTAAGATTGGCAGGCCTCGTGTGGGCCGCCATCTACCACGGGGTTTAGTAGGTTAACGCCGATTGGCGATTAACGGCGTATGCCACGTGTTAGTTTGCATGACGTCAGCAGTCAACGGGCTCCTAAACACTTGTGCAACGGTCCATTTTCCGTGGCGGAAGCGCCCAAACGCGACGGACCGAAAAAAACGTGGTAGGCCTTTGCCTGACAACAGAACCCATATCGTCGGGTTAGGCCCATAGGCGACGAAAAATGCCCCTTAGTGGACGATTTTGGGACGTTGTCTATCAGAACTTTTCTTGTAGTGTATTTGCTAGTGTTTACAGTGAATCCTTGATCGAAACTATTCGTCAACACCTTCTGCTCCTCATTGGGTTCGACACTCTTATTATCGAATGTACTACGATACACCCTCTATACTTGTGGGTCATCATCTATCAACTTTAGAAGCAAGAACATCAATTTTGCCAAACTTTTCCTCAACAGATTTATTAAAAGCAGTTTGTTTACTAATAAAGTCCTTAAGCATGACTTCAAGATCAGAGGGTGCACTTCTATTGTTGTTGTAGGAATTACCATAAGAATTACCATAAGCATTACCATTATTAGAAGGATATGGCCTATAATTGTTACTACCAAAATTATTCCTATAAGCATTGTTGTTAAAATTATTGCTTTTAATGAAGTTCACATCAACATGCTCTTCTTGAGCAACCAAACAAGCTAAAGTAACATTATATGGATCAACATGAGCTTTACCATTAATAAGCATAGACATAATGGTATCAATCTTATAACTCAAGGAGGAAGTTTCTTCAACAGAATTTACCTTCTTACCTTGTGGAGCCCTCTCAGTGTGCCATTCAGAATAATTTATCATCATATCATCAAAGAGTTTTGTTGCAGCCCCCAAAGTAATGGACATAAAGGTACCTCCAGCAGCTGAATCCAATAGGTTTCTTGAAGAAATATTCAGTCCTGCATAAAAAGTTTGGATGATCATCCAAATAGTCAGTCCATGAGTGGAACAATTCTTTACCAAAGATTTCATTCTTTCCCAAGCTTGAGCAACATGTTCATTATCAAATTGTCTAAATTTCATTATGTCACTTCTCAAGGATATAATCTTAGCAGGAGGATAATATTTTCCAATGAAAGCATCTTTGCATTTAACCCAAGAATCAATACTATTTCTAGGCAAAGATAGCAACCAATCTTTAGCTCTCCCTCTCAAAGAGAAAGGAATTTTTTAGTTTAATAATATCACCATCTACATCCTTATACTTTTGCATCTCACAAAGTTCAACAAAATTATTAAAGTAAAGAGATTGGAGATGAGAGTCTCCCCTTGCAGAAATCTTCTTTCTCCCCGGCAACGGCGCTAGAATAGACTGATGGCGGTTGACGGGCTTGATGGAGTGTCTTGATTACTCCCCAGCAACGCCAGAAAAGAGCTTGATGTTGTGCAGTTGCACACCATTGGGGAACGCTAAGAGGAAGGTATGATGCGCACAATAGCAAGTTTTCCCTCGGTAAGAAATCAAGGTTGAATCGAGCAGTAGGAGAAAGAAATGACTTCTGAAGGTATTGCTAGCTGAATGTTGGCAGGTCGCACTACCGGTGTCAGCAACAATGTGGAACCTGCACACAACACAACCAAAATACTTCGTCCGAACTTACAGTGAGGTTGTCAATCTCACCGGTTTTGCTGAAAACAAAGGATTAATCGTATAGTGTGGAAAGAGATCTTTGTTTGCAGTGGAATTAAAGAGAACAGTGCTTGCAATAGGTAAACAGAACAGGTGTTTGCAGTAGATGATTTTATCAGTGTAAAAGAAAGGACCAAGGTCCACAGTTCACTAGAGGTGTCTCTCCATAAAGATAAATAACATGTTGGGTGAACAAATTACGGTTGTGCAATTGACAGAATAAAGACCATACATGACAAGATGATTACTATGAGATTCATTTGGGTATTACAACATAATACATAGGTTGTAATCCAACTATGTATATGATTAATAATCCACCTTCCGGTTAGCATCCGAACCCCTTTCAGTATTAAGTTGAAAGCAATAGGTTATCGCATTAAGCAATGTGTGAAAGTAAACAATAGAATTATCCTTTGACAAAGCATTGTTGTTTTCTCACTAGTAGCAACACCATATCTACAATCTTAGAAGTTATTGTCACTCTTCCAGATTACTAGAGGCATGAACCCACTATCGAGCATAAATACTCCTCTTGGAGTCACAAGCACATACTTGGCCAGAGCATCTACTAGTAACGAAGAGCATGCAAGATCACAAATAACATATGACAAGTATATAATCAATCTCAACCATAGTATTCAATATTGATCGGATCCCAGCAAACACAACATGTAGTATTACATAAATATGATCATGATCATGATAGGTAGCTCACAAGATCTAAACATGAAGCATAAATTGGAGAAGACAACCATCTAGCTACTATTATGAACCCGTAGTCCAGAGATGAACTACTCACACACCACTTCAGAGGCGGGCATGGCGATGTAGAGGCCTCTGGTGATGATCTCCTTCTCCGGCATGGTGCCAGGAAGAGCTTCAGAACCCTCCCGAGCTAGGGTCGGCAATGGCGGCCGCGATGGAACTTTTCGTGGATGGAGGCTCGGGTATTTAGGTTTTTCCCGAACAGGTGAATAAATAGGCGGAAGGGCGAGGTCGGTGCGTGCTCGAGGGGCCCACACCACCCCTAGGCGTGGCCAGGGGCTGGGCCACGCCCAAGCTTGGTGTGGCCGCCTCGTGGCGCTTCTTCGTCTCTCCTTCGGACTTCGTCTTCGTTACAGTAAAATAGGAACTTCGTCTTTTGTTTCGTCCAATTCCGAGAATATTTCCTGTACAACTTTTTTGAAATACAAAACAGCAGAAAATAGGGAATTGGCACTGTGGCATCTTGTCAATATGTTAGTTACGGAAAATGTATAAAAGTGCACCTAAGTGTAATCAAAACATATGGAAATTGGTGTAAAACAAGCATGGAGCATCAAAAATTATAGATACGTTTGTAACATATCAATTCCCACCCTTCGAAGAGTGGGGGATCCAGAGAAACCCTAACCCATTGACCGTACGGTCTACAACTTTCACTCGACCCAGGCGGTGCCCCAATGGACTAATGCCTTCATTTCGGTTTGGTTATTAGCCAGTAATGTGGTAACAAGGATAAGCCCATAAGGTCTCAAGGTGGAAATTGCACATACCACTCACTATTGTTTTTCCCTTACTTATTATTATTGTCATATGCAATTAAAGATCGCCAATTTTACACGTGTAATATGCTGCAGATGTCACACTTTAGTACTTAGGCTAGTTAACAAAGTGAATCTAACATGCGGGGACCACCAAATGGACATGGTTAAATCTTTTTTAGAGGAACGGCATGGTGTGAGTTGAACTAGCTAGAACCATCTCTCTCCATCGGTAGTTAGCTTGACATCAACAGACAAACCTAAAATAATTGTACTATTTTTGCTCATTGCATCATGGATCATATGGACACACACAATATTTGTGGGCATTCCAACCGTCCAGGAGTACCGGGATCCGGGGAAACGCTATAACACGTTAACTGCGTGGTCACAGCTTTGACTCGATCCCAAACGGTGGTGCCCCAAATGGACTTATATATATGCCTTAATTTGAGTGTGGTTGGATAGTGTTACCACCCGATTTTGGCCAAATCAGGAGATGGGCCGTAAGTGAAGATGGGCTGTGAAGGACGTACACGTGGAGCATCATCGAAGCGGCCTCACGCTAAGAGTTTGGGCTAAGTGGCCCGTGTATCTGTAATATAGTAGATCGCATTGTAATTTAGATTAAAGAGATAGAGTCCGGCACGTGGCCTCAATTAGAAAGTCCCTTGGACTATAAATATGTATCTAGGGTTATCGGAAAAGGAGGACAATCATCGTTCAACCAACACAAATCAGGCGCATCGCCACCCCTTTCTTCGAGGGTTTCTCCGGGTAAGCACCATGCTGCCTAGATCGCATCTAGCGATCTAGGCGGTATACGTTATTCGTCAACCTTGTACTGCTCGTGCTGAAGCCTTGTTGATGGCGAGCAGTACTATTTATCCTTAGGTGTTTAGGGGCTTGCATTGATGCTTTCACGTGCATATCTGCGTGGCAATGCCGTCCCTCGACACCTAAGCTGCCCTTATGTCTATCCGGACGTAAGGGCAGCATCTTGCTTGTTCGTTACTTAGTAGATCCGATCCGTTATAGTTTCCTTCCGCAGGGATTAGTTTAATATCTGCATAGTTAGGCCTTATGCTGGGGTCGGAGGATCCGGTAGTGCGCTAGATGTTGTTCACCGTCCCTGCGAGGGATGTTCCGGGAATCGACGTTATGTTGGTTTTTAGGCCTCTCGTAGGGGTAGTTTGCATCATCTCTCGTAGCTGCTAGGCCCGATCGCACGTAGGACGTTCCGATTATGCGGTGAAAACCCTAAACTGTCGTGGATCGTTTTAGCTTTGTCCTGATCAAGCGGGATCCCCATGCCATTGTAAATCCAACGTGAAACATGGGGCGATCGGCTCCTTGAGCCGATCCACAGGGAAACCTGCGAGCCGATAGGGCTCGTATTTAATGTTTACGTGTCTGCCATGCAGGAACAATCGAAGCACTAACACCTTCCTGATCGGGTCTAGGTCAGGTGGCACGCCTAGCAACCGCCGGACGTGGCCGAAGATTTGCGGGACGACGCGAGGTGCCAGGGATCCACTAAGCGGCCCTGGGAGCTTCCCGCTCTTCGTGTTGCTTAACCAACGCCCGTCGGTGGGTTTTGGAGGGTAACACATTGGGCACGCCCGGTGGGACAATCTTCCGCAACATCCACGTCAACATCGGCATCCGAGATGGCGGAGGAACAGATCACATACGAGGATCTTCCTCCTGATCATAAGAAGAAGTACGATGAGCTGAAGGCCATCGTTGAAGCCGAACTCATCGGCTCCTTTGAGAAGACCCGTTCGCACGGCATCAGGTTCAAAGGATTCACGCCACAAGGTGTCCTCGATGGGTTGGATTTATCCCTCCCTTCAGATGAACGAACCAGAGCCCTGCGACAGGAAATCAACTACGTGGTGGCCCATTCACTGCATCGGCACTCTGAGAGCCTGGTGAACACTTTGGAGCGCGTTGCGCTCCGTGTGGTGCAAGAGATCATGGAGCGTCGGTACTCCCCTTCAGGACCTGTTCTAGGGACTCACCAGGGAGAGATGCAACTCCACACCAGGCCACCACTGCCGTACGCAATGGCGGCTCCACAGCAACAAGGTTCACCGGCATACGTTGTCTACAAAGTTGGGGGTGATCCGGGCGACTATCAGTTCTTACATGACCCGCCCAAGGAAATCCCACACGGATACGTGTGCACGTTTGTGCAGATTGCAACAACTGGACGCGATCCAGACTCAGCGGGAGGATTGCGGAGCGGGAGCCATTGTTCGGCAAGAAGAACACTAACGCGGGGAGTTTAGGAGCGGGCGAGAAACAAGCGTGGCTGGCCAAGTATACCATCGCCAATTAGAGAGCTCGGTGCCACTACCTCCACCGTGGATCAGATCAGCAGTCCTGAGAGATCAGTTCGGCATCTTGCCGAAGAAGAAGATAATCGGCTATTCCAAGCCGTACCCCAATGAGTTCGACCTGATCCCACTACCACCCAAGTACCGGCTTCCGGACTTCAACAAATTCAGTGGGTCAGAAGGATCTAGCTCCATCGAGCACGTGAGCCGATACTTGGCCCAGCTGGGCATGGCTTCGGCATCGGATCAGCTACGGGTGAGGTGCTTCTCGCAATCCCTCACCGGTCCAGCTTTTGGATGGTACACCTCGTTGCAGCCAAATTCGGTGCAATCATGGAAGCAGCTGGAGGAACTGTTCCACACCCAATACCATTCAGAAGCTACTGAAGCTGGTATTGCCGAACTAGCACAGGTTCGGCAAAAGCGAGGAGAGACAGTGGCGAGTACATTCGAGCGTTTAATGTCAAGAACCGATGCTATTCGGTTCACTTAACGAGAAAGAAGCAGTCGAAGCTGGCGTGGCAGGCCTTGCGGCGTCATTCAAAGATCTGACGTTCCAAGTGGAGTACAACTCGTTGACGCACCTGGTCAGTAGGCTGACCTTATATGAACAGCGCCATCCAGAACTGTACCAGGACAAGTTCAAACGCGCGATAACCTTGGTCAATGCTGATGAGGATGAAGATTCTCGCGGAAGATCGTAGTTGCGGTGGCCGAGTGGACTCGGACGCGCACAGTGTCCTGCAAATGGGTGAACCCGCCAGGGCCTCCAAGAGGGTTGGACTTTGACGTGACCAAAACTGAACAGATCTTCGATCTGCTACTGAAAGAGAAACAATTGAAGCTACCCGAAGGCCACAAGATCCCTACGGCGCAGGAGATGAACAAAAGGCCATACTGCAAATGGCATCATACGTTCACGCACGCCACCAACGACTGCAAAGTATTGCGCGCACAAATTCAGATGGCGATAGAATCGGGCCGATTAACTTTCGGACAGTTTGCCATGAAGGTAGACATGCGTCCGTTTCCGGACGTCAACATGGTGGACCTAAGCCACTCCATAAGAGAGCCAGGGTTCTCTTTCGATGTCAATATGGCAGGGTTTGTGATCCGCCATGGCGTGGACAAAGCAGAGAGCAGCCACTCTCGTGGCAAAGATAAAGAGGAGGCCGTTCCACGCGACCGGCCCCAAGACGATGATAGACGGTACCTAACCGAGGAGGAGGTGAGAAGCATACGGTATCAACGCCCATTATCCGTGCATCTCCTAAACAAATATGAGCAGCGATACGGACGTCGCCGCTACGGCGACGACGATGAAGGGTATCGTCGTCGATGCAAACATGGGTATCGTCAGCATGACGGGGAACAACGGCGGGTACGAGCGTCACGCCGGAGGAGGTCAAGGAGCAAGATGACATGGATAGGCACTGGGACTGTCCTTTCTTCAAACATTCTGGGACTCGGGAATGAGCCGATTACCAACAATCGAGAACTGCCCAGAATGCAAACAGCGAAGGAGAAGGACAAACGAAGTTTCAGTGTTCGAGCGTCTAGGACCCCTCCCACCACATAACAAACGAGCTGAGTCCTCTCAAGAAGAAGACTTCGAGGAGTCAGATGGAGAAGAAGATAGGTATCACCGGCCAAGGTGGTGCCCTGACGGACTCAGCCATTCTCAGAAACGTAGAGTGCAAATGGCTGCGAAACCTGGAAGAAGCCGAGGCACAGTACCTGTACACGTTGAGAAGAGCACGGCCCGATCTGGCCGTGAAAATTCAGCAAACATTGGAGACGAAGGCGCGCCCGCCAAAGAAAGTATGGCGCCCAAAACAGGCGAAAGCCGATGCACAGGCATCGGCTGATGCAGAGGCATCGGCTGATACAAACATGATATCCGTGACCCGGACGGAGTAGCAAGTCCAAGACATTGGACATACGTGGCAAGGCCGATCCCTGAGATCGGCCCTCAAAAAAAAAATTAAAGGATCTTATCTCCAACATGTCACGTAGCTACAGTGGGAAACCAAGAAGTGCTAAACCTTCACGAAGCATTGCAATGGAAAGGGAGGCCGATTCCCGCAATCGGCCAAAATTATCCTCAACATACCTTGTCTGTGTTCAGCATTGATCCAACAGATGCCTGAAGAGCCGATGCCATCAATTACTTGACAGAATCGGCTCGGGGGCACATAGATGGATGAGATACGAGGATACGGAGCTGGGAACGGATGTCAAATGTCCAGCAGAGCAGCTCAAGTATGGGGGCCGATACGTAAACAAATCGGCCGCAAAAAATCGAAAATACAGAAATTTTGAGCACAGCCGATGCGTAGACATCGACTCAAGGGATACCACTGTTACAAGCGGAAGCCTAATAGAGCAGTCACCAAGTCACGCGGCGAGGCTCTACTGAAGGAGCCCCTCAGTGGAATTGTTGTTGGCTCCGTTAGCAAACCTCCAAGTCCAGCAGTGCTAGCAGGAGCGGCAGACGTGTGTTAGCGATGTCGGTTGGGGCAAGTTTAAGGGATCACGACCCTGATCAACCGTGGGAGCAGCACAAACATGCAGTTCAGGGTAAGGGTGAGCCCGACGAAGGAGCATGTCTCTGCTAACACCAGGAGGGCAGTCGATGATGAAGCAATCGGCTATGGCATTTTTTCGCTTAAGGTTTGGCTATGACTTGGTCGGCGTTACTGTCAAAGGTTGTTGGGACCAAAGTGGGGAGAGCATCAGGAAACGTCCTCACCAGGAGCTGCATTAACTTGCCAAAGATGATGAGCCAATCTGATCAGCAAGGCGCAGGACTTGAGCGGAAGAAGCTCGGAGGGCAGTTTGCCTTGAAGGATCCTTTGCTAAAGGAAGCCGATTTTTTCGGAATCAGCTGGCTCTGCATCACAACTTGTCTGAGGAATGGTGTTGATGTCGCAAAAAATATCAGTTTCCGCATACAAGTCAATTGAGCAACAAGCCTAGAGCTCTATTGAAGACACCTGCCCAAAACCAGATTACCAGCCTGCTGGGTTGGTGGGTAAGAGTCATGACCCTGTTTGAGGTGTCTCATGGTGCAAAGCCGATGCACAGCCATCGACTCTAGTACAAGTGCTCAAAATTGCCTCGTTGCCAGTTTGGCAGTGCTGCCAGGAGAGAGTTGGTATCCGAGACAGCCTGTTGCTCATTGAGCTATGGGTGATCATCTAAAGTATCGGCCAACAATGGAAGAAAGGTGATCGGCTGGTTGGCCCTGTGTGATGTCTCTTTCAGACGTGATCAAGCCCGGGACTGTTTGTCTAAATTACGGGTTCTTGTCACTGTTTTCACCTCGGCTGAGGCTCGGGGGGCAACTGGCCTCGTGGATGCTCTGTTTTTAGAAGCCGATTGGAGATTCATCGGCTGGTCCCGCAGACATTGACTTATTGAGCATTGACCAAGTTCACGATCACTCCGATGTCAAAAAGATGAAGAGTGGGTCATGGGGGATCGATTCGTGGAGATCGGCTCATTAAACGTCGATTGAGTTGACAATCGGCTAAATTAGCATAAAAAAGAATCGGTAAAATCAAATTGGAGAAATTCTTCATTGATAAACCAGATTTCTTACAAGGGAAGAGCCGATTGCTTAAAGGGAGAACAAAAGGGTCTGTTGACCAATCTACTACTGCTAGGCCTACACTAGTAGATCCTAGCCTACGGGCCGTCACTACCCTCGTCATCATCTTCGGAGCCCCCATTGGCGCTGCTGCCGACGGGCTCCTCATCGCTACTCCCATGGCCCTCTGCGGGAGCTTCATCCTCTTCTTCATCATCGCTGTCGTCGTCGTCCCACCACATGCGGAGGCGTTTCGCTGGTGGGTAACCCTCGAGGGAGTCGTCGTCTTCTTCCTCCTCTTCTTCTTCCTCGTCGGAGGAAAAGCTCCCCTCCCAGGGGAAGAGGTCGTCCTCGCTTGTTGCCTCCAGCTCCCCGTCAATGAGGAACTGAAGGTCGTCTTCCCCGTCGGTGAGGGGTTCGTCGTCTTCCGACTCGGTGGAGGAATCCCAGTCCCGCGCGTCCCAATGCTCTGGGGCGCGGGCCTCGTAGATGGCCATCAGATCGACCTCCTGCTCGAGCTCGCTGGAGGAGGAGGATTGGAGGGACAGGTCAGAGGAGACGGAGGAGGAGGATGAATCCATGGGGGCTAAGGAGGGTTTTTGGGTTGCCGATGGCTACTGTGGAGCAGGGAGATGAAGAAGAGAACTACAAGGAGTGGCCAAATAAAAAGGGGGAATATATGGTTTAATGCCTAAGCAGTTCCCGAGGACGTGGTGCCAGAACCGTCAAATCGTGCAGAGAAGGCGAGGAGGCAAGACGTCATCATGAAGAAAACTGCGACGGTTCTTCCACGACATGACCCTTCGAAGGAGACAGATGGTTTTGCAATTATCATTATCAAAACCAGGGGGGCATGTGTTACCACCCGATTTTGGCCAAATCAGGAGATGGGCCGTAAGTGAAGATGGGCTGTGAAGGACGTACACGTGGAGCATCATCGAATCGGCCTCACGCTAAGAGTTTGGGCTAAGTGGCCCGTGTATCTGTAATATAGTAGATCGCATTGTAATTTAGATTAAAGAGATAGAGTCCGGCCCGTTAGGTGCACGCCTCAATTAGAAAGTCCCTTGGACTATAAATATGTATCTAGGGTTAAAGGAGGACAATCATCGTTCAACCAACACAAATCAGCGCATCGCCACCCCTTTCTTCGAGGGTTTCTCCCGGGTAAGCACCATGCTGCCTAGATCGCATCTAGCGATCTAGGCAGTATACGTTTATTCGTCAGCCTTGTACTGCTCGTGCTGAAGCCTTGTTGATGGCGAGCAGTACTATTTATCCTTAGGTGTTTAGGGGCTTGCATTGATGCTTTCACGTGCATATCTGCGTGGCAATGCCGTCCCTCGACACCTAGCTGCCCTTACGTCTATCCAGACGTAAGGGCAGCATCTTGCTTGTTCGTTACTTAGTAGATCCGATCCGTTATAGTTGCTCCTTGCTCCGCAGGGATTAGTTTAATATCTGCATAGTTAGGCCTTACGCTGGGGTCGGAGGATCCGGTAGTGCGCTAGATGTTGTTCACCGTCCCTGCGAGGGATGTTCCGGGAATCGACGTTATGTTGGTTTTTAGGCCTCTCGTAGGGGTAGTTTGCATCATCTCTCGTAGCTGCTAGGCCCGATCGCACGTAGGACGTTCCGATTATGCGGTGAAAACCCTAAACCGTCGTGGATCGTTTTAGCTTTGTCCTGATCAAGCGGGATCCCCATGCCATTGTAAATCCAACGTGAAACATGGGGCGATCGGCTCCTTGATCCACAGGGAAACCTGAGAGCCGATAGGGCTCGTATTTAATGTTTACATGTCTGCCATGCAGGAACAATCGAAGCACTAACACCTTCCTGATCGGGTCTAGGTCAGGTGGCACGCCCTAGCAACCGCCGGGACGTGGCCAGAAGATTTGCGGGACGACGCGAGGTGCCAGGGATCCACTAAGCGGCCCTGGGAGCTTCCCGGCTCTTCGTGTTGCTTAACCAACGCCCGTCGGTGGGTTTTGGAGGGTAACAGATAGCTATGGCATATGTATAGGAGCATATGGTAGCAAAGATCATACGTATGTACCATGCATATCCTCTCAAGATTGGCTTTCGGTTGACATGAATTAAGCACAAGGTTCTCCCATTTGTTCCTAGAACCTATCCCAAAGTACCGGCAGCGCTGTGTGATGCTGGTAACACCCGGGGAGGGGGTATTGGACATGCACATGTAAATTAACCTACCAACACAGTTGTGTGTACACACCATACATACACACACAAGTGTTTTGGTGGAATACAACCCTCCAAGGAACAGGATCGAGAAAACTCTAGCTAATTAATAACTAATTAATTAACATGTTGATCCAGCGGCCAAATATATATATATATATATATATATATATATATATATATATATATATATATAGCTTTGTTGACTCGATCCCAACGGTACTTATGTCTTCATGTGACTTTGGTTAGGTAATAGGAACATGCATGCATGGCGCACAAGTAACAAAAGGATCAACCAATATCCTCACGATAATATATATGCCCTCTGGTTGTTCCGACGCGGGGGTTCCGCCTACATGCCGTCCTAGAACCTTCCTAACTATCGTGAGCCCATGTGCGTGAAGCCGGTCACACCCATGTGTATGCATGGTTTAATATTGGATGTGACAACTAGTGACGTGGGCATTACCCTTCGTGTAACTATTATCATACTACCCCTTACGGCCCAACCAGTGGCCCATGAAGACACCCGATAGCCAGGTGGGCCACTGCGTCGGTTCACAAGAGGGATTCTTGAAGAGCAAGACAAGGAGACGAAGAATATAAGGAAAGTTTAGAACTAGGACTCTTTGTAACCTAGTCGTACCCGGACAGATCTCTCGAGACCTGGCTCCCAATATAAGGGCCAGGAGAGGGGCTGCCGAGGACACACTAATCTTAGCAATCATAGCCACCATAAGTCTAGAGCTAGGTCCCTGCAGAACTTAGCCTCTCGACGAGATCATAGCCGAAACCTTCGGCACCCCATTGTAACCCGATATTTTCATAATCAAGATCAGACATGCAGGACGTAAGGGTTTTACCTCATCGAGGGCCCCGAACCTGGGTAAATCGCTTTCCCCGCTTGTTTGATAACCGATGTCTCGTGTCAGCCTACAGGATTCCATCTACCCTAAGCCCCAAATGGAGGGCATTGCCGAGGAGTACCCTCGACAATTGGCGCCATCTGTGGGAAACTTGTCGGCACAAGGCAGGTCATCGGCAGTTCCAGTTACATCTGCAGCGTTCGTGCTAGAGTCACCAACGCCATCAAGTCCAAGAAACTCAGTTCGCTGCGGGTCCTTCGAGTTCACACCGCGTTCTGAGGCATGATGACCCACAAGTATAGGGGGTGTATCGTAGTATCTTCGATAAGTAAGAATGTCGATCCCAACGAGGAGCAGAAGGTGTTGGCAGCAGTTTCGATGGAGGATTCACTGTAAATGCTCACAGACAAGTATTCGGGGGGTTTTGATATTGCAGATAAATAAAGTACAAGTAAATAAAATGCGAGAGAAATAATTGCAGCGAGTGGCCCAATCCTTTTTAGCACAAAGGACAAGCCGGTTTGTTTACTTATAATGACCAAACGTTCTGAGGACACACGGGGATTTTAGTCTAGTACTTTCGCTTCATGTGGTTTAATAATCTTCATTGTTTTGATAAGTGTTGTGTGGGTGAACCTATGCTAATGCACCGCCCTTCCTAGGACTAATACATACTTGTGATTATACCCCTTGCAAGCATCCGCAACTACAAGAAAGTAATTAAGATAAATCTAACCACAGCCTTAAACTCTGAGATCCTGCGATCCCTCTGCATCGATATACTAACGGGGGCTCGGGTTTGTCACTCCGGCAAATTAGCAACCGAATACAAGATGCACTCCCCTAGGCCCATAAATGGTGAAGTGTCGTGTAGTCGACGTTCACACGACACCACTAGAAGAATGACACCACAACTTAAATATCATAACATTGAATATTACTCAACCATAATTCACTACTAGCATTTAGACTTCACCCATGTCCTCAAGAACTAAACGAACTACTCACGAGACATCATATGGAATACAATCAGAGGTGATATGATGATGAATAACAATCTGAACATAAACCTTGGTTCAATGATTTCACTCAATAGCATCTACAACAAGTATAGAATAACACCGGGAGAGTTTCCCCTATCAAACAATCAAGATTTAACCCGAATTGCTACAGCGATGACGAGGTGCAGCGGTGGTGATGGCGGTGTAGATGGTGGAGATGATGATGATGATGATGATGATGGAGATGATGTCCCGCTCGATGACGATGGCGATGGCGTCGATTTCCCCCTCCGGGAGGGAATTTCCCCGGATTCCTGCCTCCGGAGAGCTCTTTTCTCTCTGGTGTTCTCCGCCCCGCGAGGCGGCTGTAACCCTTCGTGAGGTCCTCTCGTGGCTTAGGTTTTCGGGACGAAGGAGTACGCGAAGAAAAGGAGGCGAAAAGGGTCGTGGGCCCCCGAGAGCACGTGGCGCGGCCAGGCCCAGGCCGCGCCGCCCTGTGGTCTGGGCCCACGGTGGCTCCTCTCTTCTTCCCTTTCTGGCTCCCTCCGTCATGGAAAATAGGAATTTTCGTGAAATTCCCTTCCACAGTTGATCTTCCGAAATATTGCGTTGACGGTGCTTTTTCCAGCAGAATCCTGGCTCCGGTGCTTGATCCTCCAATGATGATGAAACATGCAAAATAGATGAAATAACATAAGTATTGTGTCCCAATATGAAATATATCAATGAATAACAGCAAATTATGATACAAAATAGTGATGCAAATTGGACGTATCAAGGCACCGCACCCGATCTCCACGGAATCGCGCGGCAACATGGATGCTACTTTCGGTGGTGTCCACTTCATCATCGATTCCAGAGGGTTTCTTTGCCTTCCTAGTTCAAGCGCACCAAGCCCAAGAACTTCGGTTCCAGATGATACCACACCAGCAACAGCTTTGGCAGCCCTGCCTAGGGTATGGGAGAGGGCAGCCGAAGCAGTTTCGGCGCATAGAGGAGCAAAGGAAAAGACGAAGGGATTCACGCCGTGAAGAGGAGGAGAAAGTTGCGATTCGCCCCCGACAGTATGAACGAGGATATCACAACGTGCAGCCGAACAAGAACCGTCTTCGCACACCTTACTTATCGGCCACGGAGCAACTTGAAGCACCGTGTTACCTGCATTCTTACATCGACCCGAAGGATAATATTGAAAAGCCCACTCATCTGCTCAGAAACTGTCGGCAGTTCCTCGAGGTGGCAGCGTTGCGGCGACCTTAGGGCCGAAACGGTAGCGAAAGCTCATCCAGCGGAAAAAAGGGCAGCACCCTATAATTATCCACCAGAACCGTACATACCAGAAGGAGGAGACATGTACGTACCAACCGAAGTATTCCCAGTATCTCGTGGACAGGTCAACATGATCCATAAAACTAGCTTTTCAAAGAGAGAAGCCAAAAAGTTTTCGCGAGAAGTGAAGTACGCAGAGGTTGCTATGGTCGAGACACCCGAATATATCGATTGGTCAGACCAGAGCATATCTTTTAGCAAGGCGGATCACCCGAAGGCCGTTCCAAGGCCTGCTGCCCTAGTCCTTGAAGCACAGATTGGAGGTTACAACATGAGCAAGGTATTCATGGACGGAGGAAGTGGCCTGAATTTGTTATTCGCCAGCACGATGAAGGCAATGGGCCTAACAGTTGACATGCTAAAAGAATCCGATACAGGATTCCATGGCATCATCCCGACCCGACCCGCTTATCCCCTTGGTAAAATATCACTGGACGTAGTTTTCGGTACACCTAGCAACTTCAGAAAGGAGAAGCTCGAATTTGAAGTGGTTGATTGGGAATCTCAATATCATGCCATCCTTGGCAGACCAACGTTTGCCAAATTCATGGCGGTACCTCATTACGCATATCTAAAGCTGAAGATGCCAGGCAATAACGGGACAGCAGTAACCGTTCACGGAAGTTTTTCTCGTTCTGACAGCTGCGACAGGGATTTCCAGAAGATCGCCTCAAAGTTTGGCGCTAAGGAAGAGCTCAACGCACTCGACGCTATCACAGACCACACAAAGCCACCAGCCGACAACCGGAACGTAAGATCCGATGAATTTGATGTCGCAAAGGAGGCAAAGAAACAGCAAGTGCATCCCTCTGACCCGAAGAAGACAGTCAATACTTCGGCAGATCTTACTGTCGCATAGGAAAGCGCGCTCATCGAGTTCCTCCATGAGCGCTGGGAAATATTTGCATGGGAACCATCCGACATGCCAGGTATTCCCAGGGAACTCGCTGAGCACGCCCTCAATGTTGACCCCAAAGCCAAACCTGTACAGCAGACGATGCGCCGGTTTTCAGAACCAAAGAGAAAAGCTATTGGCGAAGAAGTTAATCGACTCCGCAAGGCTGGATTCATTTCGGAGCTCAAGGAAGCCAAATGGGTAGCTAACCCAGTCATGGTGCCGAAGAAAGATACAACGGCTCTTCGCATGTGTATCGATTACACAAGCCTCAACAAGCATTGCCCGAAGGATCACTTTCCGCAGCCCCGTATTGACCAGATAGTCGACTCCACATCAGGATGTGATCGCCTCTCCTTCCTCGACGCGTACTCCGGATATAATTAGATCAAGCTCAAGAAAGAAGACCAAGAGTTAACCGCGTTCATAACCCCACACGACGTTTATTGTTACAACGTTATGACTTTCGGGTTGAAAAACGCAGGCGCAACTTATCAACGGTGTATGCAAGCTTGTCTTGGGGAGCAGATGGGAAGGAATATCGAAGTCTACATCGACGATATCGTGGTAAAAACAAACATGCAGCTACCCTCATCGACGATTTGCAGAAACCTTCGACAACCTCGACAAGTACAAAATCAAGCTGAACCCGAAGAAATGTTTCTTGTGCCAGGATGACAAGTACTCGGGTACTTCATCTCAGCCAGAGGAATAGAGGCCAACCCTCTAAAGATCAAAGCTATCCTTGACATGGAACCGCCAAAGAATTTGCATCAAGTGCAACAGTTGGCAGGACGGCTGGCAGCGCTTAGTAGATTCATCGCCAAGCTGGGAGAGAAAGCTTTGCCCTTCTATCAGTTGATGAAGAAATCAGAAAAGTTCGAGTGGACAGCCGAGGCGCAGGAATCCTTCGATAATTTAAAGAAGATTTTGTCAACATCTCCAGTACTCGTAACTCCACATGAAAAAGAACCAATGCTCATGTATATAGCAGCAACGGTACAGGTCTTTAGCACCATCCTAGTTGTTGAGCGAGAAGAGGCAGGGAGAGTTCATGGCGTGTGATACGTCTCCAACGTATCTATAATTTCTGATGTTCCATGCTATATTTATGACAATACCTACATGTTTTGTTCATACTTTATATCATTTTTATGCACTTTCCGGAACTAACCTATTAACAAGATGTCAGTGCGTTCACTCTGCATTGTTTTGGTAGAAATCTTACACAGAAATATTCTCGGAATTCAACGAAACAAAAGCCAAACCTCTTATTTTGCCAAGACGACACAGGAGCCGGAGAGGGGCGAGTGGGCCCACCCCACATGGCGTCGCGGGCAAGGGCGCCCCCTATGGTGTGGGCCCTCGGGACCCCTCCGAGGCCGCCCTTCCGCCTATATAAACCTCTAGTCGCGAAAACCCTAAATCATCAAGCCACGATACGGGAAAAGTTACAGCCGCCGCCATCGCAGCCAGTTAAGACAAGTCTCTGGCACGCCGCCGGATGGGGAAGTGCCCCGAAATCATCTCCATCACACCACCGCCATCTTCATCTTCTTTATGTCCCAGGTTTAGAGACGATCGAGGGGTAGATTTTATAAAGGGAGTTCAGGGGAAATTCGCGCTTTTAAACAAAAACTGCATCGAAGGGGGACAAGTTTCTCTCTCGACACTTACAGGGTTAGGGTTTGAGAGTGCGACAAACTTGCATCTCACCTAACTAGTTTAGGGTTTTGAGAAGAGAGGGGAGAGATTGCATCAAACTTAAGTTGCATGATTGAATTCAAATTTAAGTTGCATGATTGAATTCAAACCAAAGTTGAATTTGAATTTCAAATTCAAACATTAAACAAATATCTCATAATTTAATTGTAAGGAAATTCATTAAGTAAATAATAAAAATACACATTATAAATAATACACATAATAAATAAAGCTCATTAGAGAAAACCTTGAGCTTTATTGATCATCACACATTATACAATGTCTTTACATTATTCACAAATGAAATAAAGGAATATTACAACATATTACAAGAATTGGACAAAAATAGAAAAAGAAAAGAAAAGGAAATTACAATTCAATGATCTATCCTAAAACTACAAGCTAAACTTCATTTAGTCTTGTGCTTGATGATCTTCATGATCATTGGATCATCACCTTGAACCCTGCACACAAATTCACAACAAATAAATGCCAAGTGGCATAGCCACTTGGCAGTTAAAAATCAAATAGAATTGGAGAGGATATGACCAAAGCTGCCGAGCTGATCCATTCTCAGCCAAGACACAAGCCAGATACCAAGCATTTGCACACACACACAGTGACTGCTCACAAAGCAGTGTGCATGCAGCACACACACACACACAGTGTGTCACCAAAGAGGCAGGCCTTGCTGTCGACAGAGAAGCATCCAGGCAGACACATAAAAGCTTTTCACCAAACCCTAGCCATTCCATCACAGGCATCTTGGTAAGTTCACAGAACACAAGAACACAGAACAGGTTGAACAACACATGTTCAACAATCTTCACAACCACAAAATGGATCAATACCAGGGCTTGCTGGAGGAGAGGGCAAGCATAAGATCATCAGAGAAGCAAACCCTCTACATCAACACATTTCTAGGAGTGGAGGTATACGGAAATCATGAGCAAGCAAGGTTTTGCTCATACTAATCCACCATGCAAAGTTGAAGCAAAGGGTAGTACCCTGTTTGTGTCATCATCTGGCTATAAAGCCATTTGGTGCAAGCAAATATGGGTAAAGACCACTAGGCAATCATCCTATGGGAACAACAATTATCAATGATGCATCTGAAGAAATCCAACAAAGATGAGGTCACAACTAGCCTAGCCCACACACTTAGCACCTACAGCTATCATGCCATCAGACTATAGACAATTTTTGTCTATATTCTTGTCAACATCAAAGGCCAGGTCCAAAAATTGGATCAAGCCAGAGAGCAGTTGTTCAATTCCACATTACCAACCCAAGCCACCCGAGGTGGGAGCTTCCCGAGCAGCCAAGTGGGCTGCCGAGGCCACCTCAACCAACCAAAACAGTCAAACCACCAAGCCAGCACAATCATCATCACCCAGAGGGGTTCAGAGTGAGCTAGGGTCCCCAACAATGGTTGGCATCCCTCTAGCCCAAGCAAATTAAATTGATATGATCATCAACACATGTTCACATCATTTATCCATATATTAAAGAAAATTAAACAGATAAATGAAACAGGCAAGCTATTGATGCACAAGATCTTGCAGTGATCCAAGGGATCATTGCAAGCATCCATTGATGCTTGGACAAGCACCAGCATACACAGGCCAAGCCTGTGATGCACAAACACAAAACCACAGAACACAACAAAGCATGCTAGACATCAAGTATAGCACCAACACATGGCAGACAATTGAATTGACCACAGAACTGGAACAATGGCATAGCAGATAATCAAAAGTATGATATATAATTGTATGCAGTAGCACACCATCAAGGGATGGAGTTGTCTATCCCACAGGCATACTCAAGGGAGCATGTCTATGAATTATAGCACACTGAAGAGCACCCAAGGGCACTGGCTCTTGCAAACTTGCAAGGATTGCACACTGCAATCAAGCCAGGGCAACATATATGAACACACTTGAGTAATTGGCAAGAATAGCATCAAGAACAGAGGCACAGAGAAGCACAAGCACAAGCACAAGCATGGATACAGAGCAATGGCCATGGTAGTACACAGCAAAGCATATGCATAGCAATAAGCAGAGCAGCTAGCATAGGACAGGAGAAGCCCAAGCAGCATAACAGCAAGAAGCACCGCAACAAGCACGGCAAACGACATAAGCAAAGCCGTAGCTCGCACGCAGCTTGCCCATGGCGCTTCTAGGCGCAACCCGCATCAAGACAACACCGGACGAGCATGGTGGAGCCCATCGCGGGGCCAACATCACCATGAGGGGCCGTAGCAGAGCAAGACGATGAGGAGGAGGAGAGAAAGGAGGAGAACGGGGGCACTAACCTGGAGCAGCACCACGGCGTCACCGTGGCGGCACGGCGGCACAGCCTGGCCACGGCAGCGCCAAGCCATGGCCAAGCCAGGCGGTCGCCGAGGCGCGGAGGCTCCAGCGCAACCACGGCGAGGCACACGGCCACGCCACGGCACGAGCTCGTCGGCATCGGACGAATCGCCGTGAAACACCACGGCCATGTCGCAGAGGTGGGGGGAGAGCGATGGCGGCGAGGAAACACGATCGGCGCGGACAGATCGGTGCGTCGTCGAGCGGCCGTTCAATTGCGACTAATCTCGCCGGCGGGGATGGCCGGTGGCGGCCGGAGTAATTCGGCGACGGCGCGGGCGACACGGGTCGCCAGAGAGAGGAGGAGGATTAGGGTTTCGTCGAAGAGGCGCGAGGGGAGAGAGTGAGCGACCGCTCGGGTCGGTTGGACCGAGCTGGTCTAACCAAACCACCGGGCCACCCCCAGGTGGGCGGGGGCAAAGTGTCTTTTCACAAATCTTTAAAATCCAGAAACTTTGAAATTGCACCATAAATATTTAATGGCTCTAAAAAATAATTAAAAATATGAAAATCACTCAGCATAAAATTCTCTATCATAATAAATTATGAAATAGAATTTTAAAGACAAATATGATTAAGCCCTAGTTTAATGATTAAAATTAATCATTTAAGCCACACTTTATATTTTTAATATTAAAAATAAGTCCATAAATATTGTTGGACATTCAAAACACCTTGACAACATTTCAAGGTTGTATTTTACCCTAAACAGAGTATCCCTAAATTGTTCTTAGTAATTAACCTCCCACATAAAATAATAAAACACCGGAAGGGGGGAACAACCCTAAAAGCTGAATCATGCATAATTGCTTCTTTAACCATTGCCCTTATCGGACAATGATGCTATTTTTCAGCAACAGAGGACAAGGGTCAGTCCACACCATCCAACTGCAACACTTTGCAAGAAAGGCAAGTTCATCGCTTGCTCATGTCATTTGAGTATTTTTACCAAATTACTTGCAAAGTACTATGTTTATCACTATTGCATAAAAACCAAAACCACTATTTTCATAACTACGAATATGACTATGTGGTGGGCAATGGAACCATGGATTGTGTTGATATGGTGGAGGTTCCATTGCAAGGGTTTATATCCATCTAGGATTAAACAACAAATGTCGTCCAGTGATTCTTGTGCCGTAAAACTCGTGTTCACCATAAGATCTGGAGTGAGACAGAGTAGCCAGTTGTATTTCCACCTCTCGTACATCAACGGATGCGCTTACCGTAGACACTTGACCCAGGTTGGGCAAGCGGTGGGGTGGGGATCCCATTCTAATTCCCCACGGTAAGTGGTCTATGATGGGTTGCAGCTACCGGCGAAGGAGTTTGGTTAACGAGTCCCAAATTGTTGTCGTGGTCGGGGTCCATCCTTAATTGGTGTAAGAGGACCGACCAGGACCCAGGGTCAGCAAAGGGTGGGTTCGAGGACGGAGGAATATGAACGGCTAGGTAGTCTGTCACATCCCGAAATTTTCTAAATTTCAGAATGTAAAATAAAAATAAATTTAGCGCTCGATTGTTTGAACTTGATTGAATTTTCACAAGGATTTAAAACTTGTGTGTTTATTAAAAAGATATTTAAAAAAATAGAGTTTTCATAAACCTTGGTTTTCGAAATATTCGCCAACGATACCCTATTTTGTTCGGAAGTTTTGAAAATTATAAAATTATTATTTTGGGAAAATATTAAACCCTAAAAGGGCACTATAGCCACATAGACATGTATGTCAAATTTTGGTTTTATAAAGTTTATATTTTGTTCCAAATTTAGCTTTATATTGAAGTATTTTTCATAACGAATCCAACGGTACCTTATTTTCATTTTTCCGATTTTATTTGAAGCCCCAAAATGTATTTCCAATTTCAGTAAAAAAGAAAAAGAAAAAGAAAAAGGAGCGGCCAGGCCGAACGGCCCAGCTCGCCCCGACCCAGCGGCCGCCCCAGCCCAACGCCCGCAGCGGCCCAGCTCGCCCCTGCCCGGCCCACCTCCCCGCCTCCAGCCCACCTGACGAGTTCGTCACCCACCTGGAGATCGATCCCTTCACGTACGAGAGCTTCTCCATGGCAGTTTCACTTCTCTCCTCCTCTCTTCAAATATATCAAACGTTTCTACTCTCTATCAACATGAAAGTTATTCCATTATCAATGCAGAATCCGTTCAGGGAATTAATTTTTCATTTAGTGGACTTAATTTCCCGAACCGTCCCGGTGCACCGAATGTCGCCCATCGGCATTCGTCTCCTGATCTCTCTCCACACGCCAAACCGTAATGATCTGAGCGCGTCACTTTGAGCCTCTCCTCTTCCTCTCTCACTTTCGTTCTCAACTTTTCTCCAGAAAAGGTCCGTACAGATCATACGAATCATGCCAACATCAGTCCCAAATTCAAGTTCATCACAAGATCTCGTCGCTCTCGATGATCATCGTGGCGATTCCCGGCACCAGGAGCCTCCCCCCGTTAACGCCTTTCTCCAGGACATGGTGGTGCACTCTGTAGTCGCCGTTGACCGTGTCGCCGCTGCTCCGCCGTTGCTCCACCGGCTGCCACGATATCGTTGTTTCTGCCAGGTAAAGAGGGACTACCCCTCTTTCTTCTTTTTTTCATCTTATAGAGATCGTGCGTCGTTGTAACCATACAATCATTCGACTGCCAGCCAGGATCCTCCGCCATGACGACGCCAAGCAAAGCATAGCTGCGGTCGTATTTTCCTCCGACCCGATCTGTTCGTGTACGTACGTGAGCTGCCCATGTTCTTTCTCTACTCTTTTCCTTTCTCGTTCTGAAGGTAGGCTTCTGAAGACCCAGTTTCAGTTTACGACAGTCCTAGTCACGTTTAGGGAGTTGCAGTACATTCGTTCAGACATACAAGCTCGATAAGTTCCCTTAGCCAATTATCCAAATTAATAAAATAATCCTCAGACTTGGAACAACATTACGGAACCCTAGTTTCCTTTTTGGTCTTTCGTTAAAGTCTAAATACGGTTCTGATTAAGCCGTTTGGTCAAGATTCACGTTAGCCTAATCAAATGAACCTTATTCTGTTTTCTTTTACACGGGACTGTGCTAAGATTCGATCACTCGTTTTGCAAATTCTACTAGCTCATACCTCATGCCAAACTTTGAAATTTCATAACAAATGATCTAGGGCCCCGTTTTAGATGATTTCTCTGTTGTTAAGTTTGTAATTATTTTCTCTACAACCTTCGTGTAGAAAGTTCTTCCATCCGAGAAACTTTCTCTTTTCGGACACCATTAATTTTAACCGTGAATTATAAAATTCATATCTTGGGTTCTACACGTCGATTTTCGACAAACTTTATATCCTTGGAATCAGTAAAATGCCTAGATCATTCTGGACATGTTGCATGTCGGTTTCGCACGCTTTGTTTTTGCGGTTTTTCTATGGTCCGCAATATCGGTCTTCGACTATGCAAATCATTTAGACACATTCATCATGTTCCATGATCACATCTCTCCACAACATATTATCCTAGTTCTTATTAGTCAAATCACAAATGAGTTATTTGAGTAAAGTGTGAAATGTCCTATTTTAGAATTTCATCTTGCTCCGGTGAGGTTGAGAAACCCTACCACATATCACATGTTTTGAACCATTGATATCCATTAGCATCTTTGACCCACATCTTCAATATCATTCATGCCTATTCAACCATATGCTCACTTAATTTTATTGGCTTATATTGAACTATTCAATTTACAAATGAGTTAATTGAGTAATTCAACACATCACAAATCCATACCCAAGCCTATGTGTAACTCATACTATCTTAGTAAGTGTTGTCACACTTTACCAAATAGTATTTTGAGTTGCGTCATTTGAGACTCATGTGATTTCATCACATGGATCATTTCAATTACCCAATCTTGAGTAGAAAACAACCATTGACCATAGGTTCTTATCAATCATTTTTCTTCTAAGCACTTGACTTAGATAATCATTTCTTTTTTCAAGTATTTGACCCATCCATTCAATATCTCCAATTCATATCTTGCAAGCCAAACCTCATGCCACACCTTAGTACCATAGAGCGATTATTGATTGTTGTCTTGTTTGATTTTGTTGTTGTTGTTGAATGGTGTGTTTATGTTGTGCTATATTTTATCTTATAGTTCGTGTGAAGAGCGACGTGTTTTGTTGAGAGAAGTGAACGATCTTCAATTACCAAAAGGCAAGTGACATTCAAATCCTACTTATTTTATATATGCATTAGTGTTTTGAAACTAGTATGCATGGTAGGATTTTGTTTTCAAAAGTAAAGTATTATGCTATGCTTAGCAAACCCTAGTAGTGTGTAGCTACTCCTGAACCCATTGCTAGGATGCTTTAATTTTGCTTTGCAACATCAAATGCCAAGTGCTGTTTCGTTGTTGAATGGTAATGTTTGAAAATTTAAAAATTAACAACCTTAATGAAACACCTGGGTGGAACTGGTATTGCTTGGTGGGCGGCTACTCAGGGCCACACCCTGAGTGGGCCAAAGTGGTGGTCCCTGAGGGTGCGCAGATGTTGAGTGGCTACTCAGGGCCACATACCTGGTTGTACTTGTCATGTGGTTGTCGTCGCCTGAGTGCACTTGTGGTTGACCACCCAGGATTAAAGAGATTACTATGTCGTCCATGTTTTAGATAGCTTCCAGTGCAGCCTTATGGTATTATGGGCTCTGCCGGGATTAAGTATGTTGTGAGGTCCAACTTGTTTGCTAGACATGAGGATGTGGCTGCGGCCAAGTGGGAACGGGTCTAGCTAGTATGGTTGAAACCTTCTTCTGAAAGATCTTGTCTCATTCTTCTCTTGGGAAGGGTGGGTCGTAAGGTGAAAGTGCACAACCTCTCGAGAGTTAAACCTAAGATCTTAGCCGTGTCCCCGGTTATGGACAATTTGAGCTCCTGGACAAGGAATGTACGGAAGAATCTCATCACCTTTTCTGAATGCATTTAAAATTTGTATCAACCTTTGAAAACTCATGGGAGATGTAACCATGTGATTATTCTAAAACCCATGGAGGATTTATCCATGGTGTGATTTCATAATGTCATTCAAAGATTTTCAAAATGTTTTGTTTTAAATAAAATATAGGATAAAATTGGCTTTATGCAAATTGTGCCTAAACTCCACTAGCCAAATATCATGTAGATAGTCATGCCTAAAAACTGCCACCATATAAGTGTCATTTGCCAGTACATCATTGTACTGACCTCCATTCGTGGGGCTGCATATTCAAACGTGCAGGTTCTTCTGAAGACGAGTACTAGTAGGATCTCGAGTCTACATTCCAACATGACTGCCTGTGGCACATGAAGATGATGAAGGCTCATTGATGATTTACATTTCCGCTGTGTTTGTTCTGAACATTGTTGAGCTAGTCCATGTGACTATGCAATTTGTAAGGTTTTACTTTACCCTTTGGATCAACGATGTAGTAATTTGATACTATTGCAATGATTACTACATTTTGTAATGTGTGTGCTATCAGTGATCCCGGGAATAGCACTATACACAGGTATCTTGCCTTTATTAAAAGGTAGGGTGCTACATACCGGGCCTCACACCAAGGAAGTGTGGACGGGAAAGCTGCCCGGTTGGCACCAAGGTTAAGATCTCTTATGGGTAAAGCAACACACCTCTGCAGAGTGTAACGAATTGTGACCAGTCACTCCTTGTTCCGGGATTTGGAACTGCGAACGCTGCCGGAAAGGAACTCCATGAAGTTCTAGTCAACCGGTGAAGGCTGACGGACATAGTTCTTCTGAATAAAAGCAACCTTTTGAAGAAATGGTTATGAAAACCTGCATTGGTATTAGACTTTCTGGTCTGGTATCATAGATAGTGCATTAAACACCCCTTTCCTAATATGAACTTGTTGAGTATGCTCATACTCATACCACTCTTACATCCCCTGCTTAGACTGTCTGAACCATCTGGAGGAGGACAACGACAACCCTGAAGGAGCCGACATCATCGGCTACGAAGAACCAGACCTCTCTGGAGGTGTTGAAGGTGTAGACTACCTGATAGTCTACGGAACCGGGGAGGGTTCCGGAGGAGAACAATCTTAGACCTAGTAGTAGTATTAGTAGTACCCGAGCAGTCCGAACTCTAGTATTTAACTGCTCGTTGGAATAAATGTATAGTCTCGTGAGACTTCTATATTGTAAGTTAAGTTGGGTTCGCCTCGAACCCAGGAGTAACCCTCTCAGGACCCAAGAGGAGCTCCAGGATGATATGTACATATGGTTTGTAATAATGTATGAATGAGTTATGGACCTGCTATGTTCTGTTGTACTACTCTGAGGGATGTAATATTTGCGGATTGGTACTTCGTGAATGTTATATCAACGACTGGCATACTACAACATGCAGTGGTATGCAGGGTCACCACTGTCTCCCATGATGAGGAGGGAGTAGTTCTCCCCGAGGCTGAGGGCTCTACCGGTAGCTATGTGGTTCATCTCTCTCTCCCATGGTGTGATCTTTATGTGATCATGAGCTTTGTATCACTATTAATCTATGTGCTACTCTAGTGATGTTATTAAAGTAGTCTATTCCTCCTCCATGATGTAAAGGTGACAATGTGTGCATCATGTAGTACTTGGCGTAGGTTATGATTGTAATCTCTTGTAGATTATGAAGTTAACTATTACTATGATAGTAGTGATGTGATCTATTCCCCTTTTCATAGCTATTGGTGACAGTGTGTATGCTATGTTATTACTCGGTCTAAATTGCAACGGTCTATTATGCACTCTAGAGGTTACTTTAATATGAACTCCGGATGTTGTGGAGCTTGTTTACTCCGGCTTGAGGGAGCTCTTGTAGCCCTACACAATGAATGGTGTTTGTTATCCAACAAGAGAGTGTTTGAAAGTAGCACAAGTGAGGAGAAGTTATTTATTTATTATGTGATCATTGTTGAGAGTGTCCACTAGTGAAAGTATGATCCCTAGGCCTTGTTTCTAAGCATTGAAACACCATTTCCAACAAGTTTTGCTACATGTTCGCTTGCTGCCATCTTTATTTCAGATTGCAATTGTTACTTATAATCATCCATATTACTTGTATTTCACTATCTTTTCGCCGAACTAGTGCACCTATACATCTGACAAGTGTATTAGGTGTGTTGGGGACACAAGAGACTTCTTGTATCTTAATTGCAGGGTTGCTTGAGAGGAATATCTTTGACCTCTACCTCCCCGAGTTCGATAAACCTTGGGTGATCCACTTAAGGGAAACTTGTTGCTGTTCTACAAACCTCATGTGTGATGGTGAAATTTCTAGAACAAATTAATACAAACCTAGTAATATGAGTTTGTTTGGCTTTCTGCCCACAAGTGAGTATTGTGCGCATGTACTTTGATGCAAAATCCCGCCATACAAAACTTTTTAGTTATCATATGACCTCAAGTTTGGAAGAGATCGTATTTTAAGCAACTTCACAAACAAGAGATTCTAACAATTATATGCATGCATGAAAGAATGATTTCCCTTTTTTATTACTGTACAAAAATGGCTAGATGTGTGTTATTTGTGAAGGAGGGCTACCAAATTTTAACAGTTGCACATTATTGTCATAATTCCACCTTTTGGAAGCAGTAGGGTAGACATGCTTTCCGCTTGGTAGGATGTGTTAGTGCCATCAATTTTGTAGATATAGGTTCAAGGATTTGTTCATCTTAATCTGCAACTATATATGGATTTTTAAGCTTTTGCCTAGTAATTAAACTCATAATTGAAATAATGTAGGTTATTTAACTACATACATGCCATAAATTCTGACAGGAAATACTTGGACGTGCCTTGCGAGGGTGGTAACAAACAAGAACACAATGACCAAACTTCAAATGCCAATCCACCCACCGAGCTATACGATTGGCATGTACAATCGATCGACTCCTTCTAATCAAATTTGAATACAATAGAAGAAGTTTTAAAAAATTCAAAATGAGATCAACTTGTGCATTGAGTCATCCTTTGTTATTTATTTGCTTGTAAAAATAGAAACATAGGCATATGAATGTATTCGAAACACTTCACTTTTCAACGGGGAAGGGACCCGAAGGTCCCAGAAAAACAAAAAAAGATTACAATAGTAGTACTCCTTTGAGAAGGCAGTAGAAGAAGGATCCTCGAAGAGCCAAATGCTTTTATTATCCACAGCTGTTCGGCTCTTTTCCTTCTCGTGTAAGCTATCGCGCAATGATTATACTAATGGTCGGATGGTAGTACAACCATTTTCGCAAACTTCTGCGCCCTTCGTCATGTCAGCATCGTATCCCAGTGTGCAAGCAGTCTGCTCGAATGAAATACTCCTAAGTACGTACGGTATTCCCTCCAAAGACACACCACACGGTATTCCCTCCAAAGACGCACCGTCGCCCCGATCTGCTCGAATGAAATACTCCAAAATACTTCTGCGCCCTTCGTCATGTCAGCATCGTATCCCAGTGTGCAAGCAGTCTCCTATGAAATGGAGACGACATTTTGTTGAAAAGTGTCGGTGCATGCTATATACCACACTAGTATGAGAGTTTTTACAGCATTATTCCGATTTCCACAGAATGCATTAAATTTGGACGCGATGCCACACTGACAAGAGTGGTTTAAACAAGGCCATTATTTTTATTATGTTATATTACTACAATACTCCAAGGTAGCACTAGTAGCCTTCGGTTGTACTCTGCCGGTCGCGCTGCCTCATTCGACCAGACTTTATTCTTCTTCTCATATATATATATACAAAATACTGTCTGCCGAGGTTCGATGACCGCACCGTCGCCCCTCTCCGCGCCGCCGTCTTGGGCCGCGCCACCATTCTCCCCGCCGAGTTCTCCCCCGTCCCCGACGCACCACCGTCAAGCACCACCGGACCGATCTTCGCAGGTATGTACATCTCCAACCTCCGGCGAGTACAGAGGTTCATCGGTCATTGTGTTCGATATAACCTTAATTTGGGGATTGCAATGTGAGTAACTTACTGGGTTTTCTAGGAAATGAAAACGGCGTCGCTCGATGCCTACACTGCGTCGGCGGATACATGGAAAGCGGAGACGGATGCTCTGCATGCATCGGCGGAGACATGTAAAGCGGATGCGGATGCGGAGGCAAAGGCGAAGGCGGTGGCTAGGACGGGCCCGGGCGCTGTGGCGCTGGCAAATGCTCGTATCGAAGCTGCATTTTGTTGGAAAGTCTTGGCGCGTGCTTCGAGAGTTTTGGCGGCGCAGCCGGGAGAACCGTCGGAGGCTTCGAAGCTGGCTGCTTTGAACGCGTCGAGAGCTTGGATGGTGACTTCATCTAAGGCGGCGCTTGTTGCATATGATCATGACTCGTCAACCCCTTTGTAAGTTCTACCTTCCCCAACTGCAATGAGGTTAGATCTGGTGGATTGGGTTTTTTGCCCAAACCAGACGTGATGATGCATTGAGATGTTTTTGTATTTTTGATGATGCATTCTGCTTCTTTTGTAATTTGGGTGATTCATTATGCTTTTTAGGTAGTAATTTTTCTGATGCACTCACCTCTTCAGGAATTTTTCATGGTTTTTTTTGTTTTTGTTTTTCTGTCAACCTAGCTAATGCTCTCTGCTGTTTAGCCAAAAGTTGGATGATGCATTGTACTGTTTACATATATTTTACTCTGATGATGCATTTTGCTCTTTTAGCCTTTTAGGTAATTTTTCTGATTCCTTGAGCAGTGTGGGAAATTTCGATGAAGAATTTTGCTGTCAACTTAGATGATGTATTGTGCTGTTTACATTTTATTACCTATATCAAAGCTAACCCCATCTGATGTTACCACAGCGTTTTGGGTCCTGTAGAGGTCTCTTTTTCCTCCAATCGTGTTGACACGTTAGCAATTATTACTGTATATGCGAGATTGCCTTCCGTTGGTGCGTCCTATTTTTGTGGTGTTTTTGCATTGTCCTGTTTACATTATTTTGATTTTGCTGATGCATTGTGCTGTTTACATTATTTTGATTTTGCTGATGCATTGTCCTGTTTACATTATTTTGATTTTGCTGATGCATTGTGCTGTTTACACTATTTTGATTTTGCTGATGCACCGTGCAGTTTAGGAAACTTTGATGATGAATTAGATGATGCATTTTGCTGCTTAGTCAAATTAGATGTTGCATTTTGTTTAAAAAAATAGATGATGCAGTGTGCTGTTTACATAATTTTGACGATGCATCGTGCGATTTGCATAATCCTACCAGCTTCAGTCGAAGGACACCCACAACAATCAACGATCTGCCTGGAGATGTAGTCTCTCAGATTCTTGTCAGGCTTCCTCCCCATCCAACCTGCTTACTAGCTGCATCAGGCACCAAGAAAGCATGGAGGCAATGTATGGGAAGCAATTATTTCAGAAAGCTAACTGTGTCACACAACGGAGGAAACCCGTTGCTAGGGTTTTTCACCAACAACTCCGAGGACAATCGATTCATCACAGAGCATGATCTTCACCCGGCCATCTTGAAGATGCTGGCAATCCCGTCTCAAGTGAACGGTCCCAAAATCTATGTCCTGGGATGCCGCGATGGTATGGTGCTACTCCATTCTAATGTATCCAGTGGGTATATATCAGTCTGGGATCCAATTAGGCAAGTTCTCACAGCGATACCAGAACCACCATTGTGGCGCAATCACACAATTGAAAGCAGCGGCTCAATTCTCTGTTCGAGAAACAACTCTGAACCGTTTACACATTGTGGCAAGTTCTCGGTTGTTTGGATAACAACTAAACGTTACGATGCACAGGCTCATATCTACTCACCAGATTCAAAAGAATGGGAGTTTCTAGCTCGATCAACTCCGATGCTGTCAGAGATTGACCGTAGACCGGCAACTCTCATAGGGGGTATTTTGTACTGGCCAACGAAGTCTAGATATATCATTGAGCTTGACCATGCAAAGAAGGCTCTGAAATATATTCAGTGCCCTCATGAGACGCATGATATATTCATGCTTAACATTCACATCTTCAAGGGACATAATGGAGATGTTGCCCTTGCTGTTATAAGAGACTTCACCCTACAAACATGGGCCAGTACAAGATCATCAACAGGCGATCACGAGTCATGGACATGTCATATAAATTTTGAATTGGATACTTTTTTTGGCCTTGACACATCATTTCCATACAATTGGAAACATGCAGTAAGGTTACTCTGCGTATTTGAGGACAAAAATGAGCTGGTTGTACGGGCAAAGGAGGGAGTATTCCAATTAGATATGAGCAACTGGCAGTGGAGAAAGTACAATTCTGCTAGACGTTGGTGCACTTTACATCCCTACTCAGTTAGACCGGGTTAGTCATTCATATGTAACCTTTGCATTCATTTACATATGACTTTTGCTGATCAATTTGTTCATTTCCTGACAGTAACCGACCTGATCCAGAGTGCAACATCAAGGACACGAAAAAGAACGCGCTGTCAGGAACCCATCTAATTCAAAGTTCAACATCCATAAGAGAAAAGGAAGTCGCATATGAAGGAGCAAGGCTTGTTTGGGCAAGAAGTGATAGCCCAGCTTTTGTTTGGTCTGATGTCTTTTAGTTTTCGTTCTGGTGGAAATGTCGCTGCACCATTTGTTTGTACTGCAGCTCCATAGTGCTAGCTGCTAGTACGTTGGCGCTGTCCTACGTCTGCTTGTTTTGGGGGCATAAATATGCCACGAAACCTTTGTTTTATGTGATCAAACGGTCATCTCTGCATGTATATGTTCGGGTTCTGATGAAACCTTTTTTGTGATCTGTACATATATTTGAGTCAGTCTGTGTTTTGTTTTATGATGGGCAGGAGTATTTGTTTTACTACACCATTGCTTATCCGAATTGTATTACTCACTCTATTCAAAAAGTTAGCGGCTCACCTTTTTCCTTCAAGATACGGATGTATCTACACACTAAAAACATATATAGATGAAACCATCTCTAGACAAAGTTTAGTCACTTATGTATGGACGGGGGTAGTATTATTTATGTTGTGCTCCCAAACAAGCAGACATCGGACAGCGCCTGTTTAAAGTTCATATGTGTAATCTTATTCCCTTTGGAAGTTAAGCATTAAACTCTACTAGTACAACCGTGGTGGTCTTGTGATGTAGTACTCTTTTGATGCATTTGTGATGTAGTAGTACTTTTTTTGAACTGGTATAGTACTATCTAAGAAGAGTACTCCCTCCGATTCACATTCATTTTACACCAAGAAATATGGATCGGAGCGAGGGAGTAAATTAAACATGGCATCTCGTGCATGAAGCTTGACATATCGATCAGGTTGGCTAGAATGGCAATACAATGCTGCTCATTAGGCAAATGCATGCCATGTACGATAGTATACATCCAGTAAAGAAGTCTATACTGACATAAAAAAGACTACATTGGGGATGAGAGTCAATTGGGGAATCTACAATACATAAAATCTTGCTCGTAGCTGATTTTGGCTAAGAGGGTTTTACTCACATTACACGTGCCACTTTCCTTGTCTGCAAAACAAGTTCCAATAAAGGAAGAGGAAAGAAGAGGACATTGTGGGCGAGATTGAACACCTTTTTTATGTGTTAAGCTGAGGCCTTGTTTAGCTGAGGATTTCGACTTAGGCCTAACAGCTCAGCACACCCACAAATAAATTTCCTTGCGCGCACCACTGTCAGCAAAAATAACAAAATTAGCACGCAAGATTAAGAACGAAGTGAATTTAAGTAACTTGGTTAGCTTTTCAAGCAATATATTCAGAGAAAGAGCACACATGTTCGGCTAGAAATAATCGTAAGAGAAGAACAATAAATCTAAGGCACCCCACTTCATCGGCAGAAGGGGCGCGACAACGCATGGATTCATACCTTGAGTCGACTCTGGCTCGTAGAAGGGCGGTCGCGCCTCGAGGATGCCGGCGACGTCTCCACCTCGATCTCACATGTGACTGCTTCTCGGTGGGCGGTGCGCCACGCCATGTAGAAGATCTATCAAAAGAGGAGAGCCCGATGACGCTACCGACGCCTCAACCTTGATAGCACCGGCTTGTTGCTCCGCACCGAGATGCGCCACGTGCAAGATTTAGCGGATGCGCCAATTTTAGAGATATGTCATGATCGTTGTAACAAATTTCAACATGATGATGATTTGATCCTGCACTCGGCCTTGAACATAAGTACTAGTACAGTCTCACAATTTTTTTATCATTATACTTTGCGAGATTTAGCGGATGCGCCAAATTCAGAGATATATCATGATCATGGTAACACAATTTTCAATGTAATGATGATTTGATGTTGCACTCGACCTTGAACATAAGTACTAGTACGGTCTCACAATTTTGTATCATTATACTTTGCAAGTTTTAGCGGATGCGCCCATTTTCAGAGGATCATGGTAACAAATTTTCAACGTGATGATGATTTGATGTTGCACTCGACCTTGAACAGAAGTACTACTACTGTCTTACAATTTATTTATCATTATACTTTGCAAGATTTAGCGGATGCGCCAAATTCAGAGATAGATCATGATCATGGTAACAAATTTTCAACGTGATGATGATTTGATGTTGCACTCGGGCTTGAACAGAAGTACTACTACTGTCTCACAATTTCTTTATCATTATACTTTGCAAGATTTAGCAGATGCGCCAAATTCAGAGATAGATCATGATCATGGTAACAAATTTTCAACGTGATGATGATTTGATGTTGCACTCGGGCTTGAACAGAAGTACTACTACTGTCTCACAAATTCTTTATCATTATACTTTGCAAGATTTAGCGGATGCGCCAAATTTAGAGATAGATCATGATCATGGTAACAAATTTTCAACGTGATGATGATTTGATGTTGCACTCGGGCTTGAACAGAAGTACTAGTACGGTCTCTCAATTTTTATCATTATACTTTGCAAGATTTGGCGGATGAGCCAATTTTAGAGATAGATCATGATCATGGTAACAAATTTTCAACGTGATGATGATTTGATGTTGCACTCGAACTTGAACAGAAGTACTAGTACAGTCTCACAATTTTTTTATCATTATACTTTGCGAGATTTAGCGGATGCGCCAAATTCAGAGATAGATCGTGATCATGGTAACACACTTTTCAATGTAATGATGATTTGATGTTGCACTCGACCTTGAACATAAGTACTAGTACGGTCTCACAATTTTGTATCATTATACTTTGCAAGTTTTAGCGGATGCGCCCATTTTCAGAGGTAGATCATGATCATGGTAACAAATTTTCAACGTGATGATGATTTGATGTTGCACTCGAACTTGAACAGAAGTACTAGTATGGTCTCACAATTTTTATTATCATTATACTTTGAAAGATATAGCGGATGCGCCAATTTCAGAGATAGATCATGATCATGGTAACAAATTTTCAACGTGATGATGATTTGATGTTGCACTCGGCCTAGAATAGAAGTACTAGTACGGTCTCACAATTTTTTTTATCATTATACTTTGCAAGATATAGCGGATACGCTAATTTCAGAGATAGATCATGACCATGGTAGTGACCGATATTCAAGGTGATGATGATTTGATTTTGCACTCGGCCTTGAACAGAGGTACTAGTACGGTCTCACAATTTTTTATCATTATACTTGGACCTTAGCGAAATTCAAAATCTCATAGCGGCAAAACTTCCCGCCCACAAAATACAAAAATTTCACACGCTTCCAAATTCCCATTCTACCCCTGTGGAGATGACAACAAAGTCGGTTGGTGGGGGGGTCTGCCCGTCATTTTTTGGATCACCACCTCCCTAGCCCCGGAAACCCTCCCAAAAAAATTCATTTCCCTCAGTCTCTCCTCTGAGACCACCCACCGGAACTTCTCAAGTCCCTCTCTCTACCACCTCCACGACCACCGCACCGGAACATCCCCGCCGGACTTCCCTGGCCTACCCGAGGCCTCGCGATCCTCGTCATCCGGCTGCCCGGAGCCGCTTCATCGACGCCGTCATCAACCGGATCGGATCATCCCCGCCGAACCTCGAAACCATATGCTCATCTAGCAGTCTACCGCAGTCGCTTCAGCTGCGGTATCGTCCACCCCACCGGAGCCGCTTCGCCGGATCCGTCGTCCACCGCATCGGATCTTGCTCACCGACACCGCTGTGCATGAACCGGATCTGCTTCACCGGCGCCGTGCATGATCTAAACTCTTCTACTGTCGCTTTTCTATTGCTTGCCTGCAAGTTCTTGTTTAATCTTGGGGGAACCTGTTTGTGCTAACGACGCGCCGTTACGTTTTTGCAGATGAGATGAGTAACCATGAAGTGTAATGGCCGTCTCTCCAACCCCAAGTAGCACATGTAGTGTACTTCATCACCGGATCTATCAACCCCAGGAAGATCTGCTGTGACTCCCACAGAGTGCTTCTCCTAATGTAAGTCCCTTGTTTTAGCGCCATGTTCTGGGTTCAGATGCTTGTTTGTCTGAAGCTCTTTTAGTTCATTCCTAGCTATGACCGTAACACCTTGCTATTTTCTAGTTCATTGCTAACTTTAAGCGATTGAACATTTTGGTTTGCATTCCCTGCTCTGTAGATGTAGCCATCATAACTTCTATCTTGCTCAGTCGTTGTTACAAAAATTATAGGCTGCTACTATTTTGTTCATGCCAATCTTGTTCTCCCTGAACATGTTGGTTTGCATTCCCTGTACTACAGGTGATGCCATTGTTATTTCTATCTACTTCGTCGTAAGCTAACAAAGTAACTGCCTGCTATTAGTTCCTGCATGCTATCGCTCTGCCATCCTGCAGTACAAATTTATTTGAACTCGTCACAGCAGCTACTTCCATCATAATTTTGTCTGCCATCTGATTCTTCAAAAGCTGCAATATTAACTTGTTTCTCTTAATTGGCATGGCGCTCGCATATAGAATGGTGAACATATTGGTGTGCATTCCCTCTTCTACAAGTTCACAGGTGATCCCACTATATTCCGTTTCTGGTCCATCCTAAGCCGTAGCATTAACTATCCTCTATGTGTTGCTCATTACAACTTTATATCCCGAAACAAATTGATTTGTTTCCCTTATCTACAAGTTTATGAGTGATGCCATTATAACTCCTATCTGTTTTATTCCTAGCTATTATAGTAACATCCTGCTATTATTTAGTTCATGGCCAATTTTAAGTAATTGCACATGTTGGTTCGCATTCCCTGCTCTATAGCTTTTGGCATCGTAACTTCTATATTTGGTTTACATTCCCTGCTCTGTAGATCTAGCCATCATAACTTTATCTTGCTCAGTTGTTGTTACAAAAATTATGGCCTGCTACTATGTTGTTTGTGCCAATTTTTTACTCCATGAACATGTTGGCTTGCATTCCCTGTACTACAGGTGATGCCATTGTTTTGTATCTAGTTCATTGTAAGCTAACAAAGTAAGGACTTAGTTTGGCATGCTATCACTCTGCTATCTAGCCTGTAGTACAAATAAACTTGTCATACTACTAGATAATAATTTTGTGTGCCATCTTGTTCTTCAAAAGCTGCATTATTGACTTGTTTCTCTGACTTGGCATGACGCTCACATATGGAATGCTGAACATATTGGTTTGCATTCCCTCTTATACAAGTTCACAGGTGATCCCACTATATTCTGTATCTGGTCCATCCTAAGCTCCAGCATTAACTATCCTCTATGTGTTGCTCATTACAAGTTTATATCCCAAAACATCTTGATTTGCATCCCCTTCACTATAAGTTCAGGAGTATTATTTAGTTCACGGCCAATTTGAAGTAATTGCACTTGGCACATGTTGGTTCACATTCCCTCCTCTTTAGCTTTTGCCATTGTAACTTCTATTTTTGGTTTACATTCCCTGCTCTGTAGATGTAGCCATCATAACTTCATCTTGCTCAGTCGTTGTTACAAAATTTATAGCCTGCTACTATGTTGTTCATGCCAATTTTGTACTCCCTGAACATGTTGGTTTGCATGGGACTCGATAGTAGTAAGTCTGCTGTTTCATTCTAACGTGCTCTGTTATATTGGCTGTTGGTATGCGGCATGCACTCTTTGTTTGCTTATTGTGCACATTACAATGATCTTGTTATAACGACGAAATGATGATGTCTTTGTTTCAGATATAGGTGGTGCATGGACAACTTAAAATATTGCCGGATCGCTTCATTGTATTGCTAGGTTTAATTACCATTCAATTTCTCTGGGTTCTGTAATATTTTTTCAAAGCCTTGCAGCTGATGTAATATTTAGTTAGTTTTTATAGTTCTTTCGCGCATTTTTTCTATGGTGCTTGTGGTAAGTGAGGCTATCCGACAGAAATCATGTGCTGCGTAAATATTCTCAGTATCTAAATCACAAATTCCCATCCCTTAAACGGCCCAATTAAGCGAAATCACATATGTGCCGGCCCGCAAAATCCTAAAGCGCCTATTATGCCGGCATATAAAACAACTAAACGAGTGGGCCAGCCCACTTGATTTATGGTGGACCCTCTAATTGGGCGGCCCACTTGCTTTAAGGTGGACCCCACCCACCCACTACCTGTGAAAAGCGGGCCCCACAAGCTTATTGGGCCGGCCTACTAACTTGTTGGACCCCACTTGCTAACTGGGCCGACCCGTTAACAGGATAGTGGGCCCCTCATTTATTATTGGGCCGGCCCGCCAACCTGTTGGGCCAGCCCACTTGCGTTATGGTGGACCCCACTTACTAACCGGCCGGATACACGATAGTGGGCCCTTTCTTATTGGCCGGCCCACTATCTTGTTGGGCCAGCCCACTTGTTATAAGGTGGACCCCACATACTAAATGGGCCGATCCTTTAACAGGAATGTGGGACCCACCTTTGTTTTGGCCCGGCCCACTATCTTGTTGGGCCAGCCCACTTGCTATATGGTGGACCCCACATACTAAATGGGCCGGCCCTTTAACAGGAATGTGGGACCCACGTGTTTTGCCCGGCCCATATCTTGTTGGGCCGGCCCACTTGCTATATGGTGGACCCCACGTACTAAATGGGCCGGCCATTAACAGAAAGTGGGACCCACATGCTAATTGGGCCGGCCCACTAACTTATTGGGCCGGCCCAGTTGCTTTAAGGTAGACCCCACTTGTTAAATGGGCCGGCCCGATAACAGGAAAGTGGGCCCCACATGTCTTGTGGGGCGGCCCTTTTGCCTGTTGACCGGTCAAACGAGTGCATTCGCCCGGCCCACATGCTTAGTGGGCCGGCCCATTTAAGTTTTGACCAGTCAACCTTAGAGGTTAGGCCCGGCCCACGTAACTAATGGACCAGCTCAGCTATATAGTTGACCGGTCAAACTAAGTCAGCTGGCCCGGCCCGCAAACTAAATGGGCCGGCCCGCTTAAGGCGTGGCAGGCCTCGTGTGGGCCTACCATCTACCACGGGGTTTCAGCCGGTTAACGGCGTTAACTGGCAGTTAACGGCGTCTGCCACGTGTCAGTTTGCATGACGTCAGCAGTCAACGGGCTCCCGAAAACACTTCTGCAACGGTCCGATTTTCCGTGGCGGAAGGGCGCCAAACGCGACGGACCGAACAAAACGTCGTAGGACTTTGCCTGACGCAGTTTCGACAACAGAACCCATATCGTCGGGTTAGGCCCATAGGCGACGAAAAATACCCCTTAGTGGACGATTTTGGGACGTTGTCTATCAGAACTTTTCTTGTAGTGTCTCGCAAGAAATAAGAGTTGAAGCAAAAGAGAGCATCAAAAGCAAATAAGAAACACTTTTAAGTCTAACCCACTTCCTATGCATAGGAATCTTGTACACAAATAAATTCATGAAGAACAAAGTGACAAGCATAGGAAGATAAAACACGAGTAACTTCAAAATTTTAGCATGTAGAGAGGTGTTTTAGTACCATGAAAATTTCTACAACCATATTTTCCTCTCTCATAATAATTTCAGTAGCATCATGAACAAACTCAACAATATAACTATCACATACAACATTCTTATCATGATCCACATGCATAAAAGTATCATTACTCTCCACATAAGCATAATCAATTTTATTAGTAATAGTGGGAGTAAAACTATCACAACCATCATTGTAATCATCATAAATTGGAGGCATAGAATAATCATAATGAATTTTATCCTCAATAGTAGATGGACTGAAAATATCATATTCATCATTGTAAACATCATATATAGGAGGCATATCATAATCAACATAAACTTTCTCCTCCATACCCGGAGGACTAAAGAGATCATTTTCATCAAAACCGACCTCCCCAAGCTTAAATTCTTCCATAGCATTAGCAATAATAGTGTTCAAAGAGTTCATGCTAATAACATTGCTATCACTATTATGCAAACAAAGTTCCATGGGTTTTTTAATTCTCTCTTCAAACACATCATGTCCTAATACAAGATAAAGTTCATAAAGATCTCTAATTTTTTTGTTGTTTTCCATTAAGCCTAACTAGTGAAAATAAAAACAAGAAACAAAAAGATAAAATTGCAGAATCTAAAGGAGATACCTTCGAGCACTCACACACCGGCAACAGTGCTAGGAAATAGCTTAGTAGTCGGAGGATGTGAATACCTTTTACCTTACCTCCCCGGCAACGGCGCCAGAAAATAGCTTGATGTCTACACACGCTTCTATTCCTGTAGACAGTGTTGGGCCTCCAAGAGCAGAGGTTTGTAGAACAGCAGCAAGTTTCCCTTAAGTGAATCACCCAAGGTTTATCGAACTCAGGGAGGTAGAGGTCAAAGATATCCCTCTCAAGCAACCCTGCAATTAAGATACAAGAAGTCTCTTGTGTCCCCAACACACCTAATACACTTGTCAGATGTATAGGTGCACTAGTTCGGCGAAGAGATAGTGAAATACAAGTAATATGGATGATTATAAGTAGTAATTGCAATCTGAAATAAAAATGGCAGCAAGCGAACATGTAGCAGAACTTGTTGGAAACGGTGTTTCAATGCTTAGAAACAAGGCCTAGGGATCATACTTTCACTAGTGGACACTCTCAACAATGATCACATAATTGAATAAATAAATGCTACTCTCAAACACTCTCTTGTTGGATAACAAACACCATTCATTGTGTAGGGCTACAAAAGCTCCCTCAAGCCGGAGTAAACAAGCTCCACAACGTCATAAAGGAATCACACACGATGCGCACACTGTCACCATCACACCGTGGAGAGTGAATCCGGAGTTCATATTAAAGTAACCTCTAGAGTGCATAATAGACAAGAGTAACATCTACATATTCAACTAGATTACAAAGCTCATGATCACATAAAGATCACACCATGGGAGAGAGAGAGATGAACCACATAGCTACCGGTAGAGCCCTCAGCCTCGGGGGAGAACTACTCCCTCCTCATCATGGGAGTCAGCATGGCGATGAAGATGGCGGTGGTGTCGATGGAGATGACTCCGGGGGCAATTCCCCGTCCCGGCGGCGTGCCGGAACAGAGACTTCTGTCCCCCGAACTTGGCTTCGTGATGGCGGCGGCTACGTAACTTTTCGTGGAGGAAGACCGGTGTCCTTAGGGTTTTTGCATCTGAGAGAATATATAGGCGGAAGGGCGGCCTCGGAGGGGCCAGGGGGCTCCCACCCCATAGGTCGCTAGGGGCCCCACCGCGCCGCCATATGGTGTGGGCCCCCTGCTGCCCTTCCTCGACTCCTCTTCGGTGTTCTGGAAGACTCCGTGGAAAATAGGGCCGTGGGCTTTTGTTTCGTCCAATTCCGAGAATATTCGTAAACTAACTTTTCTGAAATCAAAAACAGCAGAAAACAGGAACGGCACTGCGGCATCTTGTTAATAGGTTAGTTCCGGAAAATGCATAAAAACATTATAAAGTATGAACAAAACATGTAGGTATTGTCATAAAACTAGCATGGAACATAAGAAATTATAGATACGTTGGAGACGTATCAGCCACCGAGTTGCTTCAAGCAATGGGGGGTTGACGATGATCCTCCCCTTCGCGTGAAAATAACGCGAAGCATTATTTGGGTTGGGCCAAGTGATGGGCCACGGTGTTGGGCTGCTCTGTAGGCTGCTGTTGGGCTGCGTGGCCAGGTGAGTCCAGGTAAGGTTTTTCTCCTCTTTTTCCTTTTTCTATTTTTATTTTCTGTTTTATATTTCTATTTTGAATTCAGTTTTGAATTCAATTCTGTTTGCAGACATTTGTACATATTTCAACTTGGCAATTACCTCTTAAGTAATAATTCTACTTGAGACCGACTATTTTGATTTTTAATAATTTGATAGTTTCAACATTCATAACATTTTAATTAGGTATGTTAGCAAATATAAATTCCCTTTTCTTTCTTTTGGAATTCCAAGTATTTAGAATACTTGTAATACTTTTTAATAGTAGTTGATATGTTTTATCTAGCAAGAATTGATTAATGATTTGTGATCTTAATGCTTAATTTCCTATTATGAAATGGGATTTCAAAGGTGTGATTTCATGTGTCCTAAAGTTTATGATTCAATGAGGTGATCTAGTGGCATGATTTCATGTACCTGAATATTTTTAGGGACTTGATCTCTTATTTGAGAATTTGGTCACTTACATATGATTTTATGTGAGCACCAATTTATTAGGGTTTTATAATTTCTATTATAACCCCCTTTTAAGGTTAACACTATCATTATCTTTGAAAGTATCTAAGGTGGACATGGTTTCCATCATGGTTTGGTCTTGATTACAAGAATGAGTGGTTGATCACCACAAATGGGTTTTAATTATAGGATTTAGCACTAGGTTCATCTTATATTCAATAATTGAAGCATAAGATATAACTAGTGAACAATTCTAGGATTCTGATAATATTCACCTAATGGCACATGGTTTGAATCCCAAATATGGCCTAGGTTTTAATTGTGATAACCCAAGTGATACACACACTAGAATTGGGTATGGTTTAGGGTTTTACTTGTGATCATCAAGTAATTCACAAGTTAGTTTGAGATATGGTTATAGGTTCTATATGTGATTTAACACCATATTACTTTAGCTAGGGTTGCTCTTCCTCACCACTCATAGGATGGTTCAATCAATATCATTTAGATTGAAATAGGGCTGAACTATACAAAGGTTTGTTACTATTCAATTATTATTCTAATTAATTATATTAAATCCCTATGATTTTATGTGCTGGATTATATCTACTTATAACCTAGGGTTTAACTTATCCTTATATATTTTCAAAGCATGATCATGGCATTATCATCATCCACTTATACTTAATAGCTACTTTCTTAAAGTTCTTAGGGTTTATGATCATTACCCAATGGTGATGATTATGCATGGTATGGTGCTGGCGTGTGGGAGTTAGAAATCCCTGAGGTGTAACGGCGAAAAATAGCTTCCTTGTGACGGTAAAGCACACGTCCGTTGGAATCCCAAGAGGAAGGTATGATGACCACAACAAGTTTTACCTTAGTAAGAAACCAAGGTTATCAAACCAGTAGGAGATGAAGGCCACGTGAAGGTTGTTGGTGGAGTGTAGTGCGGCGCAATGATGCGTGTAGATGTACACGTCCGTTGGGAACCCCAAGAGGAAGGTATGATGCGCACAGTGGCAAGTTTCCCTCAGTAAGAAACCAAGGTTTAATCGGACCAGTAGGAGTCAAGAAGCACGTTGAAGGTTGATGGTGGCGAAATGTGATGCGGCGCAACACCAGGGATTCCGGCGCCAACGTGGAACCTGCACAACACAACCAAAGTACTTTGCCCCAACGAAACAGTGAGGTTGTCAATCTCACCGGCTTGCTGTAACAAAGGATTAACCGTATTGTGTGGAAGATGATTGTTTGCGAAGAAAACAGTAAAAAAATTGCAGTAGATTGTATGCGATGTAAAGAATAGGACCGGGGTCCACAGTTCACTAGAGGTGTCTCTCCCATAAGATAAAAGCATGTTGGGTGAACAAATTACAGTCGGGCAATTGACAAATAGAAAAGGGCATAACAATGCACATACATGATATGATAAATATAGTGAGATTTAATTGGGCATTACGACAAAGTACATAGACCGCTATCCAGCATGCATCTATGCCTAAAAAGTCCACCTTCAGGTTATCATCCGAACCCCTTCCAGTATTAAGTTGCAAGCAACAGACAATTGCATTAAGTATGGTGCGTAATGTAATCAACAACTACATCCTTAGACATAGCATCAATGTTTTATCCCTAGTGGCAACAGCACATCCACAACCTTAGAACTTTCTGTCACTGTCCCAGATTTAATGGAGGCATGAACCCACTATCGAGCATAAATACTCCCTCTTGGAGTTAAGAGCAAAAACTTGGCCAGAGCCTCTACTAATAACGGAGAGCATGCAAGATCATAAACAACACATAAGTAATAGATTGATAATCACCATAACATAGTATTCTCTATCCATCGGATCCCGATGATACGTCTCCAACGTATCGATAATTTCTTATGTTCCATGCTACATTATTGATGATATCTACATGTTTTATACACATTATATGTCGTATTTACGCATTTTCTGGAACTAACCTATTAACAAGATGCCGAAGAGCCAGTTGCTGTTTTCTGCTGTTTTTGGTTTCAGAAATCCTAGTAAGGAAATATTCTCGGAATTGGACGAAATCAACGCCAAGGGTCCTATTTTTGCACGAAGCTTCCAGAAGCGTGAAGAGGGAAGGAAGTGGGGCCACGAGGCGCCGCCACACTAGGGCGGCGCGGCCTGGCCTTGGCCCGCGCGGCCCTAGCGTGTGGGGCCCTCGTGTGGCCCCCCGCGTTGCCCTTCCGCTACTTAAAGCCTCCGTCGCGAAACCCCCAGTACCGAGAGCCACGATACGGAAAACCTTCCAGAGACGCCGCCGCCGCGAATCCCATCTCGGGGATTCAGGAGATCGCCTCCGTCACCCTGCCGGAGAGGGGATTCATCTCCCGGAGGACTCTACACCGCCATGGTCGCCTCCGGAGTGATGAGTGAGTAGTTCACCCCTGGACTATGGGTCCATAGCAGTAGCTAGATGGTCGTCTTCTCCTTATGTGCTTCATTGTTGGATCTTGTGAGCTGCCTAACATGATCAAGATCATCTATCTGTAATACTATATGTTGTGTTTGTCGGGATCCGATGGATAGAGAATACTATGTTATGGTGATTATCAATCTATTACTTATGTGTTGTTTATGATCTTGCATGCTCTTCGTTATTAGTAGAGGCTCTGGCCAAGTTTTTACTCTTAACTCCAAGAGGGAGTATTTATGCTCGATAGTGGGTTCATGCCTTCATTGACACCTGGGACAGTGACAGAAAGTTCTAAGGTTGTGTTGTGCTGTTGCCACTAGGGATAAAACATTGATTCTATGTCTAAGGATGTAGTTGTTGATTACATTACGCACCATACTTAATGCAATTGTCTGTTGCTTGCAACTTAATACTGAAAGGGGTTCGGATGATAACCTGAAGGTGGAATTTTTAGGCATAGATGCAGTTGGATGGCGGTCTATGTACTTTGTCGTAATGCCCAATTAAATCTCACTATATTTATCATATCATGTATATGCATTGTTATGCCCTTTTCTATTTGTCAATTGCCCGACTGTAATTTGTTCACCCAACATGCTTTTATCTTATGGGAGAGACACCTCTAGTGAACTGTGGACCCCGGTCCTATTCTTTACATCGCATACAATCTACTGCAATACTTGTTTTACTGTTTTCTTGCAAACAATCATCTTCCACACAATACGGTTAATCCTTTGTTACAGCAAGCCGGTGAGATTGACAACCTCACTGTTTCGTTGGGGCAAAGTACTTTGGTTGTGTTGTGCAGGTTCCACGTTGGCGCCGGAATCCCTGGTGTTGCGCCGCATCACATTTCGCCACCATCAACCTTCAACGTGCTTCTTGGCTCCTCCTGGTTCGATAAACCTTGGTTTCTTTCTGAGGGAAAACTTGCCACTGTGCGCATCATACCTTCCTCTTGGGGTTCCCAACGGACGTGTACATCTACGCGCATCAAGCACTTTTTCTGGCGCCGTTGCCGGGGAAGAAAAGTTACACCACAGAGAATTGCCTCCCACGGCAACAGCACTTTTTCTGGCGCCGTTGGGGAGATCAAGACACGCTGCAAGGGAGTCTCCACTTCTCAATCTCTTTACTTTGTTTTTGTCTTGCTTTATTTTATTTACTACTTTGTTTGCTGCACCTAAACAAAACACACAAAAAAATTAGTTGCTAGTTTTACTTTATTTACTGTCTTGCTCTCTATATCAAAAACACAAAAAAATTAGTTACTTGCATTTACTTTATCTAGTTTGCTTTATTTACTATTGCTAAAATGAATACCCCTGAAAATACTAAGTTGTGTGACTTCACAAACACAAATAATAATGATTTCTTATGCACACCTATTGCTCCACCTGCTACTACAGCAGAATTCTTTGAAATTAAACCTGCTTTACTGAACCTTGTTATGAGAGATCAATTTTCTGGTGTTAGTTCTGATGATGTTGCTGCCCATCTTAATAATTTTGTTGAACTTTGTGAAATGCAAAAATATAATGATGTAGATGGTGATATTATTAAATTGAAATTGTTTCCTTTCTCATTAAGAGGAAGAGCTAAAAATTGGTTGCTATCTTTGCCTAAGAATAGTATTGATTCATGGACTAAATGTAAAGATGCTTTTATTGGTAGATATTATCCTCCCGCTAAAATTATATCTTTGAGAAGTAGCATAATGAATTTTAAGCAATTAGATACTGAACATGTTGCTCAAGCATGGGAGAGAATGAAAACTTTGGTAAAGAATTGCCCAACCCATGGACTGACTACTTGGATGATCATCCAAACCTTCTATGCAGGACTAAATTTTTCTTCACGGAATTTATTGGATTCAGCTGCTGGAGGTACCTTTATGTCCATCACTTTGGGGGCGGCTACAAAGCTTCTTGATGATATGATGATAAATTACTCTGAATGGCACACGGAAAGAGCTCCACAAGGTAAGAAGGTAAATTATGTTGAAGAAACCTCTTCCTTGAGTGATAAGATTGATGTGATTATGTCTATGCTTGTGAATGGTAGATCTAATGTTGATCCAAATAATGTTCCTTTAGCTTCATTGGTTGCTCAAGAAGAAAATGTTGATGTGAATTTCATTAAAAATAATAATTTCAACAACAATGCTTATAGGAACAATTCTGGTAATAACTATAGGCCATATCCTTCTGCTAATGGTAATGGTTATGGTAATTCTTATGGGAATTCTTACAACAATAATAGGAGTGTACCCTCTGGTCTTGAAGCTATGCTTAAAGAATTTATTAGTACACAAACTGCTTTTAACAAATCTGTTGAGGAAAAGCTTGATAAAATTGATATTCTTGCTTCTAGAGTTGATAGACTTGCCTCTGATGTTGATCTTTTAAAATTGAAAGTTATGCCTAATAATGATATTGATAATAAGATTACTACTACAGCAAATGCCATCCAAGTTATAATTAATGAGAATATAAGATTAATGGCTGAATTGCGTGCTAGGTGGGATAGAGAAGAAAATGAAAAACTAGCTAAAGAGAATAATGTAGCTAAAGTTTGGACTATTACCACCACTAGTAATGTTAATTCTTCACATGTTGCTGCACCTCCTACTATCAATGGTAAAATAATTGGTGTTGGCAATGTTTCTACTCCTAGTGCAAAGCGTACAAAACTGCCTGAAATTGCTAAAACTGCTGAAACTGCTTGTGATAAAACTGCTGAAATTTTTTCCAACCTTGGGGACAATGATCCCATTGCTGTAGCTCATAATGATTTAGATTTTGATGATTGCCACATCTCTGAAGTTATAAAGTTCTTACAAAAACTTGCTAAAAGTCCTAATGCTAGTGCTATAAATTTGGCCTTTACAAAACATATTACAAATGCTCTCATAAAAGCTAGAGAAGAGAAACTAAAACTTGAAACTTCTATTCCTAGAAAGTTAGAAGATGGTTGGGAGCCCATCATTAAAATGAAATTCAATGACTTTGAATGTAATGCTTTATGTGATCTTGGTGCAAGTATTTCTGTTATGCCTAAGAAAGTCTATGATATGCTTGACTTGCCACCATTGAAGAATTGTTATTTGGATGTTAATCTTGCCGATAATGTTAAAAAGAAACCTTTGGGGAGGATTGATAATGTGCGCATTACGGTTAACAATAACCTTGTCCCCGTTGATTTTGTTGTCTTGGATATCGAATGCAATGCATCTTGTCCAATTGTGTTGGGAAGACCTTTTCTTCGAACCGTTGGTGCTGTTATTGATATGAGGGAAGGTAATATTAAATATCAATTTCCTCTCAAGAAAGGTATGGAACACTTCCCTAGAAAGAGAATGAAGTTGCCTTTTGATTCTATTATTAGAACAAGTTATGATGTTGATGCTTCTACTCTTGATGTTACTTGATATACACTTTCTGCGCCTAGCTGAAAGGCGTTAAAGAAAAGCGCTTATGGGAGACAACCCATGTTTTTACTACAGTACTTTGTTTTATATTTGAGTCTTGGAAGTTGTTTACTACTGTAGAAACCTCTCCTTATCATGTTTTTGTGCCAAGTAAAGTCTCTATAGTAAGGTTCATACTAGATTTGGATTACTGCGCAGAGACAGATTTCTTTGCTGTCACGAATCTGGGCCTAATTCTCTGTAGGAAACTCAGAAAATTATGCCAATTTACGTGAGTGATCCTCAGATATGTACGCAACTTTCATTAGTTTTGAGTTTTTCCATTTGAGCAAGTCTGGTACCATTTTAAAATTCGTCTTTACGGACTGTTCTGTTTTTGACAGATTCTGCCTTTTATTTCGCATTGCCGTATTTGCTATGTTGGATGAATTTCTTTGATCCATTAATGTCCAGTAGCTTTGTGCAATGTCCAGAAGTGTAAATAATGATTGTGCCACCTCTTAACATGTAAACTTTTATTGTGCACTAACCCTCTAATGAGTTTGCTTGAAGTTTGGTGTGAAGGAAGTTTTCAAGGATCAAGAGAGGAGTATGATATACTATGATCAAGAGGAGTGAAAGCTCTAAGCTTGGGGATGCCCCCGTGGTTCACCCCTGCATATTCTAAGAAGACTCAAGCGTCTAAACTTGGGGATGCCCAAGGCATCCCCTTCTTCATCGACAACATCATCAGGTTCCTCCCCTGAAACTACATTTTTATTCCGTCACATCTTATGCACTTTGCTTGGAGCGTCGGTTTGTTTTTGTTTTTGTTTTGTTTGAATAAAATGTATCCTAGCATTCACTTTGTGGGAGAGAGACACGCTCCTCTGTTGCATATGGACAAATATGTCCTTAGGCTTTACTCATAATATTCATGGCGAAGTTTCTTCTTCGTTAAATTGTTATATGGTTGGAATTGGGAAATGCTACATGTAGTAATTCTAAAATGTCTTGGATAATGTGATACTTGGCAATTGTTGTGCTCATGTTTAAGCTCTTGCATCATATACTTTGCACCCATTAATGAAGAAATACATAGAGCTTGCTAAAATTTGGTTTGCATATTTGGTCTCTCTAAGGTCTAGATAATTTCTAGTATTGAGTTTTGAACAACAAGGAAGACGGTGTAGAGTCTTATAATGTTTACAATATGTCTTTTATGTGAGTTTTGCTGCACCGGTTCATCCTTGAGTTTGCTTCAAATAACCTTGCTAGCCTAAACCTTGTATCGAGAGGGAATACTTCTCATGCATCCAAAATCCTTGAGCCAACCACTATGCCATTTGTGTCCACCATACCTACCTACTACATGGTATTTCTCCGCCATTCCAAAGTAAATTGCTTGAGTGCTACCTTTAAAATTCCATCATTCGCCTTTGCAATATATAGCTCATGGGACAAAATAGCCTTAAAAACTATCGTAGTATTGAATATGTACTTATGCACTTTATCTCTTATTAAGTTGCTTGTTGTGCGATAACCATGCTTCTGGGGACGCCATCAACTATTCTTTGTTGAATATCATGTGAGTTGCTATGCATGTCCGTCTTGTCTGAAGTAAGAGAGATCTACCACCTTAATGGTTGGAGCATGCATATTGTTAGAGAAGAACATTGGGCCGCTAACTAAAGCCATGAATCATGGTGGAAGTTTCAGTTTGGACATATATCCTCAATCTCATATGAGAATAATAATTGTTGCTACATGCTTATGCATTAAAGAGGAGTCCATTATCTGTTGTCCATGTTGTCCCGGTATGGATGTCTAAGTTGAGAATAATCAAAAGCGAGAAATCCAAAATGCGAGCTTTCTCCTTAGACCTTTGTACAGGCGGCATGGAGGTACCCCTTTGTGACACTTGGTTGAAACATGTGTATTGCGATGATCCGGTAGTCCAAGCTAAGTAGGACAAGGTGCGGGCACTATTGGTATACTATGCATGAGGCTTGCAACTTGTAAGATATAATTTACATAACTCATATGCTTTATTACTACCATTGACAAAATTGTTTCATGTTTTCAAAATAAAAGCTCTAGCACAAATACAGCAATCGATGCTTTCCTCTTTGAAGGACCTTTCTTTTACTTTTATTGTTGAGTCAGTTTACCTATCTCTCTCCACCTTAAGAAGCAAACACTTGTGTGAACTGTGCATTGATTCCTACATACTTGCATATTGCACTTGTTATATTACTTTACATTGACAATATCCATGAGATATACATGTTATAAGTTGAAAGCAACCGCTGAAACTTAATCTTCCTTTGTGTTGCTTCAATACCTTTACTTTGATTTATTGCTTTATGAGTTAACTCTTATGCAAGACTTATTGATGCTTGTCTTGAAGTACTATTCATGAAAAGTCTTTGCTTTATGATTCACTTGTTTACTCATGTCATTACCATTGTTTTGATCGCTGCATTCATTACATATGTTTACAAATAGTATGATCAAGATTATGATGGCATGTCACTTCAGAAATTATCTTTGTTATCGTTTTACCTGCTCGACGAGCAGAACTAAGCTTGGGGATGCTGATACGTCTCCAACGTATCGATAATTTCTTATGTTCCATGCTACATTATTGATGATATCTACATTTTTATACACATTATATGTCGTATTTACGCATTTTCTGGAACTAACCTATTAACAAGATGCCGAAGAGCCAGTTGCTGTTTTCTGCTGTTTTTGGTTTCAGAAATCCTAGTAAGGAAATATTCTCGGAATTGGACGAAATCAACGCCCAGGGTCCTATTTTTGCACGAAGCTTCCGAAGCGTGAAGAGGGAAGGAAGTGGGGCCACGAGGCGCCGCCACACTAGGGGCGCGGCCTGGCCTTGGCCCGCGCGGCCCTAGCGTGTGGGGCCCTCGTGTGGCCCCCGCGTTGCCCTTCCGCCTACTTAAAGCCTTCGTCGCGAAACCCCCAGTACCGAGAGCCACGATACGGAAAACCTTCCAGAGTTGATACGTCCAAAACGTATCTACTTTCCCAAACACTTTTGCTATTGTTTTGCCTCTAATTTGTGTATTTTGGATACAACTAACACGGACTAACGCTGTTTTCAGCAGAATTGCTCTGGTGTCTCGTTTTTGTGCAGAAATCCAACTTTCGGGAAAATCCTCGGAATTTATGCAGAAGGCCCTATTTTCCCAGAATACTGACGGAGCCAGAAGGACAAGTAAGGTGGAGGCCCGAGGGCCCCACACCATAAGGCGGCGCGGCCTAGGGGGGCCCGCGCGGCCCTATGGTGTGGCCCCCTCGGTCGGCCTCCGACGCCCTCCTTCGGACTACTTATCGGCCTCGACCTAAAAACGCACGGGGAGAAGTCGAAGTCGCCAGAAACCCTCCAGAGAGCCGCCACATCGCGAAACTCCGTCTCGGGAGCCAGAAGTCTCCGTTCTGGCACTCCGCCGGGACGGGGAATTGGAGGAGATCTTCACCGCCATCACCGCCAACGCCTCTCCATCGACCAGCCATGTTTCCCCCATCCATGTGTGAGTAATTCCCCCGCTGTAGGCTGAAGGGGATGGTAGGGATTGGATGAGATTGGTCATGTAATAGTCATAAGATTGTTAGGGCATAGTGCCTAGTATCCGTAGATGTCACTTTTATGATATTGTTGCAACTTGTTATGCTTAATGCTTGTCACTAGGGCCCGAGTGCCATGATCTCAGATCTGAACATGTTATTGATTCATGAAGATATTCGTTGTTTATGATCTTACCTGCAAGTTGTATACACATGTCGCTGTCCGGAACCAATGGCCCCGAAGTGACAGAAATTGGGACAACCGGAGGGGATGGTAGTGATGTGAGGATCACATGTGTTCACGGAGTGTTAATGCTTTGCTCCGGTACTCTATTAAAAGGAGTACCTTAATTTCCAGTAGTTTCCCTAGAGGCCCGGCTGCCACCGGCTGGTAGGACAAAAGATGTTGTGCAAGTTTCTCATTGCGAGCACGTATGACTATATATGGAACACATGCCTATTGATTGATTAGTACTTGGATACCGTTTTATTATTATCTGCAAATGCCCCTGCTTTGATTGTTATATGAGTTTCTCTCATCCATGCAACGCCCGTTAATCCGTCCCTGTGCCTACAGTATTTTAATCCTGCTGTTTACTATAATCACTACTGCTGTCTTTATTTCACCGCTGCTGTTATTTTACTATTCCTACTGCTATAAAACTGTTACTACTGATAAACTCTTGCGAGCAAGTCTGTTTCCAGTGCAGCTGAATTGACAACTCCGCTGTTAAGGCTTACAAGTATTCTTTGTCTCCCCTTGTGTCGAATCAATAAATTGGGTAATACTTCCCTCGAAGACTGTTGCGATCCCCTATACTTGTGGGTCATCAGAGCCGCCGTCGCGAATCCCATCTCGGGGGATTCAGGAGATCGCCTCCGGCACCCTGCCGGAGAGGGGATTCATCTCCCGGAGGACTCTACACCGCCATGGTCGCCTCCGGAGTGATGAGTGAGTAGTTCACCCCTGGACTATGGGTCCATAGCAGTAGCTAGATGGTCGTCTTCTCCTTATGTGCTTCATTGTTGGATCTTGTGAGCTGCCTAACATGATCAAGATCATCTATCTGTAATACTATATGTTGTGTTTGTCGGGATCCGATGGATAGAGAATACTATGTTATGGTGATTATCAATCTATTACTTATGTGTTGTTTATGATCTTGCATGCTCTCCGTTATTAGTAGAGGCTCTGGCCAAGTTTTTACTCTTAACTCCAAGAGGGAGTATTTATGCTCGATAGTGGGTTCATGCCTTCATTGACACCTGGGACAGTGACAGAAAGTTCTAAGGTTGTGTTGTGTTGTTGCCACTAGGGATAAAACATTGATTCTATGTCTAAGGATGTAGTTGTTGATTACATTACGCACCATACTTAATGCAATTGTCTGTTGCTTGCAACTTAATACTGAAAGGGGTTCGGATGATAACCTGAAGGTGGACTTTTTAGGCATAGATGCAGTTGGATGGCGGTCTATGTACTTTGTCGTAATGCCCAATTAAATCTCACTATATTTATCATATCATGTATATGCATTGTTATGCCCTTTTCTATTTTGTCAATTGCCCGACTGTAATTTGTTCACCCAACATGCTTTTATCTTATGGGAGAGACGCCTCTAGTGAACTGTGGACCCCGGTCCTATTCTTTACATCGCATACAATCTACTACAATACTTGTTTTACTGTTTTCTCGCAAACAATCATCTTCCACACAATACGGTTAATCCTTTGTTACAGCAAGCCGGTGAGATTGACAACCTCACTGTTTCGTTGGGGCAAAGTACTTTGGTTGTGTTATGCAGGTTCCACGTTGGCGCGGAATCCCTGGTGTTGCGCCGCATCACATTTCGCCACCATCAACCTTCAACGTGCTTCTTGGCTCCTCCTGGTTCGATAAACCTTGGTTTCTTTCTGAGGGAAAACTTGCCACTGTGCGCATCATACCTTCCTCTTGGGGTTCCCAACGGACGTGTACATCTACGCGCATCACCCGACAAACACAACATATAGTATTACAAATAGATGATCTTGATCATGTTAGGCAGCTCACAAGATCCAACAATGAAGCACAATTAGGAGAAGACGACCATCTAGCTACGCTATGGACCCATAGTCCAGGGGTGAACTACTCACTCATCACTCCGGAGGCGATCATGGCGATGAAGAGTCCTCCGGGAGATGATTCCCTCTCGAGGGTGCCGGAGGCGATCTCCGAATCCCCGAGATGGGATTGGCGGCGGCGGCGTCTCGGAAGGTTTTCCGTATCGTGGCTCTCGGTACAGAGGGTTTCGCGACGAAGACTTTAAGTAGGCGGAAGGGCAACGCGGGGGGCCACACGAGGGCCCCACACACCAGGGCCGCGCCGCCCTAGTGTGGCGGCGCCTCGTGGCCCCACTTCCTTTCCCCCTCGGTCTTCTGGAAGCTTCGTGCAAAAATAGGACCCTGGGCGTTGATTTCGTCCAATTCCGAGAATATTTCCTTACTAGGATTTCTGAAACCAAAAACAGCAGAAAACAGCAACTGGCTCTTCGGCATCTTGTTAATAGGTTAGTGCCGGAAAATGCGTAAATACGACATATAATGTGTATAAAACATGTAGATATCATCAATAATGTAGCATGGAACATAAGAAATTATCGATACGTCGGAGACGTATCAGCATCCCCAAGCTTAGTTCTGCTCGTCCCGAGCAGGCAAACGATAACAAGGATAATTTCTGGAGTGACATGCCATCATAACCTTGATCATACTATTGTAAACATATGTAATGAATGCAGCGATCAAAACAATGGTAATGACATGAGTAAACAAATGAATCATAAAGCAAAGACTTTTCATGAATAGTACTTCAAGACAAGCATCAATAAGTCTTGCATAAGAGTTAACTCATAAAGAAATAAATCAAAGTAAAGGTATTGAAGCAACACAAAGGAAGATTAAGTTTCAGCGGTTGCTTTCAACTTATAACATGTATATCTCATGGATAGTGTCAATGTAAAGTAATATAACAAGTGCAATATGCAAGTATGTAGGAATCAATGCACAGTTCACACAAGTGTTTGCTTCTTGAGGTGGAGAGAGATAGGTAAACTGACTCAACAATAAAAGTAAAAGAATGGTCCTTCAAAGAGGAAAGCATCGATTGCTATATTTGTGCTAGAGCTTTTATTTTGAAAACATGAAACAATTTTGTCAACGGTAGTAATAAAGCATATGAGTTATGTAAATTATATCTTACAAGTTGCAAGCCTCATGCATAGTATACTAATAGTGCCCGCACCTTGTCCTAATCAGCTTGGACTACCGGATCATCGCAATACACATGTTTTAACCAAGTGTCACAAAGGGGTACCTCCATGCCGCCTGTACAAAGGTCTAAGGAGAAAGCTCGCATTTTGGATTTCTCGCTTTTGATTATTCTCAACTTAGACATCCATACCGGGACAACATGGACAACAGATAATGGACTCCTCTTTAATGCATAAGCATGTGGCAACAGTTAATATTCTCATATGAGATTGAGGATATATGTCCAAAACTGAAACTTCCACCATGATTCATGGCTTTAGTTAGCGGCCCAATGTTCTTCTCTAACAATATGCATGCTCCAACCATTAAGGTGGTAGATCTCTCTTACTTCAGACAAGACGGACATGCATAGCAACTCACATGATATTCAACAAAGAATAGTTGATGGCGTCCCCAGAAGCATGGTTATCGCACAACAAGCAACTTAATAAGAGATAAAGTGCATAAGTACATATTCAATACCACAATAGTTTTTAAGGCTATTTTGTCCCATGAGCTATATATTGCAAAGGTGAATGATGGAATTTTAAAGTTAGCACTCAAGCAATTTACTTTGGAATGGCGGAGAAATACCATGTAGTAGGTAGGTATGGTGGACACGAATGGCATAGTGGTTGGCTCAAGGATTTTGGATGCATGAGAAGTATTCCCTCTCGATACAAGGCTTAGGCTAGCAAGGTTATTTGAAGCAAACTCAAGGATGAACCGGTGCAGCAAAACTCACATAAAAGACATATTGTAAACATTATAAGACTCTACACCGTCTTCCTTGTTGTTCAAAACTCAATACTAGAAATTATCTAGACCTTAGAGAGACCAAATATGCAAACCAAATTTTAGCAAGCTCTATGTATTTCTTCATTAATGGGTGCAAAGTATATGATGCAAGAGCTTAAACATGAGCACAACAATTACCAAGTATCACATTATCCAAGACATTTTAGAATTACTACATGTAGCATTTCCCGATTCCAACCATATAACAATTTAACGAAGAAATTTCAACCTTCGCCTTGAACATTATGAGTAAATCCTAAGGACATATTTGTCCATATGCAACAGCGGAGCGTGTCTCTCTCCCACAAAGTGAATGCTAGGATCCATTTTATTCAAACAAAAACAAAAACAAAACAAACCGACGCTCCAAGTAAAGAACATAAGATGTGACTGAATAAAAATATAGTTTCAGGGGAGGAACCTGATGATGTTGTCGATGAAGAAGGGGATGCCTTGGGCATCCCCAAGCTTAGACGCTTGAGTCTTCTTAAAATATGCAGGGATGAACCACGGGGGCATCCCCAAGCTTAGATCCTCTTGATCATAGTATATCATACTCCTCTCTTGACCCTTGAAAACTTCCTTCACACCAAACTTCAAGCAAACTCATTAGAGGGTTAGTGCACAATTAAAATTCACATATTCAGAGGTGACACAATCATTCTTAACACTTCTGGACATTGCACAAAGCTACTGGACATTAATGGATCAAAGGAATTCATCCAACATAGCAAATACGGCAATGCGAAATAAAAGGCAGAATTTGTCAAAAACAGAACAGTCCGTAAAGACGAACCTGAAAGGGGAACTAGACAACTCAAATGGAAAAACTCAAAACTAATGAAAGTTGCATACATATCTGAGGATCACGATCGTAAATTTGCAGATTTTTTCGAATTTTTACAGAGACTTATGCAGAATTCGTGACAGACAACAATGGTGTTTCTGCGCAGCGATCCCAAATATAACATCAACTTTAGCATAGAAACTTTACTTGGCACAAAAACATGATAAGGAGAGGTTGCTACAGTAGTAAAAAACTTCCAAGACTCAACAAAACAAAAATTGCTGTAGTAAAATAAACACATGGGTTATCTCCCAAGAAGTGCTTTTCTTTAACGCCTTTCAGCTAGGCGCAGAAAGTGTAAATCAAGTAACATCAAGAGTAGAAGCATCAACATCATAACTTGTTCTAATAATAGAATCAAAAGGCAACTTCATTCTCTTTCTAGGGAAGTGTTCCATACCTTTCTTGAGAGGAAATTGATATTTAATATTACCTTCCTTCATATCAATAGTAGCACCAACGGTTCGAAGAAAAGGTCTTCCCAACACAATAGGACAAGATGCATTGCATTCGATATCCAAGACAACAAAATCAACGGGGACAAGGTTATTGTTAACCGTAATGCGCACATTATCAATCCTCCCCAAAGGTTTCTTTTTAACATTATCGGCAAGATTAACATCCAAATAACAATTCTTCAATGGTGGCAAGTCAAGCATATCATAAATCTTTTTAGGCATAACAGAAATACTTGCACCAAGATCACATAAAGCATTACATTCAAAGTCATTGAATTTCATTTTAATGATGGGCTCCCAACCATCTTCTAACTTTCTAGGAATAGAAGTTTCAAGTTTTAGTTTCTCTTCTCTAGCTTTTATGAGAGCATTTGTAATATGTTTTGTAAAGGCCAAATTTATAGCACTAGCATTAGGACTTTTAGCAAGTTTTTGTAAGAACTTTATAACTTCAGAGATGTGGCAATCATCAAAATCTAAATCATTATGAGCTACAGCAATGGGATCATTGTCCCCAAGGTTGGAAAAAATTTCAGCAGTTTTATCACAAGCAGTTTCAGCAGTTTTAGCAATTTCAGGCAGTTTTGTACGCTTTGCACTAGGAGTAGAAACATTGCCAACACCAATTATTTTACCATTAATAGTAGGAGGTGCAGCAACATGTGAAGAATTAACATTACTAGTGGTGGTAATAGTCCAAACTTTAGCTACATTATTCTCTTTAGCTAGTTTTTCATTTTCTTCTCTATCCCACCTAGCACGCAATTCAGCCATTAATCTTATATTCTCATTAATTCTAACTTGGATGGCATTTGCTGTAGTAGTAATCTTATTATCAATATCCTCATTAGGCATAACTTTCAATTTTAATAGATCAACATCAGAGGCAAGTCTATCAACTCTAGAAGCAATAATATCAATTTTATCAAGCTTTTCCTCAACAGATTTGTTAAAAGCAGTTTGTGTACTAATAAATTCTTTAAGCATGGCTTCAAGACCAGGGGGTACACTCCTATTATTGTTGTAAGAATTCCCATAAGAATTACCATAACCATTACCATTAGCAGAAGGATATGGCCTATAGTTATTACCAGAATTGTTCCTATAAGCATTGTTGTTGAAATTATTATTTTTAATGAAATTCACATCAACATTTTCTTCTTGAGCAACCAATGAAGCTAAAGGAACATTATTTGGATCAACATTAGATCTACCATTCACAAGCATAGACATAATCACATCAATCTTATCACTCAAGGAAGAGGTTTCTTCAACAGAATTTACCTTCTTACCTTGTGGAGCTCTTTCCGTGTGCCATTCAGAGTAATTTATCATCATATCATCAAGAAGCTTTGTAGCCGCCCCCAAAGTGATGGACATAAAGGTACCTCCAGCAGCTGAATCCAATAAATTCCGCGAAGAAAAATTTAGTCCTGCATAGAAGGTTTGGATGATCATCCAAGTAGTCAGTCCATGGGTTGGGCAATTCTTTACCAAAGATTTCATTCTCTCCCATGCTTGAGCAACATGTTCAGTATCTAATTGCTTAAAATTCATTATGCTACTTCTCAAAGATATAATTTTAGCGGGAGGATAATATCTACCAATAAAAGCATCCTTACATTTAGTCCATGAATCAATACTATTCTTAGGCAAAGATAGCAACCAATCTTTAGCTCTTCCTCTTAATGAGAAAGGAAACAATTTCAATTTAATAATATCACCATCTACATCCTTATACTTTTGCATTTCACAAAGTTCAACAAAATTATTAAGATGGGCAGCAGCATCATCAGAACTAACACCAGAAAATTGCTCTCTCATAACAAGGTTCAGTAAAGCAGGTTTAATTTCAAAGAATTCTGCTGTAGTAGCAGGTGGAGCAATAGGTGTGCATAGGAAATCATTATTATTTGTGTTTGTGAAGTCACACAACTTAGTATTTTCAGGGGTATTCATTTTAGCAACGGTAAATAAAATAAACTAGATAAAGTAAATGCAAGTAACTAATTTTTTTGTGTTTTTGATATTGAGAGCAAGACAGTAAATAAAGTAAAACTAGCAACTAATTTTTTTGTGTTTTGTTTAGGTGCAGCAAACAAAGTAGTAAATAAAATAAAGCAAGACAAAAACAAAGTAAAGAGATTGGGAAGTGGAGACTCCCCTTGCAGCGTGTCTTGATCTCCCCGGCAACGGCGCCAGAAATTTGCTTGATGCGCGTAGATGTACACGTCCGTTGGGAACCCCAAGAGGAAGGTATGATGCGCACGTGGCAAGTTTCCCTCAGAAGAAACCAAGGTTTAATCGGACCAGTAGGAGTCAAGAAGCACGTTGAAGGTTGATGGTGGCGAAATGTGATGCGGCGCAACACCAGGGATTCCGGCGCCAATGTGGAACCTGCACAACACAACCAAAGTACTTTGCCCCAATGAAACAGTGAGGTTGTCAATCTCACCGGCTTGCTGTAACAAAGGATTAACCGTATTGTGTGGAAGATGATTGTTTGCGAAGAAAACAGTAAAGAACAATTGCAGTAGATTGTATGCGATGTAAAGAATAGGACCGGGGTCCACAGTTCACTAGAGGTGTCTCTCCCATAAGATAAAAGCATGTTGGGTGAACAAATTACAGTCGGGCAATTGACAAATAGAAAAGGGCATAACAATGCACATACATGATATGATAAATATAGTGAGATTTAATTGGGCATTACGACAAAGTACATAGACCGCTATCCAGCATGCATCTATGCCTAAAAAGTCCACCTTCAGGTTATCATCCGAACCCCTTCCAGTATTAAGTTGCAAGCAACAGACAATTGCATTAAGTATGGTGCGTAATGTAATCAACAACTACATCCTTAGACATAGCATCAATGTTTTATCCCTAGTGGCAACAGCACATCCACAACCTTAGAACTGTCACTGTCCCAGATTTAATGGAGGCATGAACCCACTATCGAGCATAAATACTCCCTCTTGGAGTTAAGAGCAAAAACTTGGCCAGAGCCTCTACTAATAACGGAGAGCATGCAAGATCATAAACAACACATAAGTAATAGATTGATAATCACCATAACATAGTATTCTCTATCCATCGGATCCCGACAAACACAACATATAGTATTACAAATAGATGATCTTGATCATGTTAGGCAGCTCACAAGATCCAACCATGAAGCACAATTAGGAGAAGACGACCATCTAGCTACTGCTATGGACCCATAGTCCAGGGGTGAACTACTCACTCATCACTCCGGAGGCGATCATGGCGATGAAGAGTCCTCGGGAGATGATTCCCCTCTCCGGCAGGGTGCCGGAGGCGATCTCCTGAATCCCCCGAGATGGGATTGGCGGCGGCGGCGTCTGGAAGGTTTTCCGTATCGTGGCTCTCGGTAGAGGGTTTCGCGACGAAGACTTTAAGTAGGCGTAAGGGCGCGGGGGCCACACGAGGGCCCCACACACCAGGCCGCGCCGCCCTAGTGTGGCGGCGTCTCGTGGCCCCACTTCCTTTCCCCCTCGGTCTTGGAAGCTTCGTGCAAAAATAGGACCCTGGGCGTTGATTTCGTCCAATTCCAAGAATATTTCCTTACTAGGATTTCTGAAACCAAAAACAGCAGAAAACAACAACTGGCTCTTCGGCATCTTGTTAATAGGTTAGTGCCGGAAAATGCGTAAATACGACATATAATGTGTATAAAACATGTAGATATCATCAATAATGTAGCATGGAACATAAGAAATTATCGATACGTCGGAGACGTATCAGCAACCCCAAGATTAGCGCCAACGTTGAACCTGCACAACACAATCAAACTACTTTGCCCCAACTTAACAGTGAGGTTGTCAATCTCACCGGCTTGCTGAAAACAAAGGATTAAACGTATGGTGTGGAGAATTATGTTTGCTTGCAGAAAACAACAGAGAACAATGATTGCAGTAGGTTGTATTTCAGATGTAAAAGAATGGACCGGGGTCCATAGTTCACTAGTGGTGTCTCTCCAATAAGATAAATAGCATGTTGGGTGAACAAATTACAGTTGGGCAATTGACAAATAGAGAAGCATATACATATCATGATGACTACTATGAGATTTACTTAGGGCATTACGACAAAGAACATAGACCGCCATCCAACATGCATCTATGCCTAAAAAGTCCACCTTCAGGTTAGCATCCGCACCCCTTCCAGTATTAAGTTGCAAACAACAGACAATTGCATTAAGTACTGTGTGTAATGTAAACAATACAAATATCCTTAGACAAAGCATTGATGTTTTATCCCTAGTGGCAACAACACATCCACAACCTTAGGGGTTGATGTCACTCCCCCAGATTCAATGGAGACATGAACCCACTATCTAGCATAAATACTCCCTCTTGGAGTTACAAGTATCAACTTGGCCAGAGCCTCTACTAGCAACGGAGAGCATGCAAGAACATAAATAACACATATATGATAGATCAATAATCAACTTGACATAGTATTCCATATTCATCGGATCCCAACAAACACAACATGTAGCATTACAAATAGATGATCTTGATCATGATAGGCAGCTCACAAGATCTAAACATGATAGCACAAGAGGAGAAGACAACCATCTAGCTACTGCTATGGACCCGTAGTCCAAGGATGAACTACTCACGCATCAGTCCGGAGGCGGGCATATGGTGATGTAGAGCCCTCTGGTGATGATTCCCCTCTCCGGCAGGGTGCCGGAGGCGATCTTCTGAACCCCCAAGGTGACGGCGGCGGCGTCTGGAACTTTCTCGTATCGTGGCTCTCGGTACTAGGGTTTTCGCGGCGGAAGGAATAAATAGGCGAAGGGCAGCGTCGGGGCGCCGAGGGGCCCACCCCATAGGGCGGCGCGCCAGGAGGTGGGGCCGCGCCCCCCTATGGTGTGGCCGCCTCGTGGCTCCTCTTCGTCTCCTCTTCGGTGTTCTGGAAGGCTCCGTGGAAAATAGGACCGTGGGCTTTTGTTTCGTCCAATTCCGAGAATATTCGTAAACTAACTTTTATGAAATCAAAAACAGCAGAAAACAGGAACTGGCACTGCGGCATCTTGTTAATAGGTTAGTCCCGAAAAATGCATAAAAACATTATAAAGTATGACTAAAACATGTTGGTATTGTCATAAAACTAGCATGGAACATAAGAAATTATAGATACGTTGGAGACGTATCAAGCATCCCCAAGCTTAGTTCCTACTCGCCCTCGAGTAGGTAAACGATAAAAATAATAATTTCTGAAGTGACATGCTACCAACATAATCTTGATCAACATTATTGTAAAGCATATGAGATGAATGAAGTGACTCAAAGCAATGGTATATAGATTGCTAACAAAAAGATAATGACTAAACAACTGAATCATATAGCAAAAACTTTTCATGAATAGTACTTTCAAGACAAGCATCAAAAAGTCTTGCATAAGAGTTAACTCATAAAGCAATAGATTCTTAATAAGAGGTTTTGAAGCAACACAAAGGAAGATTTAAGTTTCAGCAATTGCTTTCAACTTTCAACATGTATATCTCATGGATAATTGTCAACACAAAGTAATATAATAAGTGCAATAAGTAAGCATGTAAGAATCAATGCACACAGTTGACACAAGTGTTTGCTTCTAAGATAGAAATAAGTAGGTAAACTGACTCAACATAAAGTAAAAGAAAGGCCCTTCGCAGAGGGAAGCAGGGATTACTCATGTGCTAGAGCTTTTTATTTTGAAAACATGGAAACAATTGTGTCAACGGTAGTAATAATTCATATGGGTTATGCATAAAACTTCCTATAAGTTGCAAGCCTCATGCATCGAATACTAATAGTGCCCGCACCTTGTCCTAATTAGCTCGGATTTCCATGGATTATCATTGCATTACATATGTTTCAACCAAGTGTCACAAAGGGGTACCTCTATGCCACCTGTACAAAGGTCCAAGGAGATAAATCGCATTTGATTTCTCGATTTTGATAGATCTCAACTTGAGGACATCCATACCGGGACAACATAGAAAACAGATAATGGACTCCTCTTTTATGCTTTAAGCATTCAACAACAATAATATTCTCATAAGAGATTCTGAGGATTAATGTCCAAGCTGAAACTTCCACCATGATACATGGCTTTGGTTGGCGGCCCAATGTTCTTCTCTAACAACATGCATACTCAAACCATTCAACTCATGGAAAATCTCCCTTACTTCAGACAAGACGAACATGCATAGCAACTTGATACGTCCAATTTGCATCACTATTTTGTATCATAATTTGCTGTTATTCATTGATATATTTCATATTGGGACACAATACTTATGTTATTTCATCTATTTTGCATGTTTCATCATCATTGGAGGATCAAGCACCGGAGCCAGGATTCTGCTGGAAAAAGCACCGTCAGAACGCAATATTTCGGAAGATCAACTGTGGAAGGGAATTTCACGTAAATTCCTATTTTTCCAGATGACGGAGGGAGCCAAAAGGGGGAGAGAGAGGAGCCACTGTGGGCCCAGACCACAGGGCGGCGCGGCCCAAGGCCTGGCCGCGCCACCCTGTGCTCTGGGGGCCCCACAGCCCCTTTCGCCTCCTTTTCTTCGCGTACTCCTTCGTCCCGAAAACCTAAGCCACAGAGAGGACCTCACGAAGGGTTACAGCCGCCTCTGCGGGGCGGAGAACACCAGAGAGAAAAGAGCTCTCCGGTGGGCAGGAATCCGCCGGGGAAATTCCCTCCCGGAGGGGGAAATCGACGCCATCGCCATCGTCATCGAGCGGGACATCATCTCATCATCATCATCATCATCATCATCATCTCCACCATCTACACCGCCATCACCACCGCTGCACCTCGTCATCGCTGTAGCAATTCGGGTTAAATCTTGATTGTTTGATAGGGGAAACTCTCCCGGTGTTATTCTATACTTGTTGTAGATGCTATTGAGTGAAACCATTGAACCAAGGTTTATGTTCAGATTGTTATTCATCATCATATCACCTCTGATTGTATTCCATATGATGTCTCGTGAGTAGTTCGTTTAGTTCTTGAGGACATGGGTGAAGTCTAAATGCTAGTAGTGAATTATGGTTGAGTAATATTCAATGTTATGATATTTAAGTTGTGGTGTCATTCTTCTAGTGGTGTCGTGTGAACGTCGACTACACGACACTTCACCATTTATGGGCCTAGGGGAGTGCATCTTGTATTCGGTTGCTAATTGCGGGGTTGCCGGAGTGACAGAAACCTGAGCCCCCGTTAGTATATCGATGCAGGAGGGATCGCAGGATCTCAGAGTTTAAGGCTGTGGTTAGATTTATCTTAATTACTTTCTTGTAGTTGCGGATGCTTGCAAGGGGTATAATCACAAGTATGTATTAGTCCTAGGAAGGGCGGTGCATTAGCATAGGTTCACCCACACAACACTTATCAAAACAATGAAGATTATTAAACCACATGAAGCGAAAGTACTAGACTAAAATCCCCGTGTGTCCTCGGAACGTTTGGTCATTATAAGTAAACAAACCGGCTTGTCCTTTGTGCTAAAAAGGATTGGGCCACTCGCTGCAATTATTTCTCTCGCATTTTATTTACTTGTACTTTATTTATCTGCAATATCAAAACCCCTGAATACTTGTCTGTGAGCATTTACAGTGAATCCTTCATCGAAACTGCTGCCAACACCTTCTGCTCCTCGTTGGGATCGACATTCTTACTTATCGAAGATACTACGATACACCCCCTATACTTGTGGGTCATCAAGACTATTTTCTGGCGCCGTTGCCGGGGAGTGAAGCGCTATTGGTAAGTGGAATTGGTAAGGAAATTTACTGTTTGTGCTGATTTTATTTCTGCCTGCTGCTATAAATCATTATGGAGAGATCCTCTCTTCAATTTCTATTTGGGAAATCTACTACTACTGCAACGGTAGTGGATGAAGCGCCAGGTGAGGAAGTAGTACCATATAAAATACCTATGAAAATTATTGAACGTGTTATGGATAACCGCTATGAAGGGGATGGAACTGTCCATCCTGGTGATCATTTACTGTTTTTGCATGAATTATGCGGTTTATTCAAATGTGCAGGTATTTCTATGAATGAAGTTAGGAAGAAACTATTCACTATATCGCTGTCTGGTAAAGCGGCGCACTGGTATAAATTGCTGAAGAATGGTGATTCTATTGATTGGGAGGACATTGTGCCTTTATTTTATTCCAAATTCTATCCTCCAAGTGAAATTCACAAAGATCGGAACCGCATATATAATTTCTGGCCTCATGATGGAGAGAGTATTGCCCAAGCTTGGGGGAGATTGAAGTCTTTAATGCTCAAATGCCCCATTCATGAGCTTCCTGGTAATGTTATTATTGATAATTTCTATGCAAGACTTTCTTTTCAAGACAAGACCTTGCTGGATACTTCTTGTTCTGGATCATTTACACGCAACAAAGAAGAGTTTAAAAGGGACCTTCTTGATCGGATCCAAGAAAATACTGAAGGATGGGAGAACGACAAAGATAGAGAATCAGGTATAACTTATGATTATAAATGCATTGAAGCTTTTATGGATACTGATAAATTTCGTAATATGAGTGCTACATATGGTCTTGATTCCCAAGTTGTTGCAAATCTTTATAAAGCTTTTGCCTCTCATTATGAACTGCCTAAGAAGAATTTTGATAAGTATCATGAACCGTATAAAGATAAAGTTGATTCATCTGTAAACAAATGTGTAGTGGTTGAAACTGTTGATAATGTTATTCCTGAAGCTTATATTGAAAAAACTCCTTTCCCTGCTAAAATGAAGGAGTACTCTGTCATATCTAGTGCGGTTAATAAAAGTGAAAAGAAACCTAAAGAACCTGAAGAACAAATTAAAATTGAACCTGCTGTTGCTATAGTTAAAGATCTTGTGACTGAAAATGTGGAGGATGGTCATATTATTTTCTGTGAAGATGCTTCTAATATTGTTTCACATCCTAATAAATCCAAACAAGTTAGTGTTCCTATGCTATCTGTTAGAATTGGTGATCATTGCTATTATGGTTTATGTGATATTGGTGCAAGTGTTAGTGCTATTCCTTATGAGCTTTACACGGAGATTATGCACGAAATTGGTTCTTGTGAACTTGAAGATATTGATGTGGTTATTCATCTGGCTAATAGAGAAACTATTTCTCCAATTGGTATTGTTCGAGATGTGGAAGTTCTATGTGGTAAGATTAAATATCCTGCTGACTTTTTGGTACTTGGTTCTGCTGCTAGTGATCATTGTCCTATCATTTTTGGTAGACCTTTTCTAAATACTTGTGGAGCTATTATAGATTGTAAGAAAGAGAAAATTTTGACTAGATTTGCTGGTGAACCTTATGAATTTAACTTTTCTAAATTTACCAAAACTCCTTATAAAGCTGACTTGCCTAGTAATGATTTTAAAATGGAGCAGTGTGCATCTATTGTTCTTGTTCCTAATAATCCTTTGCAGCAACATTTGGAGAATAGTGAAAGTGAAGCTTTTAGGAAAGAAAGAGATGAGCTTGAGGAAATTTTTCTTCGCCAACCTATTCTCAAGCATGATTTACCGGTGGAAGATTTGGGTACAACACCGCCACCAAAGGAAGATCCTGTTTTTGATTTAAAGCCTTTACCTGATAATCTTAAATATGCTCATATTGATGATAAGAAAATATATCCTGTTATTATTAGTTCTAAGCTTTCAGAGGTTGAGGAAGAAAGGTTATTGGAAATATTGAAGAAACACCGAGGAGCTATTGGCTATACTCTTGATGATTTGAAAGGGATTTCTCCTTCTATTTGCCAACATGCTATTAATATGGAAGATGATGCAAAGCCTGTTGTTGAACATCAACGTCGTCTAATTCCGAAGATGAAGGAAGTGGTAAGGAACGAGGTATTAAAACTCCTTGAAGCTGGTATTATATATCCTATTGCTGATAGTAGATGGGTTAGTCCTGTTCATTGTGTTCCTAAGAAAGGAGGAATGACTGTTGTGCCTAATGATAATGATGAGCTTATTCCTCAAAGAATAGTTGTAGGTTATAGAATGTGCATTGATTTTCGAAAAGTTAATAAAGTTACTAAGAAAGATCATTACCCTTTACCCTTTATTGATCAAATGCTAGAAAGATTGTCTAAAAATACTCATTTTTGCTTTCTTGATGGTTATTCTGGGTTTTCACAAATTGCTGTTAAAGCTAAAGATCAAGAGAAAACCACTTTTACTTGTCCTTATGGAACTTATGCTTATAGGCGTATGCCTTTTGGTTTATGTAATGCTCCTGCTACTTTTCAAAGATGCATGTCTGCTATTTTTCATGGTTTTTGCGAAAGTATTGTAGAGGTGTTCATGGATGATTTTTCTGTCTATGGGAATTCTTTTGATAATTGCTTGCGAAACCTTGATAAAGTTTTGCAGAGATGTGAAGAAACTAACCTTGTTCTTAATTGGGAGAAATGTCACTTTATGGTTAATGAAGGAATTGTATTGGGACATAAAATTTCCGAGAGAGGTATTGAAGTTGATAGAGCTAAAGTTGAAGCAATTGAGAAGATGCCCTACCCGAGGGATGTTAAAGGTATTCGTAGTGTTCTTGGTCATGCTGGGTTTTATAGGAGATTTATTAAAGATTTCTCTAAAATTTCAAAGCCTCTTACTAATCTTCTTCAAAAAGATGTACCTTTTGTTTTTGATGATGATTGTAAGGAAGCTTTTGAAACTCTAAAGAAAGCCTTAACAACTGCTCCTGTAGTTGAACCTCCTGATTGGAATTTGCCTTTTGAAATTATGTGTGATGCTAGTGATTTTGCTGTAGGCGCTGTTCTTGGACAGCGGGTAGATAAAAAATTAAATGTTATTCATTATGCTAGTAAGACTCTTGATGCTGCTCAAAGAAATTATGCTACAACTGAAAAGGAATTGTTAGCTGTAGTCTTTGCTTGTGATAAATTTAGACCCTATATTGTTGATTCGAAAGTTACAATTCATACTGATCATGCTGCAATTAGATACCTTATGACAAAGAAAGATGCTAAACCAAGGCTTATTAGATGGGTACTTCTGTTGCAAGAATTTGATTTACATATTATAGATAGGAAAGGTGCTGATAATCCTGTTGCTGATAATTTGTCTAGATTGGAAAATATTGCTTATGATCCTGTTCCTGTTAATGATAGTTTTCCAAATGAACAATTGGCTGTAATAAAGGTGAGCTCGCGAGAGAGCCCTTGGTATGCAGATTATGCTAACTTTATTGTTTCGAAGTATTTGCCTCCAACCTTTTCAGCTCAGCAAAGGAGGAAATTCTTTTATGACTTGAGGCATTATTTTTGGGATGACCCACACTTATATAAAGAAGGAGTAGATGGTATTATGCGAAGATGTGTTCCTGAATATGAACAACAGGAGATATTGAATAAATGTCATGGAAGTGTTTATGGAGGACATCACGCTGGAGATAGAACCGCGCAAAAGGTTCTACAATCAGGTTTTTATTGGCCAACACTCTTCAAAGATGCAAGGAAATTTATTTTATCTTGTGATGAATGTCAAAGAGTTGGTAATATCTCCAGACGCAATGAAATGCCTATGAATTATACTCTTGTTATTGAACCATTCGATTGTTGGGGATTCGACTTCATGGGTCCTTTCCCTTCTTCAGACGGTAACACTCATATACTTGTCGCTGTTGATTATGTTACTAAATGGGTAGAAGCTATACCTACAAAGAGTGCTGATGGTGAGACCTCTATAAAAATGCTTGTAGATGTTATATTTCCTAGATTTGGAGTACCTAGATATATTATGACTGATGGAGGTTCTCATTTCATTCATGGAGGTTTTAGAAAAACTCTTGCTAAGTATGGTATTAATCATAGAATTGCTTCTGCTTATCACCCTCAAACTAGTGGTCAAGTAGAATTATCAAATAGAGAGATTAAAGCTATCTTGGGTAAGACTGTTAATAAATCTAGAAAGAATTGGGCTAGCAAATTGAAAGAAGCACTATGGGCTTATAGAACTGCTTATAAAAATCCTATGGGAATGTCACCTTATAAAATGGTTTATGGAAAAGCTTGTCATTTACCTTTAGAACTAGAGCACAAAGCTTATTGGGCTGTTAGAGAACTAAATAAAGATCCTAAATTAGCCGGTAATAAGAGGTTGTTGCAATTAAGTTCTCTAGATGAATGGAGAAGTGAAGCTTATGAAAATGCTAAACTCTTTAAAGAAAAAGTTAAGAAATGGCATGATAGAAGGATTATCAAAAGAGAGTTTAATATTGGGGATAAAGTCCTATTGTATCGGTCTCGTCTCAGATTCTTTGCAGGGAAATTACTCTCGAAGTGGGAAGGACCATATGTTGTTGAGGAGGTGTATCGTTCAGGAGCAATTAAAATTAGCTCTCTCCAAGGCAATGCCACACAAGTGGTGAATGGACAAAGACTCAAGCATTATATCTCGGGTGATTCTTATAATGTTGATGTTGATATTATTCAAGTGGAAACACCGGAGGCTTTCATCAAAGGACAAATTGACAGTCCGCCAGAACTCGACTTTGAATAGGTAACAGTATAGGTAATAAAAAGTCCGCGTTTACCTTTCCGAACATTATTTCTGCTGTTTTTAGAAAATATGAAAAATTACGGAATCGAAACGGAGTGGAAAAGACGCACGAGGGCGTGCCACCATAGGCCGGCGCGGGCCCCACCCTGGCCGCGCCGACCTATGGTCTGGCCGCCTCGGCGTCCCGTTTCCACTCGTTTTCGGCCTGGAACCTTCCTTTTGTCGTAAAAATATTTGCTATATAATCCCCCGGACCCCTGGAGGTCCGTAATATCGTTTTCTCGTCGTGTTTTGTTTCGAGCTGTTTTCTGCCAGGATCTGCTTCGGATCTAGATCCATCATGTCTTCGTCGGGAACTCAGAAGGACAGCTTCTTTGAGGACGTCGTCAACCCGTACATGAACGAGCTGAAGATGCACCCCAAAGAGTTGCAGCTCGTGGATGGAGAGTTGCAGATCAAAGATGTCCAGGGTCCTAAGGGAGAAGGGAGCTTGGAAGACAGGATGGAGAAGCTGGAACAAGAGGTTTTCAACTACAAGAAGATGGCTGAGCGTGAAGTGGATATCTTTCACAAGATTGTGTCTGAACTCATTGATGGACACAAGAAGGAGACTGCAAAGCTGTGGGACGATATCTTCTCACTTCACGACACCACCAACAAACTCCAAGCTCAACTCTATGATGTCCATAATCAGAACTGTGAGTATGAAAACAGGTTTAAGCGCATAAGTCATGCTGCTAGTTTCAGGTTTCCGGAAACCAAGATGTCTTTTGTTGATGGAGGGCCTCTTCCATGGAAGTCTGATGACGACAAAGATTCACCATCATCACCGAAGGAGTAATTCATCATCGGTATTGGCATCCCCTTGGTTTGTTCCAAGCTTGGGGGAGTGCCGCGGTATCACATCATCATTACCTTTATCTTTTACTATCAAGTAGTGTCATATCATGAGTAGGGAAGTTATCATATGGAATAGTATGCAATGTGGAAGTATCTCTCTTAGTTAGTTATCTATGTATCCGTTGGTGTGAGTTATCATTATGGAATATTAATGAGAAGTCTTATCATTTACTTTTTGCACACCTTATTTTAGTTTGCAATCTCCATTATATGATTACTCTTGACATGAGTATTGATATCACTTTGGGAGCATCAAGTAAATCTATTTGGTTTTGGCAAACTTAGCATTGGTCAATAGCAACAACATCTTGATGTTTAATGAAAGAGAGAAATACACTTAGATACATTATTCTATTATCTCTATGCTTAGTATTCTAAAGTTAAAGTTGCTTGTGCTTATGAGAAAGATGCATGATTGTTCTATCATATGTATATTTGTTTGATTCCCTCAACCTTTATGCTTGCTATCAAACCTTGCTAGCCAAAGACCTGTATCGAGAGGAGATGTATCGAGAGGAGAGCTAGAACCGCGCAAAAGGTTCTACAATCAGGTTTTTATTGGCCAACACTCTTCAAAGATGCAAGGAAATTTATTTTATCTTGTGATGAATGTCAAAGAGTTGGTAATATCTCCAGACGCAATGAAATGCCTATGAATTATACTCTTGTTATTGAACCATTCGATTGTTGGGGATTCGACTTCATGGGTCCTTTCCCTTCTTCAGACGGTAACACTCATATACTTGTCGCTGTTGATTATGTTACTAAATGGGTAGAAGCTATACCTACAAAGAGTGCTGATGGTGAGACCTCTATAAAAATGCTTGTAGATGTTATATTTCCTAGATTTGGAGTACCTAGATATATTATGACTGATGGAGGTTCTCATTTCATTCATGGAGGTTTTAGAAAAACTCTTGCTAAGTATGGTATTAATCATAGAATTGCTTCCGCTTATCACCCTCAAACTAGTGGTCAAGTAGAATTATCAAATAGAGAGATTAAAGCTATCTTGGGTAAGACTGTTAATAAATCTAGAAAGAATTGGGCTAGCAAATTGAAAGAAGCACTATGGGCTTATAGAACTGCTTATAAAAATCCTATGGGAATGTCACCTTATAAAATGGTTTATGGAAAAGCTTGTCATTTACCTTTAGAACTAGAGCACAAAGCTTATTGGGCTGTTAGAGAACTAAATAAAGATCCTAAATTAGCCGGTAATAAGAGGTTGTTGCAATTAAGTTCTCTAGATGAATGGAGAAGTGAAGCTTATGAAAATGCTAAACTCTTTAAAGAAAAAGTTAAGAAATGGCATGATAGAAGGATTATCAAAAGAGAGTTTAATATTGGGGATAAAGTCCTATTGTATCGGTCTCGTCTCAGATTCTTTGCAGGGAAATTACTCTCGAAGTGGGAAGGACCATATGTTGTTGAGGAGGTGTATCGTTCAGGAGCAATTAAAATTAGCTCTCTCCAAGGCAATGCCACACAAGTGGTGAATGGACAAAGACTCAAGCATTATATCTCGGGTGATTCTTATAATGTTGATGTTGATATTATTCAAGTGGAAACACCGGAGGCTTTCATCAAAGGACAAATTGACAGTCCGCCAGAACTCGACTTTGAATAGGTAACAGTATAGGTAATGAAAAGTCCGCGTTTACCTTTCCGAACATTATTTCTGCTGTTTTTAGAAAATATGAAAAATTGCGAAATCGAAACGGAGTGGAAAAGACGCACGAGGGCGTGCCACCATAGGCCGGGCCCCACCCTGGCCGCGCCGACCTATGGTCTGGCCGCCTCGGCGTCCCGTTTCCACTCGTTTTCGGCCTGGAACCTTCCTTTTGTCGTAAAAATATTTGCTATATAATCCCCCGGACCCCTGGAGGTCCGTAATATCGTTTTCTCGTCGTGTTTTGTTTCGAGCTGTTTTCTGCCAGGATCTGCTTCGGATCTAGATCCATCATGTCTTCGTCGGGAACTCAGAAGGACAGCTTCTTTGAGGACGTCGTCAACCCGTACATGAACGAGCTGAAGATGCACCCCAAAGAGTTGCAGCTCGTGGATGGAGAGTTGCAGATCAAAGATGTCCAGGGTCCTAAGGGAGAAGGGAGCTTGGAAGACAGGATGGAGAAGCTGGAACAAGAGGTTTTCAACTACAAGAAGATGGCTGAGCGTGAAGTGGATATCTTTCACAAGATTGTGTCTGAACTCATTGATGGACACAAGAAGGAGACTGCAAAGCTGTGGGACGATATCTTCTCACTTCACGACACCACCAACAAACTCCAAGCTCAACTCTATGATGTCCATAATCAGAACTGTGAGTATGAAAACAGGTTTAAGCGCATAAGTCATGCTGCTAGTTTCAGGTTTCCGGAAACCAAGATGTCTTTTGTTGATGGAGGGCCTCTTCCATGGAAGTCTGATGACGACAAAGATTCACCATCATCACCGAAGGAGTAATTCATCATCGGTATTGGCATCCCCTTGGTTTGTTCCAAGCTTGGGGGAGTGCCGCGGTATCACATCATCATCATTACCTTTATCTTTTACTATCAAGTAGTGTCATATCATGAGTAGGGAAGTTATCATATGGAATAGTATGCAATGTGGAAGTATCTCTCTTAGTTAGTTATCTATGTATCCGTTGGTGTGAGTTATCGTTATGGAATATTAATGAGAAGTCTTATCATTTACTTTTTGCACACCTTATTTTAGTTTGCAATCTCCATTATATGATTACTCTTGACATGAGTATTGATATCACTTTGGGAGCATCAAGTAAATCTATTTGGTTTTGGCAAACTTAGCATTGGTCAATAGCAACAACATCTTGATGTTTAATGAAGAGAGAAATACACTTAGATACATTATTCTATTATCTCTATGCTTAGTATTCTAAAGTTAAAAGTTGCTTGTGCTTATGAGAAAGATGCATGATTGTTCTATCATATGTATATTTGTTTGATTCCCTCAACCTTTATGCTTGCTATCAAACCTTGCTAGCCAAAGACCTGTATCGAGAGGAGATGCTTCTCATACATCCATAACCTTAGACCAAACCTATGCCATTTGTGTCCACCATACCTACCTACTACATGGTATTTTCTGCCATTCCAAGTAAATACTTCATGTGCTACCTTTAAATTATTCAAACTATTACTCCTTATTTGTGTCAATGTTTTATAGCTCATGAGGAAGTATGTGGTGTTTCATCTTTCAATCTTGTTGGGCGGACTTTCACCAATGGACTAGCGGCACATCCGCTTATCCAATAACTTTGCAATAAGAGCTGGCAACGGGGTTCCCAGCCCCAATTAATAACTTTCATTAATAATTCTCTTCACATGTTTTGCTCTGATTTATCAGTAAGCAACTTAATTTTGCAATAGACACTCCTCCATGGTATGTGAATGTTGGAAGGCACCCGAGGATTCGGTTAGCCATGGATTGAGAAAGCCAAGGTTGGGGGAGTGTCATCCTTAATAAAACTAAAATACATGTGTAAACAAAAGAGAAGGGGGATGATCTACCTTGCTGGTAGAGATGCCGTCCCTCATGGGAGCCGCTCTTTGAAGGTTCGCTTGGCAAGGGGGTTAGAGTACCCGCTACCATTCGTTGACAACAACAAACACCGCTCAAAAATCTTACTTTCATGCTCTTTATATGATTTCAAAACTTGAAAAGCTCTAGCACATGATTTAATCCCTGCTTCCCTCTGCGAAGGGCCTATCTTTTACTTTTATGTTGAGTCAGTAAACCTATTTCCCTCTATCTCAAGCAAGCAATTGAGTTGTTGTGAACCAATCATTTATGCTGTGATCCAGTTAATCATGTCTTTTATACTTTCTTGTTTAGTACCAATTTTATCTGAATGAATATGACTTTGAAGTTATCAATGATTATGAAGAGATTGTCATGCTTAAATATGAAGGCTCAGCTATAAATTCTAATATGAAAGCTTTGCTTAGAAGTACAATCCGTTAGTAGTTCTCTGACCAAGAACAAAGTTTGCCATCACCAATTATGATTTCTTATGCACCTTTACTTGTGATTTCTCTTTACTTATTTCAAGATGAGTTATATGAGGAAGTTGTTTACCAGAATGTCTTGTGTGAATGAATATGATGCTTCTTGTCCGTATTTTATTTATCGACTCTTCACTCCATAAACATGTGGTCTTGTTTATCGAGCTCAGTTTCGCTTGGGGACAAGCGAGGTCTAAGCTTGGGGGAGTTGATACGTCCAATTTGCATCACTATTTTGTATCATAATTTGCTGTTATTCATTGATATATTTAATATTGGGACACAATACTTATGTTATTTCATCTATTTTGCATGTTTCATCATCATTGGAGGATCAAGCACCGGAGCCAGGATTCTGCTGGAAAAAGCACCGTCAGAACGCAATATTTCGGAAGATCAACTGTGGAAGGGAATTTCACGTAAATTCCTATTTTCCAGATGACGGAGGGAGCCAAAAGGGGAGCAGAGAGGAGCCACTGTGGGCCCAGACCACAGGGCGGCGCGGCCAAGGCCCTAGCCGCGCCACTCTGGGGCCCCACAGCCCCTTTCGCCTCCTTTTCTTCGCGTACTCCTTCGCCCGAAAACCTAAGCCACAGAGAGGACCTCACGAAGGGTTACAGCCGCCTCTGCGGGGCGGAGAACACCAGAGAGAAAAGAGCTCTCCGGCGGGCAGGAATCCGCCGGGGAAATTCCCTCCCGGAGGGGGAAATCGACGCCATCGCCATCGTCATCGAGCGGGACATCATCTCCATCATCATCATCATCATCTCCACCATCTACACCGCCATCACCACCGCTGCACCTCGTCATCGCTGTAGCAATTCGGGTTAAATCTTGATTGTTTGATAGGGGAAACTCTCCCGGTGTTATTCTATACTTGTTGTAGATGCTATTGAGTGAAACCATTGAACCAAGGTTTATGTTCAGATTGTTATTCATCATCATATCACCTCTGATTGTATTCCATATGATGTCTCGTGAGTAGTTCGTTTAGTTCTTGAGGACATGGGTGAAGTCTAAATGCTAGTAGTGAATTATGGTTGAGTAATATTCAATGTTATGATATTTAAGTTGTGGTGTCATTCTTCTAGTGGTGTCGTGTGAACGTCGACTACACGACACTTCACCATTTATGGGCCTAGGGGAGTGCATCTTGTATTCGGTTGCTAATTGCGGGGTTGCCGGAGTGACAGAAACCTGAGCCCCCGTTAGTATATCGATGCAGGAGGGATCGCAGGATCTCAGAGTTTAAGGCTGTGGTTAGATTTATCTTAATTACTTTCTTGTAGTTGCGGATGCTTGCAAGGGGTATAATCACAAGTATGTATTAGTCCTAGGAAGGGCGGTGCATTAGCATAGGTTCACCCACACAACACTTATCAAAACAATGAAGATTATTAAACCACATGAAGCGAAAGTACTAGACTAAAATCCCCGTGTGTCCTCAGGAACGTTTGGTCATTATAAGTAAACAAACCGGCTTGTCCTTTGTGCTAAAAAGGATTGGGCCACTCGCTGCAATTATTTCTCCCGCATTTTATTTACTTGTACTTTATTTATCTGCAATATCAAAACCTCCTGAATACTTGTCTGTGAGTATTTACAGTGAATCCTTCATCGAAACTGCTGCCAACACCTTCTGCTCCTCGTTGGGATCGACATTCTTACTTATCGAAGATACTACGATACACCCCCTATACTTGTGGGTCATCACAACTCACATGATATTCAACAAAGGTGTGACAGGTTGATGGCGTCCCCAGAAAACATGGTTACCGCTCAACAAGCAACTTATAAGAACTAAGATACATAAGCGACATATTCATTACCACAATAGTTTTTTAGGCTACTTTCCCATGAGCTATGTATTGCAAAGACAAGGAATGAATTTTTAAAGGTAGCACGCAAGCAATTTACTTTGGAATGGCAGAAAAATACCACATAGTAGGTAGTTATGGTGGACACAAATGGCATAGGTTTTGGCTCAAGGTTTTTGGATGCACGAGAAGCATTCCCTCTCAGTACAAGGCTTTGGCTAGCAAGGTTGTTTGAAGCAAACACAAGTATAAACCGGTACAACAACACTTACACAAGAACATATTGCAAGCATTATAAGACTCTACACTGTCTTCCTTGTTGTTCAAACACTTTTACCAGAAAATATCTATACCTTAGAGAGACCAATCATGCAATCCAAATTTCAACAAACTCTACGGTAGTTCTCCACTAATAGATTTAAACTACATGATGCAAGAGCTTAAACATGATCTACTTGAGAGCTCGAAACAATTGCCAAGTATCAAATTATTCAAGACAATATGAAGCATTTTCTGTTTCCAACCAAATAACATAAGTATAAGTGCTGCGGCTTTCAGCTTTCGCCATAACATGAAAAATAAAACGAAGAACACAAGTGTTCAAATGAAAAACAGAGCGTGTCTCTCTCCAACACAAGGATTGCTAGGATCCGAATTTATTCAAACATAAACAAAAATAAAAGCAAACAGACGCTCCAAGTAAAGCACATAGGATGTGACGGAATTAAAATATAGTTTCACTAGAGGTGACTTGATAAGTTTTGATGAAGAAGGGGATGCCTTGGGCATCCCCAAGCTTAGAAGCTTGAGTCTTCTTGAAATATGCAGGGATGAACCATGGGGGCATCCCCAAGCTTAGACTTTTCACTCTTCTTGATCATATTATATCATCCTCCTCTCTTGATCCTTGAAAACTTCCTCCACACCAAACTCAAAGCAATCTTATTAGAGGGTTAGTGCATAATCAAAAATTCACATGTTCAGCAAGGACACAATCATTCTCAACACTTCTGGACATTACCCAAGGCTACTGAAATTTAATGGAGCAAAGAAATCCACTCAAACACAGTAAAAGAGGCAATGTGAAATAAAAGGCAGAATCTGTCAAAACAGAATAGTCCGTAAAGACGAATTTGATAGATCATGCAAGAACATAAATAACACATATATGATAGATCAATAATCAACTTGACATAGTATTCCATATTCATCGGATCCCAACAAACACAACATGTAGCATTACAAATAGATGATCTCGATCATGATAGGCAGCTCACAAGATCTAAACATGATAGCACAAGAGGAGAAGACAACCATCTAGCTACTGCTATGGACCCATAGTCCAAGGATGAACTACTCACGCATCAGTCCGGAGGCGGGCATGGTGATGTAGAGCCCTCCGGTGATGATTCCCCTCTCCGGCAGGGTGCCGGAGGCGATCTTATGAACCCCCGAGGTAGGGTTGACGGCGGCGGGGTCTCTGGAACTTTTCTCGTATCGTGGCTCTCGGTACTAGTGTTTTCGCGATGGAAGGAATAAATAGGCGAAGGGGCAGCGTCGGGGGGGCGCCCGAGGGGCCCACCCCATAGGGCGTCGCGCCAGGAGGTGGGGTCGTGCCCCCCTATGGTGTGGCCGCCTCGTGGCTCCTCTTCATCTCCTCTGCGGTGTTCTGGAAGGCTCCGTGGAAAATAGGACCGTGGGCTTTTGTTTCGTCCAATTCCGAGAATATTCGTAAACTAACTTTTCTGAAATAAAAAACAGAAAACAGGAACTGGCACTGCGGCATCTTGTTAATAGGTTAGTCCCGGAAAATGCATAAAAACATTATAAAGTATGACTAAAACATGTTGGTATTGTCATAAAACTAGCATGGAACATAAGAAATTATAGATACGTTGGAGACGTATCATATGGCTTCACAAAGTATCACTAGATGTATTTGGCTAGGGTTATACTAATTACCTCTCTCTCACTCCACAAGGATTTGGACTATAATCTAGGGTTCTACTCAAGGGATGATGATGTGATTATCTGAATATGTGGTTTGCCTAAGAATTCTACCTTGCTATCTTCTGTAGCTTGTTCTTCAGGAATTCTGATAAACCTGCTTCTTGTGGTATGCCTCCACCTCCTAGCTGCTTCATCTTGATCCTATCTAAATCATGGACTGGCCCAACTCTTTGGTTTGCTTGTATCATGGTACAAGATGATGAAATGGATGAGGTAGAGGGTTCCTTTTATAGGCTTGGGCATGCTCTAGTATCATGACACATAGGTGGGTGACTCTTGTTTTGATTTGATGAGTAAGGTGCTTGGTTGTCATGCTCTCATCCATAGCAATCCTTTAAGCATGAGGTGGCATAGCTTAGGATTCAAGCTATGTAGATATTTTCATCCTATGTGGCATGGGTATTATCCTCTCATGTGATTTGTTTTTGGATAGCCAAGTGGCTTTTGTTACTAAATATCTTGTGAATGATTTTATGCTTGTGGGTGAGTCACTATATCATATGTGATTGTATTTATATTGTAATTGGGATCAAAATGTCAAAGACAAGGATTATACCCCAATTTTGAATGGTGATGTTTGATTTCACCAAGGCATGATCATATGAGTTTCAAAATACTCATAGTTTATTTTATTCAAATAGTTTGAACTATAATTCGTAATGTAAACGAATTTAGTTTTGTGATATTCCACATATTTAATAAGTTATGATTAAAATCAGAATGTGTGGCTTTTATGCACTTAGGTCCTTGTGTTTTACCATATTTGGTAATAAGTTTTAAAGTGAATTCAATTATACCTCAAGGTAGTTGCTCAACTTTTAAGGATTAATAATTTAGAGTTTGTTTCTTATCTCTTTGATGGTATATACATCTCCCATCTCTAGAGTTTAATGATAATCTTGTGTTGGTGTTAAATTCAAAAGTTTATTTCAAGAAATACCATGAGGTTCATGGTAGGGATATTTATTTGTTTAAGACATGGAAACGATAAGTCAAGAATGGTTTTTCATTTGTTTCTTGTTCTTTGATTTGTAGTTACATATGAATCAAGGTGTTGGTTTTTTATGATCTTTCTTATGATCTTTTATAAGATCAAGTAGTTGATCCTTGATTAAACTGTTGTTGTGTTGGTTTTAGTTCCATTTGATCCAACCCCTTAGATCAAGTCATCTCTACCCAAAACAAGGTTTTAGCAAAGTCACATTGAGGTTTATAGCACTTGACTTGATGAGCTACTTCAATTCCACCAAGGTCAAGTGAAACTTCAGTTACTGTGACTGTTTTACTTTAAAGCGCGAAAATTCCCCAGATTTTCTATGCATGAATGGGGCTCGGCTCCTCTACAGTAGTGTTACTACTGTACAGATACAATAGCATTTAAATCAACCGTTCACTCCAAATCGAAAGGTTCTCTGCTTTCTCTTAACTCTGTTGTCAATGTGGAAAGAAAAAAAACAAGGGGATGAAGATGGTCCTCAGCTCCCCGGCCGGCCGGGGCAGAAGTTGTAGGGGCAATCACGCAGCTGAAGTCGTATATGCACGACGATAGGGATGTTTGATACGTCTCCAACGTATCGATAATTTCTTATGTTCCATGCTACATTATTGATGACATCTACATGTTTTATACACATTATATGTCGTATTTACGCATTTTCTGGAACTAACCTATTAACAAGATGCCGAAGAGCCGGTTGTTGTTTTCTGCTGTTTTTCAGAAATCCTAGTAAGGAAATATCTCGGAATTGGACGAAATCAACGCCCGGTCCTATTTTTGCACGAAGCTTTCCGGAGCGTGAAGGGAAAGGAAGTGGGGCCACGAGGCGCCGCCATTAGGGCGCGGTGGCCTTGGCCGCGCGGCCCTAGCGTGTGGGGCCCTCGTGTGGCCCCCGCGTTGCCCTTCCGCCTACTTAAAGCCTCCGTCGCGAAACCCCCGGCGAGATACGGAAAACCTTGAGACGCCGCCGCCGAATCCCATCTCGGGATTCGGAGATCGCCTCCGGCACCCTGCCGGAGAGGGGAATCATCTCCGGAGGACTCTTCATCGCCATGATCGCCTCCGGAGTGATGAGTGAGTAGTTCACCCCTGGACTATGGGTCCATAGCAGTAGCTAGATGGTCGTCTTCTCCTAATTGTGCTTCATTGTTGGATCTTGTGAGCTGCCTAACATGATCAAGATCATATATCTGTAATACTATATGTTGTGTTTGTCGGGATCCGATGGATAGAGAATACTATGTTATGGTGATTATCAATCTATTACCTATGTGTTGTTTATGATCTTGCATGCTCCCCGTTATTAGTAGAGACTCTGGCCAAGTTTTTGCTCTTAACTCCAAGAGGGAGTATTTATGCTCGATAGTGGGTTCATGCCTCCATTAAATCTGGGACAGTGACATAAAGTTCTAAGGTTGTGGATGTGCTGTTGCCACTAGGGATAAAACATTGATGCTATGTCTAAGGATGTAGTTGTTGATTACATTACGCACCATACTTAATGCAATTGTCTGTTGCTTGCAACTTAATACTGAAAGGGGTTCGGATGATAACCTGAAGGTGGACTTTTTAGGCATAGATGCATGTTAGATGGCGGTCTATGTACTTTGTCGTAATGCCCTGATTAAATCTCACTATATTTATCATATCATGTATATGCATTGTTATGCCCTTTTCTATTTGTCAATTGCCCGACTGTAATTTGTTCACCCAACATGCTTTTATCTTATGGGAGAGACACCTCTAGTGAACTGTGGACCCCGGTCCTATTCTTTACATCGCATACAATCTACTGCAATACTTGTTTTACTGTTTTCTTCGCAAACAATCATCTTCCACACAATACGGTTAATCCTTTGTTACAGCAAGCCGGTGAGATTGACAACCTCACTGTTTCGTTGGGGCAAAGTACTTTGGTTGTGTTGTGCAGGTTCCACGTTGGCGCCGGAATCCCTGGTGTTGCGCCGCATCACATTTCGCCACCATCAACCTTCAACGTGCTTCTTGACTCCTACTGGTCCGATTAAACCTTGGTTTCTTTCTGAGGGAAACTTGCCACTGTGCGCATCATACCTTTCTCTTGGGGTTCCCAACGGACATGTACATCTACGCGCATCAAGCAAATTTCTGGCGCCATTGCCGGGGAGATCAAGACACGCTGCAAGGGGAGTCTCCACTTCCCAATCTCTTTACTTTGTTTTTGTCTTGCTTTATTTTATTTACTACTTTGTTTGCTGCACCTAAACAAAACACAAAAAAATTAGTTGCTAGTTTTACTTTATTTATTGTCTTGTTCTCTATATCAAAAACACAAAAAATTAGTTACTTGCATTTACTTTATCTAGTTTGCTTTATTTACTGTTGCTAAAATGAATACCCCTGAAAATACTAAGTTGTGTGACTTCACAAACACAAATAATAATGATTTCCTATGCACACCTATTGCTCCACCTGCTACTACAGCAGAATTCTTTGAAATTAAACCTGCTTTACTGAACCTTGTTATGAGAGATCAATTTTCTGGTGTTAGTTCTGATGATGCTGCTGCCCATCTTAATAATTTTGTTGAACTTTGTGAAATGCAAAAATATAAGGATGTAGATGGTGATATTATTAAATTGAAATTGTTTCCTTTCTCATTAAGAGGAAGAGCTAAAGATTGGTTGCTATCTTTTCCTAAGAATAGTATTGATTCATGGACTAAATGTAAGGATGCTTTTATTGGTAGATATTATCCTCCCGCTAAAATTATATCTTTGAGAAGTAGCATAATGAATTTTAAGCAATTAGATACTGAACATGTTGCTCAAGCATGGGAGAGAATGAAAACTTTGGTAAAGAATTGCCCAACCCATGGACTGACTACTTGGATGATCATCCAAACCTTCTATGCAGGACTAAATTTTTCTTCGCGGAATTTATTGGATTCAGCTGCTGGAGGTACCTTTATGTCCATCACTTTGGGGGCGGCTACAAAGCTTCTTGATGATATGATGATAAATTACTCTGAATGGCACACGGAAAGAGCTCCACAAGGTAAGAAGGTAAATTCTGTTGAAGAAACCTCTTCCTTGAGTGATAACATTGATGTGATTATGTCTATGCTTGTGAATGGTAGATCTAATGTTGATCCTAATAATGTTCCTTTAGCTTCATTGGTTGCTCAAGAAGAAAATGTTGATGTGAATTTCATTAAAAACAATAATTTCAACAACAATGCTTATAGGAACAACTCTGGTAATAACTATAGGCCATATCCTTCTGCTAATGGTAATGGTTATGGTAATTCTTATGGGAATTCTTACAATAATAATAGGAGTGTACCCCCTGGTCTTGAAGTATGCTTAAAGAATTTATTAGTACACAAACTGCTTTTAACAAATCTGTTGAGGAAAAGCTTGATAAAATTGATATTATTGCTTCTAGAGTTGATAGACTTGCCTCTGATGTTGATCTATTAAAATTGAAAGTTATGCCTAATAATGATATTGATAATAAGATTACTACTACAGCAAATGCCATCCAAGTTAGAATTAATGAGAATATAAGATTAATGGCTGAACTGCGTGCTAGGTGGGATAGAGAAGAAAATGAAAAACTAGCTAAAGAGAATAATGTAGCTAAAGTTTGGACTATTACCACCATTAGTAATGATAATGATTCACATGTTTCTGCACCTCCTACTATCAATGGTAAAATAATTGGTGTTGGCAATGTTTCTACTCCTAGTGCAAAGCGTACAAAACTGCCTGAAATTGCTAAAACTGCTGAAACTGCTTGTGATAAAACTGCTGAAATTTTTTCCAACCTTGGGGACAATGATCCCATTGCTGTAGCTCATAATGATTTATATTTTGATGATTGCCACATCTCTGAAGTTATAAAGTTCTTACAAAAACTTGCTAAAAGTCCTAATGCTAGTGCTATAAATTTAGCCTTTACAAAACATATTACAAATGCTCTCATAAAAGCTAGAGAAGAGAAACTAAAACTTGAAACTTCTATTCCTAGAAAGTTAGAAGATGGTTGGGAGCCCATCATTAAAATGAAATTCAATGACTTTGAATGTAATGCTTTATGTGATCTTGGTGCAAGTATTTCTGTTATGCCTAAAAAGATTTATGATATGCTTGACTTGCCACCATTGAAGAATTGTTATTTGGATGTTAATCTTGCCGATAATGTTAAAAAGAAACCTTTGGGGAGGATTGATAATGTGCACATTACGGTTAACAATAACCTTGTCCCCGTTGATTTTGTTGTCTTGGATATCGAATGCAATGCATCTTGTCCTATTGTGTTGGGAAGATCTTTTCTTCGAACCGTTGGTGCTTGTTATTGATATGAGGGAAGGTAATATTAAATATCAATTTCCTCTCAAGAAAGGTATGGAACACTTCCCTAGAAAGAGAATGAAGTTGCCTTTTGATTCTATTATTAGAACAAGTTATGATGTTGATGCTTCTACTCTTGATGTTACTTGATTTGCACTTTCTGCGCCTAGCTTAAAGAAAAGCGCTTATGGGAGACAACCCATGTTTTTACTACAGTACTTTGTTTTATATTTGAGTCTTGGAAGTTGTTACTACTGTAGCAACCTCTCCTTATCATGTTTTTGTGCCAAGTAAAGTTTCTATGTTAAAGTTGATGTTATATTTGGGATCGCTGCGCAGAAACAGCATTGCTGTCTGTCACGAATTCTGTCATAAGTCTCTGTAAAAAAATCAAAAAAATCTGCAAAATTACGAGCGTGATCCTCAGATATGTACGCAACTTTCATTGGTTTTGAGTTTTTCCATTTGAGCAAGTCTAGTGCACCTTTCAGGTTCGTCTTTACGGACTGTTCTGTTTTTGACAGATTCTGCCTTTTATTTCGCATTGCCGTATTTGCTATGTTGGATGAATTCCTTTGATCCACTAATGTCCAGTAGCTTTGTGCAATGTCCAGAAGTGTTAAGAATGATTGTGTCACCTCTGAATATGTGAATTATTAATTGTGCACTAACCCTCTAATGAGTTTGCTTGAAGTTTGGTGTGAAGGAAGTTTTCAAGGGTCAAGAGAGGAGTATGATATACTATGATCAAGAGGAGTGATAACTCTAAGCTTGGGGATGCCCCCGTGGTTCATCCCTGCATATTTTAAGAAGACTCAAGCGTCTAAACTTGGGGATGCCCAAGGCATCCCCTTCTTCATCGACAACATCATCAGGTTCCTCCCCTGAAACTATATTTTTATTCAGTCACATCTTGTGTTCTTTACTTGGAGCGTCGGTTTGATTTGTTTTTTTTGTTTTTGTTTGAATAAAATGGATCCTAGCATTCACTTTGTGGGAGAGAGACACGCTCCGCTGTTGCATATGGACAAATATGTCCTTAGGCTTTACTCATAATATTCAAGGCGAAGGTTGAAACTTCTTCGTTAAATTGTTATATGGTTGGAATCGGGAAATGCTACATGTAGTAATTTTAAAATGTCTTGGATAATGTGATACTTTGCAATTGTTGTGCTCATGTTTAAGCTCTTGCATCATATACTTTGCACCCACTAATGAAGAAATACATAGAGCTTGCTAAAATTTGGCTTGCATATTTGGTCTCTCTAAGGTCTAGATAATTTCTAGTATTGAGTTTTGAACAACAAGGAAGACGGTGTAGAGTTTTATAATGTTTACAATATGTATTTTATGTGAGTTTTGCTGCACCGGTTCATCCTTGAGTTTGCTTCAAATAACCTTGCTAGCCTAAACCTTGTATCGAGAGGAAATACTTCTCATGCATCCAAAATCCTTGAGCCAACCACTATGCCATTTGTGTCCACCATACCTACCTACTACATGGTATTTCTCCGCCATTCCAAAGTAAATTGCTTGAGTGCTACCTTTAAAATTCCATCATTCGCCTTTGCAATATATAGCTCATGGGACAAAATAGCCTTAAAAACTATCGTAGTATTGAATATGTACTTATGCACTTTATCTCTTATTAAGTTGCTTGTTGTGCGATAACCATGCTTCGGGGACGCCATCAACTACTCTTTGTTGAATATCATGTGAGTTGCTATGCATGTCCGTCTTGTCTGAAGTAAGAGAGATCTACCACCTTAATGGTTGGAGCATGCATATTGTTAGAGAAGAACATTGGGCCGCTAACTAAAGCCATGAATCATGGTGGAAGTTTCAGTTTGGACATATATCCTCAATCTCATATGAGAATAATAATTGTTGCTACATGCTTATGCATTAAAGAGGAGTCCATTATCTGTTGTCCATGTTGTCCCGGTATGGATGTCTAAGTTGAGAATAATCAAAAGCGAGAAATCCAAAATGCGAGCTTTCTCCTTAGACCTTTGTACAGGCGGCATGGAGGTACCCCTTTGTGACACTTGGTTGAAACATGTGTATTGCGATGATCCGGTAGTCCAAGCTAAGTAGGACAAGGTGCGGGCACTATTAGTATACTATGCATGAGGCTTGCAACTTGTAAGATATAATTTACATAACTCATATGCTTTATTACTACCGTTGACAAAATTGTTTCATGTTTTTAAAATAAAAGCTCTAGCACAAATATAGCAATCGATGCTTTCCTCTTTGAAGGACCTTTCTTTTACTTTTATTGTTGAGTCAGTTTACCTATCTCTCTCCACCTTAAGAAGCAAACACTTGTGTGAACTGTGCATTGATTCCTACATACTTGCATATTGCACTTGTTATATTACTCTATGTTGACAACTATCCATGAGATATACATGTTATAAGTTGAAAGCAACCGCTGAAACTTAATCTTCCTTTGTGTTGCTTCAATACCTTTACTTTGATTTATTGCTTTATGAGTTAACTCTTATGCAAGACTTATTGATGCTTGTCTTGAAGTACTATTCATGAAAAGTCTTTGCTTTATGATTCATTTGTTTTCTCATGTCATTACCATTGTTTTGATCGCTGCATTCATTACATATGTTTACAATAGTATGATCAAGATTATGATGGCATGTCACTCAGAAATTATCCTTGTTATCGTTTTGCCTCGGGACGAGCAGAACTAAGCAGGGATGCGATACGTCTCCAACGTATCGATAATTTCTTATGTTCCATGCTACATTATTGATGATATCTACATGTTTTATACACATTATATGTCGTATTTACGCATTTTGGAACTAACCTATTAGCAAGATGCCGAAGAGCCGTTTTCTTTTTTGGTTTCAGAAATCCTAGTAAGGAAATATTCTCGGAATTGGACGAAATCAACGCCCAGGGTCCTATTTTTGCACGAAGCTTCCAGAAGCGTGAAGGGGAAAGGAAGTGGGGCCACGAGGCACCGCCACACTAGGGCGGCGCGGCCCAGGCCTTGGCCGCGCGGCCCTAGCGTGTGGGGCCCTCGTGTGGCCCCCCGCGTTGCCCTTCCGCCTACTTAAAGCCTCCGTCGCGAAACCCCCACCGAGAGCCACGATACGTAAAACCTTCAGAGACGCCGCCGCCGCGAATCCCATCTCGGGGATTCAGGAGATCGCCTCCGGCACCCTGCCGGAGAGGGGAATCATCTCCCGGAGGACTCTTCATCGCCATGATCGCCTCCGGAGTGATGAGTGAGTAGTTCACCCCTGGACTATGGGTCCATAGCAGTAGCTAGATGGTCGTCTTCTCCTAATTGTGCTTCATTGTTGGATCTTGTGAGCTGCCTAACATGATCAAGATCATCTATCTGTAATACTATATGTTGTGTTTGTCGGGATCCGATGGATAGAGAATACTATGTTATGGTGATTATCAATCTATTACCTATGTGTTGTTTATGATCTTGCATGCTCTCCGTTATTAGTAGAGGCTCTGGCCAAGTTTTTGCTCTTAACTCCAAGAGGGAGTATTTATGCTCGATAGTGGGTTCATGCCTCCATTAAATCTGGGACAGTGACATAAAGTTCTAAGGTTGTGGATGTGCTGTTGCCACTAGGGATAAAACATTGATGCTATGTCTAAGGATGTAGTTGTTGATTACATTACGCACCATACTTAATGCAATTGTCTGTTGCTTGCAACTTAATACTGGAAGGGGTTCGGATGATAACCTGAAGGTGGACTTTTTAGGCATAGATGCATGTTGGATGGCGGTCTATGTACTTTGTCGTAATGCCCTGATTAAATCTCACTATATTTATCATATCATGTATATGCATTGTTATGTCCTTTTCTATTTGTCAATTGCCCGACGTAATTTGTTCACCCAACATGCTTTTATCTTATGGGAGAGACACCTCTAGTGAACTGTGGACCCCGGTCCTATTCTTTACATCGCATACAATCTACTGCAATACTTGTTTTACTGTTTTCTTCGCAAACAATCATCTTCCACACAATACGGTTAATCCTTTGTTACAGCAAGCCGGTGAGATTGACAACCTCACTGTTTCGTTGGGGCAAAGTACTTTGGTTGTGTTGTGCAGGTTCCACGTTGGCGCGGAATCCCTGGTGTTGCGCCGCATCACATTTCGCCACCATCAACCTTCAACGTGCTTCTTGACTCCTACTGGTCCGATTAAACCTTGGTTTCTTACTGAGGGAAACTTGCCACTATGCGCATCATACCTTCCTCTTGGGGTTCCCAACGGACGTGTACATCTACGCGCATCAATGTTGGAGGTCGAGCTAGCCCACCTCATATGAGGAGCACTGTCGCACAACAAAGCTTGGAAACGTACAATGACGATGGGCTCCTTGAGAATCCAGCCGAAATCCAGACCTCCGACGGCATCTCTGCCTCTACGTCGTCGGTGTTTTTCTTTTTCCAATCAATAACAGAGTTATGAGAAGACGGATGAGAGCCTTTGGATTAGGAGTGGGCAGCTGATTTAAAAGCTACAACATCTCTACAGTAGTAACGTAACTGCAGAGGAGCCAAGCCCGCATGAATGCAATGCACACATCTGTTTCCTCTATTTTTGTAACCCCAAATCCTGGAATATTACAATAATTATACTAAAATTAGATTTTGAGTATCTACTGTAGATTCTGTAACAACCAAACATGGAGTCCTACCTCAAGGTAAAGAGAACATGTAGACATATTAGAGCTCGTTTGGCTCCCATCATTTAGAGTTGGAATCAATGAATTCATTTGTGATTCCAAGAACCAACTTGTTTGGTTGGCACATAATCGTTACGAAATTCAGTTGACAATTCAATGGATTCCATCCCATGTCTTACCTTAATTATTTTTTATATCTCTGTCATTTCCATGGATTCATTAAATTAAAAGATATTAAAATGACAGGTGCCAACGAGATCTTATGGATTTCTATATTAGATGATCTTCTCTCATGGATAATGTTAAATTTTAGAAATTTGGTATGTCGATCGTGAGTATCCTTCTGGCACATGCGTTTCAATGGAAATAAAAGCCAAGAGTTTCCTTCCGACATACTGAGTCCGACTAGGACTCCTCGTGCGTTGGTAATGGGTGCAAGAAACGAGGAACTTGTAAATTAATTATTTTTCCCCATACTCTGTTCCTCTTGCGATATAACAACAACAATGGCCACAGAGGGTCGCATCGAAGAGTGAATCCATTTGAGTAGCCCACATTCCGGGTGGTGTTGCACGCCGGTGATGTTGTAACATCCCAATTTTTTGAAGAGAAATAAACGACTTTGATCATGAGCATGTCATTCACCAAATTAGAATTTGAGAAAAAAAATGCATAAATAAAGAGTAAAACACTAAAATTGCCTAAATTCTCCATGCGTTAAAATCTCTCAATTGTTTCAACAATTTGTTTTAAAATAGGTTGAGAATCCCTACTTGATTTAGAAGTTCAATAACAGTTTTAAGTTAGTTTTAAAGCTACTTAAGCTGATCAGGGGTCTTAAACTTCATTTGTAATTACAATGGTGAGGAGGAGCTGCAAAGATGGATGTGTGTACAATTTTGGAATGCTTACAGGCCCATTGGACCAGACATAATTTTGGGCCTGAGCTTCTGGCCCGTAGACCCTGATCCGCCTCACCCGGGCACGTCCCCTTCCTCCACCGCCGCCTCCCCCTCTCTCCAATCGAGCTGCCGGCCACCACCGCCACCTCACCGTCGCGCCACACCGCGCGGCAAACTTGTGGTCCGATCACAGGAACCCTCGCCCAACTTCGTGACACAGATCCACAATTCGCCGCACCCGATTCCATGGACGGCCGCCGCGAGGGCGAGCTGGAGGCGCACCGGTGGCCTACGTGTCCCAAGGAGGCGCGGGAGAGGGACCCCGCCTCCACACCAGCTGCAATCCTCATCCTCGCCCTCATCGGCGCCACTGTCACCACCGCCGCCGTGCGTCTCTCTAGTCTCTCTCGACCCCTCTCCTTTGCTGCGTGTTCCTTTAGCTCTAATCCGAGATGCGTAGGTAGTTTGCAGGGTCTGCGGCTAATGCTTTACTGTAGACTGTATGGCGTAGTTGGGCAGCCTTGAACTGAACCAAATTCATTGAAATGATCATACACTTCAACCGTTACTACTCAGTCTGTGTGTTATTTATGCCTTTGGGAGTCTGATTGTGTATCTGTGTCTGGGAGGCTGCAGGTTGGTCAACTGCGCCGGACGGCTAGCTGGTTCTACACTCAGGTATATGGAAATGCTCATCTTGTGATTCTGAAATGTTACCATTTTTAGTCAAATGATTGCTGTAAGCAGCATTTGGGAGAGATTGTTAAAACCGTTTCCTTTCACTGAAGTCTAGCAGGTCTCAACAACACGTCTACTGGGAAGACGCACCCCGTGGCCCGAACCGGTATGGTGATGCCTGGCGCTATTACCGGAGGACGCGTGAGACAAACGAGGATCAGAGGGAGAGAGTGGTTGGTTCCCTGTTTGCACACATGAGATTAAAAACATGTTTATGTAATTTTACATTTTGACAGAATGTGCTAAAAGTGTAGTTTTTCCAATTCCTCAATGCTTGTTCCTAAGTTTTCTAGATTAGTTTCATACGATCATCATTTGCTAGATTAATATAATGATTTTATGAACTTGCTCAAGCATTTACTCCATGGAGTTGAGATTGTTGATCTTAAAGAAATATTGGTGAATCAACAACACCATTTACTTGCGTTTAGAGCTACTATGTAAATCGCTGTATTTATCTACTGATATGTTTCAACTAATCATCAGCCAATGCTAGTGCTTTCTGTAGGAACGCATCAGGCGCATGCAAGATATGTTCAAGAAGGAGAGAAGTAAATGCCGGGATTACAGGACTAGGGATGGCCATAATCCAAGCTATAATCAGCATAGTCGTAGGGATGACTGGTATGGGGACACAGAATCATCTTATGCTAATCAAAGAGCAAATTTTAGATCGAGACCTTGGGAAGCTGTGAGTTGCAGCATGTCACATCATTATTCTGTCTTGGGCCTAAGCAGGTATATCACACAAATACTTCATATACTTTCTAGTTGTCCTTGTTGAAATCCAAGCTTGTTATGAGCCACTTTGATGCATTGGTCCTTTGACCCACATATCATGTGATCAGTAGAAGTTGAACATCAAAGTTACATGTAACTATCACCTTTGTCCTTAGTTTTAATGTACCAGCTGTTTTGTGATAGTTCTACTCCCTCCGGTTCATATTACTTGAAGCTAATATAGATGAGTAATATAGATCGGAGGGAGTATTTAAATTTTCCTTTTATCCATACTAACATGATTGGTGCATGATTATTCTATTTAAATTTGCCTTTTATCCATACCAACATGATTGGTGCATTTAACTTGTTGCCTGGAAATTGGCAAGGCATCTAGTTTCTTCATAAGCTGACCATGACCAAGTTTTGTACCTTCGATTGCATAGGGCAAGATCAGAGCCATTTTCAGATGCTGAAATTAAGGTGTGTCTTCTTGTACCCGGTCATTTATTTGACTTTTAAAATTCTCAGCCAAAATATTATCATGGTGTTCTTGTATGTTCTGTAGCTCCAGCCTTGCGTTAATACATGTGAAGACATGAAATATACTAAGGGGGTGTTTGGTTCTCAACCATATTTTGCCAAGCCATAGTTTGGCATATGTGGCAGCCACAAAGTGTGGCTAAAAAATTGGGCGTCACAAAGTGTGGCAAAAGTTGGCAAAAAATAACTTTATGACATATGGGTCCATGTATAGCAAAGTGTGGCAGTGGTAAAGTGTGGCAAAAACCAAACACATACTAAATTACCAAAGTTTGGCTTGGTAAAGTTTGGCTAGGAACCAAAGACGACAAGGAATTCCGTTAATAACCGACCGTTTTGATTCTTTAGAACAACTCGATGAATTTAGTAGATCCTTTTAGGAGGCCCTCAATGACCATAGATCGAACCTATCCTATTTTTACAGTGCGATGGCTGGCATCCCCTAAAATGTTTGCCGTTCTTAAGATATTTTACCACACTTTTCTTCTGCTGCCACAAATTCTGCAACACCTATGCACTAGCCCTGTGTTAATATAGGTGAAGACATGAAAGTAACTAAAATGCTTGCCGTTCTTAAGAATTTTTACCACACTTTTAATTATTATCCGCAATTCTGAAGTGATAGAAGTTGGATGAGGGAGCAGGAATGTTGTGAAGTTCAAAAACTGACATTCGCTTGAGTTCGTACTCTTATTCGCATCATGGGTCTAAATTAATAGAACAATCATCCATTGCTTAGCAAGGATAGCCAAGCTAGATGAGTGAGGCATGACTATAAAAGATGTTTTTGTGTCACTCCTTTCGTTGTGCAACTCTGGAACACCGGCACACCTTTCGTTGTGAAACTCTGGAACATTTAAATTTCAGTGTTCAAACTGAAAATTAAACTCATGCCTGTTTTGCATTGTTCTATGCCCTGCAAGACGGGTAAAGCTTTGAAGGATCCATATATCTGCTTGCTAACTTCCTTCGTGATGTGCATTCCAGAATGCTTTTAGGAGAAAAGCCATGGAGTACCATCCAGACCAAAACCAAAACAACAAAGGTAGATACAGTTCCTTCTTTTTGTTCTCTCCTCTCATGGAAAGCTACCATATGTGCACTATGTATATGTGCTCATAATCTGCCCCGTTTGCTTGTGGCAGAGGTTGCTGAGGCAAAATTCAAAGAGGTGATGATTTCTTATGAAGCAATAAAATTAGAAAGGCAAAATGGAAGTTGCTAGCACACTCATGATATGGAACTGTTGTGTATATTGGTGTTTGACACAAGATAAAGTATGTCCAGAAACCCTTATTTTACCTTCTCAATGGAAGATGTAGCATCAGATTAGCCGTTAGTTATGGATTCTGATCATCTAGCCGCCCAGCTAATACTGGTCCAAGACATGAGGATGGAACATGTTGTTATCGTGATGTCCTTGATAAACCTGGTTGAGAAGTTTTGCTCTCACTGGCTGAAGATAGAATTCCAGTGGTGCGTTACATAATGAGCCAGTTCACTGACTTTTCAGCTGTTAGAGATTTGATTTGTTATAAATAAATATGTTTACACGACCTGTTCTGCTCCTGTTTTAAGCACTTAGAACATGAGCCTCTTTTAAACAAAAGCATGGAAACGCCTGCCTTTCAACCTGGTTTAGCGTAGCCTTCCATGCTGGATCAAACATGAAATCAGAAGATATGCGCAACATATATTTTTTCTGCAATTTAGAATATAACTCATATCTCTCTTCTCTCTGGCCTTTAACTCAATCCAAATCTTACGTGATACCTATAACAAATGCCTGATGTCACATGACCATTGCAGACTACCTGATGAGTAAATTACCAATGTCTTTATGTTCCTTCTGTTTTCTCTAGCCCCATAGAAGTCCTATGTAATATTGGCAAGCAAAAGGCGACACCATACCCTCTTGGATGCTCTTGCATCTACCATAGACATGGCCACTTCATATTTTTGTGCTAACTTTGATCATTAAATTTACCAACAAAATGTGAAATATATACCACACAAAGTGTATCATTGAATTCACATTTGAAAGAAGCTTTAGCGATACACTTTTGGTGACGTAACTCATAGTTTGTTGGTTAAATTATTAGCCAAAATTAGGCACATAATATGAAGCGTCTGAGTACCATAAAACAACTCTATGCACTTGCATAATTTTTGGATATCAGAAAATATTTAAAATAAAACATAGGCAACGGAAGGCGTACATGACACATGAATCCATCAATCGGAAATGGGTTCTAAAGGGTTAGAATGATTGTTAAAATTCCTAGGAATTGAGCTGTATGAATTCAGAAGGGCCTGGTACGTTGCCTTGTCTTCTTGTATGTGTCCACTGCATCTCCTTGTCATCGTTCTTATCCTCTTTATACTTGGCCTTGGTCCTCACGTACAGGGGAGGTATGCCGAGTTTGAGCATGGAGCGTCCCAAGACTTGGTTGACGCTCGGTCTTGGCGAGGGGTGTCGATGCAGATGCTGGCAGGGGAGCGTGGTGCCAAGTCGGGTGCATGCTGGCCTAGGCAAGTCGGTCTGGGGAAGAGGGGGCCCAGCTAGCACAAGCCTGTGTCCCCTGGTCGTCCCCCGCGGCGGCCGAAGGGGAGAAATCCTAGCTCCGCCCCCCCCTCTCCCCTCCCTCCCCTGCTGCCGCCAGCGTGTGCCGCCGGGCAAAGCCCGCGCGGTGCCGGCGGCGGCGGGCTCTCCCTTACCCGGCGCGTGGCGGGCCGTGCGGGGCGGCTTCGATCCATGGCGGCGGTGCAAATCGGCGGAGGTCGGCGGGGCCTGGCGCGGCGGCGGCCGGCGAGCAGCGTCAGGGGCGTCCTCTCGCACTTGGAGGCGGCGGTGGTTGGTGCGGCTTCGCGTGGGGGCCGTGGTTGCGCATGGCGGCCGGGCTCGATCTGGGCTGTGCGGGCCGACGCGGGCCACGGCCGGGGCGTGGCGGCGGCGCGTGGAGCTCTGTCTCCGGCGTGCTGCGTGGGCGCGCCAGTGGTGGTGGTTGGCCGGCAAGGGTGCCCCCCGAGCTCTTGCTGGCCGCCGGTGAGGCCGGTGGTGGCCGGCTCTCTCTTCGGCGACGGTGAGGCCGATGTGGCTTCTTGCCTTTCTGGTGGTGGTCGAAGCCGGCGTCTGCTTCCCCGTCCATCGCCTCCAGTTCGCCGCTGGCGGCATCGGGGTACGGTGAAGGACCAGGGTGAAAGCCTGCCCGGTGCTTCCGGTGCGGATCACGGCGACGCCTGAGGGCGCCGCTCCCTTCCTGAAGGCGTGATCTTTGGTCCCAACCGTGCCTTCCCTCTCCTCTGGTGCCAGGGGAAACCCTATGTCCGGTCCATCGGGCAAGGCGACGGCGGCGCCACGGCGTCGTTTTCTTCTTGAAGACGTTGTCGGGGCTTATTGGGGAGAGGCCGATGTGTAATTGGAGGCGGGGCATTGTGATGCGCTCCCGGTGTCGGCTGCTGGCCAGGGCATGGGGCTTCGAGGCGCTATGTACGACGTGGTGGATGCAACCTAGTCAGCTGCTTCTCCAAGTCCGAAGGATCCTGCCTTCTCCTCGCCGACTCTTCTAGGCTCATGAGGGGAGGTACGTTGGTCCGGGCTGCCTTGGAGTCGCGATCGTGCTATGGTGGTGTCTCGCTTGGCTCGTGACGCGGTTCGGTGGCTCCGTGCTCCATCTCCTCACCTCTTTTGGTAGGAGGTTGGGGGCGGGTCGTTCTCATCGGGTCGTCTGTAGCGGGGTGTTGTAAGCCGCTTGGCTGTGTATCGTCTTGGGTGTGTGTGGAGTTGTATCGGCCATCGGCCTCTTCTTCTATGTGATTGATACGTCTTCCAGGACGTATTCTCGAAAAAATAGCACAAGCCTGTGTCGGCCTGGTCGGAGGAGCTTGAGGCCTGGAGAAGGGGCCGACCAGGTGGGCCGACCAACATGGCGGAGACACTAGCCCACCCGAGACGGAGGGGGCGGTCCGAAGAGGAGATGTCGGTCCAGTCGGCTTGAGCGTTGCTGAGCCTGCTGGGTTGACCAATGTCGGCCCAGCCTGGGTGGAGAAAAGTCAGCCCGGCCGACTTAAGTCAATGTCAGCCCGACGTGGAGAAATGCCGACCTAGTTGACTTAAGTTAATGTCGGCCCGGGACTAACCCGACACAGGGGAGGAAAAAGGGGAAGTGGGTTGACCGGGATGGGACTCCATATGGCAACGGGGATACTAACCACTGGTTATTGCTCAACCATAACCATCTCCGTGCATGAAAACTTTCTCCGTCCCCATCCCCACTAACTGTTATGAGGCCAGTTCTTTTACCATCCCCATCCCCATCGGGTAAACAAATAACCATCGGTTAACCATCCCCGCTTTAGCTAGTAACTATGAGCCCACAATAAAATGATAACATGGTAGAATGACAGGGCTGGCTAGATCAGGAGTTTAGGAAGGAGAGGCGAGGGTTTGGGAGTTGGGATTTGGGATTTGGGGACTACGGCGATTGGAGGCGAGAGGGGAAATTGAGCACAGTAGGATTAGAGTTTTCTCGTATCTATACGTACCTATCTTGTACCCTAGTGCCACATGTCATGTGCCTAACGGGGATTTCATGGTTATCGGGTATGGGTAGTGGTAACACAGACCCATCCCCACCTTACCTAATGGGGAGAGTTTGCCTCCAATAAGATCCCCACGGGGATGAAGTACTAACCAAAACCGTCCCCTAATAGGTGAAATAACCATCGGGGGTCAGGAAATGGGGCCCCATTGCCAAATTGAGATGGGACGGCACACCATAGATAATTTGAAGCCGGCCTAGCCGAGAACAGTGAGCCCAGCCGAGATTCGGGCGGTCGATCCAACCGAGATTGACCAAGTCGGTTCTTAGCCAATATGTAGGCCTGCAAGGGTTCGAGTGGGCCAACTTTGGGCAATGTCGGCCCACAGTGGCGGGAAATGCCTTTCTCTTTTTATCTATTCTCTTCTTTAAATCTTGTCTTTGCTTCTCTTTCATTGATCACTAAATCACCAAGTTTGGTATACCTGAGGTCATGCCCCGACACCTGAGTTAGTGCATCCTTGATTCACAAGGTTTCTAAAATATTTTACTCTCTCCGGTTCATAATAAGTGTTGTGTTTAGTAGGGAGTATATAAGAAAAACAAGGAAATAAGGTGTCATGCCAATCTCCATGTAATTGCATGGTCATTGTGATTTTGCACAAAAAAACCATCTGATCCAATTCAATTATCGTAAATTTAGCTCAAATGTTGACTATTTTTTAGGATTCATTAAATCTTAGACATCTAATTTGGATCAGAGGTAGTAGCATTCTTCACAAGAGGTTGGGAGTGAATGTAGATGTTTCTATAAATCTAGTGTAGTGGAAAAGTTCCTACAATTACAATCTTATAAATCATGCGGTTGCGGACGGCGGCGACGCCTGCGGGCGCCGTTACCTTCTTGAAGGCGTCGTCGACCCCTTTTTTCGTTCAACCCTTTCTCGGGCACCAAGGGAAACCCTAGATCCAGTTGTTGGATCAGACAGTGATGGCACTTCGGTGTCATTCCCTTGTTGGAGGCTGTGTCGAGGTTGTCTCGGGAGTCCCACGATGGTTGTTGGAGCCGGAGGTGGCCGCTACCCTGAGTGTGGTTCTTCAGAGTGCTATGTACCCTACGCCGGCGTCTGCTCGACATTGCTTTCTCTAGGTCCGATCAGGTCCTGCCGCCCCCTCGCCTCTTCTAGGAGGGTCGTACGTCGATGTGTACCTCCCTAGAGTTAGTGTCGTTCTAGGTTTCCTGCTATGATTGTTACGCACTTTCAAGACCTTGTGCCCCTCCGTTGTGCCTTTGTTGGCCGGTGGTTGGGCAAGGCGGGTGCTTGTAGTGTGCTAGCTTGGATGTGTGTTGTAAGCCGGAAGGCACCATTTGTTCGGTTTTTGGTCCGGTTTCCCTCATAAACTGGACCACGTTGTTCTCTTGTAAGCTTAATACAATGACACGCAGCTCTCCTGCGGGTTCTCAAAAAAAATCTTATGAATCAAGCGACTCTTGGGAGAAAATACTTTCAAAATATTTTTTTGAATAAGATTAGCTAGATATTACCTCTCAAAGTTTAAGGCTTATATTATTTGTAAAAAGTCAAACTATGTTAAATTTGACTAAGTTTTTACTAAAAATTATTAACATGCAAACTACAAAATCAATATCATTAGATAGATATTGAAATATGTTTTCATATAATATCTACAAAATATTATATTTGTTGATAAATTTTTCTAAAAGTTTGATCAAAATTTATTTGGTTTGACTTTAAAAAAAAAATAAGAACGGAGGTAGCAGTACAGATATACAGCTATCTACGAAGTCACCATAACGCGAACCAAGAACACTACGTCACCTGTCTTCGTTTTCCTCTCGTACTTTACAAGTTCATGCCGAATAATTTAGACCATCTCCAGTCGCGTCCCTCAAAGCGTCCTTCAAAGGGATTTGAGGCGCGCCGGATAAAAAAAGCGTTCCGGCCGCGTCCCCAAAGCCCATTTTTATCCGGCACGGCCCGATACGGTGTCCGGCGCCCCGAGCCCGTCCCCGTCCCACGGGGACGCTGGACACAACGAAAAGCGAGGCGGGCTCCCACATGTCGGCGACTATTTGCATAAACCGTTCGTTCGCGCCTCTTTTCTCGTCGCTCCTTCCTTCCCGCGCCTCCCACCCCACCGCCGCCGCTGGATTTCCCGGCCGTTTGGGCGTCTGATCTCTGCGAGAGTCGGCACCGTTTCGCGGCTGGGGCTCCCGCCGGTCGTGCCGCCGCCGCCGCGTCGCCCGCGCGTCCCAGAACGCGCCGTCAAATCCGCCCCACCTCCGCGCACAGAAGGTGCTCGACGACTTGCCAGGTAGGCGCGATTGGCCGCTGTTTGTTGCGTCGTCTGCCTCGGCGCAATTTTAACCATTGATTTTGCTTTAGCCATGAACAACGACGATGAGATGGTTGCCCTGCTGCTGGAGGACGAGCAAGCGTTCGACGACGACCTGCGGGAGCATTTGCTGATCATCGCGTCCCTCCAGGACATGCTTGACGCTGAGGCGGAGAAGAGGAAGAGGCCGCGCCGCGGAGGATCAAGGCCGGGAAGAAGGAAGTCGAAGCCCCGGCAGAGGATGGAGGGGCATGCCATGCTGCACAACGACTACTTCGCCGACGGGGCAACACATGCCGACAATTTTCGGCGCCGGTACAGGATGAGCAAGGGGCTGTTCATGAATATCCTCCACGGCGTTCGAGAGTTCGACCCCTACTTCAAGCTCAAGCTCGACGCTGTAGGCGTTCTCGGGTTCTCGTCCATTCAGAAGTGCACCGCCGCCATGAGGATGCTTGCATACGGAGCACCTGCCGATACACAGGACGACTACCTTCGCATGAGTGAGTCTACTGCCATTGAGTGCATGTACAAGTTTTGCCGAGCTGTGGTGGGAAAGTTTGGCAAATACTACTTGAGAGGGCCAACTGAGGAAGAGACTGCAAGGATCATGGCACAAAATGCTGCCAGAGGATTTCCTGGAATGCTTGAAAGCATCGATTGCATGCATTGGGCATGGAAGAACTGCCCGTTTGCTTGGCAAGGTATATACAAAGGGCGTCATGGATATTGCAGTGTGGTGCTTGAAGCTGTGGCAGATTATGACCTGTGGATTTGGCATTCTTTCTTTGGCATGGCGGGATCACACAATGACATCAACGTGTTGCAGCGGTCTCATTATCTAGCCGATGGTATATATCCAAAATGGGCCACTTTTGTCAAAACAATCTCGAATCCATCAGGTCTGAAGAATTCTCACTTTGCTACACGACAGGAGGCTTGCAGGAAGGATGTCGAGCGGGCATTTGGTGTGCTTCAAGCATAATTTGCCATTGTCCGGTACCCTGCTCTAAGCTGGTCTCACGACCAAATGTGGGAGGTGATGCAGGCTTGTGTGATCATGCACAACATGATCATCGAGGATGACCGCAAGAATCATGTTAGATCACATGTTGGTCCCTATGAGTGTCAAGGCCCTCTTGCGGAGGTTGATCATGAGTTGCCTGCAGATTTTGCTAATTTTCTCGCCATGCGCGCAGAGATCCGTGACAGCAATGTGCATGAGCAACTTCAAGCTGATCTCGTTGAGCATTTGTGAAGGATCAAAGGAAATACCGTGGCACCTTGATGTAGCATCTAGCCCTATTTATTATATTTGATTACTTGTTTTATTGTTTGTTGTAATTTAATTTGAAAACAATCCTCGCAAATATTTTTATTCATATGCTACATTTGATAAATGGTTTATGTGTTAAAAAAATTATTTTAAATGTTTGGAGAAGGCGTTTGAGGGACGCGGCTGAGGAGCGACGTACCCCAAACGCAGCACGAATAAAACACGTCCCCAAATGCTTAATTCGACGCCAGAGATGCTCTTATGTCCGCAATCAACCGGATTTCACTCGAGATCGACAAAAATTCCAAAAGCCATGCACGCACCAGGGCGGACACAACCACCATTAAATTATCTCTCCTTCCTCTGATACTCTGCTCTCCCTCTTTCTCTCTCTGAGACGTGTTGAGCTGTTCTCCTCTCACACACTCTCTCTCCTTCACTTGTCTGTTCTCACTCATCGTCATCTCTTCTCGACTTCTCCCCTTCTGGAGCTCCGCACTGCCATTTGCGTCGCACATTCTGGAGTGGGGATTGTGGGCGAGATCGATCGGCATTGGAGCTGGAGTTAGAGCTTTGGTGCTCAAAAGGTGGAGAGCCCCAGGAATAGTGTGTGTGTGCAGTGAGCAGAGAGACCAGGGTTTGCTATTTTGGGAAGAGGAAAGGTGTGAGCTCCGCCGGTGGTGTGTGGGGAGTTGGCCGTTGATGGCGCCGTGGAGCGGCTTGTGGGCCGGCCTTGCCGGCGGCGACGCCTACCGTGGCACGCCGGTCATCGTCAAGATGGAGAACCCCAACTGGTCCATTTCCGAGATCGACGGTGGCGAGGATTTCTTGCCCGGAGCAGGCGGGAGGCGGCGGAGGGGCAAGAACGCGAAGCAGATCACGTGGGTGCTGCTCCTGAAGGCCCACCGCGCCGCCGGTTGCCTGGCGTGGCTTGCCTCCGCCGCAGTCGCGCTCGGCTGCGCCGCGCGGCGCCGCGTCACCGCTGGGCGGACGGACTCCGATGCCATCGAGGGGGAATGCGAGGGCGAGGAGGAGGAGGCGGCCCACACGGTGCGGCGGTCCCGGTTCTACGCGTTCATCAAAGCCTGTCTCCTGATGTCTGTTTTCCTCCTCGCCGTCGAGGTCGCCGCCCACTCCAACGGCCGGGGGGCCCTCGCCGTCTTCGCTGGCTCGTTCTACGCGTCGTGGGTACGCGTCCGCGCCGCCTACTTGGCCCCGCCGCTCCAGCTCCTCGCCGACGCCTGCGTCGTGCTCTTCCTTGTCCAGAGCGCCGACCGGCTCGTCCAGAGCCTTGGCTGCTTCTACATCCTGCTCAAGCGCATCAAGCCCAAGCCCATCTCTCCAGCATTGCCCGATGCGGAGGACCCCGACGCCGGCTATTACCCCATGGTGCTCGTCCAGATACCAATGTGCAACGAGAAAGAGGTTCGCACCATTGCATTGCCACCCTGCCACCACCTACAATCGTCAATTGCCCCCACAGTTTCAATCTTTCCACAGAAGATTCAGATGTTTGATCATGATAGCCGTCTTCTATTCCGTTCAGGTGTATCAGCAGTCGATTGCGGCGGTCTGCAATTTAGATTGGCCAAGGTCCAGCCTCCTTGTACAGGTGCTGGACGACTCCGATGACCCGACAACGCAGGCGTTGATCAAAGAGGAGGTGGAGAAGTGGCGGCAGAACGGGGCGCGCATTGTGTACCGCCACCGTGTGCTTAGGGAGGGCTACAAGGCCGGCAACCTCAAGTCGGCAATGAGCTGCAGCTATGTCAAGGACTATCAGTATGTCGCCATCTTTGATGCCGATTTCCAGCCGTACCCTGACTTCTTGAAGCGCACCGTGCCACATTTTAAGGTAGGCTGGAATTCAGTTGTTGAATCATGTGATTGTGTGGGTTTGTGTGATTCTGGATTCTGAACTCTTGCATTGGGTGGTGGCTGCAGGACAATGAGGATCTGGGCCTTGTTCAAGCCAGATGGTCATTTGTGAACAAGGACGAGAACCTATTGACACGGTTGCAGAACATTAACTTGTGCTTCCACTTTGAGGTGGAGCAGCAGGTTAACGGTGTGTTCATCAACTTCTTTGGGTTCAATGGCACAGCTGGGGTGTGGAGGATCAAGGCCCTCGAGGACTCAGGAGGGTGGATGGAGCGAACAACGGTGGAGGACATGGACATTGCTGTCCGTGCACACCTGAAGGGCTGGAAGTTTGTCTTTCTGAACGACGTCGAGGTGCATCTCGTGTCCACTTTCTCATAGATTATTTTGCTACATTGTTGGTAGTCAGTAGGATTATATATCTTATGCTATTTTTTGTGTCAATCTTTGTGCAGTGCCAATGTGAATTACCAGAGTCATACGAGGCTTACCGGAAGCAACAGCACCGTTGGCATTCAGGGCCAATGCAGCTGTTTAAGTTATGCTTGCTGGACATCATTCGATGCAAGGTATTGCTTAGTGCTCTATAACTAGTGCATAATTATAGAGATAGCTGTTCTATGATTAGAAATGTTACCAATAACTTAAATACCTACTATCGTGTTTAACTCTTGCAGATAATTTTTCTAGATTTTTTTGTTTGCATACGTGTAATATTAGGTGCATCTGTCTGTTACTAAGGTTTTCTTATCGAACAAGAACCTAAATGCATGCCATTGTGTATGTTGCCCGCTCAAGGTTCTTGTATTCGATTCCGCTGGCTATCCCTTAATTCTTAGATAATATTATCCTTTGCCAAAGATAACAACGTGCTTCCTTACTGTGTCTAATGGTAACTAAATTTTGTTGTCGCAGATTGCATTCTGGAAGAAAGCCAACCTGATATTCCTTTTCTTCCTGCTCCGCAAGCTCATCTTGCCTTTCTATTCCTTCATGCTCTTTTGCATCATCCTCCCAATGACAATGTTTGTGCCTGAAGCCGAGCTTCCCAATTGGGTCGTGTGCTACATCCCTGCGCTGATGTCCTTCTTAAACATCATCCCCGCACCGAAATCGTTCCCATTTATCATCCCATACCTTCTCTTCGAGAACACCATGTCTGTAACCAAGTTCAATGCCATGATCTCCGGGCTGTTCCAGCTGGGAAGCGCATACGAGTGGGTCGTGACCAAGAAATCAGGTCGATCGTCAGAGGGTGATCTCACTGCCTCGGCGCCAAAGGGGCTGAAGCAATTAACGGCTGGCTCCATGCCAGTCATCGATGCAGCAATCAAGGAGCAATCCAATCCCAAAAAAAAGCCCAAGAAGTACAACCGAATATACAAGAAGGAGCTTGCCCTCTCACTGCTCCTCCTTACCGCTGCCGCTCGCAGCTTGCTGTCGAAACAAGGGATCCACTTCTACTTCCTGCTGTTCCAGGGCATCTCATTCTTGCTGGTCGGACTCGACCTCATAGGCGAGGACATCAAATAAACAGACTGTAGCGTAAGCATAGAGGCTAAATTGTTATCTAACCAACAACTGACGGACCGTGTATGTGGTTACACGTTCTGTCATCGAGTGTAGGAGCTAGGAACCGGATGCAAATGTGTGGCGCTGTGCAGTTAGCGGATTCTTAGAACAGTGTATGTAGATTGTGTGTAGACCCTTTTCGAAAAAAGGTTATGTGTAGATATATATTGTAGCAATCACCTTCTTGGCATGTGAATGTGCCTAACTGTTGCAGGCCATTCATATTCTTTTGTAACATGTATGTTGTTGATGTTCAGGTTGGAATTTTCATCAGAATTCTAGACCCCTTCCAGATTCCCAACCTTGTTTCAGGTGTGCTGATATATGCATCTGTTTGTACCTGGCCTGCTTGACTGGGCAAACACTGATGGCATTCTGACCAGAACGGCCACACATGGATAGGCAGAAACCATGCTACATTTCTGCGTCGTCTGCTCGAAGGAAACAGCATGAACACCTAAGATCCCTCTGTTATTATATATAAAACCATGATTTTCTTGCAGCCGTGGAGTATAAACTCGAAGACCAAGGACCAAGCCGGCATCTGCTGGATGTTGAATGAGCTCCGGGATATCTACGCCTCCTCCAGGATGAGCCCCTGATGCACTGTCATGAAGCGTTGTTCCTCTGGGAGTTGTGGCGGTGTGGTGATCTCCGAGAGCAGCGAATTTACCGGCGCCGGTAGGTAAAGGAGTCTAATCTAGCGTCCACTCTCTGCTTTGAGATTGATGAGACTTTTGACATTTGTCTAATATAAAACTAATAATTGAAATAAAAGTGAAACTTTTATAAAACTAAAGTGATACATGGAAAACATTGTGAAACAGTCTGACAAAAAGTGAAACTGATGGCATCATTGCTGACGTCACTACAATTTGTTTCACAAAAATATTAGTGTTTTAGTTATGTTTCAATTATGTTTCAAATTTGTTTCACAATTTGGTACAAAAATTGGTCAGCACATGGCTGACGTCATTCCTGACGTCACTCCGGTAGGTACCGGCTCATGTAAAAACAAGTTTTCGGGTGACCTCCTCTGTTAGCGTTGGCTCCTAGTGTTTCCGTGCTCGATGTTTAGGTTTTATCTTCTGTGTGTTTTTTATTTGGCTAAGCTGTATGCGGCATCGGTTTGTAAGTTATTATGTGTCCTGAACTTATCCAGGCTTTATTAATTTAAAGTCGGGCATTTCTATGCCTTTTATCTAAAAAGACACCTAAGATCCGGCTATGGCGAAGTAGGCAACCAGATCTTACCACTAGACGCGCAATTGTGGAATCAATGGCGCGTTGTGGGGGCAATGTCGTCCTTGTACCGCATCTGCACGTCGGCTCCGGTTCCTAGTCTCCTCCTTGTTCTGGCGGTAAAAAGGTATTTTACCCTTAACCATTATTTTGACTGATGATGACGCCAGAGCTTAAGTGTGCAAACTAATGGTACCTAGGACACGGGTTTGAGTTCACAAGTATTGATGGAAGATGATTGGAGACGCCCCCATTCGATAAAGAAGAGAATTGCCGGTGCTTTGCCTTATTCCTTTTGTATTATATTTGAGTCAAATAGGAAACACCACACTATTAAGAAGGATGGTCTTGATGAGCTTGATGGGGATGTAACCAGAGCCATATACACATCATACCACCATATATAGCTATCACAGAAGTAAGGAGAGTGTAGTTCATATGAGCAAAATCATTTTGAGAGGTTTCCGTGAAACCGGCGTATATTCGGGTCACACCGGGTTCATTGCCAATCAAACCGGATACAACGGGTTGTGGCGCCGACCTTTTCCGGAACGCTACCAAAACGCTATGTCGTAGCGTTCCGGTAAGCTTCAGCGTCTGGCTCAGCCGCGATCGGAATGACCGACGCCAACTCCGGTTTGCTTCGGTTCACCGACTTGGTCGTTACACCATCTGTGCAAACCGGTGTATGTGTGGACTGGTCGGTACGCTGAAACTTCCTAGGTTAAAATCTGTTGTGCTAACTTACCACCAGAACTGCTCGACCAGAATCTCTCAAACGGCTACTTTACTTCCTTGAGCTATAAAAAACCTTTATTCCTCCTTGAGGGGGTTAGGTCAACCATTCACTCTATTCATTTGATCTCCCTCTCTCCCTCTGACTCCATTATTGCTGAAATACCAAAGCTAGAGGATCTCCCATTCTACCCAACCAATTTTAAGTCCTTTGGTATAAAGCAAGAAGAGGTCCCGATCTACGATTTCACCAAGCCATATTTTTCCCCATCGAGTGTGAGTTTGCTTCTTACTCTTGGGTTCGTGGGAAACTCTAGGTGGCTAGGGTCACATGTAGGCTTTCTTCTTGTGATTTTCCCCGTGGAAAGGTTCTGAGGGTTTGGAGACTACCTTAACGTCTGCCACTAGTGAGTGAGTTGTTCATTCAATTCCTGGGATAGGCTCTGGAGAACAAGATGAGGTTTCGTGGCATTGGGAACCCTTCATGGGATTTCACGCATGTCCTATGTTACCGAGGCATGATGGAGACAAAGATGTCTCCATCGTGCCTCGGTAATTTCTATCCAAGCTTTTAGCTCTTTACTTGCGTATTTACATATGTCATATCCTTCGTGCTTTGAAGTAATTTGCATCATCATCTAGGTTGCCTCATCTAGCTTGCACTAGGCTCACTTACATTTCGCATAGCCTAAAACCACTAGAGAATTTAAAGAAATTTCGTAGAACATATGCAACCTCCCTCTAGGTTACCATCTCCATTCTTTCATGCGAGTTCCCGCGAACTCCAGCTTAGGCTAGATGGCGACGCAACTCTCTCTCTCTCACTCAACATGTGATGCAAACTATCTCTACTGGTATCCACACATATGGGTGGGAGCGACGCCGCGAGATGCTAGTCTCATCCCGATGCCTTGGGGACTAAGGGAGAGGCGATAGGATCCAGCGAAATCCTCGCCGTCAGTTGCGTGTATCTGTCCATCGCCAGTACCCTTCTTATATAGGGAGGCGGAGTGGGTATATGGTCTTACCTTCCTGGTCCAACTCCATAATCCCTAGTCAATGTAGTTCTCCACCTACTCCCCTGACATGCTCGGAATATTCCATTTCTGCCAGTTGGCACAACCAGGTCCAACCCAACTAGCCCCTTTCCTTTAAGTGTGACCCTGCAGACTTCCAACGAACAAGACACAATTTGAGACTCACCTGTATGTACTCACCACTCGTTGTGAGTCGCAACCAAACCGATAGTCGGTAGTGGTCTCTAGCAAGACGCGTCGGCTGATAGCGGTTAATAGTAACGCCAAAAAGAATCTTGCTACGTTGGGACTCTAAGTGCAGAGTGTTCTATCAAGGGAGTATCTTCCCCACAAGGGTGACTCGAGGGTTTATATCGAACTCAACTGGATGGAAGAGTATTCTCTTCTCTCTTCTTCAAGCAATTATGCAAGTAAAATAAATGCCTTGTAACTCCACTGTGTAAGTAAATAATACAAGTAGTAATTAAAAAGTAGAAACTAAACTAGACAAAATAACTAAGTAAAAAAATGTAAAGAGATTGAATGTTTTTGGTGTTTTGGATGCAAATAAGAAAAGTAAATATTTTTGTATTTTCGGATTAAAATAGTGCAGCAAATAGAAAACAATGTAAAAGCAATATAAAGGTGTTTCTTTATGATATAAAGTGGACCGGGGTTCATGGGCTCACTTGACTATTCTCTCGTAAAGTTGCAGTGGACAAAAAGCAATTTATCAATGAGATACGAAGGTACAAATAATATTATATGTAAGATCAGAATTAATATGGGCATCACGTCCTAACATAAAAATGATGCAACACACCTCTCTTATACTCCACAAGAAAAAAAACTTCATCAATCTTGTATTAATAATTAACATCGCATATCAATAAGTACTTTCACTTGAAGTTTGAATATCAAATATGCTACCTTGAACAAACAAGATCATCATTGCTGTCACATGATGAACTTAGCACATGCATTCACTTTATCCCTAGTGAGGTACAAAAGAAAGGCAAAACCATAATAGATCATGAACATATTGTCACTATCCAATCACTAAAACCATGCTACTCCATCTAACACACACATCACCCCACACACGCTCTTTCACAGATGTTGGATCAGAACATAAACTTAAGAACGGGGTACATAATATGCATCTATCAATACATCTCACAATACAATAAGATCAGATCTCATAAAACAATATCATATGACAAGGATCCACCACATAGGTATTACGAATATGACCATAATCATGATAGGCAGCTCGTATGGCACTAAGTACTATGAAGAACATGAGAGAAATAGATCAAGCTACTGCCACAAACCCGTATTCCAGAGGTGGACTACTACCTCTTGGTCATGGTGATGATGAAGACGTTGGAGAAGGTGGAGATCCCTCTGGCGGTGATCCCGGCGGAGTTTCCCCCTCCAATCTTCTCTGAAGTAGCATATGTTTTGGTGTTTTTGTCTTTCTACGGAGTTCTCCTCCCGAGAACTCTCCGGGGCCATATATAGTGGTTTTTAGGGCAAAATACGTCGGTTCGGAAAAGAATTAGGGCGATCGACGGCTGAACGGAGGTGGGTGGCGCGGCCAGCCTTCCAGCCGCGCCACTTGTGCTCTTTCGGCACTCATGCCTCTCCAGGTGTGCTTCCAGGACCTATGTTGTTCCTCTCGATGAAAAAATGATGCTCCAAAAATACCAGGTCAATTTGACCCCGTATAGGTTGAAAGTGAAAAAATACGTGAAACATGGTTTTCCTGTTCTGCAGGGTTATAAACCAAATAAATGGGATCATTGGTAAATCCCCATAAATCAATGTAAAATATGGTATTATCGTCATATATGTTATGTTGCAAATATGTGGGAATTCAATATGATAAAGGACAAAGTTCATGTATGCATTTTATGCATCAACATCCCCAAGCTTAACTTATGCTCGTCCCGAGCATGAAGGTGATAAAACTAACATGAACTTTGAAGTTTATAATATATAGCTTCTAAATAATCATGCAAAGTATCACAAGGTTCAATCAGTACAGAATGACAATAAGTAATATGAACTTATAAAGTGATAACTCTTATATTCTACATAGGATGCATAAAAGTAAATAGCATTGTAAGTAACATGAATGACAAGTATTATGAATCATAAAGCATGCTTCGGAAAATCCTACGAAATTGTTGAAAGACTTTGTGTCTTCTCTTTTCAGGAATATTTCTTTTGACTCTTGAACTCAAGAAAGTAGGAAGGGCATGTAGGCTAAATCTCCAACAAAATAAAAAGCAAAGAGCATAAAACATGGTTTTGAGCTATGCAATTCATGTCAACAATAATAATAAGGATGGGGTACCAAGTATCTCATGTATGAAGATATCTATGTGTCATGAGTTTGACCTCTTATGAGTAAGTGTTGCCTCATTTTCTTGAATGCTAAGGACTACACCTCTCATTTCACAACTTCGGGTTACCAAGACCTTTCAACATACATGTTTTAACCAAGTGTCACAATGGGGTACCTTCATGCCGCCCGTACAAAGGACCAAATGTGCATCTCAACTATAGGCCATTCATACTGGGAAAACATGAACAATAGACGTTGAGCATCCTCTCTAACTCTCTCCCACTTTTTTCTCATACTCTTTTTGTTTCTTTTTTTCATACTCTTTTTTTCACACAACTCTTTTTTCACTCTTCCTATTGAGGATGCTCATACCTGAAACTTTCACCATGATTAAGCATGGCTTCGGTTAGCGGATCATTGCTCTTCTCTAGCAATGCATGCCTACTTGCTTAAAATATCTGTCATTCATTCCACAAGAGATAGCCATCAACAAAACAAAATAAATGATGATCAACATTGGGTGCAATACCCCAAAAGTGCAATGTTGAAAGACTTCCCCAGTAAACATGGTTACGGTCTAGCTCATTACTCATAATCAGTCAAACCAACAACATGCATAGTGGTATTTCCTACCAAACCTTACTTTCTTATGAGCTTTAAATTACACAAAAAGGAAATTTTGAAAAGGTTGGAGGCAAACACACACACATTATACTTGGAATAGCAAGTGCTATGTAGGTAGGTATGTTAGACATTGGATTTGAGTTGAGCTTGGAAACAAGTCTATACTTGTGTAAGAATTCAAATCTTTTGGCTAGCAAGAGGTATAAAAGCATGCAATAGTATCCATAGACTATTCATTCATCATCAAACAATGATACTTAAAATTAAACATCTATGTATAATAGCAAGAAGTAGCACTGAATAAGGCACATAACAAATCATCACTCAATAGAGCATGTGAAACTAGACATACACTACACAAATAAATTTCATATTTTGGACATTCCTCCTTTTCTTTTAAAAGCATGCAACTTATTTTACTTTGAACATTCAGAGATAAAGAGTTTGGTCCAGTATCTCATGCATATGCATTATAAACACTCATTATGACGGTCCTCTCACAAAATAAAACTAGACACAAATAAAACAAGGACACTTCAAGTTTTTGTGAAAATTCTATGTTGCTCAAAAAACAGAGTTTAGAGGTGCTCAAACTAGGAATTTTATAATGAGTCCAGTGGGATTGCATGAGCATCCCACAGCTTATGATATTCATCATACTTGAATCATCTTAGTGTGATATTTCTTCCTTCCTTGTGAAAAAACTTGAACATAAACTTTTCTGCCCATTATTTTCTATGGGTAACATTAGAGGTAAAAAAAATCATGCTTGCTGCTATTTTACAAAAGAATAAAATTATATCTTCATGAACCGGAGATAAAATAATGTTCTACTCATTCTAGCATATCAAAAGATCTAAGTAAAAAAATCAAGTTGACACTCAAAATAATGGATCTAACAAAGCAATGCAGAATCTATCCAGAATTTTTGCTACAGAAAAACTGAATTTTTAGTACGACTTATACACCTCAAAGAATTAAGTCAATTTACTTAAAAATAGAGGATGAAAATTTTCAGCTACAATATTAAGGACAAATTATTCGGAGCTACCAGTAAGGAGAAAAACTTCGTGCACTCAAAAGTGCAGCGCAGAAATTAGCAACTCCATATTATGTTTGCAATTTTTACACGGGTAAACACTTGATACTTTATTTAAAAACCAGAGATAAAACTAAAATAAAACTAACATGCTACAACAAGCATGCAAAAATAAAAAGAACAAATAAAAACATCCCGGGTTGCCTCCAATAGAGCGCTTTCTTTATGACCATATAGCTAGGCTTACTTACTTGATTCAAGTAACATGGAAATTATGTGGTAGCATAATGCTACCTCCTTCTTCCTTGGAAAGTGTTTCATACACTTCTTATGAGGGAACTGAAACTTAACTTCGAGTCAATGATAGCCCCTGTTGTTCTCAGAAAAGGTCTTCCAAGGATTATAGGACTAGAGGTATTTCTCCTCATGTCCATAACAATGAAATCAACACGTACATATGTCATATGAAATTCAACCATTACATCTTTTACTTTTCCTATAGCATTTTTGGTTGAATCATCAGCAAGTAATAAATCAATAGAGTATTTTTCCATATTTTTAAGGTAGAGTAATTCATATAGCTCTTTTGAGATAACAACAACACTAGATCCTAGATCAAGAATAGAATGGTGTGTTTCTTTGTCAATAGATATTAAAACCTTGGGAATCCACACATCCCCAAGCTTAGGTGGTATCATGGACTCATTATTATACCTCTTAATCTTTTCTTTTATAACATAGTTAGCAATATAAGAACCAAAACCAGCTTGATTAACATTGATAGTGGGATCCGTAGCAAATTTTTCTAGTATATCAATCAATTCATTCAAGCTACATTTATCAAGATACAAGAGTGGTTCCCTAACTTCACTAAGAATTTTAACTTCTTCAACATATTTATCATTGGCAAGCATAAGCGTTTCTTTTTCATCCGTAGCATTCAAAATTTTCCAAGATTTACCTATAACTTCTTGCACATATTTAATTGTTTCTTCATGGCTCTTTTGTTGCAAGATATTTTTGAAAGAGATAACTGTTGGCACGCAAAACTGCCACGCAACACCAAGATAACAGTCGTGCTTTCGTGACGACGAACGGATGATTTCCGAGCAAATCAACAAAGGTTCCTCGATTTCGGAGAGGAGATACGACCGTTTTTCAACGCAAAACGGCAAAGATTTGACCAAACCCTAGGGCTGCTAGAGCATGGTAGAAGAAAAACGAAAAAGAAACATACGTAAAAAGATAGATGTGTTTTTGTTGAATATCGATTGGTTCCGTATCTTCAATCGGCCGTGGCCTTATAAAGGCACGCAGGACTTGGCGTAGGGGCAAAACTTGCCGTACATAAACAGAACTCCGAAAGCTAAACTGAATATGACTTGCCCTCGTCCTTTATTCGGTTACCATGTATTAAAATTGCTTACCAAATCTATTTGCACGTATAGGTAGGTTCCAGGCATATTCACGTACGTACATGCACGCTCTAATAAAATAACTCGGCCAGACATGAATCATACAATGGCACAATGCCCTCATGTGCATGCAATTCTCCCGTTGCACTAATCCTTGAGTGACCTGTTAATCTGCAACCCGCACGTCCCGGCCTGGTATCTGAAGTATATTAGGACATGTCTTGCATTGCGGTTTAGCTCAGCTTGTCTCTGAATTTATCAGGAATTGTCCTCGGTGCCCGCTAGTTCAAGCAAAACTTCAGATGAATGCCCTGGTCATTAGCTTCCTTCGTCTGATTCTTTCGACGTGTATCTGCACTGGACTGCATTTTAAACTAAACAGGAAAACCAAAAATATATATGTCAACCAAAAGTTTAACCACACACCTTTAACCTAATTTGGCCCATAAAATACCTAGTAGCCAAATTATGTGTTCAACACATGCCCCCCTGTTTTTGGTACAACTGATAAAACTGAATTTACCAAAAACATTATGAAAATTCCTTACGATGGTGTTAATCACTGCACCGCACTACAAGAAAAGTTGCCATGGCCGACGAAGTTGAAGTCGCGCCGTGGTTGCTGGTGTACCATGGCCGACGATTTTGGTCCCTCCGTGGTGCATGTCAAAACTTTTTTTTTTCTCGTTTTTGAGGCCACCTAGCCCGACGAAAGCGGCCAAAACGTGGCGTATGGTGGCCCGGGACGTGGTGCATCTCGAAATCTCGGGTTCGCCGGCCGAGTCAACGCAAATCCGCACCGCCGAGGGATGTAGGGCCCAGATGGCAGCCTCTCTGGCATTGTTTTTTTCTAGATCGCGCCATCTCGTTCAACGTTCTCCGATCGAGCCGTTTACGATGCAGGATCATGGGTCCCGCATGTCATCCTCTATGAACCAAAATTCTTTCTATTCTTGGATTTTTTGACCCCCTGATTTCTGGCTACTTCCTTTTTCTTTTGATCCCTTGCCGCCTTGGAAACGTTGAGACCGCTGCTGCTAAATGGGACCCGCATGTCATCCTCTATGTGCAATCAACTTTCTTTTCTTGGAGTTTTTTTGGCACCTCAAATTTGGTCACTTGCCTTTTTCTTTCGATCCCTGCCGCCTCTCAAACGGTGATACCGCTGCTGCTAACTGGGACCCGCATGTCATCCTCTATGTACTATAAAACTTTCTTTTCTTGAATTATTTTTGGCACCTCATATTTGGTCACTTACCTTTTTCTTTCGATCCCCTGCCTCTCAAACGGTGATACCGCTGCTGCTAAATGGGACCCGCATGTCATCCTCTATGTACTATAAAACTTTCTTTTCTTGGATTTTTTTGGCACCTCATATTTGGTCACTTGACTTTTTCTTTCGATCACTGCCTCTCAAACAGTGATACCGCTGCTGCTAAATGGGACCCGCATGTCATCCTCTATGTACTATAAAACTTTCTTTTCTTGGATTTTTTTGGCACCTCATATTTGGTCACTTGACTTTTTCTTTCGATCACCTGCTGCCTCTCAAACGGTGATACCGCTGCTGCTAAATGGGACCCGCATGTCATCCTCTATGTACTATAAAACTTTCTTTTTTTGGATTATTTTTGGCACCTCATATTTGGTCACTTGACTTTTTCTTTCGATCACCTGCTGCCTCAAACGGTGATACCGCTGCTGCTAAATGGGACCCGCATGTCATCCTCTATGTACTATAAAACTTTCTTTTTTGGATTATTTTGGCACCTCATATTTGGTCACTTGAGTTTTTCTTTCGATCCCCTGCCGCCTCTCAAACAGTGATACCGCTGCTGCTAAATGGGACCCGCATGTCATCCTCTATGAGCAATCAACTTTCTTTTCTTGGAGTTTTTTTGGCACCTCATATTTGGTCACTTGCCTTTTTCTTTCGATCGCATGCCACGTTTGAAACGTTGAGGTACCTGCTGGCTCATGGGACCCGCATGTCATCCTCTGTGTGCTATAAAAGTTTCCTTTGTTGGATTTTTTTTCACCCTCTGATTTTTGGCTTGCCTTTTTCTTTTGATCCCCTTCCCCCTTTGAAACGTTGAGTAAGATGTTGGTTCAAGGGACCCGCATGTCATCCTCTATGTCCATCAACTTTATTTTCTTGGATTTTTTTCACCCCCTAATTACTAGCTACTTTATTTTTCTTTTGATCTCAAGCCGCATTACAAACATTGAGACCGCTGCTGCAAAATGGGACCCACATGTCATCCTCTATGTACAATAAATCTTGGATTATTTTTGGCTCCTGATATTTGGTCACTTGCCTTTTTCTTTCGATCTCATGCCGCCTTTGAAACGTTGAGTAAGTTGCTGGCTCATGGGTCCCGCATGTCATCCTCTACGAACAATAAAAGTTTCCTTTATTGGAGTTATTTTTGACCCCTAATTTCTGGCTATTTGCCTTTTTCTTTTGATCCCCTGCCCCCTTTGAAACGATGAGGACGCTGTTGGCAGGTCGGTCCCACATGTCATCCTCTATGAACAATAAAAGTTTCCTTTGGTGGATTTATTTTTGACCCCTAAGTAATTTCTGGCTATTTCCTTTTTTTTTCTTTTGATCCCCTGCCGCCTTGGAAACGTTGAGGATGCTGCTGCCTCATCGGTCCCGCATGTCATCCTCTCAGAATGATAAATGTTTTCTTTTCTTGGATTTTTTTACCAACTGACTTTTTGTTTTTTTATTTTCGACCCACTGCCTTTGAAACGTTAACGACGCTGCTGGCTCATGGGTCCCTGATGTCAGCCTCCCCGTACAAGAAACATGTGATATCTTGATTATTTTGCAGACAATAAACAGTGTATTTCGCTCTGAGCTATTGCAAACGGATAAATTAAATCTTTATTTTTACAACTTATATCTTGAATCTCCTTGTTTTTTGTTTTCGCGAAGCATAGGACATTCCTGTTTTTTTTAAGAAAAATCCGAACTTCCATGTTCTGGAGTGGGCTGAAATTGTACGAATCAAAAGGCCCAGAAGGATAGTTCGAAGGCCCAGATGTCCAGATGCAGCCCAATTGAAATCTTTCTTTTCTTGGATTTTTTCACCCCCTGATTTCTGGCTACTTCATTTTTCTTTTGGTCCCGTGCCACCTTGGAAACGTTGAGACCGCTGCTGCAAATGGGACCCGTATGTCATCCTCTATGTACAATAAAGTTTCCTTTCTTGGATTATTTTTGGCTCCTGATATTTGGTCACTTTCCTTTTTCTTTTGATCTCATGCCACGTTTGAAACGTTGAGGAATCTGCTGGCTCATGGGACCCGCATGTCATCCTCTATGTACAATAAAAGTTTGATTTCTTGGATTTTTTTTCACCCTCTGATTTTTGGCTATTTCCTTTTTCTTTTGATCCCCTGCCGCCTTTGAAACGTTGAGTAAGCTGCTGGCTCATAGGTCCCACATGTCAGCCTGTATGAACGATAAAGCTTTCCTTTCTTGGAGTTTTTTTGACCCCCTAATTTCTGGCTACTTTCTTTTTCTTTTGATCTCAAGCCGCAATTGAAACGTTGGGACCGCTGCTGCAAAATGGGACCCGCACGTCATCCTCTATGTACAATCAAGTTTCTTTTCTTGGATTATTTTTGGCTCCGATATTTGGTCACTTGCCTTTTTCTTTCAATCCCATGCCACGTTTGAAACGTTGAGGAACCTGCTGGCTCATGGGACCCGCATGTCATCCTCTATGTACTACAAAAGTTTATTTTCTAGGGTTTTTTTTCACTCTCTGATTTTTGGCTATCCTTTTTCTTTTGATCCCCTGCCGGCTTGGAAACGTTGAGTAAGCTGCTAACTCGTGGGTCCCGCATGTCATCCTCTATGTACAATCAACTTTCTTTTCTTCGAGTTTTTTTTATCCCCTAATTTCTGGCTACTTTCTTTTTCTTTTGATCTCAAGCCGCATTTGAAAAGTTGGGACCTCTGCTGCAAAATGGGACAGCATGTCATCCTCTATGTACAATAAAAGTTTCTTTTCTTCGATTATTTTTCACCCTCTGATTTTTGGTCACTTGCCTTTTTCTTTCGATCTCATGCCGCCTTTGAAAATGTTGCGGAACCTGCTGGCTCATGGGACCCGCATGTCATCCTCTATGTACTATAAAAGTTTCTTTTCTTGGATTTTTTTCACCCTCTGATCTTTAGCTATTTCCATTTTCTTTTGATCCCCTGCCGCCTTGGAAACGTTGAGTAAGCTGCTGACTGATGGAACCCGCATGTCATCCTCTATGTACAATCAAGTCTCTTTTCTTGGATTTTTTTCCCTCTTATTTTTGGTCACTTGCCTTTTTCTTTCGATCTCATGCAGCCTCTGAAACGTTGAGGAAGCTGCTGGCTCATGGGACCCACATGTCATCCTCTATACTATAAAAGTTTCTTTTCTTGGATTTTTTTTCACCCTCTTATTTTTGGCTATTTCCTTTTTCTTTTGATCCCCTGCCGCCTTGATTAAGCTGCTGACACATGGGGCCCGCATGTCATCCTCTATTTACAATCAACTTGCAAGATCTTGGAGCGAAAGAGCTTGTATAAGTGGGACCCATATGTCATCCTCTATGTACAATAAAAGTTACTTTTCTTGGATTATTTTTTGCTCCTGATATTTGGTCAGTTTCCTTTTTCTTTTGATCTCATGCCGCCTCTGAAACGTTGAGTAAGGTGCTGGCTCATGGGACCCGCATGTCATCCTCTATGTACAATAAAGTTTCTTTTCTTAGATTTTTTTTACCCCCTGATTTTTGCTAACTTGCCTTTTTCTTTTCGATCATATGCCGCCTTTGAAATTGAGGTCGCCGCTGGCTCATGGGTCCCACATGTCAGCCTCTATGGACAACAAACCTTTCCTTTGTTGGATTTATTTTTTACCCCTAATTTCTGGCTATTTGCCTTTTTTTTACACACTGGGACTGTACAATAAAGTTTCATTTCTTAGATTTTTTTTACCCACTGATTTTTGCTAACTTGCCTTTTTCTTTTCGATCATATGCCGCCTTTGAAATTGAGGTCGCCGCTGGCTCATGGGTCCCACATGTCAGCCTCTATGAACAATAAACCTTTCCTTTGTTGGATTTATTTTTTACCCCTAATTTCTGGCTATTTGCCTTTTTCTTTTGATCCCCTGCGGCCTTTGAAACGATGAGGACGCTGCTGGCAGGTCGGTCCCACATGTCATCCTCTATTAAGAATAAAAGTTTCCTTTTTGGATTTATTTTTTACCCCTAATTTCTGGCTATTTGCCTTTTTCTTCTGATCCCTGCCGACTTCGAAATGATGAGGATGCAGCTGGCAGATCGGTCCCACATGTCAGCCTCTATGAACTATAAATGTTTCCTTTGTAGGATTTATTTTTTACCCCTATTTTCGGGCTACTTGCCTTTTTCTTTGAAACGTTGAGGACGCTACTGTCTCATGGGTCCCACATGGCATCCTCTCTGAACGATAAACCTTCATTTCTTGTTAACGACAGGTTTATCAGTATTATTTTCGCAGACTAATACAAGCTCTTTCGCTCCAAGATCTTGCAAGTTAATAGAATAAATCATGGAATTATTAGGATATGTTTTAAATTTCAAATCCACTTTATGAATTTTTGAAAATACCGTGATCTATGTGGGTATGGAGCGATCAAGGATTTTCATATTGGCCATGAGCAGTTTCAAAAATTGCAACCCAATAATTCAAAATAAATACAAACAACTTTTATGTAGAATCTCCGTGTTTTTGTTTTTTGCCAATCATAGGATCTGTGGTTCTTTAGAAAAGGGCCAACATTGCATGAGCAGAAAGGCCCATTTGTAGTTATTGGGCTTCGACAGCCGGAGCAAGTAGGCCTATAGCAAATACCTTGTAGATGGCCGTTGGAACCCAAAAGTATTTGTTGCCTAGACTTAGATGCCAAACTCAGCCTTATTGACATGAACCTTGCTATGCACACGACAATTTCAGTCCGATCCGTGTACGAAACACAAGATCCAACCCTTCGTGTGAGGAAGCAGGTGGCAGCACACCTCCAGATGCTCAATCGTACATACGCATATCATATAGGAGTTGTCGTATGTACATCAGTTCCGTATTGACATGTTTTTTTCTTTGGTTCACATGTGGGGTCCGCACAGTCACCTAGGTCGCACATCTACTTCCTTGCTCGTAGTTGATGCATGTTCGGTTTGGGGATGGGGTGGAACCCAACACACCCCCGTGCCAGTGGATGTACTTTACCCTTTAGCGGCGAAAAAATAGGAATGGTCCTCTCATGACTATGATCAACAAGAGGTGGCTATATTATAAAGGACGTACACACATTGTAATTATAGTGCTGAACGGCGAGGGATACTTTTTCCCTACATGGGTGGCAGCATAGTCTACGGATTGCAGCACCACCCACACCATAGGCGATTTATGATTCATCGTTCCGATATGTATTTCGCCTAGTTTTTTTTCTTTACATTGTTGGTTACAGACTCTTTGAACAGCTGTGTGCATCCTGGTTATGCAGAGGCTGGATGTAATTGCTTTCCAAAAGTAATAAAGCATCCTTTATCGAAAAAATTATAGTGCTGAAATAAAGTCAATCCTAAAACAGCCATGCATGGGTTATAATATGAAGGCAACACGAAATACAAAAGCAGGGCAGTGTTCAAATAAACTGATTCAAACTAGTACATACTAAAAACAGTGTACTACTTCTCAACACTTCAAGCATAATAAAAAAGTGTCACTGTTTTTTTAAAGGTAACACCGAACGGGCAATGTTTAAAGCAGGCTTAAACCACATAGCCGCTTGTCGGACACTATCCCAACCATCCTTGGGAAGGCTGATAACTCCCACAGTCTCACCTTCATCTGGCTGGAGGTTGCAGCGCAAAATTTTAGGGTATTGATTATAACGAATATTCCGGTATGCTGTGTAGACGCAGTTTTTCCTCATGAATGGAACCAATGTGCCATCAGGAGCTTTGGATTCACGCTTCTTCAGGTTGGCAATGATTGGGTAATTGAGTCCGAGGAACAGAGAGTGGTCGCTGAGGCTGTTAACCTGCCTCCAAAGAAAGTCCCCTGCACGTGCAGTAGATAAGGGATCCAGCTCAAAGACGTAGGTGGCAACAGGAGGATACTGCCGTAGCTGAAGCCCATTAGCAGCATAGGGAATGTCAGGAGGTACTTCAGCATTGGCAATCCCAATCTTGTTTACTGTAAGGATGATCATCAATCGCTTGCCATCAGCAGATGGAGCGAGGAACCACGCGTACTGCTGATCATCCACCACCGGTGGCGGGATTACAAACGGGAGCATCAGGTTTTCTGCAATATTAGAAATGGAGACGAATAGGGTGTTACTGGCAACCATATTCAAACAGCAGCATTGTTCATCGTTCATGCTCACAGTATAAATACGACTATGTAAGCTAAGGACATTGGTCATTCATGTGTTCAAATCAAGTGTCCAATATATCAGTTATACTGCATCCATCCCACGAAACTAGTCTAAACTTCGCCAAAACTAGACACTAGTTAGTGTATACACAGTTATATACTACCTCTGTCCCACCGAAAGTGTCTGAGATTTGTCCAAATTCAGATGTATCTAGACAGTGAAAGCATATAGATACATTCAAATTTTGACAAATATATATCATCTTAAGTTTAAGTCCTGTGCTGTAGTTAATTCCCTTTGTCTTAAGTGATCTATTAGAGAGCTTCCCTGTGACCACCCGAAGGGTAAGAAATGTTTAACTGTATAAGTGGATTGCCTAGACCTTTCCATCAGTTCGGACTTTTGGTTGCGTTGGCTAGTCCATGAAGCTTGACATGGTGTCAGAGCCAGGGTCTCGAGTTCGAGTCCTGGCTTTCGCAATTTATCCTAAAATTGTTGTTGCCCCCTCGGAGTCCACTTATATGCCTCTTGAGCTATACCTCTGAGTCTTTCCACATGTTGACTTGTCTCCCATCACATGTGACGGGGGGTGTTGAATTGTATAAGTGGATTGCCGCCCTTGCGATCAGTTCGGACTTTTGGTTGTGTTGGTAGTGCATGAAGCTTGACAAGAAAGAAATGCTCTTTATAGCTAACCCCAAGTCTGGTAACATTTGCAAAATAGGTATCAGATGCAGCTATCCATTCAGTAGAAGAATTTGCATTTTAGAGTTGAAGGTTCATAATCTCTTCTCTACTATTGATAGTAAAGGGTACACATGGTATTTGTTTACCTCATTTTCGCGTTCTAAAAAAGGTACGCTATATGGTTGTGCTAAGTTAAACTGATTTAAGTCTGTTCAAGTTTATCGAAAATTATACTACCAACATCTAAAACATCAATATAGGTTCATATATTACAAAAGATATTTAGATTTTCTTTTCTCGAACACATGCCTAGTCGTGCATCATTATATATTAGAGCATACAGGGTTGTAGCAAGGCTACGAAAAACTGAGAAAGCAAAAAGAAAGAACTATACAGGGGACTAGAGGCAGCTAACTTTGTTAGGCCTGCAGGTGCTAAATCTTATATATATATGAGGTTGTAGATATTAATCGTAAACTTACTCAAACTTAAATATCACTGAATTAGGAAAAAGATAACCTGAGTTATTTTGAATGAGGGGACGTCACAATCACTAATGAAAGATAATTGTGGGAAACTGAAATCTATTCAAGAAAATGGGAGAAAAAATGTATCAAAAACAAAATTAATTATACCATTCTGCAGATTGTTCACCGATATAAACAAAGAACTGTTTGATCTGCATGTAGGTACATCCAATCAAGGCTTTTTCCCCGATCTCTAGAAAATATAAGCTACGCATGTAATTACAAACGATTTTCTTCTATTTTTCTGTTTCTACGTTAACATTTGAGATACTTGTTAATTACATCCATATTCTGCAGTTGCATAGAGTTACTAATTCAGGAATGCATTCACATACGGAGTATACTATGTTTGCTGATGACTGACTAGTACTAATTCATTGCAAGCAACGGTTCATTCATATTCAGATAAAGGATGTGATCGTTAAGTCATATACTTATGAAAGTCCTTATGCATCTCTCTGATGCAGATGGCGGGGGTCTCCCGTCCTCCTTTTGGAGGCAAAATCAATTAGTTATATATGAAACAATGGGTGTAAAAGGTTATCAAAAAGGGTGCCTTCATAGTGCCACGTTATCTTTTGAGATACTGGTTAATTACACCCATATTCTGCAGTGGCGTAGAGTTACTAATTCAGGAATGCAATCACATACTGAGCATACTATGTTTGTTGGTGACTAATTAGTACTACTAATTCATTGCAAGCAACGGTTCATTCATATTCAGCAAAAGGGGGTGTGATCATTAAGTCATATAAGAAAGGTAAAATATAAACAAGGTAGTTCATGAATAACTTCATTGGTTAAGGCAGTGTATCATGCAATGCAACATAAGGACTGAAAAAATACCATTTGCGGTGTCCCAGAAGTACGTGGAGCCGTCAGTTTCGTCCACCGCAAAAACGTGGCCACGGAGTTCAATGGCATCACAGTAATTTGGATAATCAGGTGCAGGTGTAAGGGCCTCCAGCATTCTCCAGTCGCCACCCCCTTCAAGGTAGAAAATCGTTTTGTCGAACAAGGCGATGAGCTTGTAATCTGCGTACCTCCCACCTTTTGTGGGCACTTGGCAGATTACAATCTTCAACAAATAAATTTCTGGACGCCAGTTAAAAGAGTATGCAGGTCGAGATGAAACAATACTATGACGAATCTTCGAATCAGGTAGGGATGGAAGGGGGATATGTCGCTCGGTGTAGACGTTCACGAGGCACCACTCATGATGATCGGCGGCGGCGATCCAGTCGCCGTTCGCGCCAAGCCATTTTCTGTCGTGCATGAACGGCAGGGCGACAGAACGGCGAGGATGGTCGAGGGGCACCAGGTCGTACACGGTATCATGCAGACGAGATGCTCTCGCCACGTCCCAGTGTTCATCGAACCAATAAGCAGGCGGAGGCATCAGCAGGCAGGGTTCATCCCAATGGTGCATCTTACCTTCATCCTTGCTGATCATGTCGTAGAGCTCCCTGGAACATGCAGCAAGTCGGACGGTGTAGGTAACGTCCAGATGCGCAGCGATGAGGTCGATGTTGTCGCCGGTGAGAGCCTCCAAGTGGCCGTCCCCGCCGCCCCGGCAAAGCCTAGAATAATCCATCACGTGAAGATGGATTTAGGTGGATGGCGGATGCAACTGCGCTTGGGGTTTTCGGAGGAGAGGGCGAGCGCTATGGAAGGAACGATGCGGCGCGCGGCCGGCCGGGGTAAGGAGAGAAAGGTATACGGAGTAGTACTAGTGATCCGGCGTGGTGGGGATCGAGATCCTGCGCGTGCGCGTGATTCTGGGAGGGTGAAGAAGAAGTTTTTTTTTTGTAACGGGGTGAAGAAGAAGATGATAGACATGCAAGGGGCAAAAACTAGGTAGTACTCTAGGCTGCTGCTGCGACTGGGCGCCGATTTGACTGTTGGTAGACTAGCACGCCACCCATCTATAAATTTGCGACGACGTTTGGTGCAGTGATGTCTCGTCACATCAGGTTGACCAGAGAGGGCTTTTTTTTACAGTTTCCATTTCGATATATTTTTCGCCAATAATCGTAGTTCTCTACATGCCAGAGACACGTACCTTAACACGTGGGCAGCATGCAACCGCGCGAGCACCAAAATGGAATGAGAAATGTTTTAGAGCAGAACTTCATTTTCAATGCCTTTCCTAGCTTGGTTTGGAAACCGGACAGAGCTTCAGTGACTTGATGCTTCCAAGATACATTGTGACTGTGTCCCACCATCTACCATCCATTTGAGATCCAACGTTCCAAACTATCTCTTATTTCGAAGCTAAAAAAGAAAAACTATTCAGAAAATTTTGAAAAAAAATCCAGTAATATGTAGATTCCTTGTTTTAAAATCTATGAATATTTCATCCCATTCGGATGACTAGCTTGTGATTAAATAGATTCTTACGTACTCGAGCACTAGTTTAAACTAAATATATATTTGCTCACAAACCTATGATTCAAATCGAATGAAACTTCACCAAAATATAAATCGAAATATGCATGATTTACTGGAAGTTTTTCAAAATTTTCATGGTCCATGGGGTCCTCCAAAGTGCAAGCTTTTTTTTTCTTGGTTGGTACTTCAAAACCGAGTTTGGATGGTGGCAAGACTTGCACAAAGAGGATGTCAAAATTTTGGCCTTTGTGAACTTTGCAATCAACATCAAGTGTCGGACTCTCGAGAAAAAAATATGAGTTGGCGCCCACCTTTCTTTCAACCGTTGGTTCTCAATCCGAGGGTGGTCCAACTAGCTAACAAAATTGGCTTGGTATTCATGGTCTTGAACCAACGATTTGGAATGGCTTTCAATCGGTATGAGAGGTGATGTATGGAGGAGATTCATACGAGAGGGCAATAAAGAAATGTTTTGTCATCCTCGCAAAGCTAGTCTATTTGGAAAGAAATGAATAATTGGTTTTTCGCAACATTGCATGATACTAATTCATGATACTATGCATTGAAGGTGTTGTATCATAGACTAGTATACTTCCCATTGTGACTAGTCTAAGTGCTTTTGCACCATGAACACTAGCTATGCACAGACCTCAAAAAACACTTCTCCATCATTCTACTATTCACACTTTCTTTTTCTAATAGAACTATGTACCATTGTTTTTAATATAATCTTGTGTCGAGAGTATATATTTCTAAAATAGTCATTTATGTTTCGCATAAGCTCAAAGAGGGGTACTTACTTATGAGAGATATCTTTCAACTAATACGTTGTAGGAGTACTTTAATTATGTGAGCTATAGTGTGAAATGCTTACTAGAACGAGTACAAAAGGTGTTTGATAACATTACAGGCCACACGCCCAGTGTAGCGTGCATTGTAGGAGCATTACATCAATTTAACAACTACGGAGGAGTAGCCTAGGTAGAGATAACATGCAAAGGAAATAGTTCAACAGATAGTACAACACAACTACGGAAAGGGAGTAGCCTAGGTAGAGATAAACATGCAAATGAAATAGTTCAACAGATACAAATCTTGCATTACAACACGAGTATTACATAAAGTACATCAGCCCTTCTTTCTGGACCTGTGACGCGAAGGCAGGTTCCATTGCCGGGCGTTGGCGAAGCTTGGGATGAGCCACAACGGAACCTGCCGCCATGTCCATCTAATGTTGGTTTGGAAACCAACAGTACAGTCTTCAGAATTCAAACTGAAGCGGCAAATTTCTGGAGAAGGAGGATATGCAAGGCCTACTGCATGGTGCGATGTGTAAACAGAGTTGCTTCTCGCCATATTTGGACGGTCATGTTCTGCCCCGTCTTCTACTGGAATGATAATCGGATAGTTCACTCCAAGGAAGAGAGAATATGATCCAAGGGAAATAATCCTCCTCCATGGCCTCGGTGGCATCAACTGACTGGTGTCCATGCTGTACACCTCGCAGCCAAGTAAACCCTTACCATACCCGCGAATAGTGCGACCATGACGACCCTCAGAGGTAGCAGCAGCAGGTAAAATCCGAACCAGTCCAGTATAATCCCGCCCGTCAGTAACGCCCCAGGTATGGACCAGAAAAAGTCTAGAACCATCAGGAGATCGTGCTAACCACCAGGAGCCAAGATTGTACCGACCTTGTTCATCAAGTTCTGGCGGAATAGGTGCCGTGCTGATCAACAAAGGACCTTGCAAAGGAAAGCACAGCTTGAAGTCAGTTCAGCAAAACTTGATTAGTTCATTACATACATGAATAATGATGTAGCTAAAATACTGCCTCCGATCCAAATTAATTGACTCAACTGGATGTGTCTAGCTAGATATGCACAAATTAATTGACTCAAGTTTGTCTAGCTAGATGCACTGGCTAGACAAAGCTGAGTCAATTTGATTTGGATCGGAGGGAGTACTTTATTTTGACTCAAAGGCATATCGCTGCTGATTTTGATTGAATATAGAGGGGGAAAGGTACAGGCATGACACGAAAACTGCACAACAAAAAGAAAAAGGCTAAAGCTAAATCTGAAACTAGCAGGTAATAGCGAAAACACATCATATGAGATGAGAAAAATTACCCCAAGAAAGTTGATTCCATGCATAAACTTCGCCTGTCTGAGTTACAGCAAATACAATACCCTTGTGGATGATTGCATCGGAGTAGCCGTACGCTAAGAACTGGTTGTCAAGAACTGTCCATCTGCTAGAAGCACAGTGAAGGACTGCAATTGCCGCGTTGAAGATGGCAAGAACAGAGAAACTAGTATAATTTGAAGCAGCTGTTGGAACTCGGCAAATAGCTATCTTCAGCAGTTGAAGATGTTGATCATTAGACTCGAACACAAGTTTATCCGGGGTGGATTTAAACTCACTTATTGGTGGTAGAGGAATCCGGCGACCAGTGTACACATTGACAAGCTCCCAATTCCAGGGGAAGCCAAGAAGGGCGATCCAATCTCCATTCGCGCCTGCCCACATGCCCGTACCACCATCTGGAATCACGGCATCGGAAGAGATCCTGTCCAGCGGCGTCAGTTGGCACAAGGTACCCTTGCGATCTTTTGCATCATGCTGCTTGTCCTTCTGCGCACCCTCCTGCTTGAACTTGTGGACGCGGTAGAAGGGATTGTGCGCGGGCGGTACCTCAGTTTGGTGAGTATGAAGAACACAGGGCATGCCAAACGGCTGAGATGCAGGCAGAGCTACACTTTGTGTTGCTGAATCATGATAAAACTTGCATGAACCGACGAGGCTCGCGGCGGTGATGACATCGCATCGGGATGCGATTTCTTCAAGGGGGCCATCAGGAAACACCCAAGAACTGCCACTCTCATTGATCGATCTCGCCATTGGAAGGATGCGGTCAAGTGGGTGTGGGGGTGTGGTAGTGGGACGCTGGCGTTTGGGTATGAGGTATTGGAGGACAGTGCGAGCGGCAGCTGGTAGAGCGATATGGATAAAAGTCAACAACTCCTACTAGTACCATCAAACAGGTGGCTCGAGATGATCCGAAAAAGGCATGGCGGCGGTGGTGCAGGGGCTGCTGGTGTAGGCGGGGTCGCCAGAGAAGATGGAGATGAAGAAGACGGAGAAGCAGGCAAAAAAAACAATTTGAATTGAAATCAATAATACGAGTACTACGGGCGTGCCTTCTCTCTCTGGTCTCTGCTGCACTACTGCACCTGGCGTGAAGGCGTGTGACCCGAGAAGAAGCTAATGTACTGTATACTGTCCTTGCACGCCGTGGAGCTGTATTTTGTCTCATCAAATCAGCTCTGGACAGTTTCAGCAGAGAAAAGATCCTTTGCCATCATCATGATATATTACCACGGGCCCACGGCAGTGCACATTCATCTTGGAGGCCTCTTCATCTTGTACTACCATATACTCTACTGCTCTATATGTTGCACAAACCACCACTTGGACATTTTTTTTGCAGTTTCCACCATGTGGTGGTCTAATATGTTGCAAATTTCACCACTTGGTTATCTAATCAGCTAGTTAGTCATGTTGATAGCAAAATCGACAAGTGGGTTCAACATGTCAATGCTCCAATTAATGTTTTAGAAAAAATAAATTTTTCAAAATTCGTACTTCTTTTATTTAGCTATTTAAAAATGCTTATTCATTTATTTCAACAAATATTGTGCGGTCTTGAATTTTTTTCAAACAAATATTATGGCATCGGGTTCGGGACTCCTGAAAAGGACTGGCCGTGGTACGGGAACCCGAAATGATGCCCACAACATGGTCGAAAGTGGCAAGGAACCCATCGAGGTGGATGAACTCGGGAAACCTTGGTAGAGGTAGGGATCTTGAGGAGGCCATTAGGGTTAGCCTACCCCCCAATAAGCGTATGAACGAAAAAAATTCACATAAGTAGTAGCTATTATTAAAATTTCACAAATATTACGCGCTTTTGAATATTTCAAAAGTATTGTGGCGTCACGCTGGCCTTGCCCGAATTTTACCTTTCAGGCTGGATGTCACGAGCATGATCACTCAACCAACCGGGTCCAAACATATATATACAATTGGCCTCCTCGAGCCTACACCGACCAGATTGTCGCTGAAACTGGATCATATAGTTTCTATTGGATTGATGTCCTAAGGAAATATTCCAACAACGGAAGTTGTTTGATTCGTTGTATTATATTCCTTTGGAATCTTGTTGGGCTTGTTTGGTTCGAAGAAAATTCATAGAAATTTTGTGGGATTCAAATCTCAGTGGCTCCTTTGATTCTTGAATACATGATAATTCATACTAATTCACGTGTTTTTTGTGTAGCACTACAACCAAAGAACATGCAATTCAAATTTGTGTGATTTCTCTCATATAGGATTAATTCAACATGCAATCATATTCAATTCCTACATTATTTCTATTTTAACATTTTGTACACATCATGCATGCGACCCAAACAATGCGTACATGGTGGGGGGGTTGTTTCGTTGCAAAAGCAGTTGGTCACACCACAAACAAACATGCAACAATTAATCTAAATTCACGCGGTTTCCCCGCGATGCAACCAAACAATATTCGATGAAACTAAGCATGGCATAAACATATACAATACACACCATAGATTTTGGCTGCTTTGATTATTCGCAAGATTTTCAAAGTGCGGGAATATGAAAATTGTATGATTAGAGAGTGATGATCATCTCCAAATATATAGGATTGAGAAACAACGGTATTTGGATCCAATAACATTTGATTGCGTGTGAAAACCAAAAGAAATACTAGTAGTAACATACGGTTACACAATGAAGGATTTTTTGTTTTTGTATAAAAATGTATTGTCAATGAATTCTGAAAATTGCAATCCTATGAATTAAACAATCAGAAATCGTGTCAGACTAATTCCTACGTTTCGAGATTCTAGTACGGAGTATGATTTCTTTGAAGGGGCGCAGAGGGACGTGGGTAGCAATGTCTAGTCCCTGTCTTGTCTGTATACACTGTACTTACGTCAGACTAGTGTTGCTCATGAAGTCTTAATCTGACGTACTCTGAAGCTAGATGCATCACCGTTTCCAGTCTCTGTCCTCGTTTTTTCGGCAAAATAGACAGAAATAACCCAAAGTCGAAAAGATTGGGAAAAACAAACTTTCGACATACTAGCAAGATTGGGTTATTTTTGTCCAAATTCTCGTTTTTTTCTCTTGGCTTCCCTACCCTTGAATCCATGTCACTTACGTGTGTTGCCCATGCATGCGTCATGTCCCACACTTCAGTGAGCACAAGTGACGTGATGTACGTACGCAAACTCCCAGCAATCTTCTTTGTCAAGAGAAGACGCATCAAGATTCAAGACCCGATCGCATTTCTTGCTTTCAGCCTGGGGTCCTCCATGTAAAAGTTAGGGATTTAGATGTAATTTCATGTTTATTTTGTGTGCTGTTGTAAACTGTTGATTTTTTATGTCCATTTGAATCTTGGTCAAATCCTAGGTTTGACCTAGATTTAAACAAGTTTAAAATATGAAAATGAAAAAGTAAGCCTGGATCCTCCTTAGTCAATCCAAAATGAAGCTTTTGGGAGGTTTTTGAAATTTCCATGTTTGAAACCCAAAACCACTTCTTTTCATGCTAGACTTCATAAGACATAGTTTAGGGATAGGGGTAGATACATGATTTGTCTGGTTTCAGTATGTCTAGAGCTTGTTTATCCACTTGAATGCTTACTATATGACATAAGAAGACTATGTGCTATGGTTTTTCATTTATCTATTTTTTTGAATTTTATGCCCATTTGAATCTTGGTCAAATCCCAGGTTTGACGAGGTTTTAAACAAGTTTAAAACTTGAAAATGAAAAGGTGTAAGCATGGATCCTTCGTAGTCACTCTAAAATGAAGCTTTATTTTGGGAGGTTCTCGAAATTTCCATGCATGCTTGAAACTCAAAACCACTTTTCTTCATGCTTGACTTCATAAGACAAAGTTTAATTAGGGTTAGGGGTAGATACACGATTTTTCTGGTTTGAATATGTCTAGACCTTGTTTATCAACTTGAATGTTTACTATATGACATAATTAAGAAGGCTATGTACGTGCTTTGGTTTTTCATTCTTTAATTAGATTTTTGTCTGAATTTTTATGCCCATTTGAATCTTGGTCAAATCCTAGGTTTGACCAAGATTTAAATAAGTTTAAAACATGAAAATGAAAAGATAAGCATCGATCCTTCTTACTCGCTCTAAAATGAAGCTTTTGGTTTTTTGAAATTTCCATGTTTGAAACCCAAAACCACTTCTCTTCATGCTTGACTTCATAAGACGAAGTTTAGGGTCGATAGGGGGTAGATACATGATTTGTCTGGTTTGAATATGTCTAGACCTTGTTTATGAACTTGAATGCTTACTATATGACATAAGAAGACTATGTGCTTTGGTTTTTTTATTTTTTTATTTTATGCCCATTTTAATATTGGTCAAATCCTAGGTTTGACCAAGATTTAAACAAGTTTAAAACATGAAAATGAAAAGGTAAGCCTGGATCCTTCTTAGTCACTCTAAAATGAAGCTTTTGGGAGGTTTTTGAAATTTCCATGTTTGAAACCAAAAACCACTTCTCTTCATGCTTGACTTCATAAGACAGAGTTTAGGGTTAGGGGTAGATACATGATTTGTCTTATTTGAATATGTATAGACCTTGTTTGTCAACTTTTGAATGCTCTTACTATATATATATGTGACATAAGAAGACTATGTGCTTTTGTTTTTCATTTTTCTGATTTTTTAAATTTTATGCCCATTTAAATCTTGGTCAAATCCTGGTTTGACAATGATTTTAACAAGTTTAAAATATGAAAATGAAAAGGTAAGCATTGATCATTCTTAGTCACTCTAAAATGAAGCTTTTGGTAGGTTTTTGAAATTTCCATATTTGAAACCCAAAACCACTTCTCTTCATGCTTGACTACATAAGACAAAGTTTAGGGTTAGGGAGTAGATACATGATTTTTCTTGTTTGAATATGTCTAGACCTTGTTTATCAACTTTAATGCTACTATATGACATAAGAAAACTATGTGCTTTGGTTTTTCATTTTTCTGATATTTTTTGGAATTTTGATGCACATTTGAATCTTGGTCAAATCCTAGGTTTGACCAAGATTTAAACAAGTATATATAGAACATGAAAATGAAAAGGGAAGCATGTATCCTTCTTAATTAGTCACCCTAAAATGAAGTTTTTGGAAGGTTTTTGAAATTTCCATGCATGTTTGAAACCTAAAACCACTTATCTTCATGCTTGACTTCGTCATAAGACAGAGTTTAGGGGTTTTAGGGGGTAGATACATGATTTGTCTAGCTAGTTTGAATATGTCTAGACCTTGATTATCAACTTTAATGCTTACTATATGACATATAAGAAGACTATGTGCGCTTTGGTTTTTCATTTTTCGGTTTTTTTATTTTATGCCCATTTGAATCTTGGTCAAATCCTAGATTTGACCAAGATTTAAACAAGTTTAAAACATGGAAATGAAAAGGTAAGCATCGATCCTTCTTAGTCGCTCTAAAATGAAGCTGAATTTTGGGAGGTTTTTGAAATTTCCATGTTTTTGAAACCCAAAACGAAGTTTAGGGTCGATAGGGGGTAGATACATGATTTGTCTTGTTTGAATATGTCTAGACCTTGTTTATCAACTTGAATGCTTACTAGCTATATGACATAAGAGGACTATGTGCATTGGTATTTCATTTTTTGATTTTTATGCCCATTTGAGAATCTTGGTAAAATCCTAGGTTTGTTGAGCAAGATTTAAACAAGTTTAACATGTGAAAATGATAAGGTAATTAAGTCTGGATCTTTTTTGAAACCCAAAACCACTTCTCTTCATGCTTGACTTCATAAGACGAAGTTTAGGGTCGATAGGGGGTAGATACATGATTTGTCTTGTTTGAATATGTCTAGACCATGTTTATCAACTTGAATGCTTACTATATGACATAAGAAGGCTATGTGCTTTGGTCTTTCATTCTTTCGATTTTTTTCTGAATTTTTATGCCCATTTGAATCTTGGTCAAATCCTAGGTTCGACCAAGATTTAAACAAGTTTAAAACATGACAATGAAAAGGTAATTAATCATGGATCCTTCTTAATTAACCAGCCAGTCTAATTAAAATGAAGCTTTTTGGGAGGTTTTTGAAATTTCCATGTTTGAAACCCAAAACCACACTTCTCTGCTTCATGCTTGACTTCATATATAATTAAGACAAAGTTTAGGGTTAGGAGGTACATGATTTGTCTGGTTTGAATATGTCTACACCTTGTTTATGAACTTTTGAATGCTTACTATATATATGTATGTGACATAAGAAAACTATGTGCTTCGGTTTTTCATTTTTCTGATTTTTTTGGAATTTTGATGCACATTTGAATCTTGGTCAAATCCTAGGTTTGACCAAGATTTAAACAAGTATAGAACATGGAAATGAAAATGGAAGCCTGTATCCTTCTTAGTCACCCTAAAATGAAGTTTTTGGGAGGTTTTTGAAATTTCCATGTTTGAAACCCAAAACCACTTATCTTCATGCTTGACTTTGTCATAAGACAGAGTTTAGGGGTTAGGGGGTAGATACATGATTTGTCTAGCTAGTTTGAATATGTCCAGACCTTGTTTATCAACTTTAATGCTTACTATATGACATATAAGAAGACTATGTGCGCTTTGGTTTTTCATTTTTATGTTTTTTATTTTATGCCCATTTGAATCTTGGTCAAATCCTAGAGATTGACTTCATAATACAGAGTTTAGGGTTAGGGGTAGATATACACATGATTTTTCTGGTTTGAATATGTCTAGACCTTATTTATCAACTTGAGTGTTTACTATATGACATAATTAAGAAGGCTATGTGCTTTGGTTTTTCATTCTTTAGATTTTTTGTCTGAATTTTTATGCCCATTTGAATCTTGGTCAAATCCTAGGTTTGACCAAGATTTAAATAAGTTTAAAACATGGAAATGAAAAGGTAAAAGCATCGATCCTTCTTAGTCGCTCTAAAATGAAGCTGAATTTTGGGAGGTTTTTGAAATTTCCATGTTTGAAACCCAAAACCACTTCTCTTCATGCTTGACTTCATAAGACAGAGTAGGGACGATAGGGGGTAGATACATGATTTGTCTGGTTAATTTGGATATATCTAGACCTTGTTTATCAACTTGAATGCTTATGATATGACATAAGAACACTATGTGCTTTTTTTATTTTTTTGTGCCCATTTGAATCTTGGTCAAATCCTAGGTTTGACCAAGATTTAAACAAGTATAGAACATGAAAATGAAAAGGGAAGCCTGTATCCTTCTTACTCACCCTAAAATGAAGTTTTGGGAGGTTTTTGAAATGTCCATGTTTGAAACCCAAAACCACTTCTCTTCATTCTTGACTTCTTAAGACATAGTTTAGGGGTTAGCGGGTAGATACATGATTAGTATGGTTTGAATATGTCTAGACCTTGTTTATCAACTTTAATGCTTACTACATGACATAAGAAGACTATGTGCTTTGGTTTTTCATTTTTCTGTTTTTTTTTGAATTTTCTGCCAATTTTGTTTGACCAAGATTTAGACAAGTTTTACACGTGAAAACGAATAAGTAAGCCTGGATCCTTCTTAGTCACTCCAAAATGTACCAATTGATAGGTGCGTTAACTTTGCTTCATGGAAAAAATAATGTCATGTAAATGAGTTAACTTGGATTTCCTACCCTTGAATCCATAGGAAACTTTGTTCTAATGCACTATAATAATCAACCGAGTTTTTACACCAACAGGTCTGTCACTTACGTGTGGTGCCCATGCGTGAGGTCCCACACTTCAGTGAGCACAAGTCACGTGCAATAGGTACGCAAACTCCCAGCCATTTTCTTTGTCAAGAGAAGACGCATCAGGATGCGTATTGGAAGTCTGTGGGTCCTTCTGGATCCTTCGGTCGTCCCTCTCAAAAAAAAAAAAACAAATCTCTCTCATTCTCGGCCTCGCTCGACTCGCTCGCTCGCTCCTCCTGCTCACTGACAAACCCTGCACAAAAGTCAACATCATCACCCGAAAAAGGGGAGACACCATAATTCTCTCCCTTCTTCTCTCCTTCCGAGTGATCCCTCTTCCTCCGAGTTTCACTCGACGGGCAAACACACATGTGCTGCATAGTAATAATAAAAAGGTAGAAAAATCGACCTACGAATCTATAATTAAATAGGTTAAACTAGGGTTTTGCCCAGTACTACAGATCAAGGTTCAAAAAATCCAACTACGGGGTTCGAACAACCCCATTTCTAATCCAAGATTTTTTTCGACCTCATCCAATGGCCTCAAACTATAGGCCGGGTTAGCATCTAGTGCAGTATGTGTGAGAATGTATGCACTATGTGTGCTATAACTTGTGTGTCTTTCAAATTTGAACCAAATTTGAATAAGTTTGAAATATTTGAAATGGGGCTTTTGGCTTAAACGTTTGAAACCCAAAACGACTTCTCCTCATGCTAGACTTCATAAGACCGAGTTTAGGGTCGATAGGGGGTAGATACATGATTTGTCTGGTTTGAATATGTATAAACCTTGTTTATCAACTTGAATGCTTACTATATGACATAAGAAGACCATGTGCTTTTGTTTTTCATTTTTCTATTTTTTTAAGAATTTTATGCACATTTGATTCTGGTCAAATCCTAGGTTCAACCAAGATTTAAACAAGTTTCAAGCATGAAAATGAAAACGTAATCCAAGATCCTTCTTAATTAGTCACTCTAAAATATATGAAGCTTTTGGGACGTACTTGAAATTTCCATGTTTGAAACCCAAAACCAATTCTCTTCATGATTGACTTCATAAGACAGAGTTTAGGGGTAGGGGTAGATATACACATGATTTTTCTGGTTTGAATATGTCTAGACCTTGTTTATCAACTTGAGTGTTTACTATATGACATAATTAAGAAGGCTATGTGCTTTGGTTTTTCATTCTTTAGATTTTTTGTCTGAATAATTTTTATGCCCATTTGAATCTTGGTCAAAGATCCTAGGTTTGTTGAGCAAGATTTAAACAAGTTTAACATGTGAAAATGATAAGGTAATTAAGTCTGGATCTTTCTCTTAGTAACTCTAAAATGAAGCTTTTGGGAGGTTCTTGAATTTACCATGTTTGAAACCCAAAACCACCGTACTTCTTTTCATGCTTGACTTCATAAGACAGAGTTTAGGGTTAGGGGTAGATACATGATTTTTCTGGTTTGAATATGTCTAGACCATGTTTATAAACAAGGTCTAGACATATCAAACAAGGTCTAGACATATCAAACCAAAAAATTAAGTTGATAAACAAGGTCTAGACATATTCAAACGAGAGAAATCATGTATCTACCCCCTAACACTAAACTTTGTCTCATGAAGTCAAGCACATGCATGAAGATATGTGGTTTTTGGTTTCAAACATGGAAATTTCAAAAACCCTCCCAAGAGCTTCATTTCGAAGTGATTAATTAAGAAGCATACATGCATGCTTACTTTTTCATATTCATGTTTTAAACTTATTCAAATCTTGGTGAAACCTAGGATTTGACCAAGATTCAAATGGGTATAAAAATTAAAAAAAACAAAAAAGGTCTTCTTATATATGTTATATAGTAGGCATTCAATTAAGTTGATAAACAAGGTCTAGACATATTCAAACAAGAAAAATCAAGCATGTACCCCTAACCCTAATATAAACTATGTTTCATGAAGTAAGCATGAAGATTTGTGGTTTTTGGTTTCGAACATGGAAATTCAAAAACCCTCCCAAGAGCTTCATTTTTGAAGTGACTAAGAAGCATACATGCTTACTTTTTCATATTCATGTTTTTAACTTATTCAAATCTTGGTGGAACCAAGGATTTGACCAAGATTCAAATGGGTATAAAAGTTCAAAAAAAAGGTCTTCTTATATGTTATATAGTAAGCATTCAATTAATTTGATAAACAAGGTCTACACATATTCAAACCAGGAAAATCATGTATCTACCCCTAACCCTAAACTCTGTCTTATATGAAGAAGTCAAGCATGCATGAAGAGAAGTGGTTTTTGGTTTCAAGCATGGAAATTTCAAAAACCCTCCCAAGAGCTACATATTGGAGTGACTAAGAAGGATAGATGCTTAATTTTTCATATTCATGTTTTAAACTTGTTTAAATCATGGTCAAACCTAGGATTTGACCAAGATTCAAATGGGCATAAAAATTCAAAAAAACAATAAAATGAAAAACCAATGCACATAGTCATCTTATGTCATCTAGTAAGCATTCAATTAAGTTGATAAACAAGGTCTAGACATATTCAAACCAGAAAATTCATGTATCAAGCTACCCCTATCCCCAAACTCTCTCTTATGAAGTCAAGCATGAAGAGAAGTACGCGGTTTTTTGGTTTCAAACATGGAAATTTCAAAAACCCTCTCAAGAGCTTCATTTTGGAGTGACTATGAAGGATACATGCTTAATTTTTCATATTCATGTTTTAAACTTGTTTAAATCATGGTCAAACCTAGGATTTGACCAAGATTCAAATGGGCAAAATTTTAAAAAATGAAAAATCAAGGCACATAGTCTTCTTATTTTTGGTTTCAAACATGGAAATTTCAAAAACCCTCCCAAAGAGCTTCATTTTGGAGTGACTAAGAAGGATCCATAGGAAACTATGTACTAATACAGTATAATGATCACCCGAGTTATTAGAGCAACAAGTCTGTCACTTACGTGTGGTTCCCATGCGTGAGGTCCCACACTTCAGTGAGCACAAGTCACGTACGCTAGGTAAGCAAACTCCCAGCCATCTTCTTTGTCAAGAGAGAGGCATCAACACACACTCTCTCTCTCTCTCTCTCTCTCCAATTATCCACCTCCGTTGGCTGCCGGTTTTGGCAGGTCGTTTCTAGCTCAGCTCGTAGGCCATGGTGTGCAGGCTCTGTAGCCATGGCGATTTGGTCGCGCCAAGTGGTTCGTCCCCGGCTCCGACGAGGATCAATCCGGACGGTGCCTATTAAGGACCCGATCGCATTTCTTGCTTTCAGCATGGGGTCTACCATGTAAATCTTAGGGATTTAGACGTAATTTCCTGTTTATTTTGTGTCCTGCTGTAAACTGCGCTCTGATGCGTATTGGAAATCTGGGTCCTTCAGGATCGTTCGGTTGTCCCTCTAAAAAAACATCTCTCTCATTCTCGGCCTTTCTCGCTCGCTCGCACCCCCCTGCGCACTGACAACCCTGCACAACAGTCAACATCACCAGAAAAAGGATAGACACCATAAATAAGTGGGGCCCCGTGACTGCTCTCCCTTCGTCTCCTCCCGTGTGATCCCTCTTCCTCCGACTCCCGACCTTGCGGAAAAGAAAAATGAAATGAAAGAGTTTCACTGGACGGGCAAACACATGTGCTGCCTAGTAATAATAATAATAACGTAAAAAAATCGACCTACGAATCTATTATTAAATAAGCTAAACTAGGGTTTTGCCCAGTACTACGGATCAATTTCTGAAAATCCAACTACGGGGTTCGATTTTGGCCTGCTAATATAAAATTATATAATCCGAACTAGTATTCCTCTAAAAAATCATTTTGGTATGCATCGTTTGGTACTTTTCATAGCTAGAGTGCTTAATCCCTCCGTTAGCAAACAGTCTTCGTATGTCATATAGTAAGCATTCAAGTTGAAAAACAAGCTCTAGACATATTCAAACCAGAAAAATCATGTATCTACCCCCTATATATCCCTAAACCCTGACTTATGAATTCAAGCATGAAGAGAAGTGGTTTTTGGTTTCAATCATGGAAATTTCAAAAACCCTCTCAAGATCGAGCTTCATTTTGGAGTGACTACGAAGGATACATGCTTAATTTTTCATATTCATGTTTTAAATTGTTTAAATCATGGTCAAACCTAGGATTTGACCAAGATTCAAATGGGCATAAAAATTCAAAAAAAACAATAAAATGAAAAACAAATGCACATAGTCATCTTATATATGTCATCTAGTAAGCATTCAATTAAGTTGATAAACAAGGTCTAGACATATTCAAACCAGAAAAATCATGTATCAAGCTACCCCTATCCCCAAACTCTGTCTTATGAAGTTAAGCATGAAGAGAAGTACGTGGTTTTTTTGTTTCAAACATGGAAATTTCAAAAACCCTCTCGAGAGCTTCATTTCGAAGCGATTAATTAAGAAGCATACATGCATGCTTACCTTTTCATATTCATGTTTTAAACTTATTCAAATCTTGGTGAAACCTAGGATTTGACCAAGATTCAAATGGGTATAAAAATTAAAAAAAAGGTCTTCTTATGTTATATAGTAGGCATTCAATTAAGTTGATAAACAAGGTCTAGACATATTCAAACAAGAAAAATCATGCATGTATCTACCCTTAACCCTAAACTCTGTTTCATGAAGTCAAGCATGCATGCATGAAGATATGTGGTTTTTAGTTTCGAACATGGAAATTCAAAAACCCTCCCAATAGCTTCATTTTGAAGTGACTAAGAAGCATACATGCTTACTTTCTCATATTCATGTTTTTAACTTATTCAAATCTTGGTGGAACCAAGGATTTGACCAAGATTCAAATGGGTATAAAAATTCAAAAAAAACAAGGTCTTCTTATGTTATATAGTAAGCATTCAATTATTTTGATAAACAAGGTCTACACATATTCAAACCAGAAAATTAGGTATCTACCCCTAACCCTAAACTCTGTCTTATGAAGTCAAGCATGCATGAAGAGAAGTGGTTTTTGGTTTCAAGCATGGAAATTTCAAAAACCCTCCCAAGAGCTTCATTTTGGAGTGACTAAGAAGCATACGTACGTGCTTACTTTTTCATATTCATGTTTTAAACTTGTTCAAATCTTGGTCAAACCTATGATTTGACCAAGATTCAAATGGGTATAAAAAATGAAAACCAAGGTCTTCTTATGTCATATAGTAAGCATTCAATTAAGTTGATAAATAAGGTCTAGACATATTCAAACCAGAAATATCATGTATCAAGCTACCCCTAACCCCTAATTAACTCTGTCTTATGAAGTCAAGCATGAAGATAGGTATGTGGTTTTTTGGTTTCAAACATGGAAATTTCAAAAACCCTCTCAAGATCGAGCTTCATTTTGGAGTGACTACGAAGGATACATGCTTACTTTTTCATATTCATGTTTTAAACTTGTTTAAATCATGGTCAAACCTAGGATTTGACAAAGATTCAAATGGGCATAATTTAAAAAAACAAAAAATGAAAAACCAAGGCACATAGTCTTCTTATGTTATATTGTAAGCATTCAATTAAGTTGATAAACAAGGTCTCTAGACATATTCAAACCAGAGAAATCATGTACCTACCCCCTAACCTAAACTCTGTCTCATGAAGTCAAGCATGATGATATGTGGTTTTTGGTTTCAAACATGGAAATTTCAAAAACCCTCCCAAGAGCTTCATTTTGAAGTGATTAATTATGAAGCATACATGCATGCTTACTTTTTCATATTCATGTTTTAAACTTATTCAAATCTTGGTGAAACCAAGGATTTGACCAAGATTCAAATCCGTATAAAAATTAAAAAACAAAATAAAAAAACAAGGTCTTCTTATGTTATATAGTAAGCATTCAATTAAGTTGATAAATAAGGTCTAGACATATATTCAAACCAGAAAAATCATGTATCTACCCCTAACCCTAAACTTTGTCTTATGAAGTCAAGCATGAAGAGAAGTGGTTTTTGGTTTCAAGCATGGAAATTTCAAAAACCTCCCCAAACTTCATTTTAGAGTGACTAAGAAGGATACAAGCTTCCCTTTTAATTTTCATGTTTTAAACTTGTTTAAATTATCTTGGTCAAATCTAGGATTTGACAAGATTCAAATGGGCAAACATATGGTAAGTGATGCAAATATCATTTCCATGATTACCTTTTCATTTTCATGTTATAAACTTGTTTAAATCTTGGTCAAACCTAGGATTTGACCAAGATTCAAATGGACACAAAATTTTAAAAATCAGAAATATGAAAACCAAAGTACATAGTCTTCTTATGTCATATCGTAAGCATTCAAGTTGATAAACTCGGTCTTATGAAGTCTAGCATGAAGAGAAGTCGTTTTGGGTTTCAAACGTTTAAGCCAAAAGCCCCATTTCAAATATTTTACACTTATTCAAATTTGGTTCAAATTTGAAAGACATACAAGTTATAGCACACATAGTGCATACATGTTCACACATACTGCACTAGATGCTAACCCTACAGTTTAGGGGCGGACCTAGGATAAATTTTTAGAGGGGGCAAACATATGATAAGTGATGCAAATATCATATTACAAGGTTTCAGAAAATTGAGCGGGGGCGGCTGCCCCCCTTGGCTATAGTCTGGATCCGCCCATGCTATAGTTTGAGGCCATTTGGATGACGTCGAAAAAAATCTTTGATTAGAAATGGGGTTGTTCGAACCCCGTAGTTGGATTTTTTTGAACCTTGATCTGTAGTACTGGGCAAAACCCTAGTTTAACCTAGTATATTTAATTATAGATTCGTAGGTCGAATTTTCTGTAGTACCTTTTTATTATTACTATGCAGCACATATGTGTTTGCCCGTCGAGTGAAACTCGGAGGAAGAGGGATCACTCGGAAGGAGAGAAGAAGGAGGGAGAGCATTATGGTGTCTCCCCTTTTTCGGGTGATGATGTTGACTTTTGTGCAGGGTTTGTCAGTGAGCAGGAGGTGCGAGCGAGCGAGCGAGCGAGTCGAGGCCGAGAATGAGAGAGATTTGTTTTTTTTTGTGAGAGGGACAACCGAAGGACCGACAGACTTCCAATACGCATCCTGATGCGTCTTCTCTTGACAAAGAAAATGGCTGGGAGTTTGCGTACCTATTGCACGTGACTTGTGCTCACTGAAGTGTGGGACCTCACGCATGGGCACCACACGTAAGTGACAGACCTGTTGGTGTAAAAACTCGGTTGATTATTATAGTGCATTAGAACAAAGTTTCCTATGGATTCAAGGGTAGGAAATCCAAGTTAACTCATTTACATGACATTATTTTTTCCATGAAGCAAAGTTAACACATCTATCAATTGGTACATTTTGGAGTGACTAAGAAGGATCCATGCTTACCTTTTCGTTTTCACGTGTTAAACTTGTTTAAATCTTGGTCAAACCTAGGATTTGACAGAGATTCAAATGGGCGGAAAATTGAAAAAAAAACAGAAAAATGAAAAACCAAAGCACATACGTAGTTTTCTTATGTCATATAGTAAGCATTCAAGTTGATAAACAAGGTCTAGACATATTCAAAACATACAAATCATGTATGTACCCCTAACCCTAAACTATGTCTTATGAAGTCAAGCATGAAGAGAAGTGGTTTTGGGTTTCAAACATGGAAATTTCAAAAACCTCCCAAAAACTTCATTTAGAGTGACTAAGAAGGATAAATGCTTCCCTTTTCATTTTCATGTTTTAAACTTGTTTAAATCTTGGTAAAACCTAGGATCTGACCAAGATTCAAATGGGCATCAAAAATAGAAAAAATCAGAAAAATGAAAAACCAAAGCACATAGTCTTCTTATGTCATATAGTAAGCATTAAAGTTGATAAACAAGGTCTAGACGTATTCAAACCAGACAAATCATGTATCTACCCCTAACCCTAAACTCTGTCTTATGAAGTCAAGTATGAAGAGAAGTTGTTTTGGGTTTCAAACATGGAAATTTCAAAAACCCTCTCAAAGAGCTTCATTTTGGAGTGACTAAGAAGGATCCATAGGAAACTATGTACTAATACAGTATAATGATCACCCGAGTTATTAGAGCAACAAGTATGTCACTTACGTACGTGTGGTTCCCATGCGTGAGGTCCCACACTTCAGTGAGCACAAGTCACGTAGTCTTCTTATGTCATATAGTAAGCATTCAATTAAGTTGATAAACAAGGTCTAGACATATCAAACCAGAAAAAACATGTATCTACCCCCTATATATCCCTAAATTAACCCTGACTTATGAAGTCAAGCATGAAGAGAAGAAGTGGTTTTTGGTTTCAAACATGGAAATTTCAAAAACCCTCCCAAGAGCTTCATTTTGGAGTGACTAGTTAAGACGCATACATGCTTACTTTTTCATATTCATGTTTTAAACTTGTTCAAATCTTGGTCAACAAACCTACGATTTGACGAAGATTCAAATGGGTATAAAAAAATTAAAACTAAGGTCTGCTCATGTCATATAGTAAGCATTCAATTAAATTGATAAACAAGGTCTAGACATATTCAAACTAGTAGGAAAATCATGTATCTACCCCCTAACCCTAAACTATGTCTTATGAAGTCAAGCATGCATGAAGAAAAGTGGTTTTTGGTTTTCAAGCATGGAAATTTCAAAAACCCTCCCAAGAGCTACATATTGGAGTGACTAAGAAGGATAGATGCTTAATTTTTCATATTCATGTTTTAAACTTGATTAAATCATGGTCAAACCTAGAATTTGACCAAGATTCAAATGGGCATAAAAATTCAAAAAAAATGAAAAACCAATGCACATAGTCATCTTATGTCATCTAGTAAGCATTCAATTAAGTTGATAAACAATGTCTAGACATATTCAAACCAGAAAATTCATGTATCAAGCTAACCCTAACCCCAAACTCTGTCTTATGAAGTCAAGCATGAAGAGAAGTACGTGGTTATTTGGTTTCAAACATGGAAATTTCAAAAACCCTCTCAAGAGCTTCATTTTGGAGTGACTACGAATGGTACATGCTTAATTTTTCATATTCATGTTTTAAACTTGTTTAAATCATGGTCAAACCTAGGATTTGGCCAAGATTCAAATGGGCAAAAAATTTCATATTCATATTCATGTTTTAAACTTGTTTAAATCACGCATGTATCTACCCCTAACCCTAAACTCTGTTTCATGAAGTCAAGCATGAAGATTTGTGGTTTTTGGTTTCGAACATGGAAATTCAAAAACCCTCCCAAGAGCTTCATTTTGAAGTGACTAAGAAGCATACATGCTTACTTTTTCATATTCATGTTTTTAACTTATTCAAATCTTGGTGGAACCAAGGATTTGACCAAGATTCAAATGGGTATAAAAGTTCAAAAAAAAACAAGGCCTTCTTATATGTTATATAGTAAGCATTCAATTAATTTGATAAACAAGGTCTACACATATTCAAAGCAGGAAAATCATGTATCTACCCCCTAACCCTAAACTCTGTCTTATGAAGAAGTCAAGCATGCATGAAGAGAAGTGGTTTTTGGTTTCAAGCATGGAAATTTCAAAAACCCTCCCAAGAGCTACATATTGGAGTGACTAAGAAGGATAGATGCTTAATTTTTCATATTCATGTTTTAAACTTGTTTAAATCATGGTCAAACCTAGGATTTGACCAAGATTCAAATGGGCATAAAAATTCAAAAAAACAATAAAATGAAAAACCAATGCACATAGTCATCTTATGTCATCTACTAGTAAGCATTCAATTAAGTTGATAAACAAGGTCTAGACATATTCAAACCAGAAAATTCATGTATCAAGCTACCCCTATCCCCAAACTCTCTCTTATGAAGTCAAGCATGAAGAGAAGTACGCGGTTTTTTGGTTTCAAACATGGAAATTTCAAAAACCCTCTCAAGAGCTTCATTTTGGAGTGACTATGAAGGATACATGCTTAATTTTTCATATTCATGTTTTAAACTTGTTTAAATCATGGTCAAACCTAGGATTTGACCAAGATTCAAATTGGCAAAATTTTAAAAAAATGAAAAATCAAGGCACATAGTCTTCTTATTTTTGGTTTCAAACATGGAAATTTCAAAAACCCTCCCAAAGAGCTTCATTTTGGAGTGACTAAGAAGGATCCATAGGAAACTATGTACTAATACAGTATAATGATCACCCGAGTTATTAGAGCAACAAGTCTGTCACTTACGTGTGGTTCCCATGCGTGAGGTCCCACACTTCAGTGAGAACAAGTCACGTACGCTAGGTAGGCAAACTCCCAGCCATCTTCTTTGTCAAGAGAGAGGCATCCTAAGTTTGACCAAGATTTGAACAAGTTTAAAACATGAATATGAAAAGGTAAGCATGTATGCTTCTTAGTCACTCCAAAATGAAGCTTTTGGGAGGTTCTTGAAATTTCCATGTTTGAAACCCAAAACCACTTCTCTTCATGATTGACTTCATAAGACATAGTTTAGGGTTAGGGGTAGATACATGATTTGTATGGTTTGAATATGTCTAGACCTTGTTTATCAACTTTAATGCTTACTATATGACATAAGAAGACTATGTGCTTTGGTTTTACATTTTTCTGTTTTTTAATTTTTGAATCTCTGTCAAATCCTAGGTTTGACCAAGATTTAGACAAGTTTAACACGTGAAAACGAATAAGTAAGCCTGTATCCTTCTTAGTCACTCCAAAATGTACCAATTGATAGATGTGTTAACTTTGCTTAATGGAAAAAATAATGTCATGTAAATGAGTTAACTTGGATTTCCTACCCTTGAATCCATAGGAAACTTTGTTCTAATGCACTATACTAATCAACCGAGTTTTTACACCAACAGGTCTGTCACTTACGTGTGGTGCCCATGCATGAGGTCCCACACTTCAGTGAGCACAAGTCACGTGCAATAGGTACGCAAACTCCCAGCCATCTTCTTTGTCAAGAGAAGACGCATCAGGATGCGTATTGGAAGTCTGTGGGTCCTTCTGGATCCTTCGGTTGTCCCTCTCACAAAAAAACAAATCTCTCTCATTCTCGGCCTCGCTCGACTCGCTCGCTCGCTCGCACCTCCTGCTCACTGACAAACCCTGCACAAAAGTCAACATCACCCGAAAAAGGGGAGACACCATAATGCTCTCCCTTCTTCTCTCCTTCCGAGTGATCCCTCTTCCTCCGAGTTTCACTCGACGGGCAAACACATATGTGCTGCATAGTAATAATAAAAAGGTACTACAGAAAATTCGACCTACGAATCTATAATTAAATATACTAGGTTAAACTAGGGTTTTGCCCAGTACTACAGATCAAGGTTCAAAAAAATCCAACTACGGGGTTCGAACAACCCCATTTCTAATCAAAGATTTTTTTCGACGTCATCCAAATGGCCTCAAACTATAGCATGGGCGGATCCAGACTATAGCCAAGGGGGGCAGCTGCCCCCGCTCAATTTTCTGAAACCTTGTAATATGATATTTGCATCACTTATCATATGTTTGCCCCCTCTAAAAATTTATCCTAGGTCCGCCCCTAAACTGTAGGGTTAGCATCTAGTGCAGTATGTGTGAACATGTATGCACTATGTGTGCTATAACTTGTATGTCTTTCAAATTTGAACCAAATTTGAATAAGTGTAAAATATTTGAAATGGGGCTTTTGGCTTAAACGTTTGAAACCCAAAACGACTTCTCTTCATGCTAGACTTAATAAGACCGAGTTTATCAACTTGAATGCTTACGATATGACATAAGAAGACTATGTACTTTGGTTTTCATATTTCTGATTTTTAAAATTTTGTGTCCATTTGAATCTTGGTCAAATCCTAGGTTTGACCAAGATTTAAACAAGTTTATAACATGAAAATGAAAAGGTGATCATGCATCCTTCTTAGTCACTCTAAAATGAAGCTTTTGGGATGTTCTTGAAATTTCCATGTTTGAAACCCAAAACGACTTCTATTCATGCTTGACTTCATAAGACATAGTTTAGGGTTAGGGGTAGATACATTATTTGTCTGGTTTGAATATGTCTAGAACTTGTCTGTCAACTTTAATGCTTACTATATGACATAAGAAAACTATGTGCTTTGGTTTTTCATTTTTTTGATTTTTTTATTTTGATGCCCATTTGAATCTTGTCAAATCCTAGATTTGACCAAGATAATTTAAACAAGTTTAAAACATGAAAATGAAAAGGGAAGCATGTATCCATCTTAGTCACTCTAAAATGAAGCTTTGGGAGGTTTTTGAAATTTCCATGTTTGAAACCCAAAACCACTTCTCTTCATGCTTGACTTCATAAGACATATATAGTTTAGGGGTTAGGGGGTATAGATACATGATTTGTCTGGTTTGAATATGTCTAGACCTTGTTTGTCAACTTTAATGCTTACTATATGACATAAGAAAACTATGTGCTTTGGTTTTTCATTTTTCTGATTTTTTTATTTTGATGCCCATTTGAATCTTGTCAAATCCTAGATTTGACCAAGATAATTTAAACAAGTTTAAAGCATGAAAATGAAAAGGGAAGCATGTATCCATCTTAGTCACTCTAAAATGAAGCTTTGGGAGGTTTTTGAAATTTCCATGTTTGAAACCCAAAACCACTTCTCTTCATGCTTGACTTCATAAGACATAGTTTAGGGGTTAGGGAGTATAGATACATGATTTGTCTGGTTTGAATATGTCTAGACCTTGTTTGTCAACTTTAATGCTTACTATATGACATAAGAAAACTATGTGCTTTGGTTTTTCATTTTTCTGATTTTTTTATTTTGATGCCCCCATTTGCATTGAATCTTGTCAAATCCTAGATTTGACCAAGATAATTTAAACAAGTTTAAAACATGAAAATGAAAAGGGAAGCATGTATCGTTCTTAGTCACTCTAAAATGAAGTTTTTGGGAGGTTTTTGAAATTTCCATGTAGGAAACCCAAAACCACTTCGATCTCTTCATTATTGACTTCATAATACAGAGTTTAGGGTTAGGGGTAGATATATACATGATTTTCCTAGGTTTGACCAAGATTTAAACAAGTTTAAAACATGAAAATGAAAAGGGAAGCATGTATCGTTCTTAGTCACTCTAAAATGAAGTTTTTGGGAGGTTTTTGAAATTTCCATGTAGGAAACCCAAAACCACTTCGATCTCTTCATTATTGACTTCATAATACAGAGTTTAGGGTTAGGGGTAGATATATACATGATTTTCCTAGGTTTGACCAAGATTTAAACAAGTTTAAAACATGAATATGAAAAAGTAAGCATGTATCCTTCTTAGTCACTCCAAAATGAAGCTCTTAATTAGGAGGGTTTTTGAAAGTTCCATGTTTGAAACCAAAAACCACTTATCTTCACCATGCATGCTTGATTTTATAAGACAGAGTTTAGGGTTAGGGGTAGATACATGATTTTCAGGTTTAATATGTCTAGACCTTGTTTATCAATTTAATTGAATGCGCACATACTATATGACATAAGAAGATCTTGGTATTCATTTTTTTTGAATTTTTATGCCCATTTGAATCTTGGTCAAATCCTAGTTTTGATCAAGATCTGAACAAGTTTAAAACATGAATATGAAAAGGTAAGCATGTATGCTTCTTAAATAGTCACTCCAAAATGAAGCTCTTGGAAGGGTTTTCGAAATTTCCATGTTTGAAACCAAAAACCACATCTCTTCATGCTTGACTTCATAAGACAGAGTTTAGGGTTAGGGGTAGCCACATACATGATTTTTCTGGCCGGTTTGAATATGTCCAGACCTTGTTTATCAACTTGAATGCTTACTATATAACTTAAGAAAACTATGTGCTTTGGGTTTTTCATTTTTCTAATTTTTTTATTTTTGATGCCCATTTGAATCTTGGTCAAATCCTAGGTTTGACCAAGATTTGAACAAGTTTAAACATGAATATGAAAAGGTAAGCATGTATGCTTCTTAGCCACTCCAAAATGAAGCTCTTGGAAGGGTATTTGAAATTTCCATGTTTGAAACCCAAAACCACTTCTCTTCATGTTAGACTTCATAAGACATAGTTTAGGGGTTAGGGGGTATAGATACATGATTTGTCATGTTTGAATATGTCTAGACCTTGTTTGTCAACTTTAATGCTTACTATATGACATAAGAAAACTATGTGCTTTGGTTTTTCATTTTTCTGATTTTTTTATTTTGATGCCCATTTGAATCTTGTCAAATCCTAGATTTGACCAAGATAATGTAAACAAGTTTAAAACATGAAAATGAAAAGGGAAGCATGTATCGTTCTTAGTCACTCTAAAATGAAGTTTTTGGGAGGTTTTTGAAATTTCCATGTAGGAAACCCAAAACCACTTCTCTTCATGATTGACTTCATAAGACAGAGTTTAGGGTTAGGGGTAGATATATTTATGATTTTCCTAGGTTTGACCAAGATTTAAACAAGTTTAAAACATGAATATGAAAAAGTAAGCATGTATCCTTCTTAGTCACTCCAAAATGAAGCTCTTAATTAGGAGGGTTTTTGAAATTTCCATGTTTGAAACCAAAAACCACTTATCTTCACCATGCATGCTTGACTTTATAAGACAGAGTTTAGGGTTAGGGGTAGATACATGATTTTCAGGTTTAATATGTCTATACCTTGTTTATCAACTTAATTGATTGCGCGCATACTATATGACATAAGAAGATCTTGGTATTCATTTTTTTTGAATTTTTATGCCCATTTGAATCTTGGTCAAATCCTAGGTTTGACCAAGATTTGAACAAGTTTAAAACATGAATATGAAAAGGTAAGCATGTATGCTTCTTAGTCACTCCAAAATGAAGCTCTTGGAAGGGTATTTGAAATTTCCATGTTTGAAACCAAAAACCACATCTCTTCATGCTTGACTTCATAAGACAAAGTTTAGGGTTAGGGGTAGATACATGATTTGTATGGTTTGAATATGTCTAGACCTTGTGTTTATCAACTTTAATGCTTACTATATGACATAAGAAGATTATGTGCTTTGGTTTTTCATTTTTCTATTTTTAATGCCCATTTGAATCTTGGTCAAATCATAGGTTTGACCAAGATTTGAACAAGTTTAAATCATGAATATGCAAAATTAAGCATCTATATATCCTTCTTAGTCACTCCAAAATGTAGCTCTTGGGATGGTTTTTGAAATTTCCATGTTTGAAACCTAAAACCACTTCTCTTCATGCATGCTTGACTTCATAAAGATAGAGTTTAGGGTTAGGGGTAGATATATACATGATTTTCTGGTTTGAATATGTCTAGACCTTGTTTATCAACTTGAATGCTTACTATATGACATGCAAAGACTTGCTTTGGTTTTTGATTTTGTTTTTGAATTTTTATGCCCATTTAAATCTTGGTCAAATCCTAGGTTTGACCACGACTTAAACAAGTTTAAAACATGAATATGTAAAAGTAAGCATGTATCCTTCTTAGTCACTCCAAAATGAAGCTCTTAATTAGGAGGGTTTTTGAAATTTCCATGTTTGAAACCAAAAACCACTTATCTTCACCATGCATGCTTGACTTTATAAGACAGAGTTTAGGGTTAGGGGTAGATACATGCATGATTTTTTAGGTTTAATATGTCTAGACCTTGTTTATCAACTTAAGTGAATGCGCACATACTATATGACATAAGAAGACCTTGGTATTCATTTTATTTGAATTTTTATGCCCATTTGAATCTTTGTCAAATCCTAGGTTTGACCAAGATTTGAACAAGTTTAAAACATGAATATATATGAAAAGGTAAGCATGTATGCTTCTTAGTCACTCCAAAATGAAGCTCTTGGAAGGGGTTTTTGAAATTTCCATGTTTGAAACCAAAAACCACATCTCTTCATGCTTGACTTCATAAGACAGAGTTTAGGGTTAGGGGTAGCCACATACATGTTTTTTTTGGTTTGAATATGTCTAGACCTTGTTTATCAACTTAATTGTATGCTTATTATATGACATAAGAAGACTATGTGCATTGGGTTTTCATTTTTTTATCCCCATTTGTTGAATCTTGGTCAAATCCTAGGTTGGACCAAGATTTAAACAAGTTTAAAACATGAATAATATGAAAAGTAACCTGCATCGATCCTTCTTAGTCACTCCAAAATGAAGCTCGTGGGAGGTTTTTGAAATTTCCATGATTTTTCTGGTTTGAATATGTCTAGACCTTGTTTATCAACTTGAATGCTTACTATATGACATACACAGACTATGTGCTTTGTTTTTTTTGAATTCTTATGCCCATTTGAATCTTGGTCAAATCCTAGGTTTGACCATGACTTAAACAAGTTTAAGACATGAATATGACAAAGTAATCATGTATCCTTCTTAGTCACCCCAAAATGAAGCTCTTGGGAGGGTTTTTAAAATTTCCATGTTTGAAACCAAAAACCACTTCTCTTCACCATGCATGCTTGACTTCATAAGACAGAGTTTAGGGTTAGGGGGTAGATACATGATTTTTCAGGTTTAAAACGTCTAGACCTTGTTTATCAACTTAATTGAATGCTTACTATATGACATAAGAAGACCTTGGTTTTTCATTTTTTTCTTCATTTTTTTGAATTTTTATGCCCATTTGAATCTTGGTCAAATCCTAGGTTTGACCAAGATTTGAACAAGTTTAAAACATGAATATAAAAAAGTAAGCATGTATGCTTCTTAGTCACTCCAAAATGAAGCTCTTGGGAGGGTTTTCGAAATTTCCATGTTTGAAACCAAAAACCACATCTCTTCATGCTTGACTTCATAAGACAGAGTTTAGGGTTAGGGGGTAGATACATGATTTTTCTGGTTCGAATATGTCTAGACCTTGTTTATCAACTTAATTGAATGCTTACTATATGACATAAGAAGACTATGTGCCTTGGTTTTTCATTTATTTTGATTTATTTTGAATTTTATGCCTATTTTTATGCCCATTTAAACAAGTTTAAATCATGAATATGAAAAATTAGTCACTCCAAAATGTAGCTCTTGAGAGGGTTTTTGAAATTTCCATGTTTGAAACCAAAAACCACTTCTCTTCATGCATGCTTGACTTCATAAAGACAGAGTTTAGGGTTTGGGGTAGACAGCACGCGCCGACGCGTGGACGAAATTTATTCTCTGTCCCCCTGACATGCACTTGCCAGTGTCTTCAACAGTCTGACACGAACAGTGAAGCTTTTATGGAGCCCAGCGGAGAGGGGCTCCATTTCTCGAGCGGTAGCGAGGTGACATGCGGCCTAAATCCAAATTTAAACATTGCGAAAAAAATCTGAAACAAATCATGCACGTTCACAGCTCATATTAAGATAACCCCTAAAAATTTCAGATCAAAATTCGAAACATACATCGAGAAACAAAAAAGAGAAACTCAGATGGGAATAGTCTACAGAGAAACTCAGATTTGAATTCGGGAACTATTCATGACAGATTTCTCTTTTTTGTTTCTCGATGTATGTTAGTGGCAGTTAATATGGACCGGAGGAAGTACTAATAATATGAGGCATATTTTTGAGCTGGCCCTGTTTAGTAGAGTTTACATTTGAGAGTTACATCTTTCTACCACCATTATTTTTGATTTAGCTTGTCTTTTTTTGCCCACCATTTTATCGAGCAGGGTTAATGCAAGATCCATAGCAAACTAGCTTGTCATGACATTTTTTTGGCGGAGTGCATCTTCTCATGGCGAGCTAGCGACTTTGCCTACTAGAGTTTTTTTTGTTGAACTACATTTTTTGGATTTTCCCATTTTATTTGTGCACAAGCTATGAGCCGCCCGCAATTCAGCACCATATATTGGCGGGATTTTCTAGTTCAGCACCATAAATTAGCAGGATGCTATCTTCCTACCTCGCTTTCATTTCCCCTATATCCAGCCCCACCCACGGACAAGCAAGGGCCTCTCTCCCTACCTCGCACCTAGTCCGTCTCGCTCCCTCTCAGTCCTCCATCCGTAGCCGACATCCACCGCACCGGAGCCAGCTCAGCGACGCCGTCAACCACACTCCGTCCGCTTCGTCGGATCTGCTTCCCCGACTCACTGGTTCATCTTACCGGCCGGCGAGATCGGTACACAAAGCGCCACCATGATCCACCGAACCAAACCGAACGGCCAACGCGCCACCTCCCCAGTCGACCAAGGTTGAACACTTTGTCCGGCAGCTTTTGTTATGTACTCCGTATTTGATTTCCGAGACTAGTTTATTGCTTGCTTCCACTGCTTGTTATTAGCATCTGTTTTTTTTGTAATGCCTGCTAGATATTCCCCTCGAGAATGCCTACGAAGAATCTCGGAGGCAAAATATCTTGCAGAATATGATAATTGCAGCCAAGCTCGGCATACTGTGGAATGGGACAAAATCACCGCACCCCAAGTCGTTGCCGAGATTTTTCACACGTGTGATGTGCCGCCAAAAGGACGATTCCGTGGGGCAGCTGCTGAAGAAGGTATTTAGCCGCACTGCTCAAATTTCATATGTCTTGTTTGCTGATTGATTTGATGAACTTTGATTTGCAGCAGCTAGCCACTGCTCATGTTCCTAACAAAGACAGTGAGCGCGCCAGTGATGCAGACATTGGTAGAAAGGAGGCGGGATTTGGTCCTATTGTTCTAGCAAGCAATCATTTGAGTGGCCGCCTAGGATCAGCACATCTGGATCCTCCTGAGCTCAACATTAAGGAGGTAATTTTATAATAGTGTTTTAAACATGACATAATCTAATGTACTGAAAGAGATCAAACTGTCAACAGGAGTGGAGTGGTATAGATGGTAGAGATATAGATATAGATTTCAGATTTCCTAATTTTTTCTTGAAAATAGGGTCGCCCCGGCCTCTGCATCCAAATGATGCACCCACCCTTTTATTGCAATGTTTTAGACTCCATTTAAGGTTTAGAAACTCATGGGTTGCTGAAAGTGGTGACATGAATCAACCAACATATTTCCTTTTAATCTGCTGATTGATTTTATGCATGGCAAATCGCAGAAGCAAGTGACTGCTCATGTCCCTGCCAAGCAGCATTGTAGCACAGATGTCCAGAGTTCCAGTGATGCAAACGTTTGTAGGAACAAAACAGAAGGATGTGGCACTGGGGAAGCTAAGATTAGGCGTCTTCAAAAGGACTTGGATGTGGCCACTTGGCGGAACAAAGAAATGAACCGAGGATGGAATTCTACAATTCAAGATGGCCTACATGCTGTTGCTGATCTGCAGAAGCTAGTGGCTGGCAACTTGGTTACCGCTTTGGCTGATGCAGATGTCCATGAGATCAACTGGACGATCTTGGAACAGGTGAAAGCACGAGCAGAAACTCTGCACTCATCTTTGCAGGTAGATGATTTTCAAAGGGTGATGCAAGAGCCGCTATATGAATAGATTGTTGTTTTCAGTTGATGATGTCCCTGGTTCTTTTGTTTACTTATGTGCTGGTAGTACTTAGGGGAACTAGCTTGTACAAGTATTTTTTTCCGATAAAGTTGTACAAGTAAATGGCACATGCTTCGCATGTTTGACCAATTAAGTTAAAAAGCTTCACAAAATCCTGCTATCATGTAGGCGGGCTTGCATTGGCTTTCAACCCAAGTGACTATTGACTGCAATCTGTAATATGTACCCCTCTGTTGCACTTAATGGTATCCAAGCCCTTGGGCCCCCCTCCTTTGTTAAAAAAAGATCGAATTCTTATTGCGTCGAAGTTGTTTCACTAAAAAAAAGAGCCCTCACGTGCAAGGCACGTGTATATATACTAGTACTAGTAGAGATGGTACACCTAGACATTAGAGATTTGTTTGTTTTAAAGATATTTTTAATTGTGTACAAGATGGAAAATATAACTTTAGGCTATCCACAATGTTGCTATTGCCAAATCTGATACGATGGTGAATTTGGCTTTGGTGTGAAATATAGCAATAGCTCCACAATGTAGTGGTTCCAAATATTTATAACGTGGGTCCCGCCATCAAGCTAAAACAACTCATAAAGCCAATATGGAACTACTCTCACAATGTAGGGAACTAGTTCCAAATGCCAAAAGTGAAATTTGGCATCGGAGCACCTATTTGCTCCGGTTCCCTGTTTTTCTGGTTTTGGAACTACCTCTACAATGTATGGAACTAGTTCAAAAAGCCAAAAATCAAATATGGAACCACTTTTGGCTACACGTTGTGGATGCTCTTAGCAAATTCCTAGTATTTTTCATGGTCGATGTAAAAAAAGTATTTTTCATGGTTGATGTAAAAAAACAAGTTTTTTTCATGGTCGATGTAAAAAAAGAGAGAAAACATGTCTCATAAAAAGCCTTATGGTTAGCACAATTTTTTTACGGAGTAACTCTTTTTTACATAGCCCAAATTACTATTCGATTTTTCCATTGAAATATTTTATGTGTATAAAGCAAGCGAAGAAGTACACATGCATTTTTCGTTTTATTCTTTTTTGACATTTCAAAATGTATAGAAGATGAATTTCGAAATAAAGAGATCATATGCACCCAAGAACCAACAAGCATATCCCCTTGAACCCGAACATACTCAGGGCCCTTTTGTTGTGCCTTTTTTTTGCCTTTTTGGCTTTTGGATTTTGGAAGCCAAAAACAAATATTATATTCTTTTGGCTTCCAAAATCCAAAAGCCAAAAAGCCACAGCAAAAGGGCCCTCAGCTTCAGACTTGGGATTTCGTAGGCTAGGGTTCCACAGTTTTCCAGCAACCAGTAATAATTTCAACTCTGCCCCAAAATTCCCGCCGAAATCCCCCCCCCCAAAATTCAAAGCGATGTGAAATAAGTACAGTGTCGATCTTATCCCCCCGGACCGCTCAATTCAGACCTATCACCGGCGGCGCCGAACCCCGCATCTCTCTCTCACGCTTCCACCCTGCATGACCCACCGGATCATCTCACACGCCGGCGCCGGCCCACTGTCCCACTCCCACACCAGCACTACTGCCTTCTCATCGGCCACCGTAGTGACCGACGACGTTCCGCCGTCTCCCTTGCTTTTTAGCAAGCCGGAGTAGCTTCCACCTCCCCCACCCCCACCGACGACCACTGTACCATACGAGCTCCTCCGTAGCCGACTTCCACCGCCGCCTTGTCAGCGACAGTCACCATCGCCGGGTTCTCGTATCTTAATCCCCGACTCCTTCCGTCCACCGGACTGGAGAGATGGGCGCTTCCATGGTCGACGGCAGGAAACCAAAGCGTACACGCGCCCACTTCCAAGAAGGTTGATATGGCCGCATTCGTTATGCATGTGATTTCGAAAAGTATTTTTTTGCTTACTTGCACCGCCATCTCATTAGCATTTTTTTTGTAATGCATGCTAGATATTATTGCAATACAGAAGAATGAATTAAAAGAGAAACGGATACGGAATATATGTATAAGATATGCAAGCCGTGTGGGCACAAACATGTGTAACGCTATTGCCTCTAGTGCAAACCTGAACAAAATCGGAGAAGAACCCTTTCCCCTTCCCAAAGATAAAGAACAATGTTATGATTCACAATTTGATCATGCTGAGCCTCTTGGAGAGCTGACTCAGGAAGATGCCTTGCCTGACCATTCTCCTCAACCCCACCAGGTGATTTCTGTGTTTTTACTTTGAGATATCTGTTTTGCAACTTCCATGTGTTGTATACTTGTATCCTGAATCCCACCAAACATGTTCACATGCCACCTCTAGGTCTCCTTAATGCATCATATATATGTTTCAGCATGCACGTCATCCTTTACTGTTCTTCATTCTATTCCATTTGCATATCATCATATATGGGACTTCTGTAGACTGAAATATCGTTTATGTGTGCTAGGAATCTGCAGCTTCAAGTAAGAATTTCGCAGGAACCACCAATGAGAGGAAGACCATTCAACAGGCACCTGAATCGGTGATAGAACAGCTGCAACCAAAAAAGAAACCTGCTTCTGCTACTAGACAGTCTCAGCGATTCATGGCACCAGTTGAAGAAAATAACGAAAATTCTAAGAGTACTGAAATAAAAAAACGTGGTGAACACCCCAAGCGGTTGAATCAGCCACCTGTTACCAATCCAGTCAACCAGCGACAATCGGCAGCAGAACCAGTTTCCACAGCAACTTCTCAGCCACAATTGGCAGCAGAACCAGTTTCCACAGCAACTTCTCAACAACAATTGGCAGCAGAACAAGTTTCCACGGCAACTTCTCAGCCACAATTGGGATCAGCAGTAGCTGTGGTAGGAAATACTGCCCAAGGACACACTGTACCAGTCCCAGCTGACACAACCACAACTGGCCAAACACTGCTAGCACAACATCAACAAACTGTTGATGATCTCCCACTGACCCATATTAGTCCTGCCATAGACAACTCCCCTGAGGATGAGCCCCACACCGAAGAAGGTACATTTTCCAATGCTTATAGTTTCATTCTCCGTTATAAAGTTATACTTTATAGATATATATATATATATATATATATATATATATATATATATATATATATATATATATACCTACCTTGATAGCTTGATGTAATGCTTAACTTTGTAGTTGCACCACGATCAAGAAAAACGAGGGGCCCAACAGTAGGGAAAATGTTCGTAGCTAAGCTTGCTGGGATGGAATCAAGATTTCGCCTTTCATCTATCGTAGGTGGCAGAAGGCCACTGGACCCAGAAGAATCTTGTAAATTAGCATCGGATGTAGGAATTTTCGTCAGGAATGAAATTCCTATCTTCCCAACATGGAAAGAGCACGTAGACACCTCTGCGCATTTTGAAAAATTAGTGCACAGGTTACACGTAAGTCATCTTTCTCTTGGTAATGTTACTCATACTAGTATACCACATTGGCACGTCCCGTTCCTTCTAGCTTGTTGTTGGATCTATGTATATCACACCAACGGTTTATATTGTTGTGAACAGTTAAGGTTCGAGTTCGATGAGGACCAAGAGGAAGTAAAGCATGTTCTCAACAGTCTATTCTCAGACTGTCTGCGCCAGTATCGCAGCAGGCTAAAGAAGAAATACTTCACTGGAAAGATTACTGGGAGTGTTCCAACTATATCTCCTTTTAAGCAAATGACTGACAAACAGTGGGGAGATCTTGTGAAGCACTGGTCTGATCCAAAGAATATGGTATGATTTGTAAGACTGAGACCAGATCACATCTTGGATTCTTATTTATAGCAGTGTCTCACTAGTCTCCTTTTTGCAGAATTTGGCTAAACAGAATCAGGAAAACCGCGGTAAACTACTTTTACCTAGCCGTACGGGATCTCGTAACCTTATAGTGCACATTCGGCAAAAAGTAAGGACATGTTGTTTTATACTGCTATTTAGAAATATTTTAGTAAAAGATCATGCAGAGTATATACACCAGTGTGCAGCTTATATTATGATCCTCCATTTCAACCACGTTATTCGATTTATAAATGGTAGTACTAAAATGCAGATGTTACATAATGCAAGTAAAAGGGAACCAAACAAAGAGATGACTCTGCCAGAGATTTTTGAAGCATGCCAGAAGAACAAACTTGAAGTGATTGGAGAAGTCGCACAGAGTGTTCTTGTAAGTCTTCTCAAAGATTGAAATTTTGTGACGACTCACATCCCAACTTATAGGAGTAGTAAAGTACATGTCAATATGATATTATATATGTTTATTAAAATTCATGTGATGTGAATCAGACATGCCAAACTGTAGGAATAAAAGTAGGTCATACACATGATAAATCTACTATCAGCAAGTTTCTCTGTAGTAACTATCATGTTTACACATGTGTACGAACTGAATTTTTTGCAGGAAGATATGAAATTAGAGATGGCAAAAACCGGTAAAAACGGTCTGGAAAAAACCGATGAAGAATGTGTGAAGGCATTTTCTATGGCAATAAAAAAGAAAGGCATTGCCAAAAACACTTTCTTACGGAATGCTGGACTGCTGAAGTGCAAGTCCATGTCCAAGTCAAAGTATTTGCATGCTCAAGTTCTAAAGGAGCAACTCCAAGTAGAACGAGCTGCATCAGCTGCGCTAAGACTAGAAGTCGACAATTTTAGAACGATAGCAGCACAGAAGGAGGCCCTACTGGAGCAGGTTAGGAATGCTAGTAAGTAGTAAGAAGAGTATCTGCTAGATAATTGGAGATGAACGGGGACAGTGACAGGTCATTACCTTTGTCTTGTAAAATGGTTCCTTAGTCTGAGCATATTTCGTAGGTGCATTTATCTGCAATTGCTATGATCTTGGTGGTCGTTTCCTTGTTGTGATGTGGATTTTTTTGAACCGGAACCCTGCTGATTGTTAATATTATAAGTGGATTGCCTAGCCCTTTCCATCAGTTCTGACTTGTGGTTCCGTTGGCTCGTGGATGAAGCTTGACGTGGTATCAGAGCCCATAGTCTCAAGTTCGAGTCATCGCTTTCACAAACCTTCTCTTCTCTTCTCCCGGTCTAGCCTTTTCTGTCAGTTTGGACTTTTTGTTGCGATGTATAAAGTGGATTGCCTAGCCCTTTCCATCAGTTCGGACTTTTGGTCGCGTTGGCTAGTGCATTAAAGCTTGACACTGATGATTTTCTGTGATCCATTGATTTCCATCTTTCTACATACTGGTCTAGAAGCTTGTCAACTGGTCTGGTTCATTCATCGCTGTATTGAGTGCAATGAACGGAACAGTGGCTTCTCCTTTGTGTTGTGCTGCAACACAACAGCTGTTCCTGCTTCTGTACAGGCGAGTTGTGAACAGAGATACTTATGTATGCTACCAAATTTCGACTCCATATAATCAATAGCTTAACAACCCTCTAATTCAAAATCTCAACATTATTTCACACACTGAAATATTTTGTACGCGTTTTGAATTGGAGAACATGGGAACCGACTTTGGTTTCTGATTATGACTTGATGTGACCCTAGGCCCTGGATTCCTGAGCAGAAGGTATGTGTAAAAACAAAGAGATTACGAAGTGCTAATTCCCTTTTTTTGTAAGTCCTGGTGGCATTGACACTCCTTTCTTACTTGCTATATTTTTTTGGTGTTTATATATAATAGAGAATTACCAGCTTATTGTCGAACCCGTTAGATTTTGGGCAATAATTGTTACGTGGCTGCTTCTTAATTAAAGTTTATCATGTCATGTAGATGGATTTGTGAAAGATGCAGCGGGTCGTTCTTCAGATCGTCTACATGGGATTCCCATCTACATGTATGTTCACGGTTTCATGGAGTACTTCAGCTCATAGCAGCCACATACGATCCTGCAAGATTTGCATTTTTTTTGACCTTGCAAGATTTGCATTCAATGTATCGCCAAGACGCGTCCGTGAGAACTCTAGAAACATCTTCGTCTGACTCGTTTTGGCGCGCGCAGTTCCCGAGCGAATCCAATGAATTTTGACCGTTCTCTTAAAAAAAGGAACTTTGACCGTTGGATCAAGCGTTGGAGAACTGTTGTGCCAACGGCCAATAATTATGATCGTCGTAACCGATTTTCAACGTGATGATGAATTGATGTGACATTTGGCCGTACTAGTACGGTCTCATATTTTTGTATTACTTGGACTGTAGCCAAATTCGAAATCTCATTCCAGCGGCAAAACTTCCCGCCCGAAAAATGTAGGAGAACGTAGCATAGAAAACAAAAATTTTCCTATCGCGAACACGCAATCCAAGCCAAGATGCAATCTAGAAGACGGTAGCAACGAGGGGATGATCAAGACTAACCCTTGAAGAGATTCCAAAGCCTATAAGAGTAGGCTCTTATTGCTGCGGTAGACGATCACTTGCCGCTTGCAAAAGCGCGTAGAAGATCTTGATCACGATCGGTTCCGGCGCCACGAACGGGCAGCACCTCCGTACTCGGTCACACGTTCGGTTGTTGATGAAGACGACGTCCACCTCCCCGTTCCAGCGGGCAGCGGAAGTAGTAGCTCCTCTTGAATCCGACAGCACGACGGCGTGGTGTCGGTGGCGGTGGAGAATCCCGGCGGAGCTTCGCTAAGCGTGCGGGGAAGAAGGAGGAGTGGGGCGGCTAGGGTTTGGGGAGAGGGGGTGGCCGGCCTCAAAGGGTGCGGCCAGCTTGTGGCTTGTTGTGGTGGCCGGCCCCCTCCCCTTGGCCCTCATTATATAGGTGGAACACCCAAGAGTTGGTCTACAAGTCTTCGAATAAGACCCCAACCCAAAACCTTCCATGTGTAGGGAAACCTACCCAAGGTGGGATTCCCACCTCAAGTGGGACTCCCACCTTTCCATGAAGGGGGGTGGCCGGCCACCTTGGGGGGAAGTCCACCTTGGACTTTCCCCTCTAGGGTTTGGCTGGCCAAGCTTGTGGAGTCCTTCCGGGACTCCACCTTCCATAGTGCGTTTCTTCCGGACTTTTCTAGAACCTTCTAGAACCTGCCATAAATGCACCGGATCATTTCCAAACTTGGAATATGACTTCCTATATATGAATCTTATTCTCCGGACCATTCCGGAACTCCTCGTGATGTCCGGGATCTCATCCGGGACTCCGAACAAATATTCGAACTCCATTCCATATTCAAGTTCTACCATTTCAACATCCAACTTTAAGTGTGTCACCCTACGGTTCGTGAACTATGTGGACATGGTTGAGTACTTACTCCGACCAATAACCAATAGCGGGATCTGGAGATCCATAATGGCTCCCACATATTCAACGATGACTTTAGTGATCGAATGAACCATTCACATACGATACCAATTCCCTTTGTCACGCGATATTTTACTTGTCCGAGGTTTGATCTTCGGTATCACTCTATACCTTGTTCAACCTCGTCTCCTGACAAGTACTCTTTACTCGTATCGTGGTATGTGGTCTCTTATGAACTTATTCATATGCTTGCAAGACATTAGACGACATTCCACCGAGAGGGCCCAGAGTATATCTATCCGTCATCGGGATGGACAAATCCCACTGTTGATCCATATGCCTCAACTCATACTTTCCGGATACTTAATCCCACCTTTATAGCCACCCATTTACGCAGTGGTGTTTGGTGTAATCAAAGTACCTTTCCGGTATAAGTGATTTACATGATCTCATGGTCATAAGGACTAGGTAACTATGTATCGAAAGCTTATAGCAAATAACTTAATGACGAGATCTTATGCTACGCTTAATTGGGTGTGTCCATTACATCATTCATATAATGATATAACCTTGTTATTAATAACATCCAATGTTCATGATTATGAAACTAATCATCTATTAATCAACAAGCTAGTTAAGAGGCTTACTAGGGACTCTTTGTTGTTTACATATCACACATGTATCAATGTTTCGGTTAATACAATTATAGCATGGTATATAAACATTATCATAAACACAAAGATATATAATAACCATTTATTATTGCCTCTTGGGCATATCTCCAACAGTCTCCCACTTGCACTAGAGTCAATAATCTAGTTTACATATGTAAAGATATAACACCTTGGCCTTCTGGTGTTTTATCATGTTTTGCTCACGGGAGAGGTTTTAGTCAACGGTTCTGACATGCTCAGAAACGTATGTATTTTGCAATTCATATGCGTCTCAGCGCATCACTCATTTTCCAAATGAGTCGGCATATATGCTTAGTCCTCTGGTGGAACCTTAATTCCGCGGTCTGAAATATGTCACTAATATTGTCACACACAATATAGCTTCAAAGTTCTGACTTTGTCGGAACTACACCAAGTTCTCAAAGAACCTCCTGACTTAACATCCTTTGTCATTGTCAAAACAATGACATATTCTGCCTTCTTTTGTAGAATCCATCACAATATTTAGAACTCTTCTAAATCTAGCATAGACAACTTCTAGCTCATTGTGCTACCTTTTAAACAACACTTAGTCTAATTTGAGATTTGAAATTATATTTTATATGTGACAAAACCAATATCGGTGTAACACCTTACAGCGATTTGTTTGTCATTTCTTCATACAAAAATATATATATATCCTTAGTTCTTCTAAAGTACTCAAGGATATTCTTACTGTCGTTCAATGATCATCATATGAATCATTCTGGTATATGCTCATAACACTTTATAGCACATGATATCTGATTGTGTACATGTTATTCGTGATCTATAATCACTCATGTGTTTTTACTCATTGAGTGTCAAATACACTCAAGTCTTGTTAAACCTTTGTATGCAAAGAACACCTTCTTAATATTTATATATTGAACTACTTCAATATCCATTCTATGTACTTTGACTTAAACTTATTTTGTGTTTCAATCTATCTTCATAGATCTTAACACTAAATTTGTTTCAGTCCATATCCTTTCATTGAAATTTAATTCTCAATGAAACCTTTTTAATCAAGTATATAATTACATCATTTATAACCAACTATATGTCACCTACATAAAGTATTATAAATATGTCTTAGCGCTCCCACTTAATTTCTTGCAAATACAAGCCTCTTCATCGTCTCTTGATGAAATCAAAAACTCTTTGACTATTTCATCTGGTGAAGATTCTAACTCCGTGATACTTACTTCATCCAATTGAAGTTCGTATACCTATCTAGTATTCCACGGACCAGCAAAACTCTTGGTTGTATCTTGTATACACCTTTAATACACACTTCTGTTAAGTAGTGTATTTTGCCATCCTACTAGCATATCTCATAAAAGAAATATGTAGTGATTACTAGAATAATCCACATAGACTATAAGCATTGCTACGGAAGATCTAATCTTATCGTAGTCAACTCTTTGAACTTTGTCGTAAACAATTTTTCGACAAGTCGAGCTTCTTTAAGGATATTCCATCCAAGTCCATCAATTTTATAGATCCATTTACTTTCAAAAAGTATTTATCTATCTTGGATTTCATGGCATATAGCCATTTTAACGGAGTCAGGGCCCATCATAACTTCTTTGTTTGTAGTTGGTTTATCATTGTTCAAAATCAATCCTTTGTTCACAAATCATTTATTTGATCACAAAGTAAACCATACCTACAAGATTCAATATGTATTTCGATCTCCATGGCTAAAACACTTTGTAGTCATGGGAGCCATGATCGTTATGGCCGCTTCCGAAACAAATTCCGATGCTGCGCTACTCTGATCATTATGCTCAGGTTCATAAACCTTATCAAATTATATTGTTCTCCCACTCAAATACTTCACTAGAAACAATTTCTCGGAAATAAGAAACATTGACAAACACTTTTGTCTTTGTCTCGTGGGAAGAATTCCCAATTAATTCTCTGGGATAACCAACAAAGACATTCATCCGATTTTGGTTGTAAACTCTTAGACCAAAATTTAAAGAAAGACTATTAGGGTTTATACCCATACCATAACTCGTATGGTGTCATTTCAACGGATCATGATGATGCTCTATTCAGTGTAAAAGCGGTAGTCACTAAAGCATAATCCACAAAAATATAATGGCGTCATAATATTTTATCTCATCATTAATCCAACAAGGTTTGGATACATATCTTGGATACTATATCATCATTATGATACTCCAAGAAATGTGAGTTGTAGAACAATTTCATAACTCTCTTAGATGTTCGCTAAAACTCGTAATTCAAATATTTCTACCATGATCCAATCATAGATATTTGACTTTTCTATTACGATGATTTCCACTTCATGCTGAAATTTATTTGAATCCATTCAAATATTTCAAACTTCTTCCTTATTGAATATATCAACATATATATACTCAATTCATTGTTGAAAGTTTTCATGAAGTAGAAGAATCTCCCGCACACAACTATGCCCAGTGAACCACATACATCATCATGTATTTTTCCACTAAGTTAGTTGCCCGTTCAACTTTTGGCCTATGAACGGTATTTTAATCATTCTCTTTAGAAAAGATTTGCAAGCGTCAAATGATTCAAAAATCAAGTGACTCCAAAAATCCATTTGCATGGAGTTCCTTCATGCGTTCCTTTCTAACATGACCTAAATGGCGGTTCCACAAATAAGTGGAATTCAAATCATTTGCCTTATGGCATTTTAGCGTCAGTGTTATGTATGTGTGTTTCACCATTAAGATTTATAATAACTTATCCATCATACATGGAGTAATGTCATAATTTGAACAACTCATTGTTTTCATTTGACCAGAGCAAAATAACAATTATTAAGTTCTTTATTATAAATTCTAAGGGCTAGATAGAATGCCAACGATGAACATAATAACACTTTATTTTTGTTCCAGACGTGCATACCTATCATATTCCTTGTCAGTCACTTAGGCCATTGTATTCTTGTATTGCGTTGTTTTGTATGACACTTCATACCAACCAATGTGGTACAAATACCCAAGAATTTTATTGTGTGACCAAACGAGGAATACATCCATAACATGTATATCATTTATATACACCTGAGCTAGACTTTCTAGTCTTTTCTTTTCTTTCTGCCAAAATATCTTTTATAGTTTCTCTTTTAGCTTTCCTCATTATTCAGAAAAACACTTCAACATCATTGACTTCTAGGTTTGTTGGTCAAATACCAATAACCTTGAGGTTCTTACTTTGAAGTTGATCATCATATGACAAGTGTTCCAGATTTCACTATTAGTAACTTTGTAATATGATGAACAATTTCACTCATAATTTTATCCATCATATCATGACGACTTTCCGAGACCATGTCTGTACATGCTAGGCTCGTAAAGTTTAACCTTAGTATTCGCATGTGCAAATCTAGCTTGCACCCGTTGTATGCACACGTAGAATCGATAACACCCGATCATCACGAGATGCTTCGAAACGACGAGTCTTAGCAACGGTGCATACTAAGGACGATCACTTCATGGATATGCGAATATCGTTAGTGCCCCAATAGTTGGAGGATTGGGACGCCGGGCGTCTTCAACCTTTGTACATTCCCATAAAACTTATGAGTTTATGTAGTCTCACTAGATTATATTCTATCATCTTGCAGTAAGGTCTTAGATATCGCATATATCTCATACCTCGCTTATTTCTGAAAACAAACTTTTCAGCTCCTTACTTTTCAAACGAATTTGAACATCAAGTTTCACGGAGACAAGATAATTGTAGGTACTAATTTAAACCATAGCTCTTTGAATCAACAATGTGAGGTTTACTAAAAGTTTGCAATAGGACTTAATCAATTCTTGATTCTTTAACAATACGGTACCAATCCGTAAAGTTTCTTATCAGATTTTAACAGTATTTCTATCTCAATAATAAGACTAGCGCATGGTAGAAAAACGGATGCCAATACTACAAAATTAATTCAAAATACTACTCAGACTATGTTTATGATAATTAGTTCATGTTTTAATCTAATTACTAATGAACTCCCACTTAATACAACATCCCTCATAGTTGTTAAGTGGTACACGATCCAAATCCACTACATCAAAACCGATCATCACGTGAGATGATGTAGCTTCAATGGTGAACATCAACATGTTGATCATATCATCCATATGACTCGTGTTCAACCTTTCGGTTTCCGTTGTCCCGAGGCCATGTCTGTACATGCTAGGCTCGTCAAGCAAACCCAAGTATTCCGCGTGTGCAACATGGCTTACACCCGTTGTATGTCGAGTTTATCACACCCGATCATCACGAGATGCTTCAAAACGTCGAACAATGCAACGGTGCATACGAGGGAAGAACACTTTATTATCTTGATATTAATGTGAGGGATCATCTTATAATGCTACCGTCGCGATCTAAGCAAAATAAGATGCATAAAGGATTAACATCACATGCAATTCATATGTGATATGATATGGCCCTTTAGTCTTTGCGCCTTCGATCTTCATCTCCAAAGCACGGACATGATCTCCATCATCTTCGGGCATGATCTCCATCATCGTCGGCGTAGCGTCAAGGTTCATGGCGCCGGCTTCATGGTTGTTCACCTCATGTAGCAACTATTACAACTATTTTGAAATACTACTCAACATGAAAATTAAAGACAACCATAAGGCTCCTGCCGGTTGCCACAATACAATAATGATCATCTCATACATATTCATCATCACATTATGGCCATATCACATCACCAAACCCTGCAAAAACAAGTTAGACGTCTCTAATTTGGTTTGCATATTTTACGTGGTTTAGGGTTTTCGAGTAAGATCTAATCTACCTACGAACATGAACCACAACGGTGATACTAGTGTTGTCAATAGAAGAGTAAATTGAATCTTCACTATAGTAGGAGAGACAGACACCCACAAAGCCACTTATGCAATACAAGTTGCATGTCAAGCGTGGAGCAAATCTCATGAACGCGGTCATGTAAAGTTAGCCCGAGCCGCTTCATCCCACTATGCCACAAAGATGCAAAGTACTCAACTAAAGATAACAAGAGCATCAACGCCCACAAACCATTGTGTTCTACTCGTGCAACCATCTATGCATAGACACGGCTCTGATACCACTGTAGGAGAACGTAGCATAGAAAACAAAAATTTTCCTATCGCGAACACGCAATCCAAGCCAAGATGCAATCTAGAAGACGGTAGCAACGAGGGGATGATCAAGACTAACCCTTGAAGAGATTCCAAAGCCTATAAGAGTAGGCTCTTATTGCTGCGGTAGACGATCACTTGCCGCTTGCAAAAGCGCGTAGAAGATCTTGATCACGATCGGTTCCGGCGCCACGAACGGGCAGCACCTCCGTACTCGGTCACACGTTCGGTTGTTGATGAAGACGACGTCCACCTCCCCGTTCCAGCGGGCAGCGGAAGTAGTAGCTCCTCTTGAATCCGACAGCACGACGGCGTGGTGTCGGTGGCGGTGGAGAATCCCGGCGGAGCTTCGCTAAGCGTGCGGGGAAGAAGGAGGAGTGGGGCGGCTAGGGTTTGGGGAGAGGGGGTGGCCGGCCTCAAAGGGTGCGGCCAGCTTGTGGCTTGTTGTGGTGGCCGGCCCCCTCCCCTTGGCCCTCATTATATAGGTGGAACACCCAAGAGTTGGTCTACAAGTCTTCGAATAAGACCCCAAACCAAAACCTTCCATGTGTAGGGAAACCTACCCAAGGTGGGATTCCCACCTCAAGTGGGACTCCCACCTTTCCATGAAGGGGGGTGGCCGGCCACCTTGGGGGGAAGTCCACCTTGGACTTTCCCCTCTAGGGTTTGGCTGGCCAAGCTTGTGGAGTCCTTCCGGGACTCCACCTTCCATAGTGCGTTTCTTCCGGACTTTTCTAGAACCTTCTAGAACCTGCCATAAATGCACCGGATCATTTCCAAACTTGGAATATGACTTCCTATATATGAATCTTATTCTCCGGACCATTCCGGAACTCCTCGTGATGTCCGGGATCTCATCCGGGACTCCGAACAAATATTCGAACTCCATTCCATATTCAAGTTCTACCATTTCAACATCCAACTTTAAGTGTGTCACCCTACGGTTCGTGAACTATGTGGACATGGTTGAGTACTCACTCCGACCAATAACCAATAGCGGGATCTGGAGATCCATAATGGCTCCCACATATTCAACGATGACTTTAGTGATCGAATGAACCATTCACATACGATACCAATCCCTTTTGTCACGCGATATTTTACTTGTCCGAGGTTTGATCTTCGGTATCACTCTATACCTTGTTCAACCTCGTCTCCTGACAAGTACTCTTTACTCGTATCGTGGTATGTGGTCTCTTATGAACTTATTCATATGCTTGCAAGACATTAGACGACATTCCACCGAGAGGGCCCAGAGTATATCTATCCGTCATCGGGATGGACAAATCCCACTGTTGATCCATATGCCTCAACTCATACTTTCCGGATACTTAATCCCACCTTTATAGCCACCCATTTACGCAGTGGTGTTTGGTGTAATCAAAGTACCTTTCCGGTATAAGTGATTTACATGATCTCATGGTCATAAGGACTAGGTAACTATGTATCGAAAGCTTATAGCAAATAACTTAATGACGAGATCTTATGCTACGCTTAATTGGGTGTGTCCATTACATCATTCATATAATGATATAACCTTGTTATTAATAACATCCAATGTTCATGATTATGAAACTAATCATCTATTAATCAACAAGCTAGTTAAGAGGCTTACTAGGGACTCTTTGTTGTTTACATATCACACATGTATCAATGTTTCGGTTAATACAATTATAGCATGGTATATAAACATTATCATAAACACAAAGATATATAATAACCATTTATTATTGCCTCTTGGGCATATCTCCAACAAAAAATACAAATATTTCACACGCTTCTAACTTCCCATTCTACCCTCGTAAAGATGACAACAATGTCCATGTATAAGTCGGTTGGTGGGGGGTCTACCCGTCATTTTTTTTCGATCACCACCTCCCTAGCTCCGGAAACTCCCCGAAAAAAATTCATTTCCCTCACTCTCTCCTCTGAGACCACCCACCGGAACTTCCCAAGTCCCTCTCTCTCCCACCTCCACGACCACCGCACCGGAACATCCCCGCCGGACTTCCCTGGCCTACCCGAGGCCTCGCGATCCTCGTCATCCGGCTGCCTGCCGGAGCCGCTTCATCGACGCCGTCATCAACCGGACCGGATCATCCCCGCCGAACCTCGAAACCATATGCTCATCCAGCAGTCTACCGCAGTCGCTTCAGCTGCGGTATCGTCCACCCCACCGGAGCCGCTTCGCCGGATCCGTCGTCCACCGCATCGGATCTTGCTCACCGACACCGCTGTGCATGAACCGGATCTGCTTCACCGGCGCCGTGTATGATCTAAACTCTTCTACTGTCGCTTTTCTATTGCTTGCCTGCAAGTTCTTGTTTAATCTTGGGGGAACCTGTTTGTGCTAACGACGCGCCGTTACGTTTTTGCAGACGAGATGAGTAACCATGAAGTGTAATGGCCGTCTCTCCAACCCCAAGTAGCACATGTAGCGTACTTCATCACCGGATCTATCAACCCCAGGAAGATCTGCTGTGACTCCCACAGAGTGCTTCTCCTAATGTAAGTCCCTTGTTTTAGCGCCATGTTCTGGGTTCAGATGCTTGTTTGTCTGAAGCTCTTTTAGTTCATTCCTAGCTATGACCGTAACACCTTGCTATTTTCTACTTCATTGCTAACTTTAAGCGATTGAACATTTTGGTTTGCATTCCCTGCTCTGTAGATGTAGCCATCATAACTTCTATCTTGCTCAGTCGTTGTTACAAAAATTATACTGTAGGTATTATAGTAACATCCTGCTATTATTTAGTTCATGGCCAATTTTAAGTAATTGCACATGTTGGTTCGCATTCCCTGCTCTATAGCTTTTGGCATCGTAACTTCTATATTTGGTTTACATTCCCTGCTCTGTAGATCTAGCCATCATAACTTTATCTTGCTCAGTCGTTGTTACAAAAATTATGGCCTGCTACTATGTTGTTTGTGCCAATTTTTTACTCCATGAACATGTTGGCTTGCATTCCCTGTACTACAGGTGATGCCATTGTTTTGTATCTAGTTCATTGTAAGCTAACAAAGTAAGGACTTAGTTTGGCATGCTATCACTCTGCTATCTAGCCTGTAGTACAAATAAACTTGTCATACTACTAGATAATAATTTTGCGTGCCATCTTGTTCTTCAAAAGCTGCATTATTGACTTGTTTCTCTGACTTGGCATGACGCTCACATATGGAAAGCTGAACATATTGGTTTGCATTCCCTCTTATACAAGTTCACAGGTGATCCCACTATATTATGTATCTGGTCCATCCTAAGCTCCAGCATTAACTATCCTCCATGTGTTGCTCATTACAAGTTTATATCCCGAAACATCTTGATTTGCATCCCCTTCACTATAAGTTCAGGAGTATTATTTAGTTCACGGCCAAAATGAAGTAATTGCACTTGGCACATGTTGGTTCACATTCCCTCCTCTTTAGCTTTTGCCATCGTAACTTCTATTTTTGGTTTACATTCCCTGCTCTGTAGATGTAGCCATCATAACTTCATCTTGCTCAGTCGTTGTTACAAAATTTATAGCCTGCTACTATGTTGTTCATGCCAATTTTGTACTCCCTGAACATGTTGGTTTGCATGGGACTCGACAGTAGTAAGTCTGTTGTTTCATTCTAACATGCTCTGTTATATTGGCTGTTGGTATGCGGCATGCACTCTTTGTTTGCTTATTGTGCGCATTACAATGATCTTGTTATAACGACGAAATGATGAGTTCCAAATTCTTTGCCAAACAATATTGTAGTGTCATTGCCTTTCCATTGTTGCTGTCTTAACTTGTAATGTCTTTGTTTCAGATATAGGTGCTGCATGGACAACTTAAAAGATTGCCGGATCGCTTCATTGTATTGCTAGGTTTAATTACCATTCAATTTCTCTGGGTTCTGTAATATTTTTTTCAATGCCTTGCAGCTGATGTAATATTTAGTTAGTTTTTATAGTTCTTTCGCGCATTTTTTCTTTGGTGCTTGTGGTAAGTGAGGCTATCCGACAGAAATCAATGCTGCGTAAATATTCTCAGTATCTAAATCACGAATTCCCATCCCTTAAACGGCCCAATTAAACGAAATCACATATGTGCCTGCCCGCAAAATCCTAAAGCGCATATTATGCCGGCATATAAACAGCAACTAAACGGGTGGCCCACTTAATTCTTGGGCCAGCCCATTTGATTTACGGTGGACCCCACACACTAATTGGGCTGGCCCACTTGCTTTAAGGTGGACCCCACCAACTACCGGGCCGGCCCACTAAATAGTTGGGCCAGCCCATTTGCTTTTTGGAGGACCCCAATAAAAAGAGAAAGTGGGACCCACGTGTTTTTGGCCCGGCCCAATATCTTGTTGGGCCGGCCCACTTGCTATATTGTGGACCCCACACACTAGATGGGCCGGCCCTTTAACGGAAAGTGGGGCCCACCTGTGTTATTGGGTCGGCCCACTATCTTGTTGGGCCGGCCCACTTGCTCCATGGTGGTCCCACATGGTAAATGGGCCGCCCTTTAAGTGGAAGGTGGGACCCACTGTGTTTTGGCCCGCCCACTATCTTGTTGGGCCGGCCCACTTTCTATATGGTGGACCCCACATACCAAATGGGCCGGCCCATTAACAGGAATGTGGGACCCACCTGTGTTTTTGGCCCGGCCCACTATCTTGGTGGGCCAGCCCACTGGCTATATGGTGGGCCCCACACACTAAATGGGCCGGCCCTTTATCAGGAAAGTGGGACCCGCCTGTGTTTTTGGCCCGGCCCACTATTTTGTTGGGCGGCCACTTGCTATATGGTGGACCCCACATACTAAATGGGCGGCCCTTTAACAGGATAGTGGGACCCACCATGTGTTTTTGGCCCGCCCACCGCTTGTTGGGCGGCCCACTTGCTATATGGTGGACCCCACACTAAATGGGTCGGCCTTTTAACAGGAAAGTGGGACCCACCTGTGTTTTGGCCCGGCCCACTTGCTTCTTGGGCCGGCCCCGTTCTGTAAGGGGACCCACATGTTAAATGGGCCGGCCCATTTAACTTTTGACCGTCAACCTTAGAGGTTAGGCCCGGCCCACGTAACTAATGGACCAGCCCAGCTATATAGTTGACCGGTCAAACTATGTCATCTGGCCCGGCCCGCTTAAGACGTGGCAGGCCTCGTGTGGGCCTACCATCTACCACGGGGTTTCAGCCGGTTAACGCCGTTAACGCAGTTAACGGCGTCTGCCACGTGTCGTTTGCATGACGTCAGCAGTCAACGGGCTCCCGAAAACACTTCCGCAACGGTCCGATTTTCCATGGCGGAAGGGCGCCCAAGCGCGACGGACCGAAAAAATCGTCGTTGGACTTTGCCTGACGCAGTTTCCACAACGGAACCCATATCGTCGGGTTAGGCCCATAGGCGACGAAAAATGCCCCTTAGTTGACGATTTTAGGACGTTGTCTATCAGAACTTTTCTTGTAGTGCCGGCCACAGATTTGCTTAGGGGGATGTCTAAAGTACACATCAGCCAAATTATCTTAGGGAGATATTGCAAGTAACATATCGGCCAAATTAATAAATCGGCCACAATGTCTTCAAGCCTCTCGCTACATGCTAGCTGCTAGGCTAATACGTTTTCAAGTAGTTTTCATCGAGAGCTTTGAAAACATCTCTACTTGGAAAGATTTTACAAAGTATGAATTTTCAAACAATCTCTACAACTCTATATGGCCCTTCCCAACTCGGTGATAATTTGCCGAATATGCTATATTCGTTGCAGTAGCTCATACTACAACGCCGGCCAGTAAAATCTGATGTTTTAATAATCATCGCATATCATGAGCCGACTGATGTGTCTCACATATTGCTTCATGCACTTCACCCTTAGCTAATATATTTTGATCAGATTCCAGAAACTTCAAAAGGAAACCATCTATAGTACTTAGATATAATTCGGCAGTCCATAAGCTACATGTCAAAGCTTGTAACCGAATTATTTCATCTCTACTATGACTTGGATCCTCTAAATAATAAACTAGTAGAACTCTCCAATCCTCAGGTTCCAATCTATTTTCTAACTCGGCTGTTTGTAACTTATTTACCAAATTAGCTCCCTATACTACTAGTTTCTAGACTGAATTAGAATAAACAGTATTATGCTCTGAATCACCTTTACATTGTACAACTAGTTGCTGAATGGAACAGGCTGCACCCCGTACCAACCTAGCATCCTGCAATGCTAACTTATTTTCTAATTCGGCTATCTGTAGCTTATGTACCGAATTAACATTATATTGCAATACTTGCTACTGGACCAAACCTGGACATGCAGACCCATGGACGGAAACAACAACGGTCTCACTTTTGGCAGCCACAAGTATCGGTCTTTCTAATATAAAAAATTTGCCTGAGCTAACACAATAACCTAATACCCGTTGTGCTAAATAATTAACTTTTAAATTTTCTTCTCTAGGTATATGATGGATAATGACCTCCTCTAGAGACTAAATTATATCTAAACACCGGTCCAAATAACTATTTAGTAATCCATCAGAACATTGGAATTCGCTTTTATTCTGACGCACTACCAGAAGCGAATCCCAAAACCATCTGTAATCTTAACACCCATGTCTACTAAACTTTCTAGAGCAAACCAAAACCTTATATTCAGTTTGGTTATTAATACAAGGACATTTTAAACAGACCGATGTTCCATAAGCTATATTATTAAGGGAATTAAAACATTACTGACACCATATCCGTCTCTACAAACCGATCCATCAAAATAAAAATTTCATGGGCAAACACCAACAAAAATAATATTTTCGTCATCCTTAGTCATATGACCAAAAACAAAAATCGGCGATAACTTGATCTGTCATAACACGCAACGATTCATATGCTAAATCATATTCTATTAGTGCATAAGCCCACTTTTTAATCCTAACACTAAGAATCGGTTTTTTCAACATATGTTTAATCACATCGGCTTGGCAAGCTACCACACATGTGCTAGAAAGTAGATGCCGAAAATTGATACATGTATAATATAAAGACAAGCATAAATTTTCAATAAACACGTACCGAGTCTCAGAGTCGAGCAAACGATAATTTCGGTATGCAATGACGTACTTCTTCTCGCCATCTTCAAGTGGGTCAGCCGATAAGATTCCCTCTTTGCGAATCAACCGGTACCTCTGCTAAAGCAATGCAAGCAGAACTTTCTGCCTCAATCACCTCCACATCATCATCAACCCACTGAATTAAACACTGATGTAGAGTAGAAGGAATGCAACAATTCGCATGAATCCAGTCACGCCCCAAAAGAATATCATACCGGCCTCTAATATCGACAACAAAAAATGCAGTCTGCAATGTTTTACTTCCCACTCTGAGTTCCATAGAAATAACACCCTTGGATTCGGATAACTCCCCCGAGAATCCACTGAGCCTCTTGTTGGTCTTCATTAACTCGCTCTCTTTTCGGTTTAATTTAGAAAATACCGAAAAAGGCATAATATTACCACTGGCACCGCCATCAACAAGCATGCGACCCATAGGCTTGCCATCAATGTGACCCCTGATGAACAATGGCTTTAGGTGTTGTCCATAATTCTCCGGCTTCTTGAATTTAGCATATTTTGGAATAATATCAAGCTTTGCGACTTCAACATCTTCGGATGCACGGAAATCAGCGGGCAATGTGAACACCGTATTAACGCGACTATCAGTAGGTGTATCGTTTTTATTTTCCAAATTTTGAGAAGCGGTGTTGTTTACATTTATATATTCTTCCATCACGATGCCCTTCTTCTTCCAAGTCTTTGTCGACACCATTTGTCCATATCGATTGAACCAATTGCCGCGCTTCTTCTCTGCAATCTGTTGTCTGATTTCCAATGCTCGCAATCTTTGTACCCGACGTTTCTGAGTGCGCGTGAGCCCCGTCGGGCACCATTGAGGATCTGGTTTAGTACCCGATACCACTGACTTAATCTTGCTGCCCCCAGAATACCTCGGGGTGCACTGGTGTACTGTTGTTTTTGGTGCAAACTCTCTGCACTCAACCGAGAAAATCTTCTGTTTAAGAGATGGACCGCAAGCCTCAAATCTCCTGGCCTTTGAATCAGCACATACATGAACTGACTTACTAGTACGGGGACGTACGAAAACTTTCTCTAAACCTTTGCCGTTTTGCAATTTCGGCTCCACACTAGCATCCTTCTGCTGTTCTACACCACTGCCAACGTCAGCTATGTTTAGTTCCCCGGGTTTCAAAACACTACTAGACTCAGACCTTGTTTCCGACAGCTGTATAACATTGACATCATTTGTTTCTGTATTTTGAATAACGCCATTAGCTGAAGCATGAGCAACACTTAAATCTTCAGAACTCTCTACAGACTTACATTCACGCTTCACCCACACACGCCTGTGGTCACCCGTATAATTCTTGCTGTCGGCACTGTGTCTCCGTGATTTTATTCCTTGAAGAACAATTGCATCACGCGACCTAATCTCGCGATTGAAACGAGCTCTTTTCTCATGCATGTCTGGTCTGAACATAGGCCTCGACGAAATCCATCCCGGTGGAAAATAAGTTGTTGGCCTTGTAGGATATGGCGTCCATGGACCGAAGTTCCATGGAGGATGTTGAGGATACATAGGATGTGGGTGGCCCCAATATGTCGGCGTCACTTGAAAATAAGTTTGTTGATTACACGAATTTTGTCGCCAGCGCTGATGCCCCCCGGGACGAGTTGGAAACCTGGGATGTTTATTACCTCTGAGCCGATAAAACACATTGTCGGCTTTGCGTGAAGTGTATTTCTCCAACAACATACTAACTGACGGCTTTGGTCTTGGAGATAATCTCTTCTTTCCATTAACTTTCCACACTCCTACTACTGGATTTTTTGGCTCCATCATTCTCGGAGGAGCATTATTATCAACCACAACATTTTTCCCAATTACGGACTCGGTCTGATCCGACCGAATAAGCATTTTCTTGTTCTCAAAATCAATCACATTGGTAGCAAAAGTATCACTATCGGGTATCGTCTTAGATCCTTCTGTAAATGTCAATCGTCCCTCATCAATGGACGATTGCACCTCCGACAAAGATATTTGAGCATCCGACATTTGTTGTGGGGACCGATTTAAATACGAATTCAATATCGGCCTGTTGGGGACCTCGGTCTCAACACATTGCTGCAAATTAGAATTAAAGCCTAAACTTCGTTCATTGCTATTGTTATTTTGCGAAATCGAAGTTGAACCAATATGAGTAGAAACACTAGATATAGAATTATCGGTCGAACTTCTATCATAATTTCGGCCATCTTGATTGTTATTTAATAGGATCTGGGGCTGAACAGCCGATGCACCATGTACATACGTATTGCTAGGCAAATTAATTAATACGCTACTTTCTGAAGTCATCGGCTTTATCTTCGAACTTTCATTGTTCACTACTGAGCGAACATGACCAGGTAAGCTATTTTCTATATCTTTACCAAAACGCTCCTTATATTCATCAGTTGTATTGGCTACTGATTGAGTAATTATAGGGGTCATATTTTCCACATCAGAACCATACTTACAAGCTACGAGCAACTCTATTAGAGGAGCAATTGTTTCAGTTGGCTTACATACCTGAGCACCAAACATAGGAGAAAGGCTTGGTGTCGTTACCTTCTTCACGACGCCGTCCTTTGTCTTGTAAAATCGCTTCAATTTCTCAGCCCTTGCCTTTTCAAGCTCCTGCTCAAGTTCTCGTCGCTCATCTTCGGACAGATCATCGAGAGTGAAGGCGATGGCGTTTTTCGAGTCGACGTCTCTGGCGTCCTTGGGATGGTTGTTCATCGTGCGCTTCTTCGTCCCCAGCGGAGTCGCCAATTGTGTTGGCACGCAAAACTGCCGCGCAACACCAAGATAACAGTCGTGCTTTCGTGACGACGAACGGATGATTTCCGAGCAAATCAACAAAGGTTCCTCGATTTCGGAGAGGAGATACGACCGTTTTTCAACGCAAAACGGCAAAGATTTGACCAAACCCTAGGGCTGCTAGAGCATGGCAGAAGAAAAACGAAAAAGAAACATACGTAAAAAGATAGATGTGTTTTTGTTGAATATCGATTGGTTCCGTATCTTCAATCGGACGTGGCCTTATAAAGGCACGCAGGACTTGGCGTAGGGGCAAAACTTGCCGTACATAAACAGAACTCCGAAAGCTAAACTGAATATGACTTGCCCTCGTCCTTTATTCGGTTACCATGTATTAAAATTGCTTACCAAATCTATTTGCACGTATAGGTAGGTTCCAGGCATATTCACGTACGTACATGCACGCTCTAATAAAATAACTCGGCCAGACATGAATCATACAATGGCACAATGCCCTCATGTGCATGCAATTCTCCCGTTGCACTAATCCTTGAGTGACCTGTTAATCTGCAACCCGCACGTCCCGGCCTGGTATCTGAAGTATATTAGGACATGTCTTGCATTGCGGTTTAGCTCAGCTTGTCTCTGAATTTATCAGGAATTGTCCTCGGTGCCCGCTAGTTCAAGCAAAACTTCAGATGAATGCCCTGGTCATTAGCTTCCTTCGTCTGATTCTTTCGACGTGTATCTGCACTGGACTGCATTTTAAACTAAACAGGAAAACCAAAAATATATATGTCAACCAAAAGTTTAACCACACACACCTTTAACCTAATTTGGCCCATAAAATACCTAGTAGCCAAATTATGTGTTCAACAATAACTTCTTGTGTTAAGAGCTCAACTTTATCAATCAAAGCATCTTGCCTTTCAAACTTTGCTATGAATTATTTATTCAACTCTTTTTGTGAATCTATAAAATATTTAATGGTGTTTCCTAATTCATTAGAGTTATTACCACTAGCATACTTGTTGGGAACATAAGGGGGCCGGCTATAGCTATTGTTGTAATTATTATTCCCATACCCATTGTTTCCAAAGTTCCTTATAAAATTAACATCCACATTTTCATTGTTGTTGCCAACTAAATCTTGTAAAGGGACGTTATCGTTAGTTTGTTTAGCTATGTATGCAAGGATGGCATCAATTTTATTAGATAAAGGATTTTCTTCTTCAATTGAGTGCACTTTCTATGTGTGGTTAGGTGATGTATCAGTATGCCATTAGCTTCAGGCACAATTTTACCTATAAAAGCACCTCCCGCAACAAAATCTATCATGCTTCTAGACAAAATGTTTAACCCATTATAGAAAGAGTGTGGGATAGTCCATTCATTAACTCCATGTGATGGGAAAGTTCTAAGCATGTTTAATTCTTTCACATGATGTTGCTACATGTTTATTATCATTTTGTCTAAAATTCAATATGCTATTTCTATTTTGTAGGATTTTCACAGGTGGATAATACTTTTTAATGAGAGCCTCTTTAAGATCATCCCAAGAATTAATACTAGCAGTAGATAATGACAATAAACATTCTTTGGCTTTTCCTCTAAGAGAAAATGGGAATAATTTCAGCTTAACAATATTTTTTCCACATTTTTAAATTTTTGCATAACATAAATTTTGCAGAAATTAGGTAAATGCATAGAGGCATCTTCACTAGAACTACCGCCAAATTTTTTCCCTAGTTATATGATTGAATAACCCAGGACTTACTTCAAAGCTTTCAGCAGCTATCTCAGGTGTAGTAATAGGCATAGCAATAAAATAATCATTAGAAGTGTTTGTGTAGTCACACAATTTAGTATTTCTTTTCCCCATGATGTTCAGAAGATAGTTGTTGCTAATTGTTATGTGTTTTCTGATGACCCACAAGTATAGGGGGTGTATCGTAGTACTTTCGATAAATAAGAGTGTCGAACCCAACGAGGAGTAGAAGGTGTTGACAAGCAGTTTCGATGAAGGATTCACTGTAAATGCTCACAGACAAGTATTCAGGGGGTTTTGATATAGCAGATAAATAAAGTAGTAGTAAATAAAATGCGAGAGAAATAATTGCAGCGAGTGGCCCAATCCTTTTAGCACAAAGGACAAGCCGGTTTGTTTACTTATAATGACCAAACGTTCCTGAGGACACACGGGATTTTAGTCTAGTGCTTTCGCTTCATATAGTTGATTAATCTTCATTGTTTTGATAAGTGTTGTGTGGGTGAACCTATGCTAATGCACCACCCTTCCTAGGACTAATACATACTTGTGATTATACCCCTTGCAAGCATCCGCAAATACAAGAAAGTAATTAAGATAAATCTAACCACAGCCTTAAACTCGAGATCCCGCTATCCCTCCTGCACCGATATACTAACGGGGGTTTAGGTTTCTGTCACTCCGGCAACCCCACAATTAGCAAACGAATACAAGATGTACTCCCCTAGGCCCATAAAGGTGAAGTATCATGTAGTCGACGTTCACATGACACCACTAGAAGAGTAACACCACAACTTAAATATCAAACCATTAAATATTACTCAACCATAATTCACTACTAACATTGAGACTTCACCCATGTCCTCAAGAACTAAACGAACTACTCACGAGACATCTTATGGAACATAATCAGAGGTGATATGATGATGAATAACAATCTGAACATAAACCTTGGTTCAATGGTTTCACTCAATAGCATCAATAACCAGTAGAAATCAATACCGGGAGAGTTTCCCCTATCAAACAATCAAGATCCAACCCTAATTGTTACAGCGGTGACGAGGTGCAGCGGTGGAGATGGCGGTGTAGATGGTGAAGAAGAAGATGATGATGATCCCAATGATGTCCAGCTCGATGACGGTGGCGATGGCGTCGATTTCCCCTCGGGAGGGAATTTCCCGGATTCCTGCCCGCCGGAGAGCTCTTTTCTCTCTGGTGTCTCTCCGCCCCGCAGAGGCGGCTCTGTCTATTCTCCGTAACTCCCCGTGCCTTAGGTTTTCGGGACGAAGATGTACGCGAAAGAGAGGAGGCTGAGGGGGTGGGCCCTCCACATGGCGGCGCGGCCAGGCCAGGGCCGCGCCGGCCTATGGGGCCCATGCCCTCCCCTCCTTCTTCCTCGGCTCTCTTCTGGAGAAATAGGATTTTTCATATAATTTCCGTCAATTGTTGATCTTCCGAAATATGGTGTCCTGATGGTGCTTTTTCCAGCAGAATCCTGACTCCGGTGAATAATTCTCCAATGATCATGAAACATGCAAAATAGGTGAAATAACATAAGCATCATCTCTAAATATGAAATATATCAATGAATAACAAAGAATTTATGATATAAAATAGTGATGCAAAATGGACGTATCAACTCCCCCAAGACCTCGCTTGTCCCCAAGCGAAACTGAGCTCAATAAACAAGACCACATGTTTATGGAGTGAAGAGTCGATAAATAAAATACGGACAAGAAGCATCATATTGATTCACACAAGACATTCTAGTATATATTCTCCTCATATAACTCAACTTGAAATAAGTAAAGAGAAATCACAAATAGAGGTGCATAGGAAATCATGATTGGTTATGGCAAACTTTGTTCTTGGTCAGAGAACTATTAACGGATTGTACTTATCTTCTAAACAAAGCTTTCATATCAGAATTTATATGGCAGGGCTCTCATCCTTAATCATAACAATCTCCTCATAATCATTGATAACTTTCAAAGTCATATTCATTCAGATAAAATTTGTACTAAACAAGAAAGCATAAAAGGCATGACTAACTAAATCATAGCATAAATGGTTGATTCACAACAACTCGATTGCTTGCTTAAGATAGAGGGAAATAGGTTTACCGACTCAACATAAAAGTAAAAGATAGGCCCTTCGCAGAGGGAAGCAGGGATTAAATCATGTGCCAGAGCTTTTCAAGTTTTGAAATCATATAAAGAGCATAAAAGTAAGATTTTGAGTGGTGTTTGTTGTTGTCAACGAATGGTAGTGGGCACTCTACCCCCCAAACAGACCTTCCAAGAGCGGCTCCTATGAAGGACGTTATCTCTACCAGCAAGGTAGATCATCCCCCTTCTCTTTTGTTTACACATGTATTTTAGTTTTATTATGGATGACACCCAACCTTTGCTTTCACAAGCCATGGATAACCGAATCCTCGGGTGCCTTCCAACATTCACATACCATGGAGGAGTGTCTATTGCAAAATTAAGTTGCTTACTGATATCAGGGCAAAACATGTGAAGAGAATTATTAATGAAAGTTATTAATTGGGGCTGGGAACCCCGTTGCCAGCTCTTATTGCAAAATTATTGGATAAGCGGATGTGCCACTAGTCCATTGGCGAAAGTCCGCCCAACAAGATTGGGAGATAAAACACCACATACTTCCTCATGAGCTATAAAACATTGACACAAATAAGGAATAATATAGTTTGAATTATTTAAAGGTAGCACATGAAGTATTTACTTGGAGTGGCGCAAAATACCACATAATAGGTAGTTATGGTGGACACAAATGGCATGGGTTTGGTCTAAGGTCATGGATGTATGAGAAGCATTTCCTCTCAATACAGGTTTTTGGCTAGCAAGGTTGGGTAGCAAGCATAAAGGTTGAGGGAAACAAACAAATGTACATGTGATAGAAACAATCATGCATCTTTCTCATAAGCACAAGCAATTTTAACTTCAGAATACTAAACTCATTAGCAGAAAGATAATAAAGTAATATATCTACATGTATTTCCCTTTTCTATTTAAATATCAAGGTGTTGTTGCTATTGACCAATGCTAAGTTTGCCAAAACCAAATAGATTTACTTGATGCGCCAAAGTGATATCAGTACTAATGTCAAGAGTGATCATATAACAAAAATTGCAAACTAAAATAAGGTGTGCAAAAAGTAAATGATAAGACTTCTCATTAATATTCCATAATGATAACTCACACCAACAGATACATAGATAACCAACTAAGAGAGATACTTCCACACCGCAAACTATTCTATATGATAACTTCCCTACTCATGATATGACACTACTTGATAGTAAAAAGATAAAGATAGTGATGATGTGATACCGCGACACTCCCCCAAGCTTGGAACAAACCAAGGGGATGCCAATACCGATGATGAATTACTCCTTCGATGGTGATGGTGGTGGGTTCTTCTCGACAAGCTTCTTAACAAGTTCCTTTAGGTCCTCAATCTCATAAGTGAGTGATACGTCTCCAACGTATCGATAATTTCTTATGTTCCATGCTACTTTATTGATGATACCTACATGTTTTATGCACATTATATGTCATATTTATGCATTTTCTGAACTAACCTATTAACAAGATGCCGAAGAGCCGTTTGTTTGTTTTTGGTTTCATAAATCCTAGTAAAGAAATATTTCCTAATTGGACGAAACTTTCGCCCTGGTCCTATTTTTGCACGAAGCTTCCTAAGACCGAAGACCTAACGGGGGCCACGAGGCAGCCAGTGTCGCGGTAGGTCTTGGCCGCGCGGCCCTGCCTCCCCGGGCCCCTCGTGTGGCCCTCGCGACCTTCCGCCTACTTAAAGCTCCCGTCGCGAAACCCCCAGCACCGAGCCACGATACGGAAAACCTTCCAGACGCCGCCGCCGCGAATCCCATCTCGGGGGATTCGGAGATCGCCTCCGGCACCCTGGGAGAGGGGATTCATCTCCCGGAGGACTCTTCATCGCCATGATCGCTTCCGGAGTGATGAGTGAGTAGTTCACCCCTGGACCATGGGTCCATAGCAGTAGCTAGATGGTCGTCTTCTCCTTGTTGTGCTTCATTGTTAGATCTTGTGAGCTGCCTAACATGATCAAGATCATCTATATGTAATTCTATATGTTGTGTTTGTCGGGATCCGATGGATAGAGAGTACTATGATTATGGTGATTATCAATCTATTGTTCATGTGTTGTTTATGATCTTGCATGCTCTCCGTTATTAGTAGAGGCTCTGGCCAAGTTTTTACTCTTAACTCCAAGAGGGAGTAATTATGCTCGATAGTGGGTTCATGCCTTCATTGATACCTGGGACAGGATGAAAGTTCTAAGGTTGTGATGTGCTGTTGCCACTAGGGATAAAACATTGATGCTATGTCTAAGGATGTAGTTGTTGATTACATTACGCACAATACTTATGCAATTGTCTGTTGCTTTGCAACTTAATACTGGAGGGGGTTCGGACGATAACCTGAAGGTGGACTTTTTAGGCATAGATGCAGTTGGATGGCGGTCTATGTACTTTGTCGTAATGCCCGAATTAAATCTCACTATATTTATCATGTCATGTATATGCATTATTATGCCTTTCTCTATTTGTCAATTGCCCGACCGTAATTTGTTCACCCAACATGCTTTTATCTTATGGGAGAGACACCTCTAGTGAACTGTGGGTCCCGGGTCCTATTCTTTCCATAGCATACAATCTACTTGTTTTACTCTTTGCAAACATCTTCCACTCGATACGTTTAATCCTTTGTTACAGCAAGCCGGTGAGATTGACAACCTCACCTGTTTCGTTGGGGCAAAGTACTTTGGTTGTGTTGTGTCCTAGTTGGCGCCGGAATCCTGGTGTTGCGCCGCATCACATTTCGCGACCATCAACCTTCAACGTGCTTCTTGGCTCCTACCGGTTCGATTAAACCTTGGTTTCATACTGAGGGAAAACTTGCCACCGTGCGCATCATACCTTCCTCTTGGGGTTCCCAACGGACGTGTACATCTACGCGCATCAAGCACTTTTTCTCGCGCCGGGGAGATCAAGACACGCCGCAAGGGGAGTCTCCACTTCTCAATCTCTTTACTTTGTTTTTGTCTTGCTTTATTTTATTTACTACTTTGTTTGCTGCACTAAATCAAAACACAAAAATTAGTTGCTAGTTTTACTTTATTTACTGTCTTGCTCTCTATATCAAAAACACAAAAATTAGTTACTTGCATTTACTTTATCTAGTTTGCTTTATTTATTGTCCTGCACTCTATATTTAAAATACAAAAATTTTAGTTACTTTTATTACCATGTCTAGCTCTGAACCTGTTACTTCTTCACCTGAGGACTTAGTTTTTACTTTCAAACAAGGGGATGAGGAGAGTTTTAAGGATGCTTGGTCTAGAATTTTTACTTCTTATCGTAAAACTGAACCTCAAATGACTCTAAGTTTGCTCCTTAGTAATTTTTATTTTGGTCTTATGGTTCGCTATAGATATGCTTTGGACACTTTAGTAGGAGGAGATTTCCTTCATTGTAATGGGGATCAAGCTTTTAATGCCATAAAGAAATTAGTTGCATCACATGATTCAGCTAATAACTTTGATTCAGCCCTTATTAGCATTTATAATAGATTGAACAATCTCGAGATAAGTACATCTCGCTTAAATGACAATTATCACTATGTTCGTAATCGTCTTGAACAAGTCTTAGAGAATCCTAAACCTTCATTATGGGATCCTGCTGTTAAAATTGTTATTGGTGATCGAACTCTTCATGCCTACTGTGATATTATGTATGAATTTTGCCTTATGCCTGAAAACATTTATAAATCTTTGAAACTTTGGGGAGTCGATGAAGGGGGAGAAGAAATAGCTCTCATTGATAACTCTATTATAATTCCTAAGGGAATAGCTGCAGGTGTGCATACAACCATTCATGGAAGAACAATATCCATTGATTATCTTATTATTGAAACAGGAAAAATCATACTCGGAAGATCCCTGCTGAAACTATTGGGAGCAGTCATTGATGTGGGAGAAGGCACTCTGAAATTCACCTCTATACCAGGGGGAAATCATATATTTCCTAAACCAAAAGGAAAGAAAAACAATAAGAAAGGTAAGGGTGAAGCCCAAGGTAAGGTTGACACACCGTCTCTCGATGTTACTTGATTTGCACTTTCTGCGCCTAGCTGAAAGGCGTTAAAGAAAAGCGCTTATGGGAGACAACCCATGTTTTTACCTACAGCAATTTTTTGTTTTGTTGAGTCTTGGAAGTTGTTTACTACTGTAGCAACCTCTCCTTATCAAGTTTTTGTGCCAAGTAAAGTTTCTATGTCAAAGTTGATGTTATATTTGGGATCGCTGCACAGAAACAGCATTGCTGTCTGTCACGAATCTGGGCATAATTCCCTGTAGAAAATTCGAAAAAATCTGCCAATTTACGAGCGTGATCCTCAGATATGTACGCAACTTTCATTAGTTTTGAGTTTTTCCATTTGAGCAAGTCTGGTGCCATTTATAAATTCGTCTTTACTGACTGTTCTGTTTTTGACAGATTCTGCCTTTTATTTCGCATTGCCTCTTTTGCTATGTTGATTTATTTCTTTGATCCATTAATGTCCAGTAGCATTATGCAATGTCCAGAAGTGAAAAGAATGATTGTGTCACCTCTGAATGTGTGAATTATTAATGATGCACTAACCCTCTAATGAGTTTGCTTGAAGTTTGTGTGAAGGAAGTTTTCAAGGGTCAAGAGAGGAGAATGATATACTAAGATCAAGAGGAGTGAAAAGTTTAAGCTTGGGGATGCCCCCGTGGTTCATCCCTGCATATTTTAAGAAGACTCAAGCATCTAAGCTTGGGATGCCCAAGGCATCCCCTTCTTCATCGACAACATCATCAGGTTCCTCCCCGAAACTATATTTTTATTCAATCACATCTTGTGTTCTTTACTTGGAGCGTCGGTTTGTTTTCGTTTTTGTTTTTGTTTGAATAAGATGGATCCTAGCATTCACTTTGTGGAGAGAGACACGCCTCCGCTGTTGCATATGGACACATGTGTCCTTAGGCTTTACTCATAATGTTCAAGGCGAAGTTTCTTCTTCGTTAATTTGTTATATGGTTGGAATTGGAAAATGCTACATGTAGTAATTCTAAAAATGTCTTGGATAATGTGATACTTGGCAATTGTTGTGCTCATGTTTAAGCTCTTGCATCATATGCTTTGCACCCATTAATGAAGAAATACATAGAGCTTGCTAAAATTTGATTTGCATATTTGGTTTCTCTAAGGTCTAGATAATATCTAGTATTGAGTTTTGAACAACAAGGAAGACAGTGTAGAGTCTTATAATGTTTACAATATGTCTTTTATGTGAGTTTTGCTGCACTTGTTCATCCTTGAGTTTGCTTCAAATAACCTTGCTAGCCTAAACCTTGTATCGAGAGGGAATACTTCTCATGCATCCAAAATCCTTGAGCCAACCATTATGCCATTTGTGTCCACCATACCTACCTACTACATGGTATTTACCCGCCATTCCAAAGTAAATTGCTTGAGTGCTACCTTTAAAATTCCATCATTCACCTTTGCAATATATAGCTCATGGGACAAAATAGCCTTAAAACTATCGTAGTATTGAATATGTACTTATGCACTTTATATTTTATTAAGTTGCTTGTTGTGCGATAACCATGTTTCGGGGGAACGCCATCAACTATTGTTGAATATCATGTGAGTTGCTATGCATGTCCGTCTTGTCTGAAGGTCTATCATTTTAGTGGTTGGAGCATGCAAAATTGTTAGAGAAGAACATTGGGTCGCTAACTAAAGCCATGAATCATGGTGGAAGTTTCAGCTTTGGACATATATCCTCAACCTCATATGAGAATAATAACTTTGCTACATGCTTATGCATTAAAGAGGAGTCCATTATCCTGTTGTCCATGTTGTCCCGGTATGGATGTCTAAGTTGAGAATAATCAAAAGCGAGAAATCCGAAATGCGAGCATTCTCCTTGGACCTTTGTACAGCGGCATGGAGGTACCCCTTTGTGACACTTGGTTGAAACATGGCATGCAAAGATCCGGTAGTCCAAGTTAAGTAGGACGAGGTGCGGGCACTATTAGTATACTATGCGTGAGGCTTGCAACTTGTAAGATATAATTTACATAACTCATATGCTTTATTACTACCGTTGACAAAATTGTTTCATGTTTTCAAAATAAAAGCTCTAGCACAAATACAGCAATCGATGCTTTCCTCTTTGAAGGACCTTTCTTTTACTTTTATTGTTGAGTCAGTTCATCTCCTTCCACCTTAAGAAGCAAACACTTGTGGAACTGTGCATTGATTCCTACATACTTGCATATTGCACTTGTTATATTACTTTATGTTGACAATATCCATGAGATATACATGTTACATGTTGAAAGCAACCGCTGAAACTTAATCTTCTTATGTGTTGCTTCAACACCTTTACTTTGATTTATTGCTTTATGAGTTAACTCTATGCAAGACTTATTGATGCTTGTCTTGGAAGTACTATTCATGAAAAGTCTTTGCTTTATGATTCAGCTTGTTTACTCATGTCATTACCTTTGCTTTGATCGCTGCATTCATTACATATGTTTACAAATAGTATGATCAAGATTATGATGGCATGTCACTTCGAAATTATCTTTGTTATCGCTTTACCTGCTCGACGAGCAGAACTAAGCTTGGGGATGCTGATACGTCTCCAACGTATCGATAATTTCTTATGTTCCATGCTACTTTATTGATGATACCTACATGTTTTATGCACATTATATGTCATATTTATGCATTTTCCGGAACTAACCTATTAACAAGATGCCGAAGAGCCAATTGCTGTTTCTGCTATTTTTGGTTTCAGAATCCTAGTAAAGAAATATTTTCGGAATTGGACGAAACTTTCGCCCAGGTCCTATTTTTGCACGAAGCTTCCAGAAGACCGAAGACCTAACTAAGTGGGGCCACGAGGCAGCGGGGGGTGGCCGGCGCGGCCTAGGGCTTGGCCGCGCGGCCCTGCCCCCTGGGCCCCTCGTGTGGCCCCTCGCGTTGACCTTCCGCCTACTTAAAGCTCCCGTCGCGAAACCCCCAGTATCGAGAGCCACGATACGAAACCTTAGAGACGCGCCGCGAATCCCATCTCTGGGATTCTGAGATCGCTTCTCCGCACCCGCCGGAGAGGGGATTCATCTCCTGAGGACTCTTCATCGCCATGATCGCCTCCGGAGTGATGAGTGAGTAGTTCACCCCTGGACCAGGGGTCCATAGCAGTAGCTAGATGGTCGTCTTCTCCTTGTTGTGCTTCATTGTTAGATCTTGTGAGCTGCCTAACATGATCAAGATCATCTATATGTAATTCTATATGTTGTGTTTGTCGGGATCCGATGGATAGAGAGTACTATGATTATGGTGATTATCAATCTATTGTTCATGTGTTGTTTATGATCTTGCATGCTCTCCGTTATTAGTAGAGGCTCTGGCCAAGTTTATAACTCCAAGAGGGAGTAATTATGCTCGATAGTGGGTTCATGCCTTCATTGATACCTGGGACAGTGACAGAAGTTCTAAGGTTGTGATGTGCTGTTGCCACTAGGGATAAAACATTGATGCTATGTCTAAGGATGTAGTTGTTGATTACATTACGCACAATACTTAATGCAATTATCTCGTTGCTTTGCAACTTAATACCGGAGGGGGTTCGGACGATAACCTGAAGGTGGACTTTAGGCATAGATGCAATGGATGGCGGTCTATGTACTGGTCGTAATGCCCGAATTAAATCTCACTATATTTATCATGTCATGTATATGCATTATTATGCCTTTCTCTATTTGTCAATTGCCCGACCGTAATTTGTTCACCCAACATGCTTTTATCTTATGGGAGAGACACCTCTAGTGAACCTTGGACCCCGGTCCTATTCTTTCCATAGCATACAATCTACTTGTTTTACTTTTTTTTGCAAACATCTTCCACTCGATACGTTTAACCTTTGTACAGCAAGCCGGTGAGATTGACAACCTCACCGTTTCGTTGGGGCAAAGTACTTTGGTTGTGTTGTGCAGTTCCACGTTGGCGCCGAATCCCCGGTGTTGCGCCGCATCACATTTCGCGACCATCAACCTTCAACGTGCTTCTTGGCTCCTACTGGTTCGATTAAACCTTGGTTCATACTGAGGGAAAACTTACGTGCGCATCATACCTTCCTTTGGGGTTCAACGGACGTGTACATCTACGCGCATCGTTGAGGTTGCGAATCAGCCCCAGTTGTGCTCAACGCGTTCATAAGCATGTCGACGGCGAGTCCTAACTCTTAGAGTTGTTTCCCACCCTTCAGCTTCAGGTTTCATCTCTCCTGTTGTTAGAACGATCTATATCCCAACCACTAGGAAATACTACCTTGGGAGTCCTTTCAATTTGACGACTATAGATCAGATTGCGGAAAGGGTGGTAAATGCCTGGAGAAGATGTCCTTGGAGCTAGGAAGCGACGTGGAACTCCTCCTCCCAAGTGGCGATCCGTGCTCTTGGTGTTGGACGGATTTGCTATCACACCAATGCTTGCAACGGTGGCACGCGGGTGTACTCGCGGAATTTCCTCCACTTCTTCCTTCAATTCGGGGTCTTGAATATCTTCCTCCAAAGGTCCCTTGTCTTTGTTGTTGGAGATCATGGTGCTTCTAGATCAAAACAGATCCCGCAGAAAACAGCTCGAAACAAAACACGACGACGAGAAACGATATACGGACCTTGGGATCCGCGGGATTATATAGCAAATATTTTTACAACAAAAGGAAGGTTCCAGGCCGAAACGAGTGGAAACGGGACGCCGAGGGCTGTCCCCATAGGGCGCGGCCAGGGGCCCGCGCTGGCCTATGGTGACAGGCCCTCGCGCGTCTCCTCCACTCCGTTTCGATCTCGTAATTTTTAATATTTTCCATAAACAGCAGATATATTGTTCGGAAAGTTAAACGCGGACTTTTTATTACTAAAACTGTTACTATTCAAAGTCGAACTCTGCAGAACTGTCAATTTGGTCTTTGATGAAAGCTTCCGGAGTCATCACTTGAATAACATCAATATCTTCATTATAAGATGAAGGGGTTCGTTGCATAGAAAACAAAAATTTTCCTACCGCAAAGCGAATAAAACCAACAGATCTAATCTATGGAACACCCAAGATCCAATCTACTAGATCTAAGCAACGAGATGGAGATGAGACTAACCCTCGAAGATTCCAAAGCCTACGAGATTAATCTGTTGTTGGTGTAGACGATCTGCCCCTGCACAATCCGGCAAGACTTCCGTACTCGGTCGCGCGTACGGTGTCGATGAAGCTCCTTCCCTCCCTCCAGCCGGGCAGCGAGGTGTGGTAGATCTCCACGGAATCCCAGCAGCACGACGATGGTGTGGTGGTGGAGAAGAATTCCTGCAGGGCTTCGCCTAAGCCGGAGCAGAGAAACTGGGAGGGAGGAGAGGTGACACAGGGTTTCGTACGGAGCAGCAATGGCCGGCCAAACTATCCCACTATTTCTAGTCGAATTAGGTTAGGTCACAAAACCCATCTAGTGTCGGGCGCTCGGTGGGCCCAGACACCCGGCGCTGCCTGGGGGCCGCGCCGCCCTCGTTGTTCGCTCCACCCCGCTCTTCTCCTTCTCCCCTTGGACTCCGTTTACGTGATGAAAAATAAGTCCTCGTTTTTATTTCGCCTCAATAGAATTCTTAACAACTTTTCTTGAAATACAAAACAACAGAATTCTGAACAATTCCGGTCCTCCTCGTGATGTCTTGGATCCCATCCGAGATCCGAACAACATTCGGTCTCCATCTCATATTCCGAATCTACTTATGCGACATCGAACCTTGCGCGCGTCACCCTACGGTTCGTGAACTATGACATGGTCGAGACTCCCTCCGAGCAATAACCAATAGCGGGATCTCGAGATCCATAATGGCTCCTACATATTCAACGATGACTTAGTGATCGATTGAACCATTTACATACGATGCCAATTCCCTTTGTCTCGCGATATTTTACTTGTCCGAGGTTTGATCATCGGTATTCCATACCTTGTTCAACCTCGTTACCGACAAGTACTCTACTCGTACCGTGGTATGTGATCTCTTATGAACTATTCATATGCTTGCAAGCTAATCGATGACATTCCACCGAGAGGGCCCAGAGTATATCTATCCGTCATCGTGATGGACAAATCCCACTATTGATCCATATGCCTCAACTCACACTTTCCAAATACTTAATCCCATCTTTATTGCCACCCATTTACGCAATGGCGTTTGATGTGTAATCAAAGTATCTTCCGGTGTAAGTGATTTACATGATCTCATGGTCGAAGGATTAAGGCAACTATGTATCGAAAGCTTATAGCAAATTGAACTTAATGACTTGATCTTATGCTACGCTCATTTGGGTGTGTGTCCATTATATCATTCAACTAATGACATAACCTGTTATTAATAACATCCAATGTTCATGATCACGAAACCATGATCATCTATTAATCAACAAGCTAGTTATACAAGAGGCTTACTAGGGACTCCTTGTTGTTTACATAACACACATGTATCAATGTTTCTGTTAATACAATTATAGCATGGTATATAAACATTTATCATAAACAAAAAAGATATTATAATAACCACTTTATTATTGCCTCTTGGGCATATCTCCAACAGTCTCCCACTTGCACTAGAGTCAATAATCTAGATTACATTGTAAGGTACCTAACACCCATGGCATTCCGGTGTTGGTCATGCTTTGCCCTTGGGAGAGCTTTAGTCAACGGATCTGCAACATTCAGATCCGTGTGTACTTTGCAAATCTCTACTTCACCATCTTCGATATACTCGCGAATCGAATGAAAACGCAGCTTGATATGCTGCTTCACCTTCTTGTGTGACCTTGGTTCCTTTGCATTGGCGATGGCACCCGTGTTTGTCAGTAAATGACTAGCGGGTCCAATGCACTAGGAACCACACCAAGCTCAACAATGAACCTCTTCATCCATACCGTTCCGATGAAGCCTGAAGCCGCTTATATATTCAGACTGTTGAAGATTTCGCCACCGTGCATTGCTTGGAACTCTCACTTACTTTCGCACCATTCAATATAAACACGTACCCAGACTGAGACATAGAGTCATCTGGGTTTGTGTTCCAACTTCATCGGTGTAACTGGTTACAACGAGCTCTTGGTCACCGCCATAACAAAGAAACATATCCTTAGTCCTTTTCAAGTACTTTGTGATATTCTTGACCGATGTCCAGTGTTCCATCCCGGGATCACTTTGATATCTCGCTGTCAAACTAACAGCATGTGCGTATATCCGGTCTAGTACACAGCATGGCGTACATGATAGAGCCTACTGCCAAGCATAGGGGATCTTGCTCATCCTTTCTCTTTCATCTGCCGTAGCCGGACCTTGAGTCTTACTCAAGACCTTACCTCCTGCAACATAGGCAAGAACCTTTCTTGCTTTCATCCATTCTAAACTTCTTTAGAATCTTGTCCAGGTATGTACTTTGTGAAAGGCCCATTAGGCGTCTTGATCTATCTCTATAAATCTTGATGCCTAAAATGTATGCTGCTTCACCAAGGTCTTTCATTGAAAAAGACTTATTCAAATAACCTTTAATGCTGCTTAAAAGTTCTATATCATTCCCAATCAATAATATGTCATCTACATATAATATCAGGAACGCTACAGAGCTCCCACTCACTTTCTTGTAAATACAGGCCTCACCATGAGTCCGTATAAAACCAAAGTCTTTGATCACTCTATCAAAGCGTAGGTTCCAACTCCGGGATGCTTGCTTCATTCCATAAATGGAACGCTGAAGTTTGCATACCTTGTCAGCATTTTTAGGATCGACAAAACCTTTGGGTTGTACCATATACAACTCTTCTCAATGTCACCATTAAGGAACGTCGTTTTGACATCCATCTGCCAAATCTCATAATCGAAAAATGCAGCTATTGCTAATAAAATCATCACGACTTTAGCTTCGGTACATGTGAGAAAGTCTCATCATAGTCAACTCCTTGAATTTGTCGGAAACCCTTTGCGACAAGTCGAGCTTTATAGATGGTAATATTACCATCATCATCTGTTTTTCTCTTGAAGATCCATTTATTTCGACAGCCTTGCGGCTATCAGGTAAGTCTACCAAAGTCCATACTTTGTTATCATACATGGATCCATTTCGGATTTCATGGCTTCTTGCCATTTGTTGGAATCTGGGCTCATCATCGCTTCATCATACGTCGCAGGTCCTCATCATTGTTGTCCACAATCATGACATTTAGACAGGGATCATACCAATCAGGAGTGGTATTGCTCCTCGATCTGCGAGGTTCAGTAGCTCCTCGTTCAAAGTTTCATGATCTTCATCATTTGCTTCCTCTCCTATCGGTGCAGGCTGCACAGGAACTTCTTCCGGCACTGCGCTACTCTTGATCTATGAGAGAAGGTTCATCAACCTCGCCGAGTTCTACTTTTCTTCCACACTTCTTTAGTGAGAAACTCTTCTCAAGAAAGGATCCGTTTCTTGGCAACAAAGATTTTGCCTTCGGATTCTGGATGTAAAGTATACCCAATTGTTATTTAGGGTATCCTATGAAGACGCATCTCGCTGGGTTCTAGCTTGTCGTTGTAACTTCTTTACATAAGCATCGCAACCCCAAACTTTAAGGAACCTTAGGTTTCTTCCCAAACCATAATTCATATGTGTCGTTTCAACGGATTTAGATGGTGCCCTATTTAAAGTGAATGCAACTGTCTCTAAAGCATAACCCCAAAACGATAATGGCAAATCGTAAGAGACATCATAGAACGAACCATATCTAAGAGAGTTCGATTACGATGTTCTGACACACCATTGCGTTGTGGTGTTCCCGGCGGTGTCAACTGAAAGTATTCCGCATTTCTTTAAATGCATGCCAAACTCATAACTCAGATATTCGCCTCGCGATCGTGAGCGTTAAACTTAATCTTCTTTACGTTGATTTTCTACTTCACTTTGGAATTCCTTGAACTTCTCAAAAGTCTCGGACTTGTGTTTCATAAAGTAAATATACCATATCTACTCAGATCATCATCGTGAAGGTTAGAACATAATGATAACCACCGCGATGCTACACTCATTGGTCCGCACACATCGTGTATGTATGATTTCCAGTCAGTAGCTCGCTCCATTGTACAAGAAAATGGAGTCTTAGTCATTTTCCCATTAGACATGCTTCAGATCTCACAAGTGACTCAAAGTCAAGACTCAAGAAGTCCATCGGAATGGAGTTTCTTCATGCGCTTCACTCCAATATGACCAAGACTACAGTGCCACATATAAGTAGAATATCATTCAATTTAATTCGCTTAGCATCAATGTTATGAACATGTGTATCACTACTATCGAGATTTAACAAGAATAAACCATTCATCTCAGGTGCATGGCCATAAAAGACATTACTCATATAAATCGAACAACCATTATTCTCAGACTTAAACGAATAACCGTCTTGCATCAACAAGATCCAGATATAATGTTCATGCTCAACGCAGGTACCAAATAACAATTATTAAGGTTTAAAACTAGGGAAATCCCGAAGGTAGATGTAGGGGGAGCGTGCCGACGGCGATCACATCGACCTTGATCCATTTCCAACGCGCATCGTCACCTCATCCCCGCTCGCATTGCTCAGTTCCTGTTTCCAGTTACAAATGTGAGCAACCGAACTAGTATCAAATACCCAGGCACTACTACGAGAACCAAGAAGATAGACATCTATAACATGTATATCAAATATACCTTTCTTTTGACGTGGCCTTCTTCGCATCGGCCAAGTATTTGTGCAATTCCTCTTCCTGCCCCCTTCCTCGGGCAAGAGAGACACGCCTCTTAGGGACTAGCCTTAGGCTTTCAGAGGCGCCGCAACTTTCTTGCCGCTTCTTGAAGTTGCCCTTGTTAGGTTTGCCCTGCTTCTTGAAACTGGTGGTCTTGTTGACCATCAACACTTGGTTCTCCTTCTTTATTTCTACTTCACAGACTTCATATGGAGAAGAGTTCAGGTAACTCTTTATTCATGTTCGCATGTTGTAGTTCATCACGAAGTTCTTGTAACTTGGTGGCAGTGATTGGAGGACACGATGAATACCCAACTTGTTAGGGATCACAATCCCTAAGTCATCGAGCTTCTTCGCATGTCCGACATGGCGAACATGTGCTCACTAACGACTGCCCTCTTCCATCATGCGCTAAAGAACTGTTTCGAGGCCTCATAGCTCTCCATGGCGCATGAGTCTCAAAGATAAGTTTGAGCTCACGCATCATCTCACATGGGTCGTGGTGCTCAAAACGCTTTTGGAGCTCGCTCTAAACGCACAAGATGGCACACTCGAACTTCTGAGTACCGAGTTACCCGAGTCTCATAACATTCTTTATGTCCTCGGACACCGCAGAGGTGGTGGGGACCAGCGGTGCCTCGAGCACATATTGCATGCTCACGCCAAAGAGGAAAATCCTCACATGACTGGACCTGAAGTTGCTACCATTGCCCTTAAGCTTTTCTTTCTCTAGAACCGGTTAAAATTGATGGAGGGGGCCATGATCTACAACATATTTGCAAAGAGTTTAGACTAAGTTTATGATAAAATGAGTTCAATTTTAATTCTTAAATTAACTAGGTGAACTCCCACTCAAAACAACATCCCTCGCATTGTCTTAGTGATTACACGAACCAAATCCACTACACCAAGTCCGATCTTCACGAGAAAAGATGTAGCTTCAAAGGCGAACACTCAAAGTGTTCATCATATCATTCATATGACTCATGCTCTATCTTTCTATCCCGTGTTCCGAGACCATGTCTGTACATGCTAGGCCCGTCAAGGCAACCTTAGTATCCGCGTGTGCAAATCTGGCTTGCACCCGTTGTATGCACATGTAGAGTCTATCACACCCGATCATCACGAGATGCTTCAAACACAAGTCTTAGCAACGGTGCATACTAAGGATGAACACTTTATTATCTTGATATTTAGTGAGAGGGATCATCTTATAATGCTACTGCGCGATCTAAGCAAAATAACATGCATAAAAGGATTAACATCACATGCAATTCATAATGTGATATGATATGGCCTTTCTTCTTGTGCTTTTGATCTCCATCTCCAAAGCACGAACATGATCTCCATCATCACCAGCATGGCGTTGATACGTCTCCGACGTATCGATAATTTCTTATGTTACATGCTACTTTATTGATGATATCTACATGTTTTATACACATTATATGTCATTATTATGCGTTTCGGAACTAACCTATTGACGAGATGCCGGGTGCCAGTCTGTCTGTTTTTGGTTCCGTAAATCCTAGTAAGGAAATATTCTCAAAATTGACGAAATCAATGCCCAAGATCCTATTTTTCCTCGAAGCTTCCTAACACCCGAGAGCCACTGTAGGGGAGCCCGTGGGCCAGATGATAGGGCGGCGCGCCAGGGTGGCCCGCGCCCTGTGTCGCCGCCGCGTCCTCCGACTCCGCCTCTTCGTCATATAAAGGTCCCCGACCTAAAACACGATACGAATAAGCCAGGTACGCGAAACCTCTGCAGCCGCCATCGCAAGCCAAGATCCGGGGACAGGACCTCGCCCGCACGCCGCCGGACGGGAAGTGCCCCGGCTTCTCCATCGACACCGCTGCCATCTCCACCGCCATCTTCATCAACGCCCTGCTCCCATGAGGAGGAGTAGTTCTCCATCAAGGCTCGGGCTGTACTACCGGTAGCTATGTGGTTCATCTCTCTCCTATGTACTTCAATACAGCACCTCATGAGCTGCCTTACATGATTGAGATTCATATGATGATGCTTGTAATATAGATGTCATTATGCTAGTCAAGTGGTTACTATGATCTCCGGAGACTCCTTTGTCCCACGTGTGTAAAGGTGACAAGTGTGTGCACCGTGTGGGTCTCTTAGGCTATATTTCAGAATACTTTTCACTGTTATGAATGGCATAGTGAAGTGCTTATTTATATCCCTTTATGATTGCAATGTGTTTTGTATCACTATTTATCTATGTGCTACTCATGTGATGTTATTAAAGTAGTCTATTCCTCCCGCATGGTGTAATGGTCAGTGTGTGCATCGTGTAGTTCTTGTCGTAGATTATGATCGTAATCTCTTGTAGATGGAGTTATTATCGCTATGATAGTATTGATGTGATCTATGCCTCCTTCAGTGTGATGGTGACAGTGTGCATGCTATGTTAGTACTTGGTTTATTTTGCAAAGATCTATTATGCTCTAAGGTTACTTAAACATGAATATCGAATGTTGTGGAGCTTGTTAACTCCAGCATTGAGGGTTCGTGTAATCCTACACAATTAGTGGTGTTCATTATCAAACAAGTGTATATGTAGCACAAAAGGAAGAGAACTTATTTATTATGTGATCAATGTTGAGAGTGTCCACTAGTGAAAGTATAATCCCTAGGCCTTGTTCCTAAATACCGCTATCGCTGCTTGTTTACTGTTCTGCATGTTTACTTTCCGCAATATTACTACCATCAACTGCACGCCGAAGCTCATTTTCTCGCGCTCGTACTCGCTCATATTCATTCATACCACTTGTATTTCACTATCTCTTCGCCGAACTAGTGCACCTATTAGGTGTGTTGGGGACACAAGAGACTTCTTGCTTTGTGTTACAGGGTTGCTTGAGAGGGATATCTTTGACCTCTTCCTCCTGAGTTCGATAAACCTTGGGTGATCCACTTAAGGGAAAACTGCTGTTCTACAAACCTCTCGCTCTTGGAGGCCCAACACTGTTTCACAAAGAAAGTGAAGTGAGTAGACATCAAAGGCCACGGTGGTGGCGCCGCTTCATGGTTGTCCATCACTTATAGCTACTATAACAACTACTTTAAATAAAGCTATTACATGATGAATAGACACGCAGGTCTTTAACAAAAATAAAGACAACCATTAGGCTCCTGCCGGTTGACATAATACAATAATGAACATCTCATACATCAAATATAATCATCATCACATCATGGCCATATCACATCACCAAACCCCTGCAAAAACAAGTTAGACGCCTAATTTGGTTTGCATATTTACGTGGTTTAGGTTTTCGAGCAAGATCCAATCTACCTACGAACATGAACCACAACGGTGATACTAGTGTTGACAATAGAAGTGCAAATTACAATCTTCACTATGGTGGGAGAGACAGACACCCGCAAAGCCACTTATGCAATACAAGTTGCATGTCAAGCGTGGCAAGTCTCATGAGACGCGGTCATGTAAAGTTAGGCCGGGCCGCTTCATCCCACCATCCCGCAGAAGCAAAGTACACAAACTAAAGCAACAAAAGCATCACCGCCCACAAAACCATTGTGTTTTACTCGTGCAACAGATCATGCATAGACGTGGCTCGATACCACCGATGGGGTTCGTTGCATAGAAAACAAAATTTCCCTACCGCAAAGCGAATTAAACCAACAGATCTATCTATGGAACACCCAAGATCCAATCTACTAGATCTAAGCAACGAGATGGAGATGAGACTAACCCTCAAGATTCCAAAGCCTACGAGATTAATCTGTTGGTGTAGACGATCGTCCCCGTGCCTAATCCGCAAAGACTTCCGTACTCGGTCGCGCGTACGGTGTCGATGAAGCTCCTCTCTCCCGTTCCACGGGCAATGAGGTGTGTAGATCTCCACGGAATCCCAACAAGACGACGATGTGGTGGTGGTGGTGGAGAAGAATCTGCGTGTGGCTCGCCGGCCGGAGCAGGAGAAACCGGGAGGGAGGAGAGGTGGCACATTAGGGTTTCGTACGGAGCAGCAATGGCCGGCCAAACTATCCCACTATTTCTAGTCGGAACTAGGGTTAGGGTTTCACAAACCCATCTAGTGTCGTGCACCTGGTGGGCCCAAACAACACCCGGCGGCTCGGGGGCGCCGGCCTGTTGTTTGGCTCCACCCCTGGCTCTTCTCCTTCTCCCCTTGGACTCGTTTACGTGACGAAAAATAAGAACCTCTGCTTTTATTTCATTCAATTCCAGAATGCTCTCGAACAACTTTTCTTGAAACATGTTGAATTCTTCAGAATTCCGGTCCTCCCGTGATGTCTTGGATCCCATCCGAGACTCCGAACAACATTCGGTCTCCATCTCATATTCCGAATCTACTTATGCGACATCGAACCTTACACGTCACCCTACTTCGTGAACTATGCAGACATGGTCGAGACTCCTCTCCGAGCAATAACCAATAGCGGGATCCTGAGATCCATAATGGCTCCCACATATTCAACGATGACTTAGTGATCGATTGAAACCATTTACATACGATGCCAATTCCCTTTGTCTCGCGATATTTTACTGTCCGAGGTTTGATCATCGGTATCTCCATACCTTGTTTAACCTCGTTACCGACAAGTACTCTTTACTGTACCGTGGTATGTGATCTCTTATGAACTATTCATATGCTTGCAAGCTAATCGATGACATTCCACCGAGAGGGCCCAGAGTATATCTATCCGTCATCGGGATGGACAAATCCCACTATTGATCCATATGCCTCAACTCACACTTTCCAAATACTTAATCCCATCTTTATTGCCACCCATTTACGCAATGGCGTTGATGTAATCAAAGTACCTCCGGTGTAAGTGATTTACATGATCTCATGGTCGAAGGATAAGGCAACTATGTATCGAAGCTTATAGCAAATTGAACTTAATGACTTGATCTATGCTACGCTCATTTGGGTGTGTGTACATTATATCATTCAACTAATGACATAACCTTGTCATTAATAACATCCAATGTTCATGATCACGAAACCATGATCATCTATTAATCAACAAGCTAGTTATACAAGAGGCTTACTAGGGACTCCTTGTTGTTTACATAACATGTATCAATGTTTCGGTTAATATAATTATAGCATGGTATATAAACATTTATCATAAACACAAAGATATTATAATAACCACTTTATTATTGCCTCTTGGGCATATCTCCAACATAAGAATCTCCAGAAATATAATGCTTGAGTCTTTGTCCATTCACTACTTGTGTGGCATTACCTTGCAAAGAGCTAATTTTAATCGCCCCTGAACGATACACCTCCTAAATAACATATGGTCCTTCCCATTTTGAGAGTAATTTCCCTGCAAAAAATCTGAGACGAGACCGATACAATAGGACATTATCTCCAACATTAAATTCTCTTTTAATAATTCTTCTATCATGCCATTTCTTAACCTTCTCCTTAAAAAGTTTAGCATTTTCATAAGCTTCACTTCTCCATTCATCTAAAGAACTCAATTGTAGCAACCTCTTCTTACCGGCAAGTTTAAAATCTTTATTAAGTTCTCTTACAGCCCAATAAGCTTTGTGCTCTAATTCTAAAGGTAAATGACAAGCTTTTCCATAAACCATTTTATAAGGAGACATTCCCATAGGATTTTTATAAGCAGTTCTATAAGCCCACAATGCTTCTTTAACTTACTAGCCCAATTCTTTCTAGATTTATTAACAAATTTTTCCCAAGATAGCTTTAATTTCTCTATTTGATAATTCTACTTGCCCACTAGTTTGAGGATGATAAGATGAAGCAATTCTATGATTAATACCATATTTGGCAAGAGTTTTTCTAAAACCACCATGAATAAAATGAGAACCTCCATCAGTCATAATATATCTAGGTACTCCAAATCTAGGAAAAATAACATCTAAAAGCATTTTTAAAGAGGTCTCACCATCAGCACTTTTTGTAGGTATAGCTTCTACCCATTTAGTAACATAATCAACAGCGACAAGTATATGAGTGTTACCTTCTGAAGAAGGGAAAGGACCCATGAAGTCAAATCCCTAACAATCAAATGGTTCAATAACAAGAGTATAATTCATAGGCATTTCATTGCGTCTAGAGATATTACCAACTCTTTGACATTCATCACAAGATAAGATAAACTTCCTTGCATCTTTGAAAAGTGTTGGCCAATAAAAACCTGATTGTAGAACCTTTTGTGCGGTTCTATCTCAGCGTGATGTCCTCCATAAACACTACCATGACACTTACTCAATATCTCTTGTTGTTCATATTCTGGGACACATCTTCGCATAATACCATCCGCTCCTTCTTTATATAAGTGTGGGTCATCCCAAAAATAATGCCTCAAATCATAAAAGAATTTCCTCCTTTGCCGAGTGAAAAGGTTAGGCAAGTATTGAAACAATAAATAGCATAATCAGATACCAAGGACCATCTCGCGAGCTCACCTTTATTACAGCCAATTGTTCATTTGGAAACTATCATTAACAGGAACAGATCATAAGCAATATTTTCCAATCTAGATAAATTATCAACAGTACAGGATTATCAGCACCTTTCCTATCTACAATATGTAAATCAAATTCTTGCAAAAGAAGCACCCATCTAATAAGCCTTGGCTTAGCATCTTTTCTTTTCCATAAGGTACCTAATCGCAGCATGATCAGTATGAACGTAACTTTTGAATCAACAATATAAGATCTAAACTTGTCACATGCAAAAACTACGGCTAATAACTCTTTCTCAGCTGTAGTATAATTTCTTTGAGCAATGTCTAGAGTTTTACTAGCATAATGAATAACATTTAATTTTTATCTACTCGCTGTCCAAGGACAAGCGCCTACAAAAAAATCACTAGCATCACACATAATTTCAAAAGGTAGATTCCAATTAGGAGGTTCGACTACATGAGCAGTTGTTAAGGCTTTCTTTAGAGTTTCAAAGGCTTCCTTACAATCATCATAAAAAACGAAAGGTACATCTTTTGAAGAAGATTAGTAAGAGGCTTTGAAATTTTAGAGAAATCTTTAATAAACCTCCTATAAAAACTAGCATGACCAAGAATACTACGAATACCTTTAACATCCCTAGGATAGGGCATCTTCTCAATTGCTTCAACTTTAGCTCTATCAACTTCAATACCTCTCTGGAAATTTTATGTCCCAATACAATTCCTTCATTAACCATAAAGGCATTTCTCCCAATTAAGAACAAGGTTAGTTTCTTCACATCTCTCCAAAACTTTATCAAGGTTTGCAAGCAATACAAAAGAATTCCCATAGACATAAAAATCATCCATGAATACCTCAACAATCTTTTCACAAAAGCCATGAAAAATAGCAGCATATGCATCTGAAAAGCAGCAGGAGCATTACACAACCAAAAGGCATACGCCTATAAGCATGTTCCATAGGGACAAGTGAAAGTGGTTTTCTCTTGATCTTAGCTCTAACAACAATTTGTGAAAACCCAGTAATAACCATCAAGAAGCTAAATGAGTATTTTTACACAACCTTTCTAACATTTGATCAATAAAAGGTAAAGGGCAATGATATTTCTTAGTTACTTTATTAACTTTTCAAAATCAATGCACATTCTATACCCTACAACTACTCTTTGAGGAATAAGCTCATCATTATCATTAGGCACAACAATTATTCCTCCCTTCTAGGAACACAATGCACAGGACTAACCCATCTACTATCAGAAATAGGATATATAATACCTGCTTCAAGAAGTTTTAATACCTCATTTCTTACCACATCCTTCATCTTGGGAATTAGACGACGCTGATGTTCAACAACAGGTTTTGCACCATCTTCTATATTGATTGCATGTTGGCAAATAGCGGAGAAATCTCAAGTCATCCAGAGTATAGCCAATAGCTCATCTGTTTCTTCAAAGATTTCCATAACCTTTCTTCCTCAATATCTGAAAGCTTAGCACTAATAATAACATGATATGTTTTCTTATCATCAATATAAGCATACTTAAGATTATCGGTTAATGGTTTCAAATCAAATACAGGATCTTCCTTTGGTGGTGGTGTTACACCTAAATCTTCAACCGGTAAGTCATGTTTAAGAATAGGTTGACGAAGGAAAATTTCATCAAGCTCATCCCTTTCTTCCCTAAAAACTTCACTCTCACTATTCTCCAAATGTTGCCGCAAAGGATTATTAGGAGCAAGAGCAATAGATGCACACTGCTCAACTCTAAAATCATCATTAGGCAAACAGCTTTATAAGGAGTTTTGGCAAATTTAGAGAAGTTAAACTCATAAGATTCACTAGCAATTAGTAACAATTTTTTCTTTCTTGCAATCTATAATAGCTCCACAAGTATTCGGAAAAGGTCTACCAAAAATAATAGGACAAGACTTACTAGCAACAGAACCAAGTACCAAAAAGTCACAGGATATTTAATCTTACCACATAGAACTTCAACATCTCGAACAATACCAATGGGAGAGATAGTTTCTCTATTAGCTAGCCGAATAACCACATCAATATCTTCAAGTTCACAAGAACCAATTTCATGCATATTTCCGTGTAGAGCTCATAAGGAATGGCGCTAATACTTGCACCAATATCGCATAAACCATAATAGCAATGATCACCAATTCAAACAGAGAGCATAGGAACACTGGCTTTCCTAGACTTATTAGGATGCGAAACAATATTAGAAGCATCTTCACAAAAAATAATATGACCATCTTCCATTTTTCAGTCACAAGATCTTTAACTATTGCAACAGCAAGTTCAACCTTTATTTGTTCTTCAGGTTCTATGGGTTTCTTTGCACTTTTATTAACTACACTAGTTACAACAGAATACTCCTTCATTTTAGCAGGGAAAGGAGTTTTTTCAATATAAGCTTCAGGAAGAACATGATCAACAGTTTTAATTTCAATACATTTACCTTTAGGTGAATCAGTCTTATCTTTATAAGGTTCATGATACTTATCAAAATTCTTCCTAGGCAATTCAAATGAGAAGCAAAGGCTTTATAAATATTTGCAACAACTTGAGAGTCAAGACCATATGTAGCACTTTTATTACGATATTTATCAGGATCCATAAAAGTTTCAATGCATTCATAATCATAATTTATACCTGACACTTTACCTTTGTCATTCTCCCATCTTCAGCGTTTTTTGATTCGATCAAGAAGGTCCCATTTAAACTCTTCTTTATTGCGTGTGAATGTTCCAGACAAGAAGTATCAAGCAAGGTCTTATCTTGAAAAGAAAGTCTTGCATAGAAATTATCAATGATAATATTACCGGGAAGCTCATGATGGGGCATTTGAGCATTAAAGACTTCAATCTCCCACGCTTGGGCAATACTTCTCCATCATGAGGCCAGAAATTATATATGCGGTTTTTGTCTTTGTGAATTTCACTTGGAGGATAGAATTTAGAATAAAATAGAGGCACAATATCCTTCCAATCAAGAGAACGCCAATCCTTCAGCAGTTTATACCAATGCGCCGCTTTACCAGATAGCGACATAACAAATAATTTCCTCCTAACTTCATCCATTGAAATACCCGCACACTTGAATAACCCGCATAATTCATGTAAAAACAGTAAATGATCTCCTGGATGGACAGTTCCATCCTTCATAGCGGTTATCCACAACACGTTCAATAATTTTCATAGGTATTTTATATGGTATTACTTCCTCACCTGGCGCCATCACTACCGTTGCAGTAGTAGTAGATTTCCCAAATAGAAATTCAAGGGAGGATCTCTCCGTAATGACTTATAGAAGAGCGGAAACAAAATCAGCACACACAGAAAAGTTTCCTTACCAATTCCACTTACCAATAGCGCTTCACTCCCCGGCGGCGTAAAATAGTCTTGATGACCCACAAGTATAGGGTGTAGTAGTACTTTCGATAAATAAGAGTGTCGAACCCAACGAGGAGCAGGGTGTTGACAAGCTGTCGATGAAGGATTCAATGTAAATGCTCACAGACAAGTATTCATGGGGTTTTGATATAGCAGATAAATAAAGTACAAGTAAATAAAATGCGAGAGAAATAATTGCAGCGAGTGGCCAAATACTTTTTAGCACAAAGGACAAGCGGTTTGTTTATATAATGACCAAACGCTGAGGACACACGGATTTTAGTCTAGTGCTTTCGCTTATAGTTGCTTAATCTTCATTGTTTTGATAAGTGTTGTGTGGGTGAACCTATGCTAATGCACCGCCCTTCCTAGGACTAATACATACTTGTGATACCCCTTGCAAGCATCCGCAAATACAAGAAAGTAATTAAGATAAATCTAACCACAGCCTTAAACTCGAGATCCCGCTATCCTCCCGCACCGATATACTAACGGGGGCCAGGTTTCTCACACCCGGCAACCCCACAATTAGCAAACGAATACAAGATGTACTCCCCTAGGCCCATAAAGGTGAAGTATCATGTAGTCGATGTTCACATGACACCACTAGAAGAGTAACACCACAACTTAAATATCAAACCATTAAATATTACTCAACCATAATTCACTACTAACATTTAGACTTCACCCATGTCCTCAAGAACTAAACGAACTACTCACGAGACATCTTATGGAACATAATCAGAGGTGATATGATGATGAATAACAATCTGAACATAAACCTCGGTTCAATGGTTTCATTCAATAGCATCAATAACGAGTAGAAATCAATACCGGGAGAGTTTCCCCTATCAAACAATCAAGATCCAACCCTAATTGTTACAGCGGTGACGAGGTGCAGCTGGAGATGGCGGTGTAGATGGTGAAGAAGATGATGATGATCCCAATGATGTCCGGCTCGATGACGGTGGCGATCGTCGATTTCCCTCCGGGAGGGAATTTCCCGCGGATTGTACCTGCCGGGTCTTTTCTCTCGGTGTCTCTCCGCCCCGCAGAGGCGGCTCGTCTATTCTCCGTAACTCCCTCGTGCCTTAGGTTTTCGGACGAAGATGTACGCGAGGAGGAGAGGAGGGCTGTGGGCCTCCTCCCCACATGTGCGCCTGTGGCCCGCGCCGGCCTATGGGGTGCCCATGGCGGCCCTCCTCGGCTCCTCCTTCTGGCTCTCTCCGTCTTCTAGAAAAATAGGATTTTTCATATAATTTCCGTCAATTGTTGATCTTCCAAAATATGGTATCCTGACGGTGCTTTTCCAGCAGAATCTCGACTCCGGTGAATAATTCTCCAATGATCATGAAACATGCAAAATAGGTGAAATAACATAAGTATCATCTCTAAATATGAAATATATCAATGAATAACAGCAATTTATGATATAAAATAGTGATGCAAAATGGGCGTATCATTTTCCAATTTTAAGAAAGAGAACTAACAAGCAGAAACTAAAACAAGCAAACAAAGAATAAAAACAAGGCAAATAAAATACGATGCAAAATTAAAAGAGATAGGAGAGCTCACATCGATGTTACCTCCCCAAGCTTTGGTGAGAAACAGTGCCAGAAAATACTGGCAGTTGCTGTGGTGTAACTCTTCTCGGTTCCCCGACAACAACGCCAAAAAATATCTTTGATGGCGGTTGACGGGGCTTGATGGAGTGTCTTGATTTCACCCCGACAACGGTGACATAAAATACTTTACTGGTAGCGGTTAATAGTAACGCCAAGAAGAATCTTGATACGTTGGGACTCCAAGTGGAGAGTGTTGTATCAAGGGAGTATCTTCCCCACAAGGGTGACTCGAGGGTTTATATCGAACTCTCGGGGAACTAGATGGAAGAGTATCCTCTTCTCTCCTCTTCAAGCAATCCTGCAAGTAAAATAAATGCCTTGTGTCCCCAACTCCACCGTGTGGTTGTCAAGCACAAGGTTTCGCGTAAGTGAATAACACAAGTAGTAATAAAACAAGTAGAAACTAAACTAGACAAAATAACTAAGTAAAAAACTATAAAAATATTAAATGTTTTCGGTGCTTGGATGCAATAAGAAAAGTAAATATTTGTATTTTTGGATTAAAATAGTGTAGCAAATATAAAACAATGTAAAAGCAATATTAAGGTGTTTCTTATGATAAAAAAGTGGATGGGGGTTCATGGGTTCACTTAACTATTCTCTCTTTTAAGTTGTAGTGGACAAATAGTAATTCATCAATGAGATATGAGGATGTCAAACAATAATATGAGTAAGATACGCATTCATATGGGCATCACGTCCTAACATAGAGATGATGAAACACATCTCTCTTATACTCCACAAGAAAGGGAAAATTCCATGCAATCTTGAATTAAGAATTAACATAGTCTAGCCATAAGTACTTTGAGATGATATTTAAATATCAAATATGCTACCTTGACCAAACAAGATCATCACTTTTGTCATGTAACAAACATAGCACATGCATTCACTTTATCCCAAGTGAGGTAGCAAAATAAAAGTCAAAGCCATAATAGATCATGAATTTGTTGTTACTATTCAATCACTAAAACCATGCTACTCCATCTAATACATACATCACCCCACATACACTCTTGCATAGATGTTGGATCAGAACAAATACTTAATAGCGGGTTCGATAATATGCATCTATCAATACATCTTACACATAATACGATCAGATCTCATAGCATAATATCATAGAATAAGGATCCACCACATAGGTATTACAAATGTGGCCACTACGGGTTTGTGGCTGTAGCTTGATCTATTTCTCTCATGTTCTTCATAGTTCTTAGTGCCATATGAGCTGCCTCACATGATTATGGCCACATTTATAATACCTATGTGGTGGATCCTTATTCTATGATATTATGCTATGAGATCTGATTGTATTATGTGTAAGATGTATTGATAGATGCATATTATGTAACCCACTATTAAGTATTTGTTCTGACCCAACTTCTATGCAAGAGCATGTGTAGGGTGATTTGTGTATTAGATGGAGTATCATGGTTTAGTGATTGAATTGTGACAACAAATTCATGATCTATTATGGCTTTGCCTTTTATTTTGCTACCTCGCTAGGGATAAAGTGAATGCATGTGCTATGTTCGCCACGTGACAAAAGTGATGATCTTGTCTGGTCAAGGTAGCATATTTGATATTCAAACATCATGTCAAAGTACTTATGGTTATGCTCTCTTAATTCTTAATACAACATTGCATGGAGTTTTCCCTTTTCTTGTGGAGCATAAGAGAGATGTGTTTCATCATCTATGTTATGATGTGAAACCCATATGAATGTGTATCTTACTCATATTATTGTTTTGCTTCCTCATATCTCATTGATGAATTACCATTTGTCCACTACAACTTAAAAGAGAGAATAGTCAAGTGAACCCATGAACCCCGGTCTACTTTTTTATCATAAGAAACACCTTTATAATTCCTTTATCTTGTTTTCTATTTGCTGCACTATTTTAATTGGAAAATAAAAAATATATTTACTTTTGTTATTTGCATCCAAAACACCCAAAACAATCAACCCCTTTACAATTTTTACTTATTTACTCCCTCCGATTCATATTAATTGACTTTAATATGGATGTATCTAGAACTAAAATGTGTCTAGATACATCCATATTAGAGACAATTAATATGAACCGGAGGGAGTACTATATTCTATCTAGCTTTACTCGCTTTATTTTTACTTGTATTTTATTTAGTTACGTGAAACCTTGTGCTTGCCAACCACACAGTGGAGTTGGGGACACAAGGCTTTTATTTTACTTCCAAGATTGCTAGAAGAAGAGAGAAGAGAATAATATTTGCTCAATTCCCCAAGAATTTGATTTAAACCCTCGAGTCACCCTTGTGGGGAAGATACTATGTTGACACAACACTCTGCACTTGGAGTCCTAACATATCAAGATTCTTTTTGGCGTTGTTGTTTACCGTCATTAATAAGGAAGGAAGAACAAATAGTAGGACGAACACCGAATTAGAGCATCTCCACTTGTCCCCCCAAAGGCCCCCTATAGGCCTTTGGGGAGTGATGGCGCCCAAGATCGCGCCCAACCACAGCCCCCAAAATAGTTTTTCAGCTGGCGCGGCCCAACTATCCATTCGGCGCCCCCAGGCTGAACCCAGCAGAATGGGAGGCTAGAGGGGGTGCCGGCGCGCCGCGTGTTGGCGGGAACGATGCGTGAAGAAGGCACGGCAAACACCTGCTGGCTGTGGGCCCGCCCCGTCAGTGTCAGGGGAGTCGTCTTCCTCCTTGCCTTTTGCGCCCGTCAAAGGCCGCTCGCCTTCCACGTCGGCGTTAATGCTGCTCATCTTCAGCGACGGCGTTACTTCTTTCCAACGCCCACCCGCCGCCATATAAACCCCCGCGCGCGCTCCCTCACCGCACATTCCAGCCAGCGCCCTCGCCATCTCCTCCAAACCTTCTCAAACACCGTCGCCATGGACCGCCAAGAGCAAGAAGGCGCCGCCGCCAACGGCTTCGGTCATTTGTGGCTTGAAGTCGCCGAGGGGCACGCCCTCTAGAATGCACGCTACCCCATCCTGTCGGACATGCGCTGTCTGGGGGATGGGCGCTCAGCCGCGGCGGCTTTCCGGTGCCGACGGGGTCGACGCGCGCGGTGGCGATCTACGACCACTTTTGGGAACACCTCACACCGGAGGAGCGGAATGACCCGCGTTGGTCGTCAGACGACGACCAAGCATGGACATCGTTCTTCGAGCGCGAGCGCGAGGACCGCCTCGCTTCCTACGACGGCAATAACGATCCACCGGCGAACAAAAACGCCAGTTGACGGAGGCGGCGGTGGAGCGCTCCCGGGAGGACCCTCGCGTGGGTCCTCGGCTACATCGCCGACAGGAACGACTTGCCGCTGCAAATGCCGCCACGGCAGTTAAAGCCGACCCCCCTCCCCCGCGGCAACGACCAGTGGGCAGTGTGGCGCCAGACCTCCTCCTCCTCTTCCTCCTCGCGCTTCTCCACCTCCTGATCCTCATCCTCGTGTGGGTCCTCGGCGAGGTACTCTCCCTACAACACGATGTCGTCGCGCTTCTTGGCGATGGTGAAGGACGAGCCGGAGGAGGCTCCTGCTCACAGGCGCCGCCATGGAAGCGAAGGCGTCGTTATCCGCGAGCAGTGCCAACCATCTCTGCCGCGCCATCGTAAGTGGACGCCACCGCCTGAGTACAAGGTGGCCGCCTCCATCGTCAAGGCGGAGGACGACCCAGAGGAGTTCCCTAGGCTGCGCCAAGCCCAGTTCGAGTCCTTCACCGCGATGGACGAGTTCGCCGAGGCGTGGAGCACGGCCGATCACCGCCGCGCTGAGGAGGAGCGCCGCCGTCGCCTCGGCCTCGTCATCAACCTGGACAACGACGATGACGCTGACCAGTCCAGTCGGCCACGCAGGAGGCGCTGGGACGCCGGCCAGGGATGCAGCTACGTCCCGCAGCCGAAGAAGGAGGAATCCAGCGACGAGGTGGAGGACTACGCGGCAGCGATGAACCGCCGCCTAGGGCTAGGGCGTGGCGGCAACGGCGGTGGTTACTAGATTTTTAGGGTTTTTTTAGTCTATGTTTTTAAATTTGTACAAATATTGGCCAAGTATGGCCAAACTATCTATGAATCTACTATTTATATGAATTATGTTATATTTTGAACATTTTTTTAGTATAGGGGCCGCGACTGGCAGCCGCCCGGCCCTTATTTTGTTTTACCGCCGATGTCCCCCCATATGGGCCCTAAAACGGCTACGCCGGAGCCCATATGCGAGTGGAGATGCTCTAACTCCAAGATCTAAATCTAGCAAGATCCCCTCACAAGGAGAGGGATTCAAATGGTGTACCAGTTAATCTAGATATCATCTCTGTTTTCTCTCAAAAAGATGCAAGAAACAATGGAGGAATCAAGAGGAGGAAGAAGCTCTTCCAGATCAACAAAGGAGGAGAGAGAATAGGTGGACAATAGCTATATAAAAAGAGATGGAAGAAAGATATAAATATGGGTCCAGAAAATGTGTTCGTTGGGGAAAAAAATAGGCAAATTTGCGTCCGACCGGTACTACCTCTCTTTCAACCAGTACCACTACCACTACTCGCGTGTAAAACAACATCAGGAAATAAGCAAAAAGACATCTTGGCCGGGGCCGGTACTACCGCCTGTTGGGCTAGTAGTACCACCCATGTGTAAACGAATTTGGTACTCATTGAATTTGTGGTTGAAGAGTAGCTTGCTGATTACCAAGGGGACAAAATCTTTGAAACCTCTACTTTGTTGTATTCCGCCTCTTGTGGTTATTGTTGTTTTCACCGTCGGCAACAAGGTGAAATTTGTTGTATTCTTTAGAAGTTCTGGAGAAGACTCTGTAACCAAGTTGCTCATAGTGAAGTTGCGTGAACCGTTGAACCCTGTAATTTTTCTCTCCTCACGTTAAGAAGATTTTACACGTAAATTCTTATGTCACTTGTGTGTGTGCTTGTGTTTATTTTCTCCTGTACTTCATCCGGACTTTTTTTAATTAACTCAGATTTAGTACAACATTGTACTAAATCCGAGTCAACTAAAAGAGACCGATTTACACAGGCTTGGTGGGGTTGTGAGGCCGTATATCTCCTCACTTGTGTGCCCCAACAAACCCTTCTCTTGGTCGATTTTTTTAAAAACATTTCTGTTGACACATTCAGACTTAATTACTTCTCCATTGTCATGTGTGAGCCATGACGACTTTCCTTTCCAGCGGCACAGTTGACATGATCAGCAGCATCAAATGTTTGCCAGTATTCATCTGACCGTGCAGCAATGGCGCGGTGCAGGACATGGTGGATGAGCTGTGAAGTGTGCGCTAGAGAGAGAGAGACGGGGCGGTGCTGCTACAGCTTGGTAGCTTCGTTGGTTGACTTGTTCACGTCTGCTCGTAAAGACTCATTCACTCCAGCGCTGAGTTATTGCCATCGCTGTCTATAGACGTGGAGATGGGCTGGAACTGATCCCAACTTACTGATGGAGAGTTTGCCGGTATACTGGGTAGTGGCCCAATTGGTAGACATGTAGTTTGGCACAAGCCCATTTTAAGAGCAGTGAGCATTAAAGAACCAGGTCACTGACATGCGGGATCCACGTGCTAGTGTCTAGTGTCTTACGTTGAGGAAAAGCTAAGGAACGCCCCTCCCTAACCCTAGCAGCCACCACCACCTTCACCTCTCTTGCCGCCTCCGTTGGTGCCGAGTAGTCTTGGTGGTGACCATGTGTGCGTAGGTGATCGCGCGTGAGCGGTAGTGTTGTTTGACACCATGGTGGCTGGCTTGTCAGTCTACACCCTCGAAATGAGTTGACAGAAGATAGCGGAGGCGACTTCCGGAGCGTGCGCATGGGACACACACGCATTCTCTCTAGTTTTGGCCGGTGAGCCAACAATGGTTGTGGCCGGGGGAACTAGACTGTGTTTGTCCGCTATCGTTGTGTTATGTGGTGGTGCATTGTCACCTTATTTGACGACTTAAGTTTGTATGTTCATTGTAAGGCGTTTGTCTTTTTAGATAAATGAAATAAAGGTTATAAACACATCACTTCGATGCATTTCGAAAAGAAAAAAAAAGTGCCTTACGTTTGCCCTGAGTGTTTGGACGCAGGTGATCCCTGAGAGACAGAGAGCTGCTTGCTTGATAGACTCTCTTTTTTTTTTGTCTCTAAGACAAACCGAAAGTAAATTAACCAAGAACTCCAAATTTTCTTTTGATAGGAAACCAAGAACTCCAATTAGTAACTGAGGCTAAGCTAGCTATAATATTTGATTTCTGGATTTGGAGGAGATGCACCGGCGGCCTCCCATTTTACAAAACCCCTTCTCCTCCGTCGGTCAGCCGGAGAAGAAGGAAACAGGGGAGGCCACGGCGCGCATTTCCTCAATCTTACGTCTCCGGTAATAGTCTCCGTCCTCTACTGGTGCTACTACTCTTAGTTCTCTTAGATGCTACTGGTACTACTATTACTACACCAACAAAGTCCATCTAATCACTCGCTACTCCTTGATCACGTCGCCGACCTAGCTAGTAATGAAAAAACTGCCTGCCGTCTCCATGAAACGCATGCACGCACGATTTCTTGGGTGAATCCGATCGTTCATGCGTCGCTCCACGCGGCGAACATGGGCATGTGAGCGATGGACACGGCTGCCGGCCTGGCCGACGACGCCCAGGAGCCCAACGGCGCCAGGGTGCTCATGAGTTTCGGGGACGGCGCCGTCGTGGTCGCCTGCTGCTGCTGCTGCTGCGGCTTGGCGAAGAGCATGGAGAGGCCGCCGCCCCGGTCCGGGCTCTCCTCGCGGGAGTTACTCAGGCTCGTGACCAGCGACGACGCGGCCGACATGGACATATGCACGTGCCCGTCGTTGCCGCCCTGCGCGACTTGGCCGTCGACGGTGACCAGGTCGTGCAGCGCCGAGAAGGCCTCGCCCGAGGAGAGGACGTCTTGGTGGTGGCCGCGGCCGCCGGTGTCCGTCCTCTGCTGTGTCTGAATGGACAGGGGCACCAGGGCGGATGCGGCGCTGTCGTCGGGGGCGGGCAGGGGAAGGGGCGCGGCGGCGGGTGCGTCCTTGTTGCGCCTGGCGAGCTCTCCCGGGAGGAGCGTATTGCTGGCCATGATCTTGTCGACGTCGTAGCGCGTGATGTCGAAGTTGGTGACGGCGTTGAGTCCCCGGAACTTGATGGCGGCGATGTCGTACGCCTCCGCCGCCTCCTCCTGCGTCCCTGCGGAGTGGAGTACATTACATCGGTCATTGAGACGTATCAGTACGTACGTAGAGACAGGTACTACTGCACATGCATGCATGAATCATTGGATCTCGAGTCTGAGCTCATCTGAACCGAGGAATCTAGGAAGGGAACGCGCGGGGCGCGCGCGCGTCGCCATGATGAGCGGCGCCATGGTCAAAGGTGGATGACGACGAGTCGACGACGATGCAAAAAGCCGGAGAGCGCGCGTGCGATTTGGGACAGTGCGAAAACTAGGAAAGGCCAGCCTTATGCAAAGGAGCCACGCATGCACAGGGCCATACACAGAAGAAGGTGGAGAGAAAGATATTTGTAGAGGGAATGCATGATGAAAAAAGAAGAAGCTCAAAGCAACAAAACATTCCCTCTAACTTTGGCAGAGAGGGGAAGAGCATCATTGGCCTGCAACGACGGACACATATGATGATGATTTAGACAGGAACGCCCTGCATTGCTTGCGCCCTCCCGCCGCGACAAAGCTCGCCGGCTATGGCGCCTCAGGTTCAGATAGATTTGCAGGCAGGCAGAGACCAGAGAGTGACTCACCGAAGGTGCCGAGGTAGAGGTCTTTGTTGCCGGAGACGCGGCCGATGCGCGCCTGCCACCGCCCGTGCTGGTGGTGCCGGGTCACGCCGCGGTACATGGACGCGCCGCGAGAGAAGCCGCTGCTCTTCCTGCAGATGATTAAATCATGCATCAAACTCCTCTTCTCTCAAGTTTATTTATCCCCTTCCTTCCTTCCTCCTCCAAATGCATTCACCTCCATGCCGCCATGCATTACCTTCTGAGGTGTGCCACGTACTCCTGCCTCGTCATGTTCTTCATCTCCTCCAGCTCCTGCTGGTAATCCTCCAGCTGCATGCATTCGAAAACAAGTAAATGTATCAGACCACAGCACGGATGTCACTGTGCCTAGCAACAGTTCACTCCTCAAGCTAACTAATTAACCAAGTTTCAGTACGTCCCAACTGAATAGTGATAGTACGCGTATAATCTGATGTACTACTACGATGTGTGCTCTGATTTACTTACCGGGAAGTTGATGTGGGTGGAAGGGCCCCAGTACTTGAGCGCTGCCTGGTCGTACGCCCGAGCCGCCTTCTCCTCCATGTCGTACCCTCCTATATATGTGTAACACAGTTTTTACCACAATCAAGTTTTTACCATGTTGGCAGGTCATGAACATACCGAGATAAACTACTTACCGAGATAAACTGCATAGCCAGCGGCCGAGTAGTTAGTTAATCACCACGACGGAGGAAGACATTGGTTAGCAAGCTTATTAATTAGCCACAAAATGATAGAGATTGATCATGTTTACAGGAGCTAACTGAAAATGTAGCTGAAACACTACCTTGCCTCCCTTTCCTGGTCTGCCCTTCCTTCTTGCAGCTGTTGTCCCACAGGTGCGCCTCATACCGCCCCGTCCACCTATGCCTGCTAATTTTAACCACACGTTAATCTCCTACATTCTGCTCTTCTCTCGATCTCACTACCTTCAGATGGATGCCATTGTCCAAGCTAATGACACAATGTACATGTGTAGTGTACCTGGTGACGCCCCGGTACTGCGACGTCCGCTGCCCGAACGTGTCGATGGACTTGCGGTGGTACACTGGCTGCTTCTGCCCCGCCGTCGTGCCACCGCGCTTCCGCCCGCCGTCCGCCGCTGCGGCGGCGACCACGGACCCGTACTCGGCCCCCGCGGTCACGCAGCTGGACAGCGACCCGGCGGAGCTCATGGACAGGGCCAGCGGGTGGTGCCCGTGAAGGTGCTGCTGCTGCTGTTGGCCTGCTCCTGCCGCAATGGACAGCACGTTCTCGGCCGTCGCGTACGCGCTGGTCGCGCCGCGCGCGGCCTGCACCCAGCTCGCCATGGCCGTGGCCGCCGCCGCGTCCTCCTCGGCCGCTACCGCCGTAGCACCGCCGTACAAGTCGTACGACTGTTGCAGGAAGCCACCGCCACCGTGGCCGTTCCCGTGGTGCACACCGCCACCACCACCGCCTCCGCCCCCGTAGTAGTAGAAGCTGGAGGTGTTGTCCAGGCTCAGCGCCATCGCTGGCTGCCCCGCTCCAAGAAAGTCCTCCAGCTTTGGCCCTGCAGGTGACCGATCGACAATGAAAGGAATCATCAGCCAGGAGGAGTCCAAGAAACCTGCTTGGCTTATCGGCCGAGGGAACAAATGTACTTTGTATTGCCCCTGGGCACGTACCGTGGTGATCCTGTTGATCGGTTCTTCGGAGAGCTTCCATGATGCAGAGGGAACCGTCGGACTTGAGCGGCATGGATGCCAGCTGCGAGTAATACCCGCCGCTGGCCACGTCGGTGCCCAGGCTGTAGGCGGCGGCGACAGAGCTGGGGTAGAAGAGGCCCTGGTGCTGTTGCTGGTGCTGCACATGCTGGTGGTCGTCTATGTGCTGCGAGAGCGAGAAGCCCAGCCAGCTCGCCGCCGAGTTGCTGCCGCCATTGCCATTGTTGCTATTGTTGTTTGTCATCGTGTACGTAATGCAAAGCTATCTAGCTAGATAGAGATCGATTGGCGAGAGAGGAGAATGATGTGGAGATTGGTGGCCGAAATGGTAGAACTATATCAATAGAGATAAGAAAAGGACCAGCTTGCTAATGATCAGCAGTGTCCTCCCGGCATTGCTTGCGGTGGAGATTGGAAAAGAAGAACAGGAAGGAGCGGGAGAAGGAGAAGATGATGGAGTGAGCAAGTCCGTTTGTGCTCGCGTTTGCGCGTGGCTTTAAAGTAAGCAAAAGGAATGAGCTGAGCTAGCTGCTCTCTTGCTCTTGAGTCTTGACCCACACAATAACACCATTCACACACACAAGTGACACACAACATATGTGCAACCAAAAGAAAAGGAAAAAAGAAACTCATGCCCGGATAATACAACATTCTCTCTCAGCTTGGGATCTGTGTAACTACCAACAAACTCTCTCTCTCTCTCTCTCCACAATGACACAAAGGAAAAGACGAAGGGAACTTGCATTGCATGGGCATGTTGCTGTTGGTTTGTACAGTATTGGTTCTGTGTGGTATGTATGGGTGTAGCCATCAGGTAGCCAGCTAGGTATGTGGTAGAGGTACTTTTGTTGCTGTACTAGGTCTACTAGCATTCAAGCAGAGCCATGCACATACCGCACTGCACAACTTGTCACCTCACAACAGTTGCAGCTCACTGCAGGGCCTCCTCAATGCAACATTATTCCTACATAATTCAACTCATCTTCAATGCTCAACATTCCAAAGAAAAGAAAATCATGTATCCCGCGTCCGATTTGGTCCATTTGATTGGCCCCCGGACAAATAATGTGGTTGTGTTCTTCCCTCATCCGTTTAGTTCAGGGGTGAACGGAGCGACCTCGTGCATTTTTCATAATAGTTCACATATTTACATGGGGCCAAAAAAGGAAAGAAGAAGGACATAAATTATAATCTAGATAAACTCTAGCTAACTAGGGTTTGCGCCGCCGCCTATGCATCCTCGTGTCATCGATGGTGATGACCACAGGCGGCGACCACGACTATGGTGGTGCAAGGCCGGTGGTTAGTACATCAGCGGCTCCGCTGTGATGGCTTTGGTGCTTGGCAAGGCGCAGGTGTTGGCCCATTCCACATAGGCCACGTAGGCTCAGGAGTTGGTGCATCAGGTGTGCACGTTCCACTACGACCATGATTGGACCTGGGCTAACTAGCACGATGGAGTAACCGGAGGCTTGGCAGGGTGTTGCTGCGCCAGCGTGGACTACCACAGGCTCTCCGCGAGCCCATTCCACCTACCGAGTTACTCCATCTTGGGCTTCTCAAGGGCGAGCTTGAGGGCCTCCTCCTCGGTTAGCTCGAGCGGCTACATTGGGCTCCTCATCCTCCCTCTTGATGGCCGCCGCCTCTAGATCATTGCCATACGTGAGGAGGGATGTGTAGCTGTTGATGTCATCTTGGGTGTCCTCCTCCTCCTCACCTTGGCCCGGGTCCTCACCATTTCTCCTCCTCGGGGAAATTCGTGTTGCCTATGATATAGGCATAGGCGCCGATAGTGGTACTCCCACATGTCTGAATTGGCAGGGGTGTGCCACAGATTTGGCGGCGGTAGAGCCTGCCATGTTGGATCTTGAGGCGGCGGCCATGCCCTTCTTGTGGCAGAGAAGACACATGGATCCTTTCCTGGTGCAGATGCCACTAGCCAGGGAGGTTGACATCATGCCATGGCTCCGTGGCCTTCTCCTTCCACTAGGTGCGGGCCACCTCCGCGGTGACGTAGAAGCATTTATGCTAGTGGCGGCCCTTCTTGTCTGATGAGGACCCAACCTCTCGTGGTCATTGTGGGCACATTTCTTCCACGCCACGAGCCCTTCGCCATTGCAACTGCTGGCAATGGGGGAGCTAGGGTTCATTGGTGGCTGAAGGTGGAAGTGAAATGGCGCAATGTGGGATAGGGATGCGTCGGCATCGGCATCAAAAAGGATCGGCACAAGGACGACATTAATGGTGATGTGCAGGAGCCGCGCGACCAATTTTAGTTGCATCACAAAAGACGAAGCATGGTGGGCCGCTGCTATTGGGCCATGTAGATATAAACAAAAACTTTTCCTTGCGCGATACTCGCAAGATCTACCTTATTTTTGAGAGCTACTTCCAAGATCTAGTTGCGGTAGAAGACCACGGGGATTACCACTGGACATGCAGGTGCAGAACTTGATGAAGTGCGTTGTGGCAGTGCAGTCCTCAATCCGATTCAGTCCCACAATCTCATCGATGTGTTGAATGCATTGTCAGAAATATGCCCTAGAGGTAATAATAATATAGTTATTATCATATTTACTTTTCCATGATTAATATCTATACTCCATGCTAGAATTGTATTAATCGTAAACATGAATACTTGTGTGGTTTGTAAACAACAGTGTGTCCCTAGTAAGGCTCCACTAGACTAGTCTATTGGTTAATGATGGGTAAGGTTTCCTAACCATGGACAATTAACAATGGAGTCATGTCATTAGGATAATGACGTGATGAATAAGACCTAACTAAGCAAAGAAATAAAATCGTATATCAATGTCTGTATCGATGTAGCTTACCAATGTCAAGTATCCTAATCCTTAGACCATGAGATTATTTTACTCCCAAGTACCCGAAGAATACTTTGAGAGCATCAAATATCACTTCGTAATTGAATGATCATAAATGTGTCGTTGGATATCTCAGAAAGTATTTGTTGGGTAGTATGTGACAAGAGTGAGATTTGTCCATCCGCATAATGGAGAGGTATGCTCAAGGCCCGCTCAGGTAACACACGTTCTATATTGCCTGCAAGCACATGACTAATGAGTTGGTCACAAGAAATGTTGTATTAAGGTATGAGTAAAGATTACTTGCTACGAACAAGATTGAACTAGGTATGGTGGTACCAACGACTGAATCTTGGCCAAGTAAAATATCGTGAGACGAAAGAAATAGAATGCGGGATTGTTTGAATCCTTGACATCATGGTTCAATTGATAAAGATATTCATTGAATGTGTGGGGATCATTATGGATATCAAAGTCCCACTATTTATTATTTATCATAGATTTGTCTCGATCATGTCTGCATATTCTCGAACCCCTAGGGTCACACACTTAACGCTTAACATCGCTAAGGTATAAATGGGATATTCATGATGGTGGTACCAAAGATTTGTTCGGAGTCTCGGATGGGATCTAGGACATCATGAGGAGCTTCGGAATGGTCCCAATAATAAGATTCATATACGGGAAAGTCATTTTAGGGCTTCGAAAAAGTTTGGGATTTTCTAAGATCATATCAAGGAAGTTCTAGAAGGTTTTGGAGGGGCCACCAGTGGGGCCACACCTTCCGAGGGGAGCACACGGACCAAGTGGGAGTGCCCAGGCCTACATGGGCCTGAGGCATCATCCACATAAGGCCCATGCGGCCAGCCCAAGGGAAATCCCGAAGGGAGGACTACCGAAGGGAAACTTAAGGGGGTAAGTTTTCTCCCCACGGGGTCCATCGGCCCTAGGCTTGGAAAGGGGGACAAATTGGCCGATTCCTTGGACTATATAAAGAGAGGGAGGGGAAGGGGTGTGACACACCATACCCTAGCCACATCCACACTCTCCTTCCTAATCTCCTCCTCCGCAGCAGCTTGGCGAAGCCCTGCCAGAGTTCTCCACCATAGCCTCCACCGTCGGTGCGTTGTTGGCATGTATAACCCATCTACCTATCCACCTATATTGTTAGATAAAGAAGGAGGAGACTTTATTGTGCTGCACGTGTGCATAACTCGTAGGCTCCACTCGTTGCAGTGCTGATCGGATTGGATCGCGGAGGGAACGATTACATCGGCCGCGTTAAATATGCTTCCGCTTTGTGATCTACAAGGGTATGTAGATCTAATCTCTCTCATTGCTTGCATCTTCTTAGATTAGATTTGGATCTTCCTAGATTGTATCTTGGTTTTTGTTCGCATCTCGTAAGATTTTTTGTTTTCTATGATGTGGATAATGTAGGGGCGAATGGCAAATTGATCCGGTGGGCTCCCCAAAAAACCAGCCAAATCAACCTCACATGTTGTTCCAACCAAATTCAAATTCGTAACATCATGTATAACCCACCTCTTCCAGTATCCACTTATACAAGGAGGAGGACAAGCGGTGGACTGCTAGGTCCGTTATGGTGGTTAAACTGGAGTGGTGGCGCTACTGATCCCAACACATGGGAGTGATCTCACATCGCCCTTTGGGCAGCTGCCGCCCCACTATATATAGTGGAGTAAGCGTGGGCTCGCAGCCCATATACTAACCCTAATCGGGTCACCGCGAGTCCAACTCACTAACCTAGTCCTAATCTGGCTCGGGTTCAAACTAGCGGACTCCATTTCAACCGGATCATATCCGAATCTCTCATAACTCTTAAGTATATGAACCCCACATGCTCATGTCAACTTGGACACAATTGGAGTTTGAATCACAGTCGATCAGTCAATAGCGGCTTGTATGAGAACAAGCCGGACTCCGAAGTACCATAGATTCATGAAGACAAACCTTTCAAATGTGACTTTCATCCAAGTATGTTTTGCCACATGATATACCTTGGCAAGCTATATGTGACTTAGTGTCATCCCTTTAATAGCTCAATAGTGTTGTCATTTTGTGATATGTTATCTATCAGACTACCTCTTAGTCGGCAACCTCGATTAACACTTAACCGAGTCGCACATAGCTATGCTTTTCGAATCATATCATCCTAGGGGTCTAGAGAATATCTCTCAAGTCGGAGGGGGGAAATCATGTCATGGTTATTCACATCATGTAGCTTGATTCTTAATTGATCCCAACTTTGTCTTTCTGATTGCCTTGCGGTTTGATAGAACCTAAGTTGGTCGATCCCCAACTCAGACCACGCGATCACCTCAGGTCTAAGGATTTTATTGATTGAGAAATACAAATGACTACTTGCTTGTTTTATCTTAATATGGGTTAGTGTGAATCGCAAACACTTTAGCTGATTTAGATTGGCATCACCATGTTCATGGCAAGTGGAATCGTGTCATTAGCCGACTTGCACATTACTCTAAGCCATTTGTCGAGACACAACCTAGATGACTAAGTATAATCTAGTATAAACAAATAAATATAAAGTTCCAGAACCAAATCATATATTCTTTTTTACGAAAATTCCAACGATCTATTAATAATCATCAAAAGTAGTACAAATAGCCCAAAAAGTAATTGAAATTACAAATAGGTTCTTGGACCATGTACCGACGACTACAGATTGACACTAGCATGAGCCGAAGGCGCGTCGCCATCCTCGCCCCTCCATCACCGGAGCCGGGCAAAGCTTGTCATAGTAGAGCTTGTTGTAGTAGACAGATAGCAAGTTGCCTCTCTAAGGCCTCAAAGGACCAGCACACCGGAGCAGCAATCATCGCCAATGATGACAACCGTAGATCAGAAGAGACTGACCTGAAACCACACCAACGAACATAAAAACCGATCGGATCCATGAGATCCGCCAAGCACACAACTCCACATGCCTTTCGTTAGTGCTAGACGCACCACTGGAGTGAGGATAGTGAGGGGATGACCTTACTCTGACCTCGGAATGTAACCGCCGCCTCACGATCACAAAAAAGACAATGAAAAACAACCTAAGAAGGGCGAAAAAGTCCCCGCCAGCTAGGGGTCGTAGTCCGACGTACCTGCAAGGCCCCAGGGCCGGTAGAGGCGGAGCGGACCAGCGATGTCACCAGCAAGGAGGAAAAAATCCAGATTGGTTATGTGGCTGTCGCCGCCTCCCGATCGCCTCTGCTGGACTCGTACCGGTTCGGTAGAACGTATCTCTATTTCATCAACCAAATCACATATTTGATGATACACACAAATGTTCATATAATTATGATTTAATATCTTAATGAATACACATTATACGTGACTGTTTCTAGGTCATATTTCCAATAGCTGGCACACAGGTATAGGATGGACGCGCGGCCGGTCCGCCTTTTATCCATGTAACCGAATTTTCATCCTAAATTTAAGTTAAAAATGAGTCTATCCGCATGTGTCACTCCCATGGACTGGATTGTCTTTACGGTGCCGTCCTATCCACATGGAGAAAACGATACCCTAAGAGTTGCAATTAATTCATCTCTGCATGTATTTTAAATGTCCCAGGTTAGAGTTTGTCACTGCCTTGCCAACTTAGCATAAGCAGAACATTTCACAGATATGTGGTTAGGTTATGGGCGTGATGCTATTCTTCAGGACATGCATCATGATATTTTTGCAACCCTTTCTAATTAATAAAGCTCAGTTTAGTCTAACAAAATAATAGTCAAGAGAACATAAGATACGAGTGAGCGCTATTAACGGGTACTTTCTCTCATGAGTTCAAATATTCGTCTCAATTACCACCCCTAGACCATAATTTGTAAATGGAAGCTTTTATTGATTATATTATTCATCCCACATCATATATCCAGGTAATATAAATACAGACTTGGGCTCCTAGTCTTTGTATCAAAGATGCCTAAAGCCAACACAAGTCACAAACGGAAAAAACTCTGGTATTCTTTTATAGTTACTATAAATAAAAGGGAAAACACACTCTCATGTTGGTGAAAGCTCAAGAATATGTTTGGTAGGCTAGTGCCATTTTGCGTCTTAGCTGGATACTGCTGAGTAAATACAAGCACTAGGCCATGTTCTGCAACCCGTTTGGTAGCATGTGAAGTATGAGTTTGCCGGGACACTTTGTGCAGCCTGTCCAGTGGCCTACATGGAATCACTTTGATATGTGTGATGTAAACTTGTGTATTTGAGTGCATTCGGCTCACTTTTCTGGTAACCACTTCTCCCAAGTAGGTGACCTTACCACTGGAATCACACATAGCATCAGTTCAAAAGCAAGCACACGGTAGTAAATCAATACTAGACAACAGTCCATCATCAGGAACAAGTAGCAGTTCATCAATATCATTAAGTACATGATCATAACCATGATGGACATCAAAACACCAGTTCATCATCTTCAAAACCAGCAGTTCATTATCAATACCTAGCTAACAATGCAGCACCAGTTAAAGCAGAAGCAGGTGGTGACACATCGGTGAAGGGTTTAACATATATACCACCTCTGACTTGGCCATAAGTTTTCTTCAAGTCCTAACTAATGGAGGGGATATATCAACAGCCCCTAAAATATACAAGTTGTTCGAGCATCAGTTATCAAATTCAAGGATCACACCAAAGTACACGAGTAGGATAGTAGAAGCACTAAATGTAATGTTTGCGAAGCCAGGTCTTCAGCCAGGCTCTCTTCTCACGTGGCTTCATTGCTGCATAGCTCCTAGAGTCGATCTTCCTACCTGCTAAGTGGTTAATAGCCATGATGAGAAAGCGGGAATTGTATAGATTCTTCAGAGGAACATGTGCAAGCGTGAAGATGATCTTCAGTTGGGCATAGTTTGCCACGGGCATGGTGAGCAGGTCGTGCTCTCTCGGGTGTTTCTAAGATGGAAAAGCTAAGTGTCAGTCAAGCACACAAAAGGAGATGTTCATGCTCATAAGGAATGAGTAAAACAATATTACAGTACCAAGCATTCGAACCTGAAGTAGTTCCTTCAACTTCTCATTGCTCATCCAAAAGGTTGTGGTATGATCACACCAGGTGACTCCTTCCACATCTTTAATCTTGTTTAGAAAAACCACCAACTCTTCCACTTTCTCAGATGGTTGTAAACCTGAGTTGGGGAGACACTTTTTCGTGTGAAGTCAAAGAACATCATTGCAAACACGATGTAGGTGCACTTCCCTAAAGTTGTGCTCAAAACCAGACCTGGCCCCTTTCTTCCATAGCTCATTGAGTCGGTTCAGGACGAACAAGGACATAGAAGAGTGTCACACCATTGGAACGGTGAACTGTGGAATGGCCTGAATCGGAACTATTTTCTCAGGATAATTGGGAGCGGGCATCTACATGATGTTATCCTACAATTATCGATGAAACACTAAGCATGATATGGCTAAAAACTAAGAGAAAATCATTTTACCCACATCTACCCCAGAAATTGTCCTACGATAAGTCCTACAAAAGTCACAAATCTATGATTTCTGCAGCACGAACGTACCTAGCACAAATTCACCATTGCTACAACAAGAACGAACGAACCTAACCGTAGATCTACGAACATCTACCACTAGTTGACATAGATGTACCTTAGAATAGCACAAATTCTAACAGGTTTACCAGCATCTACTAAGAAGGTTAAAAATTTCTTACGGCGGACTCTAGCTCACCTAGCGCAGAGGTCAGGGATGACGCAGAAGCGGGCAAGACAAGCATCGCTGTGCTCGATGGTATAGCTGGTAGGACCTCCGTCGACGTGGTCGACGGTGTAGCCGTCAGGTACACCGTCGGCGTGCTCGACACAACTGACTAGCCCGACATCGTCGCGGATCTCAATCTAGAAGAGGTCGAATGGGTGGAAATAGGTGAATTTGGATTTTCGGAGTAGCACGGCTGGCGGTGAGCGAATTTCTCCCGCTACATTTTTTGCTGCCGCCCACGAGCTGCCACCATCTCGCTACCTGCATGACCTCGGCCTACGCTGCTTCTTTGATTCTGCACACACCGAGGCTGACTGAGAAGAAACGGTTGATTTGTGGGTTGTCCTTTGGACTATCCCAGAGGTGGGATAGACTGAAGGAGGCATGCAAACAACCAATCGAACCATTTCTGATCCACACAGCCTGGCCGGACCATTTGCAACATCCCAAGATGCTACAGTGCAGAGACTATCATCCATGTTGGAAAAAAGAAGTCCATGACCACATGTCCGGTTGTATGTATGCTAATGTCACCAACTCCAAGTCCTATTACATATGAGAGCTACTATTCCTTTTATCGGAATAACTATCATTACGAGTACAGCATAGTTGTCCCTAATGTTGTTTCGGGCATGTACACTCGTATCCAAAGTTATATGGTCACACTTAACAAGTAACGACATTTAGAATGTGACTACGAACGAAGATATGTAAGAAGTGGTTCTTAAAGTTTTTCAAAAGTCTTGGAATATGTCGCAGGTGTCTGGAATATGACTGAGTGTTCAGAATAGTTTCGGGTATTTTTGGAAGGTTTCAGGAGAATCTAGGTACATCGCAGAAAGTTTCGGAAGGGTTCGAAATTTTCAAGAAAGGTTCGGAAGGGTCCGGAAGGGGTAAGCCCAGAGGGGCACCATGAGCCCTACTTGGATGGCACATCAAGGAAGGGGAGAATCCACGCGCGCTACAACTTCCCTAGTTTGTTTTGGAAGGGAGGACTCTGCATGGACTCTGGAACCTCCCCAAGTGGGTTTGGGAGAGTCTGGACTGCTCCCCCTTCCCCCACCCCAGCCGGATGGACATCCATAAAGAAGGAATGGAGAGGAGAGGAGGTGGCGCATCAAGAGCCAGGCACCCCACAAAACCTATCCCTAGTTGTTGTCTCCCTAGCCGATGTTGTTGGGAGATCGCCGTTGGCACCACCTTCTTCTTCGCGGAGTGCCACCGGAGTTATGCCGCCTCGCATGGGTTTAAAAATATCTGTCGCTAATCACCACAACTGAATTTGTAAATGGAAGCTTTGTTAATTATATTCCTCTTCATATTGGAGGTAATAGAAATACAAAGTTTGTATCCTAGTCTTTGTACCATAGATGCACACAACCAATTAGAAATGACTTTCTTCCGTGCACGGGTTGCCCTTCGATTCACATTGTTTTCTGCTTTGTGATTCGTGCTGCAAGTAACATTACGTTTCGTTATGTTTCAAAAATCTACAACGTAATTGTTCATGAAAAAATACACTATTTTCACGCATGGGATGTCTGGTGCATCTCCGCTCTCCACAATCAACACAAATAAGAACTCATGGACAGAAAAACTCTGGTAAATTATTTATAGTTACAATAAATAAATAAATAACACACTCTCATGTCGTTAAGCTTAAGATGATGTAATGCGGAGACTATGTCCGTCATCCATGTTGGAAAAAAACATCCATAACCACATGCTCCAATTGTCGCCAACTCTCGGTTCTATTACACATGAGAGTTACTATTCCTTTTATTAGAAAATCTAGCATTCCTTCCACTTGTCACGAGAGCAGTTGCCTTGCTAGACTTTGAATAATGAGGCGGAAGTAGAGCATGCCTCGAGGGAGCGTCTGAAAGGACACAAATGCCGCCTAAAGGGGGTGAATAGGCAGGTAAAAACTTTTGCGAATAAGGCTTAAAAATACAGAATAAAACAAGCGTTTAGTTTGTCAAACACAAAACCTATATAACTATGGTTCACCTATATGCACCAATAATTTATGCTAAGTAAGATAAGCAACTATGTGATAGCAAGATATATAACTTGAAGTATGAAGGCTATCACATAGTGAAGTGCATAAGTAAGGAGCTCAAGTATAGGAATAACCGGGGTGACGCGGGGACGATGATGATATATCTCGAAGTTCACACTCTTGTGAGTGATACTCTCTGTTGGAGCGACGTGGAGGACAAAGCACTCCAAACGCCACGAAGGCATCACCATATTCTCCTCAAGCCTTCCCATCAAAAGGGAAGTCCTCGATCCACTATGGGACCTTGAAGGTGGTCACCGTACCCGCACAAAGCTTGGGGCTATCTCCACACAACTTAATTGGAGGCTCCCAATATTTTGCCACAGAGGCCTTGCACTTGAGGAATCTCCACAACTTAATTGGAGGCTCCAAGAACACCACAAAGACCACTAAGACGTGTAGGGTCCAAAGACCCAAGAGGAATAAGCTCCCGAAGTGGATATCTTACAAACTTTTACCTCCACGTATCACCGCGGAGAAGTTAAACATATGCACCAAATGCAATGGCAAGAACACCACTAAGATGCTCAAGTCCTTCTCTCTCAAATTCCAACAAAGCTACAAAAGCTATTGGGGGAATAGGAGGACAAGAACAAATAGGAGAACACCAAATTCTCCAATATCTAGATCACAAAGAATAACTTACAAAGAGATGATTTGGTTTGCTCAAAGTGTGGATGTTGATCTCCTCAAACTTTCTCTCAAACAGATGCAAGAATCATTGGATGGGGAGAGAAATATCAAGCTTAAAAAGTCAACAACAATGGTGGAGGAGCTTTAGAGAGAGAGAGGAAGAATAAGCAAATCCAAAGAGAGAGAAAAGGGCTTTAAATATGCACACAGATTTTCTGCCCGTTGGGGATGTCCTAGCTGGGACGGTAGTGCCGGCTATGGCAGCACGACACTACCGCTCGCGCGACAATAAACAACAGCTGCGAAGGGAGCAGTTAGACAGCGTGCATGACATGCATCGAGCGAACGCTCGTGCGAGGGGATCCAGCGTGGCGGGCTGGCGCGCGAGCGAGGCGAGCGCAAGTGTGTGGCGGCTTAGTGAGCTGGGCAGGGCTCAGCGAAGCCGGCCCGGTAGTGCTGGCCATAGCGGGAGCTAGGCGAGCGGTCGGGTTGGTACCACCGGCCTGGGCGGCCGGTACCACCGGGCCTGGTACCGGTTTCGGTACCGGTCTTTGACACCGGGGCTACTGGGAGCAGGGCGAGCGGCCCGGTAGCTCGGGTGTTAGTACCGGCCAGGCTAAAATAACTGGTCCCACTTTTCTTTTTCTTTTAAACCCAAATTGAAATGCAAATAACTTGAGGTTGGAAACTCCAAATGAGACGAAGCCAATTTTGTTGGAAAGAGGACGAAATTCTTAGAATTTTAGAGGTGCAACCCCTCACTACGAGGAACCGAGAAAATCACCAAACTCATAAAATCAACAAGTGATACATGCCAAATCCGATTTGATGAACTAGAGCTTGTCATAGAGACCACAAGCTCTAAAACACCACATGGATAAGATCCAAATAACAATCAAGAAATATGATGCAAGAGTGCAACGGTTTGAGCTCACTCCAAACGATACGATCGAGTTACCCACTCGAGAGCCCTCTTACCACTATCCTATAAATCAGTATCCCAGCTAAACCACGAGACCTGTAAGAAATAAACTCTATCAAGAGCAAACCTTAATCTTGCGCATTCTGCTTAAGCATCTTGATCGCAACAAGATGGAACATATTTCTTGATTGTGCTCGCACTATGAAGTCTTGCGGATTGCTCCCCCATACTCCACTATGGGAGAGTTTCTTCTTCCGTGCATCTTCACATATCCATGAACACCACATGAACGGCAACCTTCGAGCATATGATCTCTTCGAGTTGGCTCATCTTGAACTTGCACTTCATTTTTTCATTCTTCATCATGTTGATCTCTTGAAGATAAACTTGAGGGCTCACTTCATCTTGGTCTTCAAGACATACTTAACACTTGATATTCTTCATTAATTTCTTCTTATTGCAACCTTGCAGCCAACATATGGTTCAAGCATTGCCTATGGATAACTCCCATAAATATAACTCAGTGCAAGCATTAGTCCATAAGGATTGTCATTAATTACCATAACCACAAATGGGGGCTCCATGCACTTTCAGCGTCGCCTCCTTCTCCTTCTTCGGCGCACGGAGACCTGGCTCGGTCATGGGGATGACGGGACAGAACACGATGATGGTTGCCCACCGCGGCGAAAAAGGCTGCTCGCGGTTAAGGATGACACGTGCAACCGCTCGTTGAAAGAACATTTCCCCGTTGTCATGGTTTTGTGTGTTAGATAACAACATTAGTGATAATCTAATGACATGATAAGTTGCGCAAGATAAGAATGGTTTGTCAGCATCGAAACTCAAAGTTTGGAATCATATGTGCTGATGAAAAGGGTTCTGCAAAGAAACTCCGGGCCGGATATTCCTGGTGAAAAGAGTGCCAGATATTCCGGCCCCGGAAAATTTGCAATATTCCGGCCCTCGAAAATCAGCTAAGGACTTTAGCAAGCCCAAATGCGTGAGCCTATGTATACCCCCGGATTTTTTGGACGGAGATTTTGGTGAGGCCGGATATTTAGTGACACCGGATTATCTGCCCCTAACTTGGGCCAGATAATTCGGCCCCTGGTTTTCACCAATGGATCTTTTTTGTGGAGGGGTATAGATGCCCTCTCCCTTCTTCAACCTCAAGTTACTCGACTTATCCAAGAAGAAACCCTAAAGGCGATCCATGATTTCCACTTGATCTCCTCCCTCAACCACCCAAAGAATCTAAGGAGAAGGCAAAGATACATCCTTGCCAAATCGATTTGAATTTTCCCCTCATTCACTTGAGGGCCCTTTGGCTAGAGATTCCTATGGAGACCCTAGTTGTTGTTTACACCATTGATTACTTATTGTTGTGTTGTAACTGCCTTAGGAACCTTCAATTCAGTTGTGGATGCATGCTCCAAGAACCCTGTAAAGGTCCGGTTTCCGACTCGAGTAAATCCCTTAGTAGACAAGTGTGATAGGCCTTTATGGTAGTGCTCATTGGAGAATAGGGTGAGGCCTTTGTGGAGTTGGACTGCCCTTCGTGGCGACCACACCCCTCCTACATAGACGTGCTTCTCCTTAAAAAGAAGGAACTATGGGAATCATCCCTTGTGTCACCGCGTGCTTCAATCTTGGTTACCTATATATTTTATTGTATATTGCATCTTCCTTAGTTGTAGCTTTCTTAATTGTGTAGCTTGTCATATACGTAAATTCACTCAATTGCATATCTAGAGAATTTACCTTTTGTGTCAAGCCTAAACTGAAAAAGAACTAAAATTTGGTAACACCTATTCAGCCCCGCCCCCATAGTGCAGCATACAATCCTATCACACGCATTCGTGTCTCCTCGTCTCGAGCGGCCGCACCGGCGGAGACTGCGAAATGTAGTGGTAACTCCGCGGTGCACCGTGTGGCGGTGGCCCTGGCAGCCGTGCTCCATGAGGACTGCAGCCACATTGTGGTCAATCTAGAAGAAATGGCAGCCGAGGAGGTTGTACGGGCCGCCAAAGGGACATACTGAGCCGGTAGCACCGCGTCGCGCTTGGCCATGAACAATGGCCGCCAGAGTTGGGTATCGGCCGCCCAATATGGATCCGCCTGAACCGCGCCGGTGAGCTCCTCGGGACAGAAGGTGATGTAGTCGTCGAGATTGGCTCCCTCGGGGATGGGTTGCACGGCGTACCCGCTCCCTCCGATTCTCCATCACTGGGGAGACGCCAATCCGGTGGGACGAGGAGGTTCGCTTTGTAGAGCATGTGCGCCTCCCCAAGGCATAGGTTGAGCGAGCGGTTCGCGACACCATCATCTCCACCCCGGCTGACGTCGGCTCCGTTCCCACCCGCTTCATGGTCGGGTACATCGTGACTAGGGTTTGCTACCATGGAGAAGACGAGGGTGAGAAGGCGATGTGGGGAAATGACGAGTGGCGCTCCCCCTTTTAATGAGCAGAGGGTATAGGTAGGTCAGCCATCATTACGCCGTCGTCCGGAGACGGGCCCTCGCACGTCGGAAACCCTCACCGACACGCCTACTTTATATCAACTTTGAGTTGTGGTGTTTGTTCGATGAAAGTGGCGAGTGGTGTTTTTGGTGTACATCAAGTTATCGTGGATTATCCCTTTCAACCATGTGTGGTAAGCCTTTTTATGCTATGTACCGTTCGTATACATAGTCTTTTCCTTTTTGCGGGAATGCAATATGCATATACATAATGTTGTGGAGCCGCTTGTGAATATATACGAATATATCATCTGATATCTCTCATGCACGTACGTACTTGAAGCACTGAATACAGTTTTAAATACAAGAGGTCACTGCTTCTGTACAGATACACTATATATATTTCAATTTTACGTATCTCAAGTCTCAACTGCAGTTGCAGCGTGAGATCTTGTACCTACCTAGCTACTGTGCATACATATATCTGTACGCAATCTTGATCACGAGGCTTTATACTGCTGTCTGATTATATGTACAGACTATATGATCCAATAATTGGAATTAATCATGTAGAATTGTAGATGGTGGTTTAATTTCACTTCCACAAAAGAGTCATGTACTTCTTCGGTGTGAATTAATGTTGTTTTTGATATTGATTATTAAGTTCGGATCCAAAACTGCAAGATCTCTCCTTAAATTATTCTGCCGGTGTGGTGTTTCTGACTAGCTATATAGTCCTTGACTTTCATATGCATGCTTGCACTGTACAATAATTGTATCGTACTTACACATACATACATTTGTCCTTTATTATTGGAGTTTAAAACAGACAGCAGTATAAAGCCTCGTGATGTACCCTATGCTATACAATTCTAGGACAGTATATATATCTTGGACTATATGTAATATCATAACAGCCATATATATTGCCAGTTTGCCACACATACCTTAACTGCAACAGGAAGAAGGTTTTTATTGATTATCTACAAGTCCAAACCTGCAACGGCGACCCTGGCACGGTGACGTCTAGTATTATAAGAATATAAATCAAGTCTTAGAGCATCTCCAGTCGCGTCCCCCAAACCGTCCCCCAAACCGCGCCGGATTGAGCGTTTGGGGGACGTGTTTCGTTCGTGCCGCGTTTGGGGGACGTCGCTCCCGGCGTCCCCCAAACAAAATTTTGGAAATTTTAAACTTAACGAGATTCAATTAAGATTCGTTCAAACTTACATAGATTCGAACGAAATTTGACTAAATTTAAACTAAACCTAATCTAGAACCACTTGCGGTGGCCGGAGGCGTCGTAGTACTGCTGGAAGTTGTACATGGCGTCGGTGACGACCTCCTGCTTGACGCGCTCCTCGAAGGGCTCGTCGAAGGGCTCGTCGACGGGCTCGTCCTTCACCAAGCCGCTTGGTCCTGCCTCGCCGTCGTCGGTGAGGTCCACCAGCGGCTTGCCAGAGTCGCGGATGGACATGGCGATCGCCGCGTCGAGGTCGCCCCTCCAGGCGTCCTTATCGTTCATGGATGCCAAGAACGCCGCCCGCAGCCCCGGGCAGTCCTCGGGGTCGTCCGCCGGCGATGAGCGCTGCCGCTCGTACTCCGCCAGCCGCCGCTGCGACGTTTCCTCCGGCTCCTCCTTCACCTCCGGCCGGGATGAGGAGGGCGCCGCTGCGCCTCTTGCTGACATCGGCTGCCGCTGCCGCCACGCCTCGTATTGACGGGTGTCGCCGGCTCCTCCTTGACCTCCCGTTTGGGGACGGTGTAGGGCGCCGACCGGTACGACGAGGACGGCGTCGATCGCGCCGGTCCCGAGGAAGAAGAGTGCGAGGAGGACGAGTACGTCGTCCTCCTCGGCTGCCATTGAGGAGACGGCGGCGCTGACGACGGCATCTCCAACCTTGGTGCGCCGTTGCGGATGCCGCGGATGACGTTCTCGACGATACGCCCCGGAACACCCTAGAACAGGGCGCGGCCGTCCTTGTTCCAGCTGTTGGGGCCGCCGACGAGGTTGTCGGTGATGTACATCTCGACATCGTACTTCGCCTTGAAGTACGTCTTCCACCACTCGTCGTTGTTGTCGACCGCCCACGTTGGATCCAACCGCTCCTCGGCGGTGAGTTGAGCCCGCCGGGCCTTGATGGCGTCCCTCCATTGGTCCCGTGCCCGGCCGGCGGCGGGACGCCAATGCCGTTCACGGCCATCTTCCGGCCGCCGCTGCAGCCGCATGTCCGGCGGATCGGATACGGGCGTGGCACAGCCGCCCACGCCCCGCACGGTGAGGCTGCCGCGGCCGAAGCCGCCGCGGCGATCTTGCGGGAGCACGAGCTCGACATTTTTGGAGCGGCGAGGAGAAGATCTGGGAGGAGGCGGCGGCGAGAAGGTTTAAAACATCGGTGAGAAGCGGGCGTCTTAAAACAGCGGCGGCGGGTGGTTGCACGCAATAACGCCGCGCGCGGCCACGCGGCCTTCCACGACGAGACGCGTCCCGTCGCCTGGGAAAACAGGACGCCATTAACGTCGCTGACCAAAGGTAGGCGACGGGGTTTTAGCCTTCCGAGCCGCTGACGCGTCGGGCCCGTCGCCTCGCTTTTCGTTGTGTCCGGCGTGCCCGGGCGCTCCCCGTGGGACGGAGACGGGCTCGGGCGCCGGACACCGTGTCGGGCGCGCCGACAAAAGCGGGCTTTGGGGGACGCGGCTGGAACGCATTTTTGTCCGGCGCGCCCCAAACCTTTGGGGACGGTGGAGCATCTTCCGCGTCCCCCAAACCGCGCCGGATCGAGCGTTTGGGGACGTGTTTGTGCCGCGGGGACGCCCCCAGCCACGTCCCCAAACGCGCCCCAAACATTTAAAATACTTTTTTTGGCATTTTTATTTCAATTTCCACAAACTAATACATAATTGGGAACGTGGTTTCCACAAACTAATACATAGTTGGAACCGTGGTGGACACAAATATAAAATATTGCAAATAAACTAAACCTAACTAGGCCTTGCATCGGAGGTTTCCTGTGTTCGCTGCTAAGAAACAACACTCGAGGGCACACCCAGTCACCTAAATTGGAAAATCCAGCGGGAGGATGGTGCCCTTGTTGGTTCTACCGATGAGGCGAACAGGCAGAAACCTCCGTGCACGTATTCGCTCGAAAAACAACACTCATCATCATCCTCGTCCGTCTCGTGGTAGTCCCCTGCCGCCGTAGTCCGGCAGCGCCTCTCGTCGAAGACCTTGACGCTCATGTCCCTGTTGCCGAAGTAGGAGAACAGGATGAAGCCGGCTTCGAGGCTGTGGTGGCGCGCGAACTTCTCCCACCGATGTTGAGGTACATCTTGCCGCGCGCGTCGTAGATCGCGTTGACGATCCACCGGTAGTAGCATGAAGCCTCCCGCAGATGCATCTTGCGCGGGCGTACGCCGCCTACGTACGCGAAGGAGTCCCAGCCTCGGATGCCGCGCGGGTCGCGCTTGAGGACGAGGACGAACTCGAACAGCGCGTCCGGCTCCACGTCCATCTCCGACGATGAAGACGACGGCGCGGGAGGCGACGGCGATCGTTCAGCTATGCCGCGGCCATGACCACGACCACGACCACGGCCGCGAGGTCGGCCTCCGCCTCTACCAGACATAGCGTCGAGTCTTGTTGAGAGATGGTGGCGGCTAGGGTTTGGGAGAGAGGCGCTAGGGTTTGTGTGTGAGAGGGACGACGAGAGGCGCCCCTTTATAGACCGGAGGGAGGCGGATGAGCGGTGGCGCTCATTAACGCCGCACAGAGCTAGGCGCGACGGGACGCGCGTGCGCCCTCGCGGGAACTACATCGTCACTGCGCGCCATAACTTCCGTCGCGAGGTAGGCGACGGTTAGGGAAATTGTGCCGCGACGGTCAGCCCCGCACTCCCCGCCTCACTTTCGGTGTCCGGCGTCCCCGGAGCGTCCCCTGTGGGACGGGGACGGCTCGGGACGCCGGACACCGGGCGCGCCGGACAAAAATGGGCTTTGGGAACGCGGCTGAAACGCATTTGTCCGGCGCGCCCAAATCCTCGGACGCGACACGCGAGAGATGCTCTTAGGACTTCTAAAAAAAGGGGAACGTATAAGGGCATATACGCAGATGCATACCAGGATTACGTATGTCAATGCGACAGATAACTGCAGAGGTCATAGATTAGATAGATGGGTTCTTTTCTTTTGAATTCTGGGTAGTCAAAGAGCTGCAGACAAAAAAGAGAGATGTCGGTCAATAGGATGTTCTCATGAATGTTGTAGGGCATGAGAGAGAGAGGGTGAGAGAGAGTGAGAGTGATAGATGAGAGAGGAAAGGCTGTTGCTAATTGGGAGGTATCAGTACTATCTGAGCATCTCCTTTGAGAGCATGCTTGGCTAGTTCTTGGCATCCCGCCACTAGATCTGGCCCCTCACTTCTTGGACCCTTGCACCTGTTGAGGACTTGAGGCAGACCGCATAGCTCCAAAAAAAATGATAAATATAATATATTCATATCCCAACAACGAAATATCCTCAAGACATTACAAATGCATACAACCAAAAAAAAAATCCCGCTATAGTGATCAATTATTTGTAGTTGTAGCACAAAACACCGCAAGACCACACCAGAAGTTCAAAGTCTTCAAAAGCGACGTCTCCAAGAAGAAAACAGTGCACAAGCATTGTCGTCACCCGACCATCGATCTTAGGTTTTCACCCTGGAGGAACTTTGTGCTCTCAAAGCAATACGTTCGACAAGTCCATTGTGAGGCACAACCAATTAAGGACAAACCTTGCGTTCTCACCCTAAAAGATAAGACTATGTACTCCTCATGTGTTGCCACACTCACTTGTTAATGTTGCTGCAACGAGACAGAAATCACCAGCAAAGTCCTCATCTCCTCGAAGACTCGGTTCGCCATTACTAGGCCTCAGACCTAAGCCACCATGACATTCTTCGTCAATGTCTTCACCATGGAAATCGAAACACCGACATGTCCCATAATGTCAACATACAACGGACCTCCGCGTCACGCCCTCCTGAAGCCGCATGGGCTGAAATAGGGGCGCACATGACCGAATCCATCCGATCTAGCATTCTACACACGCCAATCGCCCAATGAAGATCTCCGATGGAACCTTCCGAACTCGTCATCAGGCATATCAATGAGAGCAGGCATCAAGCATAACGTCGTCTTGGTGCGAGAAGAACCGGTGTAGGACCACCTCCTTTATTTAGCTGGCCAGTTCGACCAAGGAGGCCGCTACCGCCATGCCCAGGGACGCCCATGGCTTCCTCATGCCGCGGGGATGAATCCAGATCATAGCCATGTGCATTCGTTAGAGATGACTACGTGCTGCAGGGATGTTGGAGTGAAATTTTTGGCTCGCCCGAACCCATCTTGGGCCAGATCAGGCCCAACCGCACCGTTGCTACAAGATGTTGGCCACCTACACCACCCACCACCGCAGCTCGCGGAGACGCGTCGGCCACTGCCAGCCCGCATCACTGTTGTCGAAGAAGAACGTACTGACGTCGCTCTCCAGATCTTGGCCGAGGAAGATCTACCGCCACTAGGGCTTTGTCCGGCGATGTTCACGACGATGGCGGGACAAGGGTAGGGATGTGGAGTGGACGAGAGGTGGGGAGGCAGCGGGCGCCCGGTGTAGCCCTGCATGGCCACACGGGGTCGGGAGGGGCTACTGCCTACAGAGCTCCAAATGAAGGAAAACAATGCCTGCAATCTTATTTTTTCTTCGGGCACCCGGTGTAGCCCTGCATGGCCGCACTTGGGTCGGGAGGGGATACTGCCCGCAGAGCTCCAAAATGAAGGGAACACTGCCTGCAATATGAGTGCATATACAGTACCTTTGGAAAGGGAGCATTTTTTTTAAGGTGCCCAGCTATTGTGTTGTTTCGCTTGATTTCTCCCAAGCTCGGTTAAAATAAAAGTTGGACCTGCTTAGCCTACCTAACAATCTTACTTTTTGAATATTTTTTTTGTAGTTTGAACTCAACCTAGCTAAGACCTTTTTTTCTTTTTTGTGATTTTTAGTTTGTATCTTTGCATGCAGTGGAAACATCCTAAGACAAGCATTCTTCCCGGCATGATTGCGTAGGGAGGAATGATGAGTGTTTCTCAAGGTTAGGAGCTCATCCTACCTCGCTAATAGCTTCTTAAGATTCTCCATGACAAGCTCTCTGTCGGCATTGCTTGTGGAGTACATCTGTAAGATCTTAACATCGCCTCCAGTGGACATAAATTAGTGATGTGATTTCTATCTTTTTTGAAGGATTAGTGATGTTGTGGAGTTTGATCAATTTGGCGGCCAGTTAATGCATGGACGTACACATGGAAGATTAAGCTATAGTAGGTCGATGTTCGGAACACAAGATCGAATTTACACACGAGTAAGTTCGATTTCAGCAAGAATATTACAAAGTAATACAGTTCTACATCTTTTATTTGGTATTACTGATAAGCCCCAAGCACAAGTGTGTGCTGCTACCAAGAGTATATGGTATTAATGCAGAGCTAAAGTGCCAGGGACCGGTGCGGCACAGAGGATCCAAGATTGGTAGAATAATGGGATGGAACTAAGCTAGGGATCCATGCCATGCCACCTCACCGAACTTTGATTAAGGTAATGATGGCAAATGGCCAGCAGCTACAACCCATGCAAACACTTTTGCATGTTTGCTGCAGAAACCAAGATTTTAAATCTCTCTATGTCTCTCCATGCTCCAGTCCCTTTCGTGCAGGAGAGAGGTAGGGACAGCATCAGGTCTTAAAGAAGCTTTGCAGTCCTGATCTAGTGCATACTCCTATCTGTATGGGCATTGGATGGTTCAGAATATTTGTTCTACATTTTCCTTTTTAATGCCAGAAATTAAGTTACTACTACTACATGTCTACATAGGTGTAATTTATATGTGTACCACAAAGACACAGAGCAAACAAATGCGTGAATATTTGGTTACATTGCTATGGTGTGAGCAAATCCTTGATGCTCATGTGCGTGCTCGCTAGGTACTCCCTGTTATTCTCTTGCGCAGTCACGTCCGGAGGGTCGTGAACAACAATTGTGTTTGATTGGAGTAGAAGCTGATGAGCTGCTAGAGCGAGATGATAGCAATTTTATCCAACTCTCATCGCCAAGAGGGAGCAAAGATGACCGTGGTCCGTAAGCCAAGGTCTATGAAGCCGATAATGTCCTACAAATGTGCAAAATCCTCATGCAAAATTCTTTGCATTCTTTTTTTACGAAGAAGTCCATCGATCTATTCATAAACTGCAACAAAAGTACAAGAAATCTCAAGAAAAATAAAAATTACAATCAGATCCTTTTACCACCTAGGGACGATTACAAGCACTCGAACGAGCCGAAGGCGCGCCGCCGTCCTTGCCCCACCCTCATTGGAGCTGAGCAAAGCTTGTCATAGTAGAGCTTGTTGTAATAGGCGCACTGGAAGTCACCATGCTAAGGCCCCAAGGACCATCGCACGAGAGCAGCAACCATCGCCAATGAAGAGACTTCATAGATTGGAAGGAACACTGACCAAATCCAGCGAAATACACCGGAGACATACCTCCACATGCCTTCCGGCGACGCTAGAAGCATCGTCGAGACGGAGGAAAGATGGGGTGGACCTTATTCCATCTTCAGGGAGTCGCCACCACCACAGTAGGACACAAAACCTTAACATACTGAGAAAAACATCAAAAAAAGAACCCTCCCGCCGACAAGGACCGGGCCAGATATACCGCGCCTCCATGGCCCTAACGCCACAGGATGTAGGCAGATTGGCGGCACCACCAACGGGAGGCAGGAAGCCCTAATCGCCTGTCTTGCCCAAGTCTTAGGACAAAGGGGTATTAAAACTAGGGTTGTTGTTAAATTCTTTATATTCTAGCTATAAGAAAATGACAAAATCTATCAAGCTTTATAGTTTTGAAATATGCACCATTCACTATAGTTAGATTCATACTTTTATCATTTTTATTACAGTTGGTGATGTGCTACCGAACTCACCGCTAAACATAGGGTTTTTAGATGAACTTGTATGTGGACAAATGGGCAGCATGGCTGCAATTACTAGAGAGAAATATGGGAGTGTCTTTGACATGTAAGCCTGATACATTCTCATGGAGTTTTGCATATTCAAAGGTGGTTATCTCTGTCAAATCCATGTATGCATATTTTATGAATGGCCATACTAGGTATTTACGATAGTACTTATGGAAGTTGAAAGTACCGCTAAAGATAAAAAAAAAATCATGTGGTTCTTAAGTACAAAGGTGTTTCTTACTAAAGAAAAATTGGGATATCCCCGGGTTCCTATAAGATGAAAGTAGGCTGAAATGCATATGTGTATTTAGGGCCTCCTTGAATTTGGATTGTATAGGATTGAAAACGCAGGAGTAGGAAAAACCAGTAACGGAGGCTCGGGACCAGCAGGTTCCGTTTGATTAGCAGGATTAAAACAACTTACATCATCTTGCTAATTGTGTCTGATCTATTCTTTGCCTTGATATGGTAATTGATAGGAAGCAAAACCTATAAAAGCCACCAAATTCATCATCATCTCTTTTATTTTGCACTTATATAGCTTTCCCGTGGCTATATTTTCTCCGATCCAGAGGCCAAGAGAAACAGAATACTACTCAAAACATTTTGATACATGTCACATGGATAGATACCGTGCAACAGTGCCATCTAAACTATGCAAGCAATCTAAAAGGGAAGCAGGAACAGGATACAGACAACAGTGGACTACAAAAGCAGTGACAACTACGTAGACGACTCAAACAGTTCTTCCATGCATGCATCCCCCAGCTTAGTTTAATCACGAAATCGTAGCGAAAAGGACTATGTATGTGTCTGGCTTTCTTAGGACTTCAAAGATATGCACGCCTTTGTGTCACGTAGTGGTTCTATCACCAGCCACGCATGGCCCATGACTCCATGAGCCATTTGCATGTGATAGGACAAGTCATGCATGCATGTATGTATGAGGGGGAGTAGTCTCTCGCTCTCTCTGCCCCATCATGGAAACCAAAAGGTCCGTTTAACATTCCAGCATTTGTATGGAGCTAAAAAAAGGCTCAAGGTGATTGTGCATGGGAAAAAATTAAGTCGTCAATATGGAAAGACATAATGATTGTGTATAGGAAAATTTTGATTGAGCAAACATCCCATATGTAAGACCTCAAATTATGTTTAATTCCGCCGACATCTATTTATGTCATCTTCCTTCTCTTTTCCTCCGTGGAAAATGCCAAACAAAATCTAGGCCCATACAAACACACTTTGTAGAACTTAGCGAAATTCACAATATTTGAGCTTTAAAAACTGTACGTGGACAAAATCATATAACCTATGCAAATTATTTGATTAGAAGTGAGCACGGATAGCATGCAAGACCTTAACTTGAGTTTTTTTTTAAATTGCCTTAACTTGAGTTCTAATACTCCGCCAAAATTGCTCCGAATTGCCACCATGTACCTTCTCCTCCTTTTCTCTGTTTGGTGAATGGTGGTAGTCGGAATATATATTTACCATTGAATGGAAGTTAGAAAAGGTGAGTCGTTCATTAACGTTTAACAGTTAATATCTGACAGACCTACACCATCGGATCTGCATCAGATCTCAAACAGAATCCACAACCAAAAAGGGCAAAATATCAAAAATTACCACACAAACCTAAAAAATCGGAGATTAGATGCACAATTAAAGAGTATAATTAAGTATCCTTATCTAACTAATCCCACCACAATCAACCAGAAGATAAAGTTAAAGCAGAAATTAAACATTGTTATAAAAGCGACAAGCAAATAATGAAGAACGAAACAAGAACACACGCAGGGGACACAAGATTTAACGTGGAAAACCCCTTCCAACACAGAAGGGGAAAAAACCACGGGCGCCAGCCAGCACAACTTCACTATATCGGGAGGTGTTTACAAACGCCGTGGGTTATCTTATAATCTGATAAACCCTAGCCGGCGGCTTACAAGATGTATATATAGACGGGTACCTCGCTCCGCTCGTCAGAAGTTAGCCTCCCTTTAGTATATGAATTTGGATCACAATACAACAAACTCCACCTTGAGACAAATTCCATCTTGTAGCATGAACTTCAACAATCTCCTGAACAACAAAAGAAAAACACTTGCTGGCGCCAACAGCCACTTGGTCTAAACAGTTATACCAACCAAGCTCGAGCAAAGCTCAAACATGGAAATAGGAACTGGCTTTGTCATCATATCAGCAGGATTATCATGAGTACTTATCTTGCATACCTTCAGTTTACCTTGAGCAACAATGTCGCGAATATAATGGTACTTGATATCAATGTGCTTTGTCCTCTCATGGAACATTTGATCTTTAGTAAGGTATATTGCACTTTGACTGTCAAAACAAGTTAATGCAAGAATCATCTCCACAAAGCTCAGCATACAAACCTTTCAACCAAACAGACTCTTTGCCAGCTTCATTAATTGCTATGTATTCTGCTTCGTACATTGGGCAACAACAGATTGTAACGTTGCCTTCCAACTCACAGCACATCCACCAACAGTGAACACATAACCTGAGGGATCTTCTCTTATCCAAATCGGCAAAATCTGAATCCACATAGCCTACGAGTCCCTCACCGGTCTTGCCAAACTTCAAGCAAGCTTTGGATGTGCCACGAAGGTACCAAAATCCACTGAACAGCTTTCCAATGTTCTTTACCAGGATCAATCGAATGACCAAACTCATAGCATATGATAAATCAGGACGAACAGACCATGGCATACATCAAGGAACCAACAGCACTAGAATATGGAACTCGAGACATGTACTCAATATCTTCATCAGTACTAGGACATTGCAATGCTGACAATTTGAAGTGAGAAGCAATTGGTGTACTAACAGACTTTGCATCATGCATATTAAAACGATGAAGAACTTTCTGAATGTAATTTTCTGATTAAGAAATAACACACTAGATTTTCTGTCTCTTGTAATTTCCATACCTAGTATTTTCTTAGCAGCACCAAGATCCTTCATCTCAAACTCACTACTTAACTGTGATTTTAAAATAGTGATCTCTTTCTTGCTCTTGGCAGCAATCAACATATCATCAACATATAACAGCAAGTATATTGGTGATCCATTAACAAACTTGATATAAACACAGCTATCATACTTGGATCTCTTAAACTCATGTGCAAGCATAAATGAATCAAACCTTTTGTACCACTGTCTTGGAGACTGTTTCAAACCATAAAGGGACCTCTTCAACTTGCAAACAAGATCCTCCTTACAGGCACAACAAAACCTTCAGGTTGGTCCATGTATATCTCCTCCTCAAGCTCACCATGCAGAAAAGCAGCTTTCACATCTAACTGCTCAAGCTCAAGATCATGCATAGCCACAATACCAAAGAATGCACGAATGGAACTATGCTTCACAACCGGAGAGAATACATCATTATAATCAATACCTGGAATTTGGCTGAAACCTTTTGCTACTAACCTTGCCTTAAACCTCGGAGGCACATTAGGAGACAAACCTTCCTTTCTTTTAAATATCCACTTACAGCGGACAGCCTTCTTTTGTTTAGGCAAGGGCACAACATCCCATGTGCCATTCTTGTCAAGCGACTGCATCTCCTCTTGCATAGCAGAAATCCACTTCACGCGGTCAACGGATGCAAAGCCTCAGTATATGTAGCAGGTTCAGTATCATGCTCCACCTGTTCAGCACAACTCAAAGCATGATGAACAAGATTACATTCTTCAATTAAACGAGGACGTGGACCTTTGTTACGCCTCGGTCTATCAGCAACAATGGAACTATTTGTTTGTTGCAAAACAGGTGGTGAGTGCTGAACAACAGTGTTATCATTTTCAGCAACATCATTTTCTTTTTCCTCCACGTGCTCCACCTGCACACTAATCCTCTGTTGTTCATCATCAGAATTATCAGAAAAATCAACAGCATCAGTAACATCTGTAGATGAACTCTTATAAAACATGACAGCCTCATTAAAGACTACATTCCTGCTATGCAAAACTTTCTTAGTTTCAAGATTCCATAACTTGTATGCCTCAACTCCCAAACCATAACCAAGAAACACACACTTAACAGCTCTAGCTTTCCATTATCAACGTGAGCATAAGCAGTGCAACCGAAAACTCTCAATGTGAATAATCAGCAGGTGAACCAGACCATACCTCAATAGGAGTTTTCTTATCAAGCGGAATGCAAGGTGACCTGTTTATCAAATAACAAGCGGTGGAGGCTGCTTCGGCCCAGAAACGTCTATGCATACTAGCATTGGACAACATGCAGCGAGCCTTGGAGATGATGGTTCTGTTCATCCTCTCCGCCACACCATTCTGCTGAGGAGTATATGGGATGGTGTGGTGCCTGACAATGCCTTCGTCGTGCAATAATCATTGAAAACAGTAGAACAAAACTCCATGCCATTGTCAGTACGAAGCAATTTAACTTTCTTTTCTGTTTGCTTCTCTGTCATAACTTTCCACTTTTTAAAAGCATCAAACACATCAGATTTATGTTTCAGAAAGAAAGGTCACACTTTTATGGAGTAATCATCTATGATAGTAAGCATGTAATTTGCACCACCAAGGGAAGTCTTGCGGGAAGGTCCCCACACATCAGCATGCACATAATCTAGTATCCCTTTAGTGGTATGAACGGAAGCATTGAATTTAACTCTTTTATGCTTACCAAAAATGCAGTGCTCACAGAACTCAAACTTACTCAAATTGCAGCCATCTAGCAGGTCTCTCCTGTGCAATTCTGCCATGCCATGTTCACTCATATGTCCAAGACGCATATGCCACAGATTAGTTTTACCAGGTTCATCAGGAATAACAGCAGCAGCAATACCAGACAAAGTGCTACCTCTAAGAACATATAACTTTGCAGAATTCATATCACCAATCATGTGAACGAGAGAACCTTTTGATACCTTCAGAACTCCGCGAGAACCGGAGTGTTTGTACCCGTCAACATCAAGGGTACGAGAGAGATCAGATTTCTGGCCATGCCGGTATGTGTCTCACATCTGTCAGAGTGCGTGTCATGCCATCATGCATCTTGATCTGAACGGAGCCAATGCCCACAATCTCACGTGGGTTGTTATCTCCCATACGCACAACATCTCCACTCGCACAAACTCATAAGAACCGAACCAGTCTTTGTTACAAAGATATGAAACGAACATGCAGAATCAAGGATCCACTCATCATTACCAAACACAACCAGCGAACACAACTAGACAATCGCCATCAGAATTATCACTAGAAACAACAGCAGCCTTACCATCACCCTCAGATTTGTTTTTCGGTTGGTAAGTACCGTTCCTTTTCTCTTTGTTCTGCAACTTCCAGCAATCATCAATATTATGGCTAGTTTTCTTACAGTACTTGCAGAACTTACCATCTCGTCCCTTGGACTTTGAGCGACCTCTGTCGGTCTTGCTCTTATCTCTGTTGTAGTTGTTGTTTCTGTTCTCGGTCCTGCCTCGGACCTGCAGAGCTTCGCCTTAGATGACGAACCCTCTGCTGCACCATAGATTTCATCTTTTCCCTCTCTGGAGGGCCTCATAAACTTCGGCAAGGGTTAGTTCATCACGACTGTATAACAAGGTGTCTCGAAAATTCGCAAAGGAATTAGGCAACGAGACTAATAGTATAATAGCGAGATCCTCATCATCATACTTTACCTCCATGGACATCAAATCAGAAACGATCTCTTTAAAGATCGATAGGTGATTCATCATTGACGCACCTTCTTGCAGCTTGTGCGAGAACAACTTCATCTTCACGTGCATCTTACTGGTTAGATCTTTAGACATGCAGATCGATTCCAGTTTCAAACACGCCGCTGCGGATTTCTCAGCCAGCACTTCCTGCAAAATATTGTTGGATAGATGAAGCTGAATTAAAGAAAAGGCCTTACGATCTTTCCTCTTTTCATCATCGGTCCAGGTCTTGGCATCTTTCTTGCCAAATCCATCAAGAGCTTCATCCAGATCAGAAGATTGGGTAAGTATCGTCCTCATCTTCACTTGCACAGAGAAAATCTCGTGGTGTAATCCAGCTGCGGTAGATCGAACTTCAAGGAAGACATGTCGCAAAACCCTAGATTGAAACACGGGCTTTGATACCACTTGTTATAAAAGCGACAAGCAAATAATGAAGAACGAAACAAGAACACACGCGGGGACACAAGATTTAACGTGGAAAACCCCTTCCAACACAAGGGGAAAAATCACGGGCGCCAGCCAGCACAACTTCACTATATCGGGAGGTGTTTACAAACGCCGTGGGTTATCTTATAATCTGATAAAGCCGGCGGCTTACAAGATGTATATATATGCCCAAGCCTCCCCGACGGGTCCCTCCTCGAAGTTAGCCTCCCTTTAGTATATGAATTTGGATCACAATACAACAAACATGATTAATTAATTAAATAGGCAAAATACCAGGGCATGCAACCAAAAAATCCAATTGAAGGTGAAATTATTTGGGCAGCTGATCAACTCATGGCAACCTGCGCAATTGACGTAGTAGCTACGACGAATAATTGGGTCACATTAAAAAGATAAATTAAACTTACAAATACTATGACAGATACAAAATGTCTTAAGTGCCAAAACATAAGAATAACATACTACCTTCGTAAGTTTGCGCATTGGACGTCTCATCAGAAGATTATAGATAGATATATCAGTATATTCTTGCATGGGAATATACTTTCGGATCGATCGACTTTTAGGCCTTTCTTGTCTCCCTTTTGGAATGCATTTTTCACAACGTTCCTCGCCAGTGAGCTTAAGGCAAAACTAGTCACATGTCGCACCACAAAATGTCACGTTCACACTATCGATCTGAGCTACCCTTTGTCTATATAGCTCCATGGATATGGCTCCATCGGACTAGTTGTTTAGCATAGACAATAAGTGAGGCTGACGAAGACTATAATATTACTCCCATGTACTAGTGGCAAGTGTAGAATAGTTTCATGTTGAATCAGAATATACAGAGCGACAGGCTGAAATCGACTAGTATCAGGGATTAGGAAACTATATACTAGTATCAGGGATTAGGAAACTATAAGGATCGAATGGCAATAATTAAGCATGTGTACATATATTTAGGAAAAAATGAGACAACCTATCATTTATTTGGGTTTCGCGAGGCTCCTGAGTCGTCCCTTAGGGCGACTCCGGAGCGATTGGTAACCACCGCCAGACTCAAATCGCGCGGCCCTTTCCGCCGCTGCCGCCAGCATGGGCCGTGGCGGCAGCAGCCCCCGGTGCCGGGCGCCGGTCTTTGTCGTACCCGTCGAGTAAGGACGGGGAGCGCAACGCCCTTCTGTTGCAATCACTAGATGCGCAATGCTGGGATCTGGGTCACAAGTCACAACCACGATCTGGTCTTTGGGCCTAGATCTGGCCCAGGCCTAGCCAGGGTGTGTTGCGGGTGAACTGATAATGGCTTGACCACACCGGTGTCGATCTGCAACGACGCTATGGGTTGTCATCTTCTCTACAAGCTCGGCCTGAATAAAAGGTGGTTGTCCTAAGATTTCTCCTCGCGTCAAGATGTGGATCTGTCGCTTGCATGTCCTCATCGATCTGGCTGTAGTGTTGTGTTCCGGAAGGCTCCGCTAGCGAACTCTACTGGGCAATTCATGCTTGGAGATTGCTGGATCGGATGGGATTCGGTCGTGCACACCTATATTTTTCTCTAACTGTTTGGTTTTAGAGGGAGCGCTTCGAAGCTCTGCTGGATGTTAATATCAGGGGCACGTTCTCGTCTCATAGTGCTGGCGGAGAATGTCATGAAAGCCGAGATCTGAAGACTAGCAATGGTAGTTCGAGTGTTTGTGGTTATGAGGAATTGGCTTGGTGACTCATGATTTGGAGTAGCGGCATGCAAGTGGAGGCAAGTGCACATGATAAATTTAAAGTTTTATCTTTCTAGATGAAAATCTAAGTTCTGGCCTTAACTGGTTGCGCCTTGCAATGGCCTTGTTGAAGGCATTATTTTGAGAGCGAAGATTTTCTTCAGAGTGAAAATCTAAGATCTATGATCGGGCGACAACGATGTTTATGCATTGTTTTCTTCTTGGAGGCGTCGCTTTTGAAAAAGCTGGCCTTCTGGCTGTTGTTTCAAGGAATAGCTCACTGTAGTGGTTTCTTTTAATATTTTTTTTTGGTTGCGTGTATCCGTAATGCCGCTAGGGCAACGCGATTTTTGTAGAGGCTGGGTGTAATTGATAACTCTGCGATATTAATATATGCTCTTTATAAAAAAAAAAGTTGTATTATATATATACAAAGACATCTCTAAATAAATCTCGTTTGCTTCTATTGCCGGCGGTGTCATAGCTCTGATCTAATGCATGCATTCCAATTAATAGATGGCCTGACAAAGGCAAAAGAGCCAACTCTAGCCAGCTACACAAGTTTGTAATACACAATACTAGATCCCACCCTAACCGTAAGCTGCTAAGAATGCAATATTTTTGACAGCTTCTAAGTGTAGTGTGGAACCGTGTAGTAATTCTATTTTATTTGCATGAGCTAACACAAATGGTCCAAACCCGTTTTTTCCAGTCTTCTATATGGTTTTTGAACTGTTTGTATCTTAATTTTTTATATGAACTTGGAATAACGAACAACTATATAGAACCATATGCAAGTTCTCGTCTTGACATTTTTGAACTAAATCAAGAATAAAATATCTACTAAAATCTATTTTTGAGAATAATTCAACAATCCTAAAAAACATGTAACAAATATTGCCAAAATTATAAAAGTACACCAACTTAAAAATCTTCGAATACATAAATATTAAAATTCAAAAACTGCAATAGATTATTGAAAACAATTAAATCCATATCATAACAATTCTGCTGAAAATACGAACATTCAAATAATTCAACAGTTACATTAGTTTCACATACTTTGGAGCCTCTCTTTCATCGTTAGGCTCTTTCGCCACATGCTCCACTCTATTACTATCATTCCCAACTCATTTGAATTGTTGCTCCGTCTCACATAACCTCATCTCTGGATTCATAATTGCAGTCCTTTTCTTCGAATGTTCTTCTGAATTTTCATCAGTAAACACTTATGCCTCCTCACGGTGACATGTCCACCGTGTATAACCTTTCATGGAAAGTTTATTTGGTAGGTATAGCTGCGATATCACGATTATTTCATAGATTATCGTGTTCTTGTATTTATGACTCAACAACACATCTTCTTGGGGTTTTTCTCCACATATTTCCTAGCGACGTCAAGAAACGACTCATACCACTATATGTTGCACTCAAGAAACAACAACACAAAACCAGGGTTTTCTGCCAAATTTAACCAAAACATGTCGTTGAAAAATCGAGATGTCTCCTAGAGAGGGTGAACATGGAATTTTATAACAATTAAGGATTTGACTTGAATAAATGTGGAATTAAACAAACATTTATTTTTCAAGCACGAAATCTAAATAAGCTAGGCTCAACTAAATGCAGGAGATACTTTTGATAAGCAAGATGATCACAAGAGATATGTAACTCACAAGTGATAAATAATATATATACCTTCAAGCTCGAGGGCTATCATAAGGAAATAAACTCGGATATAAAGATAACCGAGACACGCAGAGATGCAGTTGTATCCAAGACTCCAAGTGTTCACTTCCTCAATAGGAAACTACGTCCCTGTTGGAGAGGAGCGGGTTGCCATGAAGGAATCCGGAACTCTACAAAGACTCACCTTCTTCTCTGAGCCACTCCACAAAATTAGGGTCCCTTCTTATGGTTAGATTTTCCTCCACCCTGGAGCTGGCAAGCCCCAAACTTATTCACCAATCCCGCGAAGGGGAAGGCCTAGGTCTATTCACAATCTTGCACGAAAATGTCATCGTGATTTCAAACCCCCAAGCAAATTAGAAGTTATCATCAAAGAGTAACAAGCTCACGGGCTCTCACTCGAGCAAATCACAACCAGAGATCTCAATCCTATGCAACAAAAGCAAAGCAAGAACACTAAAAAGTGTACAAATCACTCACTTACAAATCCCACCAATAACCAGCAAATTTTATGCATGAATTGAGGAGGAGATCAACCAATGACTACAAGATCAAGATCCAAAAGCTTTACATTCACATAGAAGAGCGGTTGATTGGTCAAATAAATTGTCAGGTTGTTGGAATCATTCATGATAGTACTTTCACAATGCTAGATATTTTACCACAGCCAACAGGGAAAAGAAAGCAGGGGTACAAAAAAAAAGGTGGGTCATTTCTTTGGAATGTAAGAATGCATATATGCTTGGTCGGCTTTTGGGACGAGCCCTAGCAATAGGCTACAAATAGCTGCTTCTGTAAGCACAGTATTGCATGCTGCTTGCATTTAAAGATGGCCTGAAACCTGCTGTGGCTTTCTCCAGTGGATGCAGGGTGCACAAGATCCAAACAAAATCTGCCCCTAGATTCAGTTTACAAGCACATTTCTCTCTCTCTCTAATTTGCGAGAGAGAGAGAATGCAGTGTGGGTACATGCTGCCCAAAGAGAAGGGTACTGAAAGAGGGCTCGGATAGTAACCATACATGACTGCAGAGCATCCTGTTGGAAATGTTGCCCCCCCCCCCCTCTCCTCGTCCTCCCTCTAGCTTCATGTCTCTTGTCAGGCAACCAGAATAGCACAACAGCATACGGGAGCTGAATAATGAGCTCATAATTTGACCAGAGCTAGCTAGCTCCTTCCGTTTCTGAACCAGTGTTCATGCATAAAAAGACCTGATTGCCTGATCAACAAAGAAGGAATACAACAGTCACGTAGCTGATTAGTGATCTCTTATACTCCCCCCAATCCATAAAAAGTGTAGGAGCTTTAGTTCAGAATTGGACAAAAATCAGACACTTATTATGGATCGGAGGGAGTAGTTTTGTGCAAATTTAAACTAAAGCTCCGATACTTTTTATTGATCGGAGGGAGTAGTTTTATTACTTCTTCCTACTAGATGTACTAGCAAGTTGTTCTCTTCGACAATTATCAAAAGAATTGCCCCCTTCGATTTTTTTATTTGTTCTCGCCGATTATCTAAATACTCTCTCTGTTTCTTGATATAAGCCATATAGATTTTTGAGAAAAAAACCGAAATATAAGGTATATCGCGTTGCACCCCTCGTCTGGAGATTTTTTTAAGAATTTAATTATGTTTCCCTATCTCATGCAAACTTCTATATTTTCTCACGTCAATTAGTCAAGGGTAATCTCACCAAAATAGGTGTAACTTTTCATCCATGTATGTTCTTTAATATTCGCGTGAAAAACTATACCACATATGTTTAAGAAAGGAGGGAGTATAATTTATAGCAGCAATCTTGTGAGCGGCCGCATGCATGGTGTGTATGGGGTGCGGACGAAGAGTCGCCATCTCAAATATGAATGCAGCATGTAGTGTCCAACGGTGTCTCTTGCATGAGCCAGCCAACTTAGTTCAGACCAGACTTCATCAGGAATCCAGATCACAAACACACCCAGAGACACACAAATGGTTGATAGCTAGCTAGTAGCCACATACGCCGCTGTGAGTGTCTGTGTGCCTGAGCTACCGCTGCATTCTGCATCTGCATACTTTGCAGCAGCTAGCAGCTGAGAGCTCACCAGATGCTCATGCCTGCCTTGATTACGCATGCAAACCATGTTTTCTTGGGGCTTTGCCTGGCCTGAAACCCTGATCATGCCACATGCACCTCACAGATCACTATTGTACATATGTGTGTGCGTGGTCCATGCAAAGATGATGCAGAGAGACAGCTGACATGCTACACGGAAGACATATAACATTCAAATTGTTCTTTGTAGTGAAACTTATTTCCTGTCAATTTGTAGTAGCTAGCTACCGAATATCTCGTGAGGCAAATCAATTTCGGATTCTGAACTTTTAGACCTGAAGTTTTGGCATTCAGTTTACATGTATAGCACACCACACAACAATATTAGCCTCATAATTAAGTGAGTGGCATTCTCCTTCAATTAATGATAGTGTTCTTGTCAACTAGTAGTAATGGAATGACAAGCTCAAGTGACTGAAGAGGGGGCAATATAATACATGATGATGCATGACAAGAGAGTACATTTACACACACAGATGGCAGCATGCTAGTGGGTGATGGAACTAGACGAGAGGTTAGGGTTAACATAAATGGACATGCCTAAAAGCCCTAATTCTGGCAAAAAAATCGTGCATCTTGAACAGGGGAGAGCAAAATGGCATATGGTTCACCCTGCTTGCAAAGGGTGGATAATGGACACCCACACATGCACACACAGACATGCTAACCCAGCACTGTACAATGCATGCCTCCACATTCCCCACTCTGATAAAAGATGGCAGGAAACAAGGCAGCCAGAGAGAGATGAATGCAAAAGTGGCAGAGATCTTTAGGGGGGCCCATAGCTGCTGGATGCAGTGCCAAGGGTCAAGATAAACTCTCACTTTGGTTCTTCCTTATGCTAGTATCTCATTTCTTAACCTCTCCTCTTTTGATTTCATTTTACCTTTTGATTATTATTATTATGTGTTCTCCCTCTGTTGTATATTGCACATTCATACTTTTAAATCCAGTGAATCAAGGAAGGTAAGAATAGCCTACAGCCCTACACAGAGAGGACTAGTTCCCATGCCACTAGATTCTGTTGTCCAGCCTCTCAAGTCTCAACCAAGATCTCCCCCACAATTTCAGAGGGCTCTGAATTTCAGCACCCATATATTCCGCATCCAAAGCTGATTTGATGGCAGTTCAATTTTGTGTACCATTTCCTGCAGGCCATGCCCACTGATGAACTGTCTCCAAGCTCTTTCGATGTTCATGGATTAGACTTGCATGAATCAAGATTCAGGTCTTCTAAATGAAAAAAATAGCTAGGTACCTTGTTTCCATCCAATGATTGAATCATTCATGAATATACTGTACTACACAAACATGGCCGAAGGTAGCTAAAGATCAAAGAAAGAACATCTCAAGTTGCCCAAAAACTAATTTTTACTTGTCGGAACATTGAGTAGGCACCGTGTATATGCATAGATATATCGTCAAAAGCAGGCGGAGGTTAAAGAAAAAGAGCTCTAGGCTCTGACTAGTTGTTAAAGAATTCATATTTTTCTGAGGATTGAATAATAGAAATGGAAGAAAAAAAATCATTTTGTCTGAAGCTGCTGCAAAGGAGAAACAGTAGGCTGCCCTTGTACATTTGCCAATTAATTTGCTAGCAGGTTGCATGCAGCTTGCAGAGTTTCTAGTTGAGGACAAAAACTGTGTATATATACTGCTCAAAAGATGCTGCTGCTGCTGGGTGCTGATGGAGATAAGAGTGGCAGCAGGAGCACTGCATGGACACATGATATTTCACTGGAAAATGTAGCATGGCTGTGCATGGCTCACTTGATACCATGCATGGTTTATTAATTCATCTGAAACTAGAAGAGACCTGGTCTCTGTCTCTACCATTGTTGTGTATGCACCATGCCACCCTATATGCAGCTAGCAGTGTACCTTCTACCTTGACGCGTCTCTATCTCGAACAGTGGAAGGCCCATAATTTTTTTACCTGCTTCCATTATAGACCTCCAACGCATTTGAATGTTTCATTGTTTATTCTAACTGTATTATTAGTTTATTACACATGACTTGTATGCTCTTCAAAATCCATTAGAATTGACCGCTAAAATATATATCTGATAGAACCGCACATATGAAAAGGATCTTGCCGAATCCCATCAAAAGAAGAAATGATCCTACCTGGGATCACCAGCCTAACAAACAGACGAAAGTGACCATATCATGATTTTCCATCAATACCATGCTCCTGAGTACTGACTATATTGCCGGCATCTTTAAATCAGTAATAGGAGCTTTTAACAAAAGCAAATGGTGATCAAAACTTGCTAGGTAAAAGCACCTGACCTGTGGTAAGACTTTCATTTTGTGCTCTGACAAGTGTTAACAAGGTCTGTTGAAGTCCTTCAGCGTCCCATATAGTACCTTTCAATGATAAAAAGGTTCTAAATAACCTTCGTGTACTAGTGTTGGTGTGGACCTTGAGGCCTAACACCAACAGTCAAAACTACTTTCCCACATTCTCAAAATGTACAAAAGCTATCAAGGCTCACCTGCCAGTATTACTCAATGCCCTTAGTTAATGGGTGCACTTTCGCTCTCAAGAAAGTAAAGGCAAACACATTTGCCGTTGCTGCTCAGCTTAACCCTACAGCCTCTGAAAAGATTGAAGCAGCTGCCCTGAATGTTGAGCAAAACAAAAACATTGCTCCCCATATCTCTCTCTCAAATCACAAACACACACAGCTACACTATCTTCAATTTAGGCTGACCCTACCAAACTGGCATCAAAAGAAGAGGGAATATTAACCTTTGGGGTGATGAAACCAGAGGTTTCTTGGGTGTGGCTTGTGGCCGCCCATCCATCCAGCCATCCCCCATCCATCCCCTGTTTGCAGCTTGTGTCCAAACGTTCCTCCGAGCTGCCTCCTCCAAAGAAGCTTCACTTCTGCAAGGACTACTGGACTTCTACGGAAGAGAAGAAAATAAAAACTAGTGAGCAAAAGTTGCTCCAGATGCACTAGATATCATGGTGTCATCTCAAAAGGGCAACACCAAACCATAACCCCCAAAATATACTGACATTATGGTGTCATACATCTATCAAGCATCCTTCCCATCTTTCTATCTTAAAGCACCATCCGTCCATTCATCCATCCAATCCTACATCCTACTCCTATGAACCTACCATGAGGCATGTATGATAGCAACATGTGATGACGAGAGGAGGGCTTCTTGCAAGCATCAGGACAAGGCCTAGAGGGACAGAGAATGACAAGGGGTCACTCCTTCCTTCCCTGGGTCTTTTGTTTTCCTAGCCTTCTTCTGTGGGCCTTCATGTGCCTACTAGAAACCTACTAGCAGTAGCTGGTACTACAACTGCATCGAGTAGCAAGCATCTTGTCACTCTCCTCTAGTCATCTCCCTCTCGCATAATGCACATCAAACAGAGCAAGTGAACTTGACAGGAACCCCTCTCTTTTGCATATCCGAAACATCAATGTATCTGCCGGATATGGGCATGGCAAATAGACAGCATGCAGTTTGCTGGCCAGCAAATAACAATCAAGGCACTGCAGAAACTCTCACCAACCATTGGCAACAGCTGATCGAAATAAACCAGCATATAAACAACCTAGGTTGCATGAGCAATTAGGATTAAAGTATGATTCTGATACATTAAACCGACAAAGAATTTAAGCACTGGTACAGGAGAGGTGAGCTCAACAGCCGGTTGAAACTTAATGTTTTCAGTGTACAGGCAGTTGAAACAAGGAATGGGGGTAAGTTGAACAATTCCAATGATATACTTGTCAACCAAAGAATCTCAGCTCATGTCTTCACAGTTGCAGGTTCCCAAACAAATGTTGCCATCAGGTGTCATCAATGTAGAAGTAATAGTCCTGGTCAAGAAAAAAATCATAATGGCATCAACATCATGAACTTCCAAATATAATTAAGGTTCAACAAAATTGAGGTACTCCCTCCGTCCATAAAAGGATGTCGGAGATTTATCTAAATTCTGATGTATTTATACACTAAAGAGTGTATATATACATATAAATTTAGACAAACTTAAGACATCCTTTTATGGACAGATGTAGTGTAAGCAGGGGAGGAAATTATTCGAGAGAATATTGTTACTGATTATGAACATTGTTACAACATGATAAACATTATGGATTTTCATAATGTTTAAAGCTTCAATAGATTCTTCTAAATATTTGTAACTATGGGATGTAACCCATTCAAGACAGGAAAATTAGTACAGAAAGAATAAACAAAAGACAATTGCAAATTGATATGAGAGTTAACCCGGTACAAAGTAATACTCCAAGATTCACATTGTACTATTAGTATAACAGTAACTCCAAGATTCACATTGTATGTTCATCTTCATGGGAAGCATCATTTCACAATGCAAGTCCACTGAGGAAACCAAGAGTAGTTCTTGCAAATTTTTAATTCTCTAAGGCAGTGACAGAGACCGAGTAGTTGTAGATGCCATTTAACAAGCGCATTCACCGCCATCTCTCCCGTATCTCTCCTATTTAAAAGATAGGTAAGGTTCCCCGTTCCGCTCCCATTTCGTCGGTCATCCTCCCCTTCATGTAATCCCACAAGAAGAAAATTAGAAGATAGGTAAGGTTCCCTGTTCCACTCCTTTCGTCGATCGTCCTCCCCTTTGTGTAATCCCCTTTGTGAGGGATTAGAAAAGCGGAACGGGGAACCTTACCTATCTTCTAATTTTCTTCTTCCGAGATTACACCAAGGGGAGGACAACCAACGGAAGGGGAGCGGAACAGGGAACCTTACATGTCTTCTAATTTTCTTCTTGCAGGATTACACAAAGCGGATAAACGGGCTACTAAATTTGCTCTGGACCCAAACAAGATCGTAAATTCCCTCCGGCAATTACTCTAAAACCTCCTTGCTAATCCCTTTGCAAATAGAAATCGTTCTTTGGCTCATTGATTAGACAAGCAATTAACACGCATGGTCATGCTGGAAATTAGGGAGATAGGTGGGGATAAATCACGAGTTAATGGCTGATCTAAAAATCAGGAGTTAATGGCTGAAGTGCAAATGTTTACGGGAGCTAACAGTGCTATCCGATTGAATGTTACTTTGACGCAAGAAAAAATAACTTTATCCCCTTGCAACACACAGGCATGTCGCTAGTAAAGAAAAAAATATGAACTTTGTGCCTCTAGGTCTCTGCACATGGTAAGCTTGGAAGCCGCAAACTTTCAAGTAATTAAAACTACATCAATAGCTAACTGTAACACAAGAATTAAAACTCTGGGCCTTGAAAAAATTGTAAACTAACACAAATTCACATGCTAACTTTTTCGTCTACTAAGGCCTTCCACAACTTGGTCGATCCGTGCCCATAACCTGAAAAGTTTGCCACCCCATCAGCGATGCCCTGAAAAATAATTCAGGCTCCGGTCTCACAGCGCCTTGGTCCCATTAAAAAAAACCTGGAACTACATTACGATAGAAAAACCTGACCAGGCCAACCTCCACCTTCCCGTTGCGCCAGTTCTCCCGTTCCTCATCGCAGAACCAAAAAAATACCCTTCTCTTCGAATCAAATCAGTCTCGTCCTCGCATCTATACTACCATCCAAAGCGTAGGTGTCTGGCTCGGATAGGGACTGTGCCGTGGAGCAAAGCGGAAGGGTGGGAAGAGGATGAGCTGGTGGAGGATGTGGTGGCTCAAGCTGCAGAGGTGCGTGCGATGTGAGTGGCAGGGCCGTCACATCCCATCAACGGCTGACCGCGGCTCCCCCGCTGGCCAGCCAGGTGGCTCCTCCTAGCGCCGGCGCAAATCAAGCTCTGCTCATGGTGGCAGCCCGCCGTCCAACTTAAAGGACCTGCAGCACGAGCTGATGGTGCCCCTACAAGCTGAAGCGGTGTGTGTGTGTGTGTGTGATGCGAGCGGAGGAGGCCCAGGAGCCGCAGCGCGAGTAAAAGGAAGAGGAGCACTGCAACCGTTGCAGTTGACAGTCAATGACACCAATATTTTAATGGTTGATGAGCTGGGGCATCGGAGCACCTAGTTCCTCCAGTTCCCAGAATTTTTGTTAAGGCACCGCCTGGGCAGTGGAGGGCATCGGTGGTCAGTGCCTCAAAACATTTTGGGCACTGGCATTTGCATACGATGTGGAAGGCCTAACAAGCACAAAGATTTAGTATCGCACAATCACAACTTTTTTATAGTTTAAAGGTTCTCTCAACAACGCTACACTACATATTCCCTAACACAAGAAATAAAGATCTATTTGGCATAGATGCAGAAAAACCTATTCCCACATCTCATTTGTTACCAATCAAGTTAAGCATACAACCATGCATCACTCAGAATGCAAATACATGCAACTCTAGCAAAAACCTGCAATCTCAAGGGAAAAATGTAGCTTGGAAGATATGAAATGCAGGCCCAATGTTAATGGAACAAAACCAAGTACTATACAGATAAATCAATTGCCTACAGGCACATAGTCGGTTGGCATTTTACAAAGTAAACATCAGTTGACAATTGACATTTGACATATGAACAAAGTACAAAATTGCCAGTTTATTTGTTCAGTTAACCATTGACAGGTCCAGTCGAATGTGATCACAGTATAGTTCAGTTATAATAGTGCTCAAACCTGGGATCCAACTAGAGATGTCTTCGTACTAAAATAAAATGTCAATGCAATAATCTAATTAAACTCCCAAATGGTAGTAAATGACATTCAGGAGTATACGCCACAGAACGAAACAAACAGAAGACCATTCCTTTCACTGAAATATGATAGACTGTGAAACCGATTACTCTAAAACCTCATCCCATGCACAGCATACGAGAAGATTTATTTTTAAGAAAGTTAACCAAATTAAGATACAATAAACTGCACAACTCCTATTTCAAGGATTTAACTGAATCTACCCACATCTTTCCGTCTCTCATTTAACAAATCCAATGAACAGAGTAATAAGTAATTGATTGAAAAAAGATTGATTGAATCATATGCCTTTATTCAAAACAATTTCTCAAAATCATACTCCCTCCGTTCCTATATATAAGCCATATAGTTTTTTGAGAAAAAATCCAGAATATAAGGTTTATTGCATTGCCCTATTTATATGGACAATATTTTTAGAGATTCGATTAGGTTTACTTATCTTATGCAAAGTCCACTATTAGCTCACGGCAATTACCTAGGATTAATCCTAGCCAAACATGGTGTAATTTTTCCTAAATATGCATTCCTTAATTTCCGTGCCAAAAAAATTATATGGCTTATATTTAGGACCGGAGGGAGTACATCTGAAATGCTTACTCCATTTTGCATGTCAATGATGATATAATTATTATTTGAAGAAAGAGCATGAAATGCAATGTACCTAAATAGTAGTGCCTAAGTGTTTTTAGTATTGATGCATGTTTCCTATTTACAACAAATAAGTAGCCAAGAAGAGATAAACAACTAAGAAATCACATCAAGTAACTTAGACATAAACTTTTCATGCAACAACTTATAACATCTTAAGTGGTCAATGCAGATTTTTCAAACATTCAAACAGTTAAATTAGCTATATATTCTTCAAATTAAGCAATGAATGATAACTGTTCATTGGAAAACCACTACAGTTGAACAACTTGGTACATATTTGTCTTATTTTGTGTTTTAGAATTCCTTGAGAAAAAGGATGAACAAGCAGAAAAGCCTAGAAAGATTAAGTGATCTCAGATTATTATAGTTATAAATAAGAAGGCAACAACTGCTGTAGTTCCACATGGCAAGAATATTTGTAATGTGCAGAGAAGTGAAAAGTAAAAGGAGAATCCTTACTACAATGAACTCACCAGAATGTCATTGTGAACCTAGCTTCATGTACTCAAACTTTGCAGCAACGGTAGCAGCGCTGTCAAGTTGATGTAGATTTGTAGAGTCTTGATCATTGATGAAATCAGTGGCACCATTAACGGCATACGGAGCAGAAGGAGCAGCAGCTGCATAAGCACCTCTGTATGCAAAACCATAACCAGGGAACATTGGGGGGTATGGGGTATATACTGGACGCCTCGCAACCATGCTTGGAACATTGGGCATGACTCCTTGGTTTGGGTATGCATTTGCATAGGGATTGCCCGGCATGCCAAGATAGAGGCCATGATAGTAGGGATGCGGGGGAACAGGCTGCGGCATATAGCCATTGTAGAAGCCAGGCCGGTTGTTGTACGGTTGGTACGTGGAGCCATCATAGCCAGCAGGACCCCTTCCGCCAAAGGTTCTTGAGCCACGACCCCGGCCATTGCGGGGGTACTGAGCATCCTTGGGGATAGCGATCTTTGCCTCCACCCTTGTCCCTTTCAAGTCATGGAAGCTTTGCCCCATGACCTTCCTCACAGCTTCCTCTGAATCAAAGGTGACAAAACCAAAGCCCCTGGACCTGCTGGTCATGCTGTCGTAGATGACTACGACATCTGTCACAGTGCCAAACGCCTCAAAGTAAGCCCGGAATTCCTCCTCCGTGATGTTGTCCCTCAGACCACCAATGAAGATCTTCTTTGATGCATAGCTGACGTTGTCGCCGCTGGCATCAGTAGCGTTCCCAGCGGGCTGGTTGTTGCGGTGGCCCTGGTATGGACCCTGTTCCTGCTGATGCAAAGGTTGCTCGCCCATGTTCCGGGGAGGCCTAATCCTAGCCCTCTTCACGTCCACCTGTACAAAGAGACCACAAAACTCAGTAACCAATGGGTGTCCACATATGCTAGACACATAGAGAAAAATCTATCCCGACCAATTCAAGTAGTATTGCAAATAAAAATGTCGAATTTAAAGGGCAGCTATCTTATCTTGTAGTTTTAGAGATGCAGATGAGCTAGCAAGTAATCCAACTAATTTGCCTAGCTATGACAGTAGACAGTACAAGTCCCAAGCTGGTAAATACTAGGGAGTCTCCATCATCGACTTCCAACCCTGTCGCACACTTGGCACTAATCTGAGGGCAAAAGGGGGAGATTGATTGGACTGACCAGTCGTCCGCATATGAAGTGCTTGGGGTTCTCCCCGTCGCCGAGCGCCTTGTCAGCCGCTTCCTCGTCGTCGAACTCGACGAAGCCGAAGCCGCGGCTGTGGCCGGTCTCCTTGTCCCGCATCAAGACCATGGAGCGCACGGCGCCGAAGCGAGCGAAGTGGCCCCGCAGCTCCACGTCCTGCGCCGAGGAGGGGATGCCGCCGACGAAAAGCTTGCGGCTTTCCCCCGGCGCCACTTCCCCGACCTCCTCCGCCGTCGCTGCCGCTGCCGCCGCCATCGCCGACGAAGAGGCCTCAAGAAAGCTAGGGTTTTGCGGGAGAGAGGAGCGTGCGTGCGCGGCGGATTTGTGCGCGACCTGGGTCTGGGTTGAGTTGGATTTAGTTTGGTTAGGGTGGGTTTTAGCTTCCGGGAAGGGGGGCTTAGCGTTGGACGGACGGCCAGGATCTTCCCATCTTGTCTTGGCCGATTAAGGTGAGGTGGACTTGGACTCGTGGACTCGGAGGATCGGATGGAGACGCGTCCGTTGACTGCGGCGGGTCCGTCTTGCCCAACGCATTCCTTCCTTTCATTGATCTGATTGCGGCTTGTTCTTCTTATTTCGGGAATAATCATATTTCTGAAGAATAACAATTTTCAGAAAATACCCAGAAACTCCTATTTTGCCAAATGATGGAGGAGCCAGAAGGGGAGCCTGAGGTGGGCTAGGAGGGGCCCACACCACCCCTAGGTGCGGGCCACCCCTGGCCGCGCATAGGTATGGTGTGGTGGCCCTGGCCCACCTCTGACATCGACCCCTCGCGTATTTCATCCCCCGAGAACCCTAAGACAGGAGGAGCGAACAGAGAAATACTCCGCCGCCGCTACGGGGCGAAAAACCACATAGAGAGAAAAGCTCTCCGGCAGGCAGAAATCTGCCGGGAAAATTCCTTCCCGGAGGGGGAAATCATCGCCATCGTCACCGTCATCGAGCTGGAATTCATCGGGATCATCATCACCATCATCTCCAACACCAGCACCATCATCACCGCCATCTCCACGTCGTCCCGCTGTAACATCTTGGGTTTCATATTTGTCTAGTTCATAGGGAAAACTTTTCCGGTGTTGATTACTCCTTGTAGTTGATGCTATTGAGTGGAACCATTGAATTAAGGTTTATGTCCAGATTGTTATTCATCATTATATCACCTCTGATTATGATCCATATGATGTCTCGTGAGTAGTTCGTTTAGTTCTTGAGGACATGGGAGAAGTCATGATGTTAGTAGTGGAACTATGTTGAGGAATATTTAATGGTTTGATATTTAAGTTGTGGTGATATTCTTTTACTGGTGTCATGTGAACGTCAACTACATTATACTTCACTTTTATGGGCCTAGGGGAATGCATCGTGTATTTGGCTACTAATTGTGGGGTTGCGGGAGCGACAGAAACCTAAACCCCCGTTAGGAAACCGGTGCATGAGGGAGTGTAGGATCTAAAAGTTTAAGGTTGTGGTTAGATTTATCTTAGTTACTTTCTTGTAGTTGCGGATGCTTACAAGGGGTATAATCACAAGTATGCATTAGTCCAAGTTGGGGTAGTGCATTAGCATAGGTTCACCCACACAACACTTACCAAACCAATGAAAATTATTTAGCTATGTGAAGCGAAAGCACTTGACGAAATTCCCGTGTGTCCTTAGGAACGTTTGGTCATCATAAGTAAAACAACAGGCTTGTCCTTTGCTATAGAAAGGATTGGGCCACTCCCTACAATTATTATTATTGTCTTTTATTTACTCGTATTTTATTTATTTGCAATACCAAATACCCCTGAAAACATGTTTGCTAGTGTTTACAGTGAATCCTTGATCGAAACTGCTCGTCAACACCTTATGCTTCTCGTTGGGTTCGACACTCTTATTTATCGAAAGTACTACGATACACCCCCCTATACTTGTGGGTCATCAAGACTATTTTCTGGCGCCGTTACCGGGGAGTGAAGCGCTATTGAAGAGTGGAATTGGTAAAGGAAGCTTTTACTGTAAGTGTTATTTTTATTTCTGTCTGCTACTGATTTATTTCATCATGGAGACGTCTCCATTTGACTCTCTATTTGGGATTAATACTACCACTGTTACGGTAGTCGATGAACCACCGCATGCTCAATTGGATCCTTTTAAAATACCTATGAAAATTGTAGAACGTGTTATGAATAACTGCTATTTAGGAGATGAAACTGTCCATCCGGGTGATCATTTACTCTTTATACATGAATTATGCGACTTGTTCAAGTGTGAATGTATCTCAATGGACCAAGTTAAGAGGAAGTTATTCTCTTTATCACTTAAGGGAAGAGCTGCGGAATGGTATAAGATGCCGAAGAATGGCCGATCTATTGGATGGGAGAAAATTGTACCTCTCTTTTATTCTAAATTTTATCCTCCAAGTGAGATTCATAAAGATCGGAATCAAATATATAATTTCTGGCCTCAAGATGGAGAGAGTATTGTCCAAGCGTGGGGGGAGGGGATTGAACTCACTAATGCTCAAATGTCTCATTCATGAGCTCCCCAGTAATATTGTTATTAATAACTTATGTGCAAGGCTTTATCTTCATGACAAGGATTTATTGGATGCTTCTTGTTCCGGATCATTTACATGTATGAAAGAAGAAGCTAAATGGGATATTCTCGACCGCATTCAGGAAAATACTGAAGGATGGGAGAATGATAAAGGAAGAAAGTCAGGTATTAATTATGATTATGAATGTATTGAATCTTTTATGCGAACTGATGACTTTCGTTATACTAGTGCTGTTTATGGTCTTGATTCTCAAATTCTTGCAAAAAATTTAAGGCTTTTTCCTCTTATCTTGATGTTCCCAAAAAGGAGTGGAACAAGTACCATGCACCTTATAAAGATATTGTTAATTGTGTTCCTGCTAGAAATATTGAAGTTTGTACTGTTGATCGTGTTTTGCCTGAACCATATATTGAGAAAGTACCCTTCCCTGCCAACATAAAGGAACATTCTATTATAACTTGTGTGGTTAATAAAAGTAAAAAAAGAAAGCTATAGAACCTGATGAACAAATAACTATTGAACTCGCGGTAGCAATAGTAAAGGACCTTGTTACTGAAAATATAGAAGATGGACATATTATTTTCTATGAAGATGCTTCTAATATTGTTTCACATCCTAGTAAATCCAAGAAAACTAGTGTTCATGTGCTTTCTGTCAGAATAGGTGATCATTGCTATTATGGTTTATGTGATATTGGTGCAAGTTCAAGTGTTATTCCTTATGAGCTTTACAGGGAAATTATGCATGAAATTGGTTCTTGTGAACTTGAAGAAATTGATGTGGTTATTCAGCTTGCTAATAGAGAGACCATCTCTTAGATTGGTATTGTTAGAGATGTAGAAGATTTATGTGGTAAGATTAAATATCCTGCTAATTTTCTAGTACTTGGTTCAGCTACTAGTAAGACTTGTCCTATAATTTTTGGTAGACCTTTCTTGAATACTTGTGGTGCTATTATAGATTGTAAGAAGGAGAAAATTCTTACTAAATTTGATGGAGAGTCTTATGGGTTTATTTTTCTAAGTTTGCTAAGGCTCCTTATGAAACTAAATTGCCTAATGAAGATTTTAGAGTAGAACAACTTGCCTCTATTGCTCTTGCTCCTAACAATGCTTTGCAGCAATATATGGAGGACCACGAAAGTGAGATCTTTATGGAGGAAAGAAATAAGATTGATGAGATTCTTCTTCGTCAACCGTAGATGCTTAAGCACGATTTACCTTTGGAAGACTTGGGTACCATGCTACCACCCTAGGAGGATCCTGTTTTCGATTTAAAACCTTTACCTGATGATCTTAACTATGCTTATATTGATGATAAGAAAATATATCCTATTATTATTAGTTCTAAACTTTCAGGACAGGAAGAGGAAAGATTATTGGGAGTGTTGAAGAAACACCAGGAGCTATGGGATATACTCTTGATGATTTGAAGGGGATTTCTCCTACTATATGTCAACATACTATTAATATGAAACTTGATGCGAAGACAGTTGTTGAACATCAACGCCGTTTAATTCCGAAGATGAAGGATGTGGTAAGAAATGAGGTATTGAAACTCCTTGATGCTGGTATTATTTATCCTATTGCTGATATTAGATGGGTTAGTCATGTGCATTGTGTCCCTAAGAAAGGAGGAATTAGTGTTGTGCCTAATGAGAATAATGAGCTTATTCCTCAAAGAGTAGTAGTTGGTTATAGGATGTGCATTGATTTTAGAAAAGTTAACAAAGTTACTAAGAAATATCATTATCCTTTACCTTTTATTGATCAAATGTTAGAAAGGTTGTCTAAGAAAACTCATTTTTGTTTTCTTGATGGTTATTCTGGGTTTTCTCAAATTGCTGTTAAAAAGCAAGATCAGGAGAAAACCACTTGTCCTTATGGAACTTATGCTTATAGACATATGCCTTTTGATTTGTGTAATGCTCCTGCTACGTTTCAAAGATGCATGTCTGCTATCTTTAATGGTTTTTGTGAAGAAATTGTGGAAGTATTCATGGACGATTTCTCTGTCTATGGGACTTCTTTTGATAACTGTTTGCACAATCTTGATAAAGTTTTGCAGAGATGTGAAGAAACTAATCTTGTTTTTAATTGGGAGAAATGCCACTTTATGGTAAATGAAGAAATTGTTCTGTGACATAAAATTTCTGAAAGAGGTATTGAAGTCGACATAGCAAAAGTGGAAGCAACTGAGAAAATGCCCTGTCCAAGGGATGTTAAAGGTATTTGTAGTATTCTTGGTCATGCTAGTTTCAATAGGAAGTTTATTAAGGATTTCTCTAAAATTTCAAAGCATCTTACTAATCTTCTCAAAAAGGATGTACCTTTTGTTTTTGATGATGATTGTAAGGAAATTTTTGAAACTCTAAAGAAGGCTTTAACCACTGCTCCTATTGTTCAACCGCCTGATTGGAATTTACCCTTTGAAATTTTGTGTGATGCTAGTGATTTTGCAGTAGGTGTTGTTCTTGGACAGTGATTAGATAAAAAGTTGAATGTTATTCATTATGCTAGTAAGACTCTTGATGATGCTCAAAAGAATTATGCTACTACTGAAAAAGAATTCTTAGTTGTAGTATTTGCTTGTGATAAGTTTAGACCTTATATTGTTTATTCGAAAGTTACTATTCATATTGATCATGCTGCTATTAGGTACCTTATGGAAAAGAAAGACGCTAAGCCTACGCTTATTAGATGGGTGTTGCTTTTACAAGACTTTGATTTGCATATTGTAGATAGGAAGGATGCGAAAATCCTGTTGCTGATAATTTGTCTAGATGGGAAAACATTTCTTATGATCATATTCCTGTTAATGATAGTTTTCCAAATGAACAGTTGGCTGCAATAAAGTAACTTTGCAAGAGAATCCTTGGTATGCTGATTATGCTAACTTTATTGTTTCCAAATATTTGCCTCCAAATATTTACACTCAGCAAAGGAGAAAATTCTTTTATGACTTGAGGCATTATTTTTGGGATGACTCACACTTATATAAAGAAGGAGTGGATGGTATTATGCGAAGATGTGTTCCGGAATATGAGCAAGAGGTCAGTAGTGCTTATGGAGGACATCATGCTGGAGATAGAACTGCACAAAAGGTTCTACAATCAGGTTTTTATTGGCCTACTCTTTTTAAAGATGCAAGAAAGTTTATTTTATCTTGTGATGAAGGCCAAAGAGTTGGTAATATTTCTAGACGTAATGAAATGCCTATGAGTTATTCTCTTGTTACTGAACCATTTGACTGTTGGGGATTTGACTTTATGGTGATACGTCTCCAACGTATCTATAATTTCTTATGTTCCATGCTAGTTTTATGACAATACCTACATGTTTTGTTCACACTTTATGATGTTTTGATGCATTTTCCGGCACTAACCTATTAACAAGATGCCGAAGCGCCGTTTCTGTTTTTTTGGTTTCAGAAATCCTACAAAGGAAATATTCTCGAATTGGACGAAATCAACGCCGGGTCTTATTTTTCCACGGAGCTTCCCGAAGACCGAAGGGGATACGTGGGGCCACGAGGAGCCGCCACCATAGGGAGGCGCGGCCAGGAGGCCCGCGCCACCCTATGGGGTGGGCCCCTCATGAGCCCCTATGCCCTTCCGCCTACTTAAACTCTCGTCGCGAAACCCTAGTACCGAGAGCCACGATACGGAAAAAGTTCCGACACGCCGCCGCCAATCCCATCTCGGGATTCAGGAGATCGCCTCGGCACTGCCGAGAGGGGAATCATCACCGGAGGGCTCTACATCACCATGCCCGCCTCCGGACTGATGCGTGAGTAGTTCATCCTTGGACTATGGGTCCATAGCAGTAGCTAGATGGTTGTCTTCTCCTCTTGTGCTATCATGTTTAGATCTTGTGAGCTGCCTAACATGATCAAGATCATCTATTTGTAATGCTACATGTTGTGTTTGGTGGGATCCGATGAATATGGAATGTTATGTCAAGTTGATTATTGATCTATCATATATGTGTTGTTTATGTTCTTGCATGCTCTCCGTTGCTAGTAGAGGCTCTGTCCAAGTTGATACTTGTAACTCCAAGATGGAGTATTTATGCTCGATAGTGGGTTCATGCTGTCAACACCCGGATTTTTAAGTCCAGATGCCTATTATGCCATTCATCGCAATCCCAGGAATATTGTTTTTGCGAGACATAATAGCTTGATATCACAACACATCATTTATTACAACACGAAATCGTCTTACAACAAAGGATCACATGATCCAGTCTTAATACAACATAGTGGATCTAGAGATCCTATTACAAAACACATAGCGGAAGCGAAGTAACGGTTGTGGTCCATCTGTTCCACAGGCAACTGTTGACGTCAGGAGCGGTCCTAGTTGTCGTAGACGTTCTGCTGTCCATCTTCCTCGTACTGCTGTTCACCTTCATAGTCTGGCCATTTGAATAGCCAGGGACAAAGCCATGAGTACTTTTAAAGTACTCGCAAACTAATACTAGGGTAAGCACTATCAAATGTAGCAAGGGGATACTAAGCTCTAGGTTTATTTGCATAAAGCCAAGTTTATTTCCTAAACATTTAGTAAAGATGCTTGAATCAAATAGACTATCTCAAGTGGGAACATTAGTGTCATTCCCACAACTCAGTTGTGATTCAATCCCAAATCACCATTCAACTTGCCACAGCAAGTCACCAGTCATATGTCACATTTTTGAAAATGGTCTGATGACGGAACAGTATGGCCTTTCCAATCGTCCGTAACCGTGGACACGGCTATTCGAATAGTTCTACACTCTGCAGAGGTCGTACACTTGTGCCACAATATTTGCAATAATCCGTCGGGTTAACTGGCCCTGATTTATCATACTCCGTATGCGGACTACCAACCATAACCTTTCACTTATATACTCTAGTACAGGCACCTCTCCCCATGAGCTTGGCCTCCCGGTGAGAACCAACTGTTAACCCGGGAACTGCACAGGGCTTGGGCCGGACAATTCACCTCATTCACGTCATTTCGCAATATCTCATATTGCTTCGGAGGCAGCCCTTGGCATAACCCCTATGACGCTTGTTTAGAGGGAACCCATACTAAAGCACATAAATTTCTAGTTAAGCCCGTACCCATTTTGGGTATTGTGGGGGTACTTTCAAAATTGGAATGGTATCGCATCCGAACCCAACCATCAATTTTATATCAAAAATCACCATCTTCTCTTGGTCATATTCACCTTCAAAGTCATTCAATGGAATGAACCATCATTCCAAGGTTTCAACTTCATTTCAAAGTCACATGTTCCCATCTAGAGTAATCCAATTTTAATTGATTAGCACTAGCATCTAGTTATGAGGGGTGCTATCTAGCTTTCATTGCTAAATCTGATGCTCTTGCTCTACTCTAGACCAATTGAATCATGCATCAAAAAGTAAACTTTAGTAAACCAAAAGCATTAAAGCTTGTAAAGTAAAAACTTGGGATAGGTTCATAAAGTAAAATGTAATGATGCCTTGCTCTGGTAGAGCTTTGCACCATGATGGTTAACAAGTTTATTAGCTTGCAAACCAAATAGCTTGCAAGAGTATTATCTTGCCTTGATTGGTGAAGTGATCAAAGTATTCTTCTTCTTCCTCTTGGTAGAATACTTCCTCCTCTTGATAGTCTCCGGTACTAGCGTCTATAAACGAATACGAGGATACAATCACCAAACAATACTTAAGTACTCTTAATTAGCCTTAGTGGCTCACACAATGATCTAGCATCACTACTTAACATTTATTACAAGATTATGCTAGGGTTTCCTTATTTAATAATAGGACAATAATTTCCTCTTATTGAAAATGGAGTTAGGGTTTCTCTTTAGTTTGTGGGAAAATAATTTCCTCTCATGGAATCTTCTTAAGATTTAATTTCTCTTATGAATACTATATGACCTAGGTTGACCAAAGTCAACCTCTTCATACTTATCATTTGAGAAAATGATTTAAATGAGGTTCCATACCTCATGTAATTTAATACTAACATGATAGTGTTTTAATACCACCAAATAATTTAAGGTGAGGTTACTTGAATTATGTTTACTACCTCATATTGTATTACTTGAGAACAAGATTTAAATGAGAGGAGTATCTCTTATATGATTTAACACATATTTGTAACTAATTTAAAGGACTATTATTGAGTTGATTTAACATTCCTAAAATAATCAGGGATGATCCCATGTTGACCAAAGTCAACACTTCACACTTAGTATTTGAGAAAGTGAGTTAAATGAGATTCATCATTTCATGTGATTTTAATTAATTTAAATATTATTTAGATTTAAGATTTATAAGGGAGCAAGTATGAGCCTAGTATTTTTAAGGTCAACACATTACTTCATATTTTTGAGAAAGATAATTTAAATGAGGTGAGCACCTCATACTATTTGAGTAACACCTTGTAATGTTTTAATATTAGTAATTAATTAAAGTGAATTTTAATTGTCCATGGGATCTACTTCATATTAATATGTTGGGGACAAGATTTAAATGGGACCAAAGTATCTCATATGATTTAATTAATAGGTTTGAAATATTTTAAATACTACTTATGAGAAAGATTAAGTATTTTCAAATATAAACCCATGGGTCATTAATTATGTGCTATTAATTTTTATTGAATTATTTGGACTAATGGTTTAGGTGAGAGGCTATACCTCAAATAAGTTAAACTATCATCTAAATGATTAACCTCTCTAATTAACCAAGCATGAGACTTATTTGATCTGGTCAGTACCTCTATTTGAAATACTTAAGATCACAATTTAAATGAGAGGGAAGCCCTCATACTATTTAAATAAGTTTATGTGTGTGTATTAAATATTCCAGAAATGGTTCCATAGCTATTATTTAACTCTAGTCCATGATCATGCAAAACAACTATGCTATATTTTTGCATAAACAATTATATTATGTCAAATGTGATTTATTAGAGTTGGAATCAACTTAAAATCATTTCTAGATAATTCCTAATATTTATTTGAAGTCAGAAAAGTCCCTGCCTTGTTATTTTTATCATTTAAATTTAATTTCGAATTTGGACATGAGGCCAGTGCCATTATTTAGACAATTTCATGAGGTTTCCAAATATATAAAATTTGCTAAATTTGGTTTAGTAGAATTTAAACTATTTAAATTATAGTAAGGGACCAGTATTGAAAAGTTGCTGAAACAATTTAATTCAAAAAGGAGAAATGGGCTTAGGCGGGAAAGGAAATGGGCCAGAATAGTTTAAATTGCGAAACTGGCCCAGCCCAGTAACGCTTCAGCGCGCCACCGCCAGCTGACAGCGGGACCCGTTGGTCAGTCTGTAATCAACCCGAAACGGTACCTGGCAGCGTGCGCCGTTAGATCAGACCGTGGATCGACGACCGAGCGTCGTCGTCGTCGACGGGGGAGAAGGGGTGCTGCGCCGGCGAGGTAGGGGGTCGGAGAGCGCAGGAGGTCGCCGGCGGTCGAGGGCGGTGGTCGAGGAGTCGTTGGCGAGGGCGAATAGGACCCTGGTATAGTGGCGGAGCTCGGGGAGGCGTGGATCGTCGACGGTGAGGAGCTACTGTGGCGGCGGTTTCCGCCAAATTCCGGCGAGAGGCAAATCGAGGAGAGGAAGGTGTTGGGGAGGATCAGAAGGATGAGAGCAACGTGTTGGTGTGAAGGATTTGAGCGCGGGAGCTCTCCTTTTATAGGGGGTTGAGGTGCTGCGGGTGCCCGTGGGAGGTCGTCCATGGCGCCGGCGTCTGGAGCGGCGAAGGGGCAAGCTAGGGAGCTCGTCGAGTAGGCGACGGCTAGGAGATGCTCTGGGTGTAGCCGTAGCGTCCAGGGCGCGATAGGGTTGCTCGAGCGCTTGCTTTGTACCCAGCACTTGCGGCATGATTCCGGCGAGGACGACGGTGACGAGGCAGCCGCAGACTCGAGCATGTCTAGTGGCTAGAGGGCGTGGAGGGGGTTCTCGACGCAGTGGTAGCCTGTGCAGGGGAGGAGTAGGGCGCTCGAGCGCAGGGTGTACTGGCGGCGTCCAGAGCGTGGTCACCGCGCGATCACCACATGCCTGGCATGGTTCGGGCGTGTCTGGGCGCGCTCCGTTTGGCCAGTATCGTGCCCGTTTCGATCCAGGGAGGGTACATGCATAGTCCTTGTGCATTGGAGAAGCTACTAGACATGGTGCTGCTGAGGGAGAGGGGCTAGAGAGAGAGGGACCAATGGTGGCCGGCATGGGTACTTGGCATGGCCATATTTGATCATGGCACCACTTGGTGTAGGTATGCAGTGCATAGGTTGATGCAGGGAGGGTACCAAAGTGTGATGATCATCCAAATAAAGTGGTGGAGTCTAAAACCCAGTGTGTAAAGGAGTGTATGTTCAAATCCATATGTTGCCTGCAAGGTGTTCGATGATATGGCCGCATGAAGAAAATGTTTGAATTTTGCAATTCTTTTTGGTGGAGTTCATTTATATAATTAGTGTGTTGGAATGGTGGTGGTGGTGCTCATTTTGGTGAATGTTTACAAGAATTCCAAAATGTGCTCATCTTCACATAGTTTCAAAGTCTCCACTTGTCAATCTTATTCTGGTCAACCTAGTCAATATTATCCATGATGGTCAACATGAAAGTTGTTAACCTTCATGTGGTCTTGGATGACATGGTCATAGTTGACCAAGTTTAGTTGAAGAAAAGTCAAAGCCAGAGGGGTAAAGAGGGGAACATTTTATAAAGTGACAAAATGACCATTATCACATGTATGTTGAATTTGAGTTTTGCTTTGATTTAATTCTTGATCCAATGATGCAATTGTGTTAGTTTATCATATTGAAGTATTTTAGAAGCAATGGGGCAAGCAAATTTGGCCTTGGTGAAGGATTTGCATTTTGGCATATGTGTATGTGAGTGAATTTTGGGAATTCTCTCCCTATTTGATTTCTATCCATTTGATTTGACTTTGGTTGACTCTAATGTGGTTCTTATGAGTTTAGAAACATTTTAAGAGTATTGAAACTAACTCAAATGGTCTTGTTCAAAGATTTGCAAAATTGGCTTTAACACATAAGAGATGAGGTGTAAATTTTAATAATCTTGTCAAGGGTTGTATCTTGCTTCACTTGGGCATGGGTTAGGGTCCATTTAGTGTTATAATAGGTTTAGAGATGATGCCACACCATTTGGTCAAGGTTTAAAGACATAGGTCAATGTTTGATGAATTGGCTATGTGGCACATAGGCTTATATGCATAGGTGGTATTTTATTTTTAATTTGACTTGGTTTGGCCCAATTGGTTTTGTTGAATGTTGAAATGATATTTGGAGGTGATCCAACCATTCACAACAAGTCCTAGGGTTAGTTTTCTTAAATTCACATATTTGCTATTTAGCTCTCATATGCCTCTATGGCATTTTTAGTTTTCTTTTTATTCTTTTTGGTTTCACCCTAGAAATGAATTAAGAAGTACTACATAAGTTTTAGAAAGCCTTTCCAATATTTTAAGTGAAGTGAAAAGGTTTAGGGTAAATATTTATAATTGTAGCCATGGGCACCTATGCCTTTTTCCTATTTAATTTCCTTTTATTTTATTTTCACTAGAATGATGAGAAGAGGGGTGAGTCTTTAGGGTTTATGATTATTTCAATTACTCATAACAAGCAATCATGGCAATAGCACAAGCATTATGCAAGATTATTACTTACCAAGCTTAATTTAATAAAAGTTTTTGTTGGTTCCAAAATTTGGAACTAGGGAACTTTGTTTGTTTTGTGTTGTATTTTCTGGGATGTTACAAACCCTTCCCCCTTAAACAAATCTCGTCCCGAGATTTTAAGAGGAGTTAGGTTCCTAAGAGAGATTGAGCATTTTGATTAACAGGAAGGCATACTTGTCAGGGTCTGGGGTGCTTCCTGGGCTTCAGTGGCAGTCATGTGGTAGAAACGGTTATTGTTGTTCTGGTTCCTTCTTCGCGAAGCGACGCTGTTGCTGGACAGGTGCAGCGGTGTTGGCGGCAGTCTTGGCAAGCTTCTTGGGGCATTCTTTGGAAAAGTGGCCCACAACTCCACATTCATAGCAGTTTACCGTTGATTTGTCCTTCGGGGTGACTTCCAGTTCTCAGGCCAGTGTTGGTGTTGGTGTTGTTCCCATTGTTGTTGTGGCTGTTGGGGTTGCGGTTGTTATGGTTGTTTCCTCCAGGCTTCGGGGTTCTCCGTTGTTGTTGCTGTAGTTGGGGCGATAAGTCTGAGCAGGTGGCCTGTTGTTTCTGGGGGTGAATCCTCCAGAGAAGTTATTGCGGTGCTTCTGGGTATGGTGGGGTCCATTCTGATTCATCATTCTACGCTTGCGGTTCTCATTGGCCTGATGCAGCTTTCCTTCCATCTGTATGGCTGAGTCTACGAGGGCTTCGAGGTCAGCGAACGGAATATTCACTAACACAGTTTGCATCTCGTCGTGCAGTCCGTTCAAAAAGCTTTCCTTCCTCTTCTCATTAGTGTCGGTCTCGTCCGGGGCGTACCTTGACAGAGTGAGAAACCTGTCGCGGTATTCCACTACGGACATTCTTCCTTGCTTGAGTTCGCGGAACTCGTCTCTCATTTTCTTGATTAATCCTTGGGGCACATGGTACTTGCTGAACTTCAGTTTGAAGTCTTCCCATGTCATCATTTGTCCCGCATTCATTGCACGGGCACTAGTCCACCAGGCTCTTGCAGGTCCTGACAGGTAGTGGGTGGCAAACAGTACTTTTTCTGCGGCTTCAACTCCCGCAACTTCAAGGTTGTTTTCTATTGTCTGTAGCCAATCATCAGCATCGAGGGGCTCTTCGGTTTTGCTGAACATTGGAGGGTTGGTGTTCTGGAAATTCTTCAGCTTTGACCCAGGGTGATCGTGGTTTCCATGGCCTTGATTATTCTGAGCTATCTGTTGCAGAGCAGCAAGGTTTGCTTGGCGTTCAGCTCTTTCGGCTTCCCGGTCTGCCATCATTGTTTGCAGTAGTTGCATCATGGCATCCTGATTTGCGTTGCGGTTTGGTGGGGCCATCTGATTATGTAGAGATATCATGAGGTAAGAGGGAATTTTTTTTTCTATGGCTTATTTTGAGTTAAGTTTAAACTTAAACTTAAGATATTTTCAGGATGAACCTAACACATATTTTATTTATTCACACAAACATTACACATTACAAGCTAAAGCACTAAGGTTTTTAAGAACCCTTTTTTTCCACAAACTACGATACATGGTGCGGGATACAACTCACACCTACGTAAGTGAAGCTAGTGCAACTATTCCTCATTGTCTTCATCCACATCGATGGGAATGATCCCATCCTCTGCAGCCTCCAGAAACTCGTAGTCCTCCTCATCAGTGAACTCGTCATCCTCAAAGTCGTTGTCGTCACTCAGGAAGTCATCGCCTCCTTGGATGTCTTCTCCATCTTCCTCCATCTTCTGGATCTGGTCCTGCTGTGTTCGGACAGTCACCTCTAAAGTGCGAATCTTCTCGCGAAGACGGGTGATAGTAGCGACATTCTTGGCGCGCTGCAGGCGAAGTGACCGGCGGTCCTTGGCGAGTAGCCTGATGGCGTCAGCATGATGAGCCAAAGCCATCTGAGCACGGTGGGAGTGAACACGTGTCAGCTCCAGGTCCTTCCGGGTCTCATGAAGCATAACCAAATGCTGCACATGGATCTTGAGCACTGGGTGCGAAGAGAGGGCCATGGGTTCCCCCATAGTGTCGTGCCTCGCGAAGTGGGCGAAGCGGCTTCCCCGGAGTGCGGCGATGTTCTGTCCACACACCCGAGCAAGTCCCTCCTGAAGGGCGTGAGCAAGACCGTCCACCCAGCTGTAGGCCTTGAAGGAGAAAAGAATCCTCTCCGAGATGGGAGGTTCCGAGCTTCCCTTCAAATCAGCGGTGATCATCCACTGCTGTTCTCCAGTGGGGGTGTTGTGGATCCGGACTCCATGGAACTTGGGAGGTGGGCGTTCGAGCCTCTCGGACACTAGGTACAAGTCGCGCTCAAACACCAGACTTCCTCCGTTTTCCAGATCGTAGGTCTCCGTCTGGACATAGGGCTCCATCTGAAAGTGAAATGGATGAGTAAGTTAGAGATAAGAACAAGTGTGGCAAAATTTTAATGGATTTATAAGGAGATGCATAGCTTATTTTTAAGAAGATCTGGTAGAGAAGAAAATGAATAAGTTTTTCATAAATACTCACTTTATTTGTTTTTGAAACTAACATTTTTCTGAACGTCCATTCTAACTAGGGTCTCCTAAGGTCAAACAATGGCTCTGATACCAACTTGTCAACACCCGGATTTTTAAGTCCAGATGCCTATTATGCCATTCATCGCAATCCCAGGAATATTGTTTTTGCGAGACATAATAGCTTGATATCACAACACATCATTTATTACAACACGAAATCGTCTTACAACAAAGGATCACATGATCCAGTCTTAATACAACATAGTGGATCTAGAGATCCTATTACAAAACACATAGCGGAAGCGAAGTAACGGTCGTGGTCCATCTGTTCCACAGGCAACTGTTGACGTCAGGAGCGGTCCTAGTTGTCATAGACGTTCTGCTGTCCATCTTCCTCGTACTGTTCACCTTCATAGTCTGGCCATTTGAATAGCCAGGGACAAAGCCATGAGTACTTTTAAAGTACTCGCAAACTAATACTAGGGTAAGCACTATCAAATGTAGCAAGGGGATACTAAGCTCTAGGTTTATTTGCATAAAGCCAAGTTTATTTCCTAAACATTTAGTAAAGATGCTTGAATCAAATAGACTATCTCAAGTGGGAACATTAGTGTCATTCCCACAACTCAGTTGTGATTCAATCCCAAATCACCATTCAACTTGCCACAGCAAGTCACCAGTCATATGTCACATTTTTGAAAATGGTCTGATGACGGAACAGTATGGCCTTTCCAATCGTCCGTAACCGTGGACACGGCTATTCGAATAGTTCTACACTCTGCAGAGGTCGTACACTTGTGCCACAATATTTGCAATAATCCGTCAGGGTTAACTGGCCCTGATTTATCATACTCCGTATGCGGACTACCAACCATAACCTTTCACTTATATACTCTAGTACAGGCACCTCTCCCCATGAGCTTGGCCTCCCATGAGAACCAACCTGTTAACCCGGAACTGCACAGGGCTTGGGCCGGACAATTCACCTCATTCACGTCATTTCGCAATATCTCATATTGCTTCGGAGGCAGCCCTTGGCATAACCCCTATGACGCTTGTTTAGAGGGAACCCATACTAAAGCACATAAATTTCTAGTTAAGCCCGTACCCATTTTGGGTATTGTGGGGGTACTTTCAAAATTGGAATGGTATCGCATCCGAACCCAACCATCAGTTTTATATCAAAAATCACCATCTTCTCTTGGTCATATTCACCTTCAAAGTCATTCAATGGAATGAACCATCATTCCAAGGTTTCAACTTCATTTCAAAGTCACATGTTCCCATCTAGAGTAATCCAATTTTAATTGATTAGCACTAGCATCTAGTTATGAGGGGTGCTATCTAGCTTTCATTGCTAAATCTGATGCTCTTGCTCTACTCTAGACCAATTGAATCATGAATCAAAAAGTAAACTTTAGTAAACCAAAAGCATTAAAGCTTGTAAAGTAAAAACTTGGGATAGGTTCATAAAGTAAAATGTAATGATGCCTTGCTCTGGTAGAGCTTTGCACCATGATGGTTAACAAGTTTATTAGCTTGCAAACCCAATAGCTTGCAAGAGTATTATCTTGCCTTGATTGGTGCAGTGATCAAAGTATTCTTCTTCTTCCTCTTGGTAGAATACTTCCTCCTCTTGATAGTCTCCGGTACTAGCGTCTATAAACGAATACGAGGATACAATCACCAAACAATACTTAAGTACTCTTAATTAGCCTTAGTGGCTCACACAATGATCTAGCATCACTACTTAACATTTATTACAAGATTATGCTAGGGTTTCCTTATTTAATAATAGGAAAATAATTTTCTTATTGAAAATGGAGTTAGGGTTTCTCTTTAGTTTGTGGGAAAATAATTTCCTCTCATGGAATCTTCTTAAGATTTAATTTCTCTTATGAATACTATATGACCTAGGTTGACCAAAGTCAACCTCTTCATACTTATCATTTGAGAAAATGATTTAAATGAGGTTCCATACCTCATGTAATTTAATACTAACATGATAGTGTTTTAATACCACCAAATAATTTAAGGTGAGGTTACTTGAATTATGTTTACTACCTCATATTGTATTACTTGAGAACAAGATTTAAATGAGAGGAGTATCTCTCATATGATTTAACACATATTTGTAACTAATTTAAAGGACTATTATTGAGTTGATTTAATATTCTTAAAATAATCAGGGATGATCCCATGTTGACCAAAGTCAACACTTCACACTTAGTAGTTGAGAAAGTGAGTTAAATGAGATTCATCATCTCATGTGATTTAATTAATTTGAATATTATTTAGATTTAAGATTTCCAAGGGAGCAAGCATGAGCCTAGTATTTTTAAGGTCAACACATTACTTCATATTTTTGAGAAAGATAATTTAAATGAGGTGAGCACCTCATACTATTTTAGTAACACCTTGTAATGTTTTAATATTAGTAATTAATTAAAGTGAATTTTAATTGTCCATGGGATCTACTTCATATTAATATGTTGGGGACAAGATTTAAATGGGACCAAAGTATCTCATATGATTTAATTAATAGGTTTGAAATATTTAAATACTACTTATGAGAAAGATTAAGTATTTTCAAATATAAACCTATGGGTCATTAATTATGTGCTATTAATTCTTATTGAATTATTTGGACTAATGGTTTAGGTGAGAGGCTATACCTCATATAAGTTAAACTATCATCTAAATGATTAACCTCTCTAATTAACCAAGCATGAGACTTATTTGATCTGGGTCAGTACCTCTATTTGAAATACTTAAGATCACAATTTAAATGAGTGGGAAGCCCTCATACTATTTAAATAAGTTTATGTGTGTGTATTAAATATTCCAGAAATGGTTCCATAGCTATTATTTAACTCTAGTCCATGATCATGCAAAACAACTATGCTATATTTTTGCATAAACAATTATATTATGTCAAATGTGATTTATTAGAGTTGGAATCAACTTAAAATCATTTCTAGATAATTTCTAATATTTATTTGAAGTCAGAAAAGTCCCTGCCTTGTTATTTTTATCATTTAAATTTAATTTCGAATTTGGACATGAGGCCAGTGCCATTATTTAGACAATTTCATGAGGTTTCCAAATATATAAAATTTGCTAAATTTGGTTTAGTAGAATTTAAACTATTTAAATTATAGTAAGGGACCAGTATTGAAAAGTTGCTGAAACAATTTAATTCAAAAAGGAGAAATGGGCTTAGGCGGGAAAGGAAATGGGCCAGAATAGTTTAAATTGCGAAACTGGCCCAGCCCAGTAACGCTTCAGCGCGCCACCGCCAGCTGACAGCGGGACCCGTTGGTCAGTCTGTAATCAACCCGAAACGGTACCTGGCAGCGTGCGCCGTTAGATCAGACCGTGGATCGACGCCGAGCGTCGTCGTCGTCGACGGGGGAGAAGGGGTGCTGCGCCGGCGAGGTAGGGGGTCGGAGAGCGCAGGAGGTCGCCGGCGGTCGAGGGCGGTGGTCGAGGAGTCGTTGGCGAGGGCGAATAGGACCCGGTATGGCGGAGCTTGGGGAGGCGTGGATCGTCGACGGTGAGGAGCTACTGTGGCGGCGGTTTCCGGCCAAATTCCGGCGAGAGGCTAATCGAGGAGAGGAAGGTGTTGGGGAGGATCAGAAGGATGAGAGCAACGTGTTGGTGTGAAGGATTTGAGCGCGGGAGCTCTCCTTTTATAGGGGGTTGAGGTGCTGCGGGTGCCCGTGGGAGGTCGTCCATGGCGCCGGCGTCTGGAGCGGCGAAGGGGCAAGCTAGGGAGCTCGTCGAGTAGGCGACGGCTAGGAGATGCTCTGGGTGTAGCCGTAGCGTCCAGGGCGCGATAGGGTTGCTCGAGCGCTTGCGCTTTGTACCCCAGTACTTGCGGCATGATTCCGGCGAGGACGACGGTGACGAGGCAGCCGCAGAACTCGAGCATGTCTAGTGGCTAGAGGGCGTGGAGGGGTTCTCGACGCAGTGGTAGCCTGTGCAGGGGAGGAGTAGGGCGCCGAGCGCAGGTGTACCGGCGTCCCGAGCGTGGTCACCGCGCGATCACCACATGCCTGGCATGGTTCGGGCGTGTCTGCGCGTCGTTTGGCCAGTATCGTGCCCGTTTCGATCCAGGGAGGGTACAGGCATAGTCCTTGTGCATTGGAGAAGCTACTAGACATGGTGCTGCTGAGGGAGAGGGGCTAGAGAGAGGGACAAATGGTGGCGGCATGGGTACTTGGCATGGCCATATTTGATCATGGCACCACTTGGTGTAGGTATGCAGTGCATAGGTTGATGCAGGGAGGGTACCAAAGTGTGATGATCATCCAAATAAAGTGGTGGAGTCTAAAACCCAGTGTGTAAAGGAGTGTATGTTCAAATCCATATGTTGCCTGCAAGGTGTTCGATGATATGGCCGCATGAAGAAAATGTTTGAATTTTGCAATTCTTTTTGGTGGAGTTCATTTATATAATTAGTGTGTTGGAATGGTGGTGGTGGTGCTCATTTTGGTGAAGGTTTACAAGAATTCCAAAATGTGCTCATCTTCACATAGTTTCAAAGTCTCCACTTGTCAATCTTATTCTGGTCAACCTAGTCAATATTATCCATGATGGTCAACATGAAAGTTGTTGACCTTCATGTGGTCTTGGATGACATGGTCATAGTTGACCAAGTTTAGTTGAAGAAAAGTCAAAGCCAGAGGGGTAAAGAGGGGAACATTTTATAAAGTGACAAAATGACCATTATCACATGTATGTTGAATTTGAGTTTTGCTTTGATTTAATTCTTGATCCAATGATGCAATTGTGTTAGTTTATCATATTGAAGTATTTTAGAAGCAATGGGGCAAGCAAATTTGGCCTTGGTGAAGGATTTGCATTTTGGCATATGTGTATGTGAGTGAATTTTGGGAATTCTCTCCCTATTTGATTTCTATCCATTTGATTTGACTTTGGTTGACTCTAATGTGGTTCTTATGAGTTTAGAAACATTTTAAGAGCATTGAAACTAACTCAAATGGTCTTGTTCAAAGATTTGCAAAATTGGCTTTAACACATAAGAGATGAGGTGTAAATTTTAATAATCTTGTCAAGGGTTGTATCTTGCTTCACTTGGGCATGGGTTAGGGTCCATTTAGTGTTATAATAGGTTTAGAGATGATGCCACACCATTTGGTCAAGGTTTAAAGACATAGGTCAATGTTTGATGAATTGGCTATGTGGCACATAGGCTTATATGCATAGGTGGTATTTTATTTTTAATTTGACTTGGTTTGGCCCAATTGGTTTTGTTGAATGTTGAAATGATATTTGGAGGTGATCCAACCATTCACAACAAGTCCTAGGGTTAGTTTTCTTAAATTCACATATTTGCTATTTAGCTCTCATATGCCTCTATGGCATTTTTAGTTTTCTTTTTATTCTTTTTGGTTTCACCCTAGAAATGAATTAAGAAGTACTACATAAGTTTTATAAAGCTTTTCCAATCCTTTAAGTGAAGTGAAAAGGTTTAGGGTAAATATTTATAATTGTAGCCATAGGCACATATGCCTTTTTCCTATTTAATTTCCTTTTATTTTATTTTCACTAGAATGATGAGAAGAGGGGTGAGTCTTTAGGGTTTATGATTATTTCAATTACTCATAACAAGCAATCATGGCAATAGCACAAGCATTATGCAAGATTATTACTTACCAAGCTTAATTTAATAAAAGTTTTTGTTGGTTCCAAAATTTGGAACTAGGGAACTTTGTTTGTTTTGTGTTGTATTTTCTGGGATGTTACAAACCCTTCCCCCTTAAACAAATCTAAGGTGTGGAGCTTCTAATAAAACATCAATGCTTTGTCTAAGGATATTTGTGTTGATTACATTACGCACCATACTTAATGCAATTTTCTTGTTTGCAACTTAATACTGGAAGGGGGAACCTGAAGGTGGACTTTTTAGGCATAGATGCATGCTGGATGGCGGTCTATGTTCTTTGTCGTAATGCCCTGATTAAATCTCATAGTGATCATCATGATATGTATATGAATCTTTATTTGTCAATTGCCCACCGTAATTTGTTCATCCAACATGCTATTTATCTTATTAGAGAGACACCACTAGTGAACTGTGGACCCCGATCCATTCTTTTACATCTGAAATACAATCTACGCAACTGTTCTCTGTTGTTCTTCGCAAACAAACATCATTCTCCACACCATACGTTTAATCCTTTGTTTTCAGCAAGCCGGTGAGATTGACAACCTCACTTTAAGTTGGGGCAAAGTACTGTGATTGTGTTGTGCAGGTTCCACGTTGGCGCTGGAATCACTGGTGTTGCGCCGCACTACACTCCTCCACCAACAACCTTCACGTGGCCTTCATCTCCTACCGGTTCGATAACCTTGGTTTCTTACCGAGGGAAAACTTGCTGTTGTACGCATCACACCTTCCTCTTGGGGTTACCAACGGACGTGTGCTTCACGCGTTATCAAGCTCTTTTTCTGGCGCCGTTGCCGGGGAGGTCAAGACGCGCTGCAAGGGGAGTCTCCCACATCCAATCTCTTTACTTTGTTTATTGTCTTGCTTTACTTTATTTTATTTACTGTCTTGTTTGCTTTATATCAAAAACACAAAGAAATAGTTGCTTTACTTTATGTCTTGTTTACTTGCTCTATATCAAAAACACACACAAAATTAGTTACTTGTTTTTACTCTATTTTATTATGTTTGCTTAGTTTACTTTTATTACTGCTACAATGGGTACTCCCGAAAATACTAAGTTGTGTGATTTCACTAGCACAAATAATAATGATTTTATATGTACTCCTATTGCTCCACCTGCTACTACAGCAGAATTTTATGAAATTAAACCTGCTTTACTGAATCTTGTTATGAGAGAGCAATTTTCTAGTGTTAGTACTGATGATGCTGCTGCCCATCTTAATAATTTTGTTGAACTTTGTGAAATGCAAAAGTATAAGGATGTAGATGGTGATATTATAAAACTGAAATTGTTTCCTTTCTCCTTAAGAGGAAGAGCTAAAGATTGGTTGCTTTCTTTGCCTAAAAATAGTATTGATTCATGGACTAAATGTAAAGATGCTTTTATTGGTAAATATTATCCTCCTGCTAAGATTATATCTTTGAGAAGTAGCATTATGAATTTTAAGCAATTTGATAATGAACATGTTGCTCAAGCATGGGAGAGAATGAAATCTTTGGTAAAGAATTGCCCTACCCATGGACTAACTACTTGGATGATCATCCAAACCTTTTATGCAGGATTGAATTTTTCCTCGAGGAACCTATTGGATTCAGCTGCTGGAGGTACTTTTATGTCCATCACCTTAGGCGCCGCAACAAAGCTTCTTGATGATATGATGATAAATTACTCTGAATGGCACACTGAAAGAACTCCTCAAGGTAAGAAGGTAAATTCTGTTGAAGAAACCTCTTCTTTGGGTGATAAGATTGATGCTATTATGTCTATGCTTGCAAATGGTAGATCTCATGTTGATCCTAATAATGTTCCTTTAGCTTCATTGGTTGCTCAAGAAGAGCATGTTGATGTGAATTTCATTAAGAATAATAATTTCAACAACAATGCTTATAGAAATAATTATGGTAACAACAACTATAGGCCATATCCTTCTAATAATGGTAGTGGTTATGGTAATTCTTATGGTAATTCTTACAACAATAATAAGAGTGTACCCTCTGGTCTTGAAGTCATGCTTAAAGAATTTATTAGTACACAAACTGCTTTTAATAAATCTGTTGAGGAAAAGCTTGGTAAAATTGATGTTCTTGCTTCTAAGGTTGATAGTCTTGCTCTTGATGTTGATCTTTTAAAACTGAAAGTTATGCCTGATGAAGTTAAAGATGCTAAGTTTGCTAAAACAAATGCCATACAAGTTCGAATTAATGATAATATTAGAATGTTGGCTGAATTGCATGCTAGGTGGGATAGAGAAGAAAAAGAAAAACTTGCTAAAGAGAATAATGTAGCTAAAGTTTGGACTATTACCACCACTAGTAATGTTGATTCTTCACATGTTGCTAAACCTCCTACTATCAATGGTAAAATAATTGGTGTTGGCAATGTTTCTACTCCTAGTACAAAGCGTGCAAAATTGCCTGAAACTGCTGAAACTGTTTGTGATAATAGTGCTGAAATTTTTCAGAATGCTGTAGATCATAATGGTTTAGATTTTGATGATTGTCATATTACTGAAGTTATTAAGTTCTTACAAAAACTTGCTAGAAGTCCTAATGCTAGTGCTATAAATTTAGCCTTTACAAAACATATTACAAATGCTCTCATTAAAGCTAGGGAAGAGAAATTAAAACTTGAAGCTTCTATTCCTAGGAAGTTGGAAGATGGTTGGGAGCCCATCATTAAGATGAAATTCAATGATTTTGATTGTAATGCTTTATGTGATCTTGGTGCAAGTATTTCTGTTATGCCTAAGAAAATTTATGATATGCTTGACTTGCCACCATTGAAAAATTGTTATTTGGATGTTAATCTTGCTGATAATTCTATAAAGAAACCTTTGGGGAGGATTGATAATGTTCGCATTACGGTTAACAATAACCTTGTCCCCGTTGATTTTGTTGTCTTGGATATTGAATGCAATGCATCTTGTCCTATTGTCTTGGGAAGACCCTTTCTTCGAACTGTTGGTGCTGTTATTGATATGAAAGAAGGAAATATTAAGTATCAATTTCCTCTCAAGAAAGGTATGGAACACTTCTCTAGAAAGAGAATGAAGTTGCCTTTTGATGCTATTATTAGAACAAATTATGATGTTGATGCTTCTTCTCTTGATGTTACTTGATTCACACTTTCTGCGCCTAGCTGAAAGGCGTTAAAGAAAAACACTTCTTGGGAGATAACCCATGGTTTTATTTTACTACTGTATTGTTGAGTCTTGGAAGTTGTTACTACTGTAGCAACCTCTCCTTATCATGTTTTTGTGCCAAGTAAAGTCTCTATAGTAAAGTTGATACTAGATTTGGATTACTGCAGAAACAGATTTGCTGTCTGTCACGAATTTGCGTAGATCTCTCTGTAGAAGAATCAAAAAATCTGCCAATTTACGTGCGTGATCCTCAGATATGTACGCAACTTTCATTAGTTTTGAGTTTTTCCATCTGAGCAAGTTAAGTGCCTCAGAAAAATTTGTCTTTACGGACTGTTCTGTTTTGACAGATTCTGCCTTTTATTTCGCATTGCCTCTTTTGCTATGTTGAATGGATTTCTTTGTTCCATTAACTTTCAGTAGCTTTGTGCAATGTCCAGAAGTGTTAAGAATGATTATGTCACCTCTAAATGTGTGAATTTTTGATTATGCACTAACCCTCTAATGAGTTTGCTTAAAGTTTGGTGTGGAGGAAGTTTTCAAGGGTCAAGAGAAGAGGATGATACACTATGATCAAGAAGAGTGAAAATTCTAAGCTTGGGGATGCCCCCGTGGTTCATCCCTGCATATTTCAAGAAGACTCAATCATCTAAGCTTGGGGATGCCCAAGGCATCCCCTTCTTCATCGACAACTTATCAGGTCACTTCTAGTGAAACTATATTTTTATTCCATCACATCTTATGTTCTTTACTTGGAGCGTCTGTTTATTTTTGTTTTTGTTTTGATTTGAATAAAGTTGGATCCCAGCAATCTTTGTATTGGAGATATACATGCTCCGCTTTTTCATTTGAACACTTGTGTTCTTAGTTATGCTTTAATGTTCATGGCGAAGGCTGAAAACTGCTTCGTTAATTGCTATTTGGTTGGAATCAGAAAATGCTTCATATGGTTTTGAATAATTTGATACTTGGCAATTGTTTTGAGCTCTCATAGATCATTTTTAAGCTCTTGCATCATGTAGTTTAAATCTATTAGTGGAGAACTACCGTAGAGCTTGTTGAAATTTGGTTTGCATGATTGGTCTCTCTAAGGTCTAGATATTTTCTGGTAAAAGTGTTTGAACAACAAGGAAGACAGTGTAGAGTCTTATAATGCTTGCAATATGTTCTTGTGTAAGTTTTGTTGTACCTGTTCATACTTGTGTTTGCTTCAAACAACCTTGCTAGCCAAAGCCTTGTACTGAGAGGAAATGCTTCTCGTGCATCCAAACACCTTGAGCCAAAACCCATGCCATTTGTGTCCACCATAACTACCTATATGTGGTATTTTTCTGCCATTCCAAAGTAAATTACTTGAGTGCTACCTTTAAAATTTCATTCCTTTGTCTTTGCAATATATAGCTCATGGGAAAATAGCTTAAAAACTATTGTGGTGATGAATATGTAGCTATGTATCTTAGTTCTTATAAGTTGCTTGTTGAGCGGTAACCATGTTTCTGGGGACGCCATCAACTTTTTACACCTTTGTTGAATATCATGTGAGTTGCTATGCATGTTCGTCTTGTCTGAAGTAAGGGTGATTTATCATGATCAAATAGTTTGAGTATGCATATTGTTAGAGAAGAACATTGGGCCGCTAACCAAAGCCATGTATCATGGTGGAAGTTTTCAGTTTGGACATTAATCCTCAATCTCTTATGAGAATATTATCTGTTGTTGAATGCTTATGCATTAAAGAGGAGTCCATTATCTGTTTTCTATGTTGTCCCGGTATGGATGTCCTTAGTTGAGATCTATCAAAAACGAGAAATCAAATGCGATTTATCTCCTTGGACCTTTGTACAGGCGGCATAGAGGTACCCCTTTGTGACACTTGGTTGAAACATATGTTATGCAATGATAATCCATGTAAATCCAAGCTAATTAGGACAAGGTGCGGGCACTATTGGTATTCGATGCATGAGGCTTGCAACTTGTAGGAAGTTTTATGCATAACACATATGAATTATTACTACCGTTGACAAAATTGTTTCTATGTTTTCAAAATAAAAGCTCTAGCACAAAAATAGTAATCCATGCTTCCCTCTGCGAAGGGCCATTCTTTTACTTTATGTTGAGTCAGTTTACTTACTCCTTTCTATCTTAGAAGCAAACACTTGTGTCAACTGTGTGCATTGATTCTTACATGTTTACTTATTGCACTTGTTATATTACTTTATGTTGACAATTATCCATGAGATATACATGTTATAAGTTGAAAGCAATTGCTGAAACTTAATCATCCTTTGTGTTGCTTCGAAACCTTCTACTTTGAATCTATTGCTTTATGAGTTAGCTCTTATGCAAGTCTTTTTGATACTTGTCTTGAAAGTACTATTCATGAAAAGTTTTGCTATATGATTCAGTTGTTTAGTCATTATCTTTTGTTAGCAATCTATTGCTTTGAATCACTCCATTCACTTCATATGCTTTACAATAATGTTGATCAAGATTGTGTTGGTAGCATGTCACTTTAGAAATTATTGTTGTTATCGTTTACCTACTCGAGGGCGAGTAGGAACTAAGCTTGGGGATGCTTGATACGTCTCCAACGTATCTATAATTTCTTATGTTCCATGCTAGTTTTATGACAATACCTACATGTTTTGTTCACACTTTATGATGTTTTGATGCATTTTCCCGCACTAACCTATTAACAAGATGCCGCGGTTGTTTTGCTGTTTTTGGTTTCGAAATCCTAAAGGAAATATTCTCGGGACGAAATCAACGCCCAGGGTCTTATTTTTCCACGGAGCTTCCAGAAGACCGAAGGGGATACGAAGTGGGGCCACGAGGAGCCGCCACCATAGGGCGGCGCGGCCAAGGAGGGGCCCGCGCCACCCTATGGGGTGGGCCCCTCGTGAGCCCCCCTGCGCTGCCCTTCCGCCTACTTAAACTCTCCGTCGCGAAAACCCTAGTACCGAGAGCCACGATACGAAAAGTTCCAGAGCCGCCGCCGCCAATCCCATCTCGGGGGATTCAGGAGATCGCCTCCGGCACCACTACAAGAAAAGTTCTGATAGACAACGTCCCAAAATCGTCAACTAAGGGGCATTTTTCGTCGCCTATGGGCCTAACCCGACGATATGGGTTCTGTTGTCGAAACTGCGTCAGGCAAAGTCCAACGACGATTTTTTCGGTCCGTCGCGCTTGGGCGCCCTTCCGCCACGGAAAATCGGACCGTTGCGGAAGTGTTTTCGGGAGCCCGTTGACTGCTGACGTCATGCAAACCGACACGTGGCGACGCGTTAATCGCGTTAACGACGTTAACCTGAAACCCCGTGGTAGATGGTAGGCCCACACGAGGCCTGCCACGTCTTAAGCGGGCCGGGCCGATGACATAGTTTGACCGGTCAACTATATAGCTGGGCTGGTCCATTAGTTACGTGGGCCGGGCCTAACCTCTAAGGTTGACTGGTCAAAACTTAAATGGGCCGCCCATTTAACATGTGGGGTCCACCTTACAAGAATCGGTCCGGCCCAAGAAGCAAGTGGGGGCCAAAAACACAGTGGGTCCCACTTTCCCCGTTAAAAGGCCGCCCATTTAGTGTGTGGGGTCCACCGTATAGAAGTGGGCCGCCCAACAAGCTAGTGGGGCCAAAACACGTGGGTCCCACTTTCCAGGGTCGCCCATTTAGTTTGTGGGGTCCACCATATAGCAGTGGGCCGGCCCAACAAAATAGTGGGTCGGCCAAAACACAGTGGGTCCCACTTTCCCGTTAAAGGGCCGGCCCATTTAGTATGTGGGGCCCACCATATATGGTCGGCCCACCAAGATAGCGGGTCGGCCAAAACACATGTGGGTCCCACATTCATGTTAATGGGCTTGGCCCATTTGGTATGTGGGGTCCACCATATAGAAAGTGGGCCGCCCAACAAGATAGTGGTCGGCCAAAAACACAAAGTGGGTCCCACCTTCCTACTAAAGGGTCCCATTTGGTGTGTGGGGTCCACCATATAGAAAGTGGGCCGCCCAACAAGATAGCGGGTCGGCTAAAACACAGGTGGTCCCACCTTCCTATTAAAGGGCCGGCCCATTTACCATGTGGGACCACCATAGAGCAAGTGGGCCGGCCCAATAAGCATGTGGAGCCCATTATCGTGTAACCGGGCCGGCCTACTAAAGAAGTGGGCCGGCCCAAAATGAAAGTGGGTCCCACACTACTGTAAGTGGGCCGGCCCAATCTGTTGTAGGGCCCTACTTGTTTGACTAGTCAACTTGCATTAAATTTCATGAGCCTAAAATCTGATTTCAATGATACACACAAGTACATACACAAATAAAACAAATAGGAAAATTACAAGGCAATTAATGTGCCCAAATAAAAAAATTACATAGAATCATTGAGGACTTCTATTAGCATCATCAATAACACGTTGACATTTGGCAATCGCCTTGATTGAATCTTGTGTACTCTTTGTCAACATATCAGCTACAGATCTTAAAGCAGCAATACCATGTCTTTTATAAAGTACAGCCTTGAGATATTTACTGTCTGATGAAAGAAATGGTCTAGGTTGACGGCTATGAGAAGATGCATCAGAAGAAAGATCAGAACTTTTTGTGGGCCTCACTGGTAATGAAGATTGCTTCATCACAACTGCATTCTGATAATAATGCAAAAAGAGTTAAACGATGAACTATGCAAACATTTATTATGCAATGTAGATATAAGATAATAACAAGTTGCATAAATAAGACATGTATGGAACTTGTACTAAGCACAAACTTACATCATAATGTTGCACAGGGTCGCTACAGATCCTTTTTTGGCGACTATCTTCTAATGATGACTGCTTCATTAAAACTGCATTCTGGTAACATTGTAAACATAGTTACAACAATTAACTATTCAAACATGTATTACGCAATGTAGAGATCAGATAACAGCATGTAGCAGAAATAAGCACAAGATAAGATAAGATGCATGTACTAAGCACATACTGGCTCACTGCAGGTCCTTCTCTTGCGTGCACTAGTCGTGGTCAACATGCCTATCATTTTAGGTTCAGCCATCAAGTGAAATGCTAATCCTCCTGCTCCATTGTCCTTAATCTGTGTTTAGATATCACATTTAAGACCAAGTCAGCTGGTTTCAAATAACAAAAAACTTGAGCTGCCAAATGAATAAGCCAATATTTACCAGATATCAGATTAAAACCAACTAGATGTTGCTTTGCATGAGATACGAATTTCAGACATTCAGATTTAGAGTAGGGTAATGCCAAGGTTTTACACATAAAGTAAACTGGCATTAAGAATGACCAAATGTCAGGTTCAAATCACCCTCGAAGTTTCTCCAAGACAAGCATATCAAATAGGCAGAAACATAGTAAAGCATGAATGGCATTGCTATGGCAGGGTTCCAAGTGTTAATCTCTTGCATAAGGAACAATGCATATAGGTTATAGATAATAACGGAAGTAAACTGCCAAAATTACCAACCACGAACTCAGATTCCAACCTTACCTAGCGTCCCCGCTGTTAATGTTGGATGTTCTAATAAGTGGTTCGCATGATCAATCCCTAGGAAAAATAACATTGACAAGTCAGTCTACGATAATACAAAGACCAGACATGCACGCAGCAATAACTATATAAGCTAAAGACGAGGTATAAGAGCAAGCAGATTGGAAATGCACATAGCATGATTATAAAAGCAGTGTGAGAATAGCAGACACGAGAAAACAGCTAGCGGTGAGCTAATGACGTGGTATAAGAACAAGCAGATTGGAAATGCCCATAGCACGACTATAAAAGCAGTGCGACAATAGCATGCAGTACAAAAACAGTTGGCAGCAAATGAATGGGTACAAGGCTATAAATATGTGGATGCACACAGGTGTCAGTAGAATGAACAGGATGGTAGCGACCGGATAATGCTTTTGTACTGTACAATATTTAAACAAACTTCATGCGAAGCAACACATCAAGAAAGTTAACGGCATATGAGATCTGCAAATAACTACACAAAACATGGCTAAAGAAACACCGCGATCTAACGGGCCAGCGTACTAACCAAGCTGCGGCGGGGTGGACGGGGGCGGCAACTTGCATTCCAGCGGCGGCGAACGCGGGAGACGATGAATCGACCCTGTTTCAGTAGAAGCGGGCGTTAGTGAAGCAGATCTGGTTGGCTGGCAAGGTATTCGGTGAAGTTGATACAGCCGCTGCGGCGAGGTAGTCGGTGGCGAGGTCGGCGGTGAAGCAGATCCGTCGGTGGCGAGGTCGGCGGTGAAGCAGATCCGTCGGTGACGAGGGCGGCGGGGGAGCGGATCAGGTGGGTGGACAGCCAACACGATCAAGGCTACGCTGTGGAGGAGTATGCCGGCGGCGAAGCAGATCTAGTACTGTAGAGAGTCAGAGCTTTGGCGTGTGAGAGTATTTTTGAGCTAATGGGGCGAATGGTTGGTGGGTGGGTGTGGGCCTGTGGGGAGGGTTCGGGATCTAGGCAAGATATTTCATTGTTACCGAATGAGCCCTCCATGGTCGGTGGGTTGTAGCTTCCGGACCAGGGTTAAAAGGGTAAAACTGGTCACGGGATTTTCGAATGGATGCGGCGGGATGATTTGGCGCGCGGCCGAAATTTTCAGTTTCAAGCTACGAGCAGAACGACAAAAATAATGTTCTTCCCCAGGGAGCTCTCATTTCTTCCTCTTCTCTTTCTCTCTCGAGTCTCTCCCACTCCCCCGGCTCCTCTCCCCCTTCTCTCCGGCGGCCTCGCCGGCCGGAGACGAGGCCGACTTCTCTCTGTATATTGTACACCCTCCGAACTAAATTAATTGATTCAACTTTCCTTAGACGTGTATGTATCTAGAGTAAAAACATGTGTGGATACATCCATATTTAGATAAGCAAAGTTGAGTCAGCTAATTTGGATCCGAGGGAGTTAGTGTTGTTGTAAGCTTAGATCCAGTGTTTCCCATGAGCAGAATGGCGCAATGGAGTCGGGGATCTCGTCATCGGCTTCAGATCTGGCCTATGGTGAATCTGGCGGATCTTGCCGGCCAAACCCCGATCTGGTGCCATCAATGTGATGGCGCTAACGGTGAGGCTTGCTTTGGTCAGTGCTTCAGATCTGGCCAATGGGGAAGTCAAGCTGCTAAAGTTCACAAGCTCGGGGCATACGACGGCGTCATCCGTCTTGCCCGTGCACATCTTGGACTTTCAGCGGCCCTTCTCAGAGCCAATATGCCGTTGCTGAGGCCCTTCTTCTCCTTCGTCCTGGCGACTACCGGCGACACCGTCCCAAGTGGTGCGTCCCCGGCGACGGAGTTGCTGGAAAGGATGCGGAGCAGAGATCTGATGTGCGGTCGAGAAGGACTCGATTGATTTTCTTCTATATGTTTTGGGGTCCTTTTTGTAAAGTTGCAGGTTCTATTAGTTATTGTCTAGTACTTTTGGTCCTCTATGTAATTTTTTGGACTAGTTTCCATTGGCACTGATAAACTTGAATTTTGACAAGTTCACGGGGAAAAAAATTCCTTTGCACATATGGCCTATCATGTATAAACATTCTTGAGATTTAAACTATATGTAATGTGCCATGCATTAACCCTAAACCATATATATGTAACTAACCCTAGCTGATCAAACCCTACTTAATTAAAACAAATAACCCTAAACTATACGCATGCACTTTATGCGCAAAGGCGCGGGTGCCTCTAATAATGTGTGTGCGCACTCGATCGATGATCCCTAAACCTTATACAACCCTGAAACCCTAATCCCTAATCCCTAAACCCTAAACACCCTAAACACTAAACCCTAGACCCTAAACCCTAACCCTAACCCTAAACCCTAATTAAACCCTATATATAGGCCAACGACACTTAATTGTGCATCAAGCAGGCCAGGGGTGCCTCGCGGTCCTCTAATTAAATTAAATGTGCCATGCATTAACCCTAAACCATATATATGTAACTAACCATAGCTAATCAACCCTACTTAATGAAAACACATAACCCTAAACTATACTAGCTATAACCCGATCTAATAAAAACATGCTCTATATATAGCAGCTAGCTAGCAAACCGTAGATTAACACCAATTAATATATACATGGCCTATATCGATCATGTTGTATAACATATCCCTGAGATTCATTAATTAATTATATAATTATCGTGATAAATTAATTAACTTTAATTTTGACAAGTTCTCTCGAATGAAAACACATTTGATTAAGTTGCCTCATAATATATATATATATATATATAATTAGTGTGCATGCATGGCCTACCATGCATTCGTGCATATATTTTAATGTATATTTGAACATATTCTTGGGGATTTCAATCTCTCTCTCTCTCTCGATCATCTATATATCGTTGGTGGCCCAAAAAACACACATATATATGCATGCAATTTATGCGTAAAGGCGCGGGTGCCTCTAATAAATCGATCGATGATCCCTAAACCTTAAACAACCCTAAAACCTTAAATCCCTAATCCCTAAACCCTAAACACCCTAAACACTAAACCCTAAACCCTAAACGTACCCTAACCCTAACCCTAACCCTAACCCTAAACCCTAGCTAATCCTAAACCCCAATTAAACCCTATGTATAGGCCAACGACACTTAATTGTGCATCGATCGAGCGGGTCATGGGTGCCTCGTGATCCTCTAATAAAATTAAATGTGCCATGCATTAACCCTAAACCATATATAGGTAACTAACCCTAGCTAATTAACCCTACTTAATTAAAACACATAACCCTAAACTATACTAGCTAGCTATAACCCAATCTAATAAAAACATGCTCTATATATAGCAGCTAGCTAGCAAACCGTAGATTAACACCAATTAAAATATACATGGCCTATATCGATCATGTTGTATAACATATCCCTGAGATTCATTAATTAATTATATAATTATCGTGATAAATTAATTAACTTGAACTTTGACAAGTTCTCTCGAATGAAAACACATTTGATTAAGTTGCCTCATAATATATATATAATTAGTGTGCATGCATGGCCTACAATGCATTCGTGCATATATTTTAATGTATATTTGAACATATTCTTGGGGATTTCAATCTCTCTCTCTCGATCATCTATATATCGTTGGTGGCCCAAAAAACACACATATATATGCATGCACTTTATGCGTAAAGGCGCGGGTGCCTCTAATAATGTGTGTGCGCACTCGATCGATGATCCCTAAACCTTAAACAACCCTAAAACCCCTAAATCCCTAATCCCTAAACCCTAAACACCCTAAACACTAAACCCTAAACCCTAAACCCTAACCCTAACCCTCTACCCTAGCTAACCCTAAACCCTAATTAAACCCTATGTATAGGCCAACGTCACTTAATTGTGCATCGAGCAGCCCAGGGGTGCCTCGCGGTCCTCTAATTAAATTAATTGTGCCATGCATTAACCCTAAACCATATATATGTAACTAACCCTAGCTAATTAACCCTACTTAATTAAAACACATAACCCTAAACTATACTAGATATAACCCGATCTAATAAAAACATGCTCTATATATAGCAGCTAGCTAGCAAACCGTAGATTAACACCAATTAAAATATACATGGCCTATATATATCGATCATGTTGTATAACATATCCCTCAGATTCATTAATTAATTATATAATTATCGTGATAAATTAATTAACTTGAATTTTGACAAGTTCTCTCGAATGAAAACACATTTGATTAAGTTGCCTCATAATATATATATAATTAATTAGTGTACATGCATGGCCTACCATGCATTCGTGCATATATTTTAATGTATATTTGAACATATTCTTAGGGATTTCAATCTCTCTCTCGATCATCAATATATCGTTGGTGGCCAAAAAACACACACATATATATATACGCATGCAATTTATGCGTAAAGGCGCGGGTGCCTCTAATAATGTGTGTGCGCACTCGATCGATGATCCCTAAACCTTAAACAACCCCTAAAACCTTAAATCCCTAATCCCTAAACCCTAAACACCCTAAACACTAAACCCTAGACCCTAGACCCTAACCCTAACCCTAACCCTAAACCCTAGCTAACCCTAAACCCTAATTAAACCCTATGTATAGGCCAACGACACTTAATTGTGTGCATCGAGCAGGCCTGATACGTCCAATTTGCATCACTATTTTGTATCATAATTTGCTGTTATTCATTGATATATTTCATATTGGGATACAATACTTATGTTATTTCATCTATTTTGCATGTTTCATCATCATTGGAGGATCAAACACCGGAGCCAGGATTCTGCTGGAAAAAGCACCGTCAGAACGCAATATTTCGGAAGATCAACTGTGGAAGGGAATTTCACGTAAATTCCTATTTTTCCAGATGACGGAGGGAGCCAAAAGGGGGAGCAGAGAGGAGCCACTGTGGGCCCAGACCACAGGGCGGCGCGGCCCAAGGCCTGGCCGCGCCACCCTGTGCTCTGGGGGCCCCACAGCCCCTTTCGCCTCCTTTTCTTCGCGTACTCCTTCGTCCCGAAAACCTAGAGGGATCCTCACGAAGGGTTACAGCCGCCTCTGCGGGGTGGAGAACACCAGAGAGAAAAGAGCTCTCCGGCGGGCAGGAATCCGCCGGGGAAATTCCCCCCGGAGGGGGAAATCGACGCCATCGCCATCGTCATCGAGCGGGACATCATCTCCATCATCATCATCATCATCATCTCCACCATCTACACCGCCATCACCACCGCTGCACCTCGTCATCGCTGTAACAATTCGGGTTAAATCTTGATTGTTTGATAGGGGAAACTCTCCCGGTGTTATTCTATACTTGTTGTAGATGCTATTGAGTGAAACCATTGAACCAAGGTTTATGTTCAGATTGTTATTCATCATCATATCACCTCTGATTGTATTCCATATGATGTCTCGTGAGTAGTTCGTTTAGTTCTTGAGGACATGGGTGAAGTCTAAATGCTAGTAGTGAATTATGGTTGAGTAATATTCAATGTTATGATATTTAAGTTGTGGTGTCATTCTTCTAGTGGTGTCGTGTGAACGTCGACTACACGACACTTCACCATTTATGGGCCTAGGGGAGTGCATCTTGTATTCGGTTGCTAATTGCGGGGTTGCCGGAGTGACAGAAACCTGAGCCCCCGTTAGTATATCGATGCAGGAGGGATCGCAGGATCTCAGAGTTTAAGGCTGTGGTTAGATTTATCTTAATTACTTTCTTGTAGTTGCGGATGCTTGCAAGGGGTATAATCACAAGTATGTATTAGTCCTAGGAAGGGCGGTGCATTAGCATAGGTTCACCCACACAACACTTATCAAAACAATGAAGATTAATCAGCTGTATGTAGCGAAAGCACTAGACTAAAATCCCCATGTGTCCTCAGGAACGTTTGGTCATTATAAGTAATCAAACCGGCTTGTCCTTTGTGCTAAAAAGGATTGGGCCACTCGCTGCAATTATTTCTCTCGCATTTTATTTACTTGTACTTTATTTATCTGCAATATCAAAACCCCCTGAATACTTGTCTGTGAGCATTTACAGTGAATCCTTCATCGAAACTGCTGCCAACACCTTCTGCTCCTCGTTGGGATCGACATTCTTACTTATCGAAGATACTACGATACACCCCCTATACTTGTGGGTCATCAAGACTATTTTCTGGCGCCGTTGCCGGGGAGTGAAGCGCTATTGGTAAGTGGAATTGGTAAGGAAATTTACTGTTTGTGCTGATTTTATTTCTGCCTGCTGCTATAAATCATTATGGAGAGATCTTCTCTTCAATTTCTATTTGGGAAATCTACTACTACTGCAACGGTAGTGGATGAAGCGCCAGGTGAGGAAGTAGTACCATATAAAATACCTATGAAAATTATTGAACGTGTTATGGATAACCGCTATGAAGGGGATGGAACTGTCCATCCTGGTGATCATTTACTGTTTTTGCATGAATTATGCGGGTTATTCAAATGTGCAGGTATTTCTATGAATGAAGTTAGAAAGAAACTATTCACTATATCGCTGTCTGGTAAAGCGGCGCACTGGTATAAATTGCTGAAGAATGGTGATTCTATTGATTGGGAGGACATTGTGCCTTTATTTTATTCCAAATTTTATCCTCCAAGTGAAATTCACAAAGATCGGAACCGCATATATAATTTTTGGCCTCATGATGGAGAGAGTATCGCCCAAGCTTGGGGGAGATTGAAGTCTTTAATGCTCAAATGCCCCATTCATGAGCTTCCTGGTAATGTTATTATTGATAATTTCTATGCAAGACTTTCTTTTCAAGACAAGACCTTGCTGGATACTTCTTGTTCTGGATCATTTACACGCAAGAATGAAGAGTTTAAAAGAGACCTTCTTGATCGGATCCAAGAAAATACTGAAGGATGGGAGAATGACAAAGATAGAGAATCAGGTATAATTTATGATTATAAATGCATTGAAGCTTTTATGGATACTGATAAATTTCGTAATATGAGTGCTACATATGGTCTTGATTCCCAAGTTGTTGCAAATCTTTATAGAGCTTTTGCCTCTCATTATGAACTGCCTAAGAAGAATTTTGATAAGTATCATGAACCGTATAAAGATAAAGTTGATTCATCTGTAAACAAATGTGTAGTGATTGAAACTGTTGATAATGTTATTCCTGAAGCTTATATTGAAAAAACTCCTTTCCCTGCTAAAATGAAGGAGTACTCTGTCATATCTAGTGCGGTTAATAAAAGTGAAAAGAAACCTAAAGAACCTGAAGAACAAATTAAAATTGAACCTGCTGTTGCTATAGTTAAAGATCTTGTGACTGAAAATGTGGAGGATGGTCATATTATTTTCTGTGAAGATGCTTCTAATATTGTTTCACATCCTAATAAATCCAAACAAGTTAGTGTTCCTATGCTATCTGTTAGAATTGGTGATCATTGCTATTATGGTTTATGTGATATTGGTGCAAGTGTTAGTGCTATTCCTTATGAACTTTACACGGAGATTATGCACGAAATTGGTTCTTGTGAACTTGAAGATATTGATGTGGTTATTCATCTGGCTAATAGAGAAACTATTTCTCCGATTGGTATTGTTCGAGATGTGGAAGTTCTATGTGGTAAGATTAAATATCCTGCTGACTTTTTGGTACTTGGTTCTGCTGCTAGTGATCATTGTCCTATCATTTTTGGTAGACCTTTTCTAAATACTTGTGGAGCTATTATAGATTGTAAGAAAGAGAAAATTTTGACTAGATTTGCTGGTGAACCTTATGAATTTAACTTTTCTAAATTTACCAAAACTCCTTATAAAGCTGACTTGCCTAGTAATGATTTTAAAATGGAGCAGTGTGCATCTATTGTTCTTGTTCCTAATAATCCTTTGCAGCAACATTTGGAGAATAGTGAAAGTGAAGCTTTTAGGAAAGAAAGAGATGAGCTTGAGGAAATTTTTCTTCGCCAACCTATTCTCAAGCATGATTTACCGGTGGAAGATTTGGGTACAACACCGCCACCAAAGGAAGATCCTGTTTTTGATTTAAAGCCTTTACCTGATAATCTTAAATATGCTCATATTGATGATAAGAAAATATATCCTGTTATTATTAGTTCTAAGCTTTCAGAGATTGAGGAAGAAAGGTTATTGGAAATATTGAAGAAACACCGAGGAGCTATTGGCTATACTCTTGATGATTTGAAAGGGATTTCTCCTTCTATTTGCCAACATGCTATTAATATGGAAGAAGATGCAAAGCCTGTTGTTGAACATCAACGTCGTCTAATTCCGAAGATGAAGGAAGTGGTAAGGAACGAGGTATTAAAACTTCTTGAAGCTGGTATTATATATCCTATTGCTGATAGTAGATGGGTTAGTCCTGTTCATTGTGTTCCTAAGAAAGGAGGAATGACTGTTGTGCCTAATGATAATGATGAGCTTATTCCTCAAAGAATAGTTGTAGGTTATAGAATGTGCATTGATTTTTGAAAAGTTAATAAAGTTACTAAGAAAGATCATTACCCTTTACCCTTTATTGATCAAATGCTAGAGAGGTTATCTAAAAATACTCATTTTTGCTTTCTTGATGGTTATTCTGGGTTTTCACAAATTGCTGTTAAAGCTAAAGATCAAGAGAAAACCACTTTTACTTGTCCTTATGGAACTTATGCTTATAGGCGTATGCCTTTTGGTTTATGTAATGCTCCTGCTACTTTTCAAAGATGCATGTCTGCTATTTTTCATGGTTTTTGCGAAAGTATTGTAGAGGTGTTCATGGATGATTTTTCTGTCTATGGGAATTCTTTTGATAATTGCCTGCGAAACCTCGATAAAGTTTTGCAGAGATGTGAAGAAACTAACCTTGTTCTTAATTGGGAGAAATGCCACTTTATGGTTAATGAAGGAATTGTATTGGGACATAAAATTTCTGAGAGAGGTATTGAAGTTGATAGAGCTAAAGTTGAAGCAATTGAGAAAATGCCCTATCCGAGGGATGTTAAAGGTATTCGTAGTGTTCTTGGTCATGCTGGGTTTTATAGGAGATTTATTAAAGATTTCTCTAAAATTTCAAAGCCTCTTACTAATCTTCTTCAAAAAGATGTACCTTTTGTTTTTGATGATGATTGTAAGGAAGCTTTTGAAACTCTAAAGAAAGCCTTAACAACTGCTCCTGTAGTTGAACCTCCTGATTGGAATTTGCCTTTTGAAATTATGTGTGATGCTAGTGATTTTGCTGTAGGCGCTGTTCTTGGACAGCGGGTAGATAAAAAATTAAATGTTATTCATTATGCTAGTAAGACTCTTGATGCTGCTCAAAGAAATTATGCTACAACTGAAAAAGAATTGTTAGCTGTAGTCTTTGCTTGTGATAAGTTTAGATATTGATACGTCTCCAACGTATCGATAATTTCTTATGTTCCATGCCACATTATTGATGATATCTACATGTTTTATGCACATTATATGTCATATTCGTGCATTTTCTGGAACTAACCTATTAACAAGATGCCAGTGCCACTGTTTTCGTTTTTGGTTTCGAAATCCTAGTAACGAAATATTCTCGGAATTGGACGAAATCAACGCCCAGGTTCCTATTTTTCCACGAAGCTTCCAACACCCGGAAGGACAGAGGGGGCCACAGCCCACCAGATGGCGGCGCGCCTAGGGCTGGCCCGCGCCCTTACCCCCGGCCGCCCTTCGCCCTCCGACGCTGCCCTTTCGCCTATATAAAGCCCCTGCATCGAAAACCCTAACGGAGGAAGCCACGATACGAGAAAAGTTCCAGAGCCGCCGTCATCGCGAAGCCAAGATCTGGGGGACAGGAGTCTCTGTTCCGGCACCCTGCCGGAGCGGGGAAGTGCCCCCGGAAGGCTTCTCCATCGACACCGCTGCCATCTCCACCGCCATCTTCATCACCGCTGCTGCTCCCATGAGGAGGGAGTAGTTCTCCATTGAGGCTCGGGGCTGTACCGGTAGCTATGTGGTTAATCTCTCTACTATGTACTTCAATACAATGATCTCATGAGCTGCTTTACATGATTGAGATTCATATGAGTTTTGTATCACAATTTATCTATGTGCTACTCTAGTGATGTGTTATTAAAGTAGTTCTATTCCTCCTGCATGTGTGCAAAGGTGACAGTGCGTGCACCGTGTTAGTACTTGGTTTATGCTATGATCATGATCTCTTGTAGATTGCGAAGTTAACTATTGCTATGATAATATTGATGTGATCTATTCCTCCTACATATGCATGAAGGTGACAGTGTGCATGCTATGCTAGTACTTGGTTTAGTCGTTTTGATCTATCTTACACTTAAGGTTACTTAAACATGAGCATTATTGTGGAGCTTGTTAACTCCGGCATTGAGGGTTCGTGTAATCCTACGCAATGTGTTCATCATCCAACAAAAGTGTAGAGTATGCATTTATCTATTCTGTTATGTGATCAACGTTGAGAGTGTCCACTAGTGAAAGTGTAATCCCTAGGCCTTGTCCCTAAATACTGCTGAGTTACTACTGCTTGTTTACTGTTTTACTGTGTTACTACTGCTGCAATACTACCACCATCAACTACACGCCAGCAAGCTACTTTTCTGGCACCGTTGCTACTGCTCATATATATTCATACCACCTGTATTTCACTATCTCTTCGCCGAACTAGTGCACCTATTTGGTGTGTTGGGGACACAAGAGACTTCTTGCTTTGTGGTTGCAGGGTTGCATGAGAGGGATATCTTTGACCTCTTCCTCCCTGAGTTCGATAAACCTTGGGTGATCCACTTAAGGGAAAACTTGCTGCTGTTCTACAAACCTCTGCACTTGGAGGCCCAACACTGTCTACAGGAAAGGAGGGGGAACGTAGACATCAAGCTACTTTTCTGGCGCCGTTGCCGGGGAGGAAAGGTAAAAGGTACTCACACTCCGGATCTCGGCTACTAAGCTATTTCCCGGCGCCGTTGTAAGTACTCAAAGCTATTTCCTTTAGACTCTGCAATTGCGACATTTGGTTTCTTGTTTACACTAGTTAGGCATAATGGAAAACAACAAAAATATGAGAGATCTTTATGAACTTTATCTTGAATTAGGACATGATGTGTTTGAAGAAAGAATTAAAAAACCCATGGAACTTTATATGCATGATAATGGGAATGTTATTAGTATGAATGCTTTGAACACCATTGTTGCTAATGCTATGGAAAATTCTAAGCTTGGGGAAGCTGGCTTTGATGAGCATGATATTTTTAGTCCCCCAAGCATTGAGGAGAAAATTTACTTTGATGATACTTTGCCTCCTATTTATGATGATTATAATGATAGTAGTCTTTTGTTACCACCTGTTATGGAGGATAAATTTGATTATGATTACAATATACCTCCTATATTTGATAGCTACTTTGTTGAATTTGCTCCCACTACAATTAATAAGAATGACTATGCTTATGTTGGGAGTAGTAATTATTTTATGCATGAGACTCATGATAAGAATGCTTTATGTGATAGTTATATTGTTGAGTTTGCTCATGATGCTACTGAAAGTTATTATGAGAGAGGAAAATATGGTTGTAAAAATTTTCATGTTACTAAAACACCTCTCTATGTGCTGAAATTTTTGAAGTTACACTTGTTTTATCTTCCTATGCTTGTTACTTTGCTCTTCATGAACTTGTTTATTTACAAGATTCCTATGCATAGGAAGCATGTTAGACTTAAATGTGTTTTGAATTTGCCTCTTGATGCTCTCTTTTGCCTCAAATACTATTTCTTGCGAGTGCATCATTAAAACTGCTGAGCCCATCTTAATGGCTATAAAGAAAAGAACTTCTTGGGAGATAACCCATGTGTTATTTTGCTACAGTACTTTGTTTTATATTTGTGTCTTGGAAGTTGTTTACTACTGTAGCAACCTCTCCTTATCTTAGTTTTGTGTTTTGTTGTGCCAAGTAAAGTTTCTATGTCAAAGTTGATGTTATATTTGGGATTGCTGCGCAGAAACAGCATTGCTGTCTGTCACGAATCTGGGCACAATTCTCTGTAGAAAATTCGAAAAAATCTGCCAATTTACGAGCGTGATCCTCAGATATGTACGCAACTTTCATTAGTTTTGAGTTTTTCCGTTTGAGCAAGTCTGGTGCCATTTCAAAATTCGTCTTTACGGACTGTTCTGTTTTTGACAGATTCTGCCTTTTATTTCGCATTGCCGCTTTTGTTAAGTTGAATGAGTTTCTTTGTTCCATTAACTTTCAGAAGTTTTGTGCAATGTCCAGAAGTGTTGAGAATGATTGTGTCACCTCTGAACATGTGAATTTTGATTATGCACTAACCCTCTAATGAGTTTGCTTGAAGTTTGGTGTGGCAGAAGTTTTCAAGGGTCAATAGAAGAGGGTGATATAATGTGATCGAGAAGAGTGAAAGGTCTAAGCTTGGGGATGCCCCCGTGGTTCATCCCTGCATATTTTAAGAAGACTCAAGCATCTAAGCTTGGGGATGCCCAAGGCATCCCCTTCTTCATCGACAACCTATCAGGTTTCTTCTAGTGAAACTATATTTTTATTCAGTCACATCTTATGTACTTTACTTGGAGCGTCTGTGTGCTTTTATTTTTGTTTTTGTTTTGTTATCTTAGTTCTCTGAATAAGTTCATCCTTGTGTGGGAGAGAGACACGCTCCGCTGGTTCGTATGAACACATGTGTTCTTAGCTCATAATATTCATGGCGAAGTTTCCTCTTCGTTAAATTGTTATATGGTTGGAATTGGAAAATGCTACATGTAGTAATTGGTAAAATGTCTTGGATAATGTGATACTTGGCAATTGTTGTGCTCATGTTTAAGCTCTTGCATCATATACTTTGCACCTATTAGTGAAGAAATACATAGAGCATGCTAAAATTTGGTTTGCATAATTGGTTTCTCTAAGGTCTAGATAATTTCTAGTATTGAGTTTGAACAACAAGGAAGACGGTGTAGAGTCTTATAATGTTTACAATATGTCTTTTATGTGAGTTTTGCTGCACTTGTTCATCCTTGTGTTTGTTTCAAATAAACCTTGCTAGCCTAAACCTTGTATCGAGAGGGAATACTTCTCATGCATCCAAATACTTGAGCCAATATTCATGCCATTTGTGTCCACCATACCTACCTACTACATGGTATTTCTCCGCCATTCCAAAGTAAATTGCTTGAGTGCTACCTTTAAACAATTCAAAAGTTATTACCTCTTATTTGTGTCAATGTTTTATAGCTCATGAGGAAGTATGTGGTGTTTTATCTTTCGATCTTGTCATTTACTTTTGACAGACTTTCACTAATGGACTAGTGGCTTCATCCGCTTATCCAATAATTTTGCAAAAAGAGCTGGCAATGAGGTTCCCAGCCTCAATTAATTAACTTGCATTAATAATTCTCTTCACATGTTTTGCTCTGATTTATCAGTAAGCAACTTAAATTTGCAAATAGACACTCCTCCATGGTATGTGAATGTTGGAAGGCACCCGAGGATTCGGTTAGCCATGGCTTGTGTAAGCAAAAGGTTGGGAGGAGTGTCACCCATAAATAAAGAAAAACTAAACTAAAGTACATGTGTAAACAAAAGAGAAGAGGGATGATCTACCTTGCTGGTAGAGATAACGTCCTTCATGGGAGCCGCTCTTGAAAGTCTGGTTGATGAGGTAGTTAGAGTACCCGCTACCATTCGTTGACAACAACAAACACCTCTCAAAACTTTACTTTTATGCTCTCTTGATGTTTTCAAAATAAAAGCTCTAGCACAAATACAGCAATCGATGCTTTCCTCATTGAAGGACCATTCTTTTACTTTTATTGTTGAGTCAGTTTACCTATCTCCTTCCACCTTAAGAAGCAAACACTTGTGTGAACTGTGCATTGATTCCTACATACTTGCATATTGCACTTGTTATATTACTTTATGTTGACAATATCCATGAGATATACATGTTATAAGTTGAAAGCAACCGCTGAAACTTAATCTTCCTTTGTGTTGCTTCAACACCTTTACTTTGATTTATTGCTTTATGAGTTAACTCTTATGCAAGACTTATTGATGCTTGTCTTGAAGTACTATTCATGAAAAGTCTTTGCTTTATGATTCAGTTGTTTACTCATGTCATTACCATTGTTTTGATCGCTGCATTCATCTCATATGCTTACAATAGTATGATCAAGATTATGATGGCATGTCACTTAAGAAATTATCTTTGTTATCGTTTTACCTGCTCGGGACGAGCAGAACTAAGCTTGGGGATGCTGATACGTCTCCAACGTATCGATAATTTCTTATGTTCCATGCCACATTATTGATGATATCTACATGTTTTATGCACATTATATGTCATATTCGTGCATTTTCTGGAACTAACCTATTAACAAGATGCCGAAGTGCCAGTTCCTGTTTTCTGTTTTTGGTTTCAAATCCTAGTAACGAAATATTCTCTAATTGGACGAAATCAACGCCCAGGTTCCTATTTTTCCACGAAGCTTTAACACCCGGAAGGACCAGAGGGGGCCACAGCCCACCAGAGGGTGGCCGGCGCGGCCTAGGGTTGGCCCGCGCCGCCTTACCCCCTGGCCGCCCTTCGCCCTCCGACGCTGCCCTTTCGCCTATATAAAGCCCCCGCATCGAAAACCCTAACGGAGGAAGCCACGATACGAGAAAAGTTCCGAGCCGCCGTCATCGCGAAGCCAAGATCCGGGGGACAGGAGTCTGTTCCGGCACCCGCCGGACGGGGAAGTGCCCCGGAAGGCTTCTCCATCGACACCGCTGCCATCTCCACCGCCATCTTCATCACCGCCGCTGCTCCCATGAGGAGGGAGTAGTTCTCCATTGAGGCTCGGGGCTGTACCGGTAGCTATGTGGTTAATCTCTCTACTATGTACTTCAATACAATGATCTCATGAGCTGCTTTACATGATTGAGATTCATATGAGTTTTGTATCACAATTTATCTATGTGCTACTCTAGTGATGTGTTATTAAAGTAGTTCTATTCCTCCTGCATGTGTGCAAAGGTGACAGTGCGTGCACCGTGTTAGTACTTGGTTTATGCTATGATCATGATCTCTTGTAGATTGCGAAGTTAACTATTGCTATGATAATATTGATGTGATCTATTCCTCCTACATATGCATGAAGGTGACAGTGTGCATGCTATGCTAGTACTTGGTTTAGTCGTTTTGATCTATCTTACACTTAAGGTTACTTAAACATGAGCATTATTGTGGAGCTTGTTAACTCCGGCATTGAGGGTTCGTGTAATCCTACGCAATGTGTTCATCATCCAACAAAAGTGTAGAGTATGCATTTATCTATTCTGTTATGTGATCAATGTTGAGAGTGTCCACTAGTGAAAGTGTAATCCCTAGGCCTTGTCCCTAAATACTGCTGAGTTACTACTGCTTGTTTACTGTTTTACTGTGTTACTACTGCTGCAATACTACCACCATCAACTACACGCCAGCAAGCATTTTCTGGCACCGTTGCTACTGCTCATATATATTCATACCACCTGTATTTCACTATCTCTTCGCCGAACTAGTGCACCTATTTGGTGTGTTGGGGACACAAGAGACTTCTTGCTTTGTGGTTGCAGGGTTGCATGAGAGGGATATCTTTGACCTCTTCCTCCCTGAGTTCGATAAACCTTGGGTGATCCACTTAAGGGAAAACTTGCTGTTCTACAAACCTCTGCACTTGGAGGCCCAACACTGTCTACAGGAAAGGAGGGGGAACGTAGACATCACCTATATTGTTGATTCGAAAGTTACAATTCATACTGATCATGCTGCAATTAGATACCTTATGACAAAGAAAGATGCTAAGCCAAGGCTTATTAGATGGGTACTTCTGTTGCAAGAATTTGATTTACATATTATAGATAGGAAAGGTGCTGATAATCCTGTTGCTGATAATTTGTCTAGATTGGAAAATATTGCTTATGATCCTGTTCCTGTTAATGATAGTTTTCCAAATGAACAATTGGCTGTAATAAAGGTGAGCTCGCGAGAGAGCCCTTGGTATGCAGATTATGCTAACTTTATTGTTTCGAAGTATTTGCCTCCAACCTTTTCAGCTCAGCAAAGGAGGAAATTCTTTTATGACTTGAGGCATTATTTTTGGGATGACCCACACTTATATAAAGAAGGAGTAGATGGTATTATGCGAAGATGTGTTCCTGAATATGAACAACAGGAGATATTGAATAAATGTCATGGAAGTGTTTATGGAGGACATCACGCTGGAGATAGTTCAGATGCCTGTTATGCCATACATCGCAATCCCAGGAATATTGTTGTTGCGAGACATAACAGTTGAATATCATAAGTCATCATTCATTACATATCATAGTCGTCTTACAAATAGATCACATGATCCAATATTACAACATAGTGGATCTAGAGATCCAAATACAAAACACATATAGCGGAAGCGAAGTAGCGGTCTTGGTCCATCTGTCCACAGGCAACGTTGACGTCAGGAGTAGTCCTAGTTGTCGTAGACGTCCTGCTGTCCATCATCCTCGGTACTGCTGTTCCTCTTCATAGTCTGGCCATTTGAATAGCCAGGGACAAAGCCGTGAGTACTTTAAAGTACTCGCAAACTAATACTAATGTAAGTACTAACATTTCTGGTAAGGGGGTGCTAAGCTCTAGTTTCTTTTGCATAAAGCCAATTTTTGTTCACAAGTATTTGAAATAAAAACTCTTCATGTGCTAACTAACTCAAGTGGGAACATTAGTGTCATTCCCACAACATTTGTTGTAATTCAAGTCAAATTCCCCATTCACCTTTCAAGTTCAAGTCACAAATCATATGTCACATTTTTGAAAATGGTCTGATGACGGAACAATATGGCCTTTCCAATCGTCCATAACCGTGGACACGGCTATTCGAATAGTTCTACACTCTGCAGAGGTCGTACACTTGTGCCACAACATTTGCAATAATCCGTCAGGGTTAACTGGCCCTGATTTATCACACTCCGTGTGCGGACTACCAACCATAACCTTTCACTTACATACCCTAGTATAGGCACCTCTCCCCATGAGCTTGGCCTCCCAGTGAAGACAAACAGTCAGCCTGGGAACTGCACAGGGCTTGGGCCGGACATTCACCTCATTTCACGTCATTTCACATCATTTCACATTCAACGGAGGCAGCCTCGGCATAACCCCTATGACGCTTGTTTAGAGGGAACCCATACTAAGATACATAAACTTCCAGTTAAGCCCTTACCCATAATCAGGTATTGTGGGGGTACTAAATAATTGGAATGGTATCGCATCCGAACCCAACCATCAGTTTTTGTAAAATTCACCATGTCATTTCAAGTCACATTCACCTTCAAAATCTTTCAATAGAATGACTCATCATTCCAAGGTTTTCAAAGTCATTTCATTTCACATGTTCCCATCTAGAGTAGTCAATTTTATTTGTTAGCACTAGCAACTAGTCATGAGGGGTGCTAACTAGCTTATAGCTTTCTAGGCTAAGTGTGATGCTCTTGTACTACTCTAGATCAAGTGAATCATGAATCAAAAAGTAACTTTGATAAACAAAACTCAAAAACTTGTAAGGTAAAAACTGGGGATAGGATCATTAAACATAAAGTAAAGTGTGATGAGGCCTTGCTCTTGTGGAGCTTTGCCTTTGGGTAGCTTGCAAGAATATTAGCTTGCATAGGTGTTAGCTTGCCTTGGTTGTTGAGGTGGTCAAAGTGATCTTCTTCTCCTTCCTCTTCGTAGAAGACCTCCTCCTCCTGATAGTCTCTGGTACTAGCGTCTAAAATACGAATACGAGGATACAATCACCAAGCTAATTCAATGGCTATCACACATATTCACACAAGCTACTCTAAGCACACAATTAATATAATTAGGGTGCATTGGTGGTGTTGCTTGAGGACAAATAATTTCCTCTCATTATATATGTAAATGATAGTTTCCATATGGTTCTTGAGAAATAATTTCCTCTCATTGAAATCTTCTTAAGATTTAATTTCTCAAACAATCACACATGAATTCATGTTGACCTAAGTCAACCATTCATCATCATCATTTGAGAAAATGATTTAAATGAGGTAGAGTACCTCATACTATTTAACAATGCTGATTATGATTTAACTTCACCAAGTATTTCATGTAAGAGTATTTGACCAGGGGTCAATACTTCATATGAAAGTATTTGGGACAAGATTTAAATGAAGTGAAGCACTTCATACAATTTAATCCTAACATGGTAGTGATTTAATGTCACCAAATAACTCAATATGAGATTATATAGACCATGGTCACTACCTCATGTTGAATTACTTGAGAACAAGATTTAAATGAGAGGAATACCTCTCATATGATTTAACACATAGTTGTAACTAAGTTAACAACTACTATTGAGGTGAGTTAATATCATCAACAATTCATATGAGACATATATGACCAGAGTCTCTACCTCATTTTGAATTGTTCATGACAAGATTTAAATGAGAGAAAAACTCCCCTATGATTTATTAATAGTTTTGGACAATATCTTTGACTAGAAATAGCCATATAGTCCTTTATTTAAACTATGGCATGATCATGCAAAGTAAGCATGGTATATTTTTGCATAAACAATTAGTACAAGTGTAATGTGATTTATAGGAGTTGGAATTAACTTAAAATCATTTGTGGTTGATTTTTAATAATTATTCTAAGGCAGAAAAGTCCATGTCTTGTTTATTTTGCTACTTTAATTCTACAACAGATATTGGTTTGATTCCAGTGGCATTGTGTAGAGAAAACTCTAAGCTTTCCAAATATATAAAGTTTGTAAAATTTGGCCAAGTAGATTTGGAGTTATTCAATTTATAGCAAAGCATCTGATAGCAAATTATCTAAAAAGAAATAAACGAAATTTGAATGTAAACTGGGGGCGGGAAACGGTGGGCCGGCCCAGCTGCGGCCTGGGCCACGCATGCATGGCGCATGCACGTCCGGCGCGGGCGACGCACGCGGCGCGTCGGATCGGGATCCGACGGCGCTGGGCCGTCGTCTTCCTCCCGACTCGCTAGCTTGCGGGCGATTTCTCTCACCTCGGAGCTCGGATTGAGGCGTGGTTGGTTGCGTTGGAAAGGTATTTTCAAGGGCTACAAGATGGGGTAGGAGTTGGAGGCTATGGTGACAAAAATTTGGGCGGTTTTGAGGGTGGCCGCCGGTGCACTCCGGCGAGGTTTTGGGGCCGTGGAGAGGCAAGGAGGGAGGAGGAGAGGCTCAAGGAGGGAGAGGAGTATGCTGCTAGGTGGGGTGGTGTGTCCAAGAGAAGGGGAAGTGCTCTATTTATAGGTTCAAGGATGGAGAGGAGAGGGGATATGGTGGCATGGGGTGGACATGATGTTGGAGGGGACAATGTGTTGGAGGGGACAAGGTGTTGGAGGGGACAAGATGTTGGAGGGGACAAGGGGACAAGGGGACAAGGGGACAAGGGGACAAGGTGGAGTGAAATGAGGGTGTAGGGTTGGGTATAGGGCACTATTTCAAATAGTGTCAAATAGTGCCATAGATGCTATTTGTGAATTTTATTTAAATTTGATTCAATTC